>JAWWEU010000081.1:112163379-112231358 GCA_035583155.1 Acropternis orthonyx | reverse complement strand
CTCCCCCCTTTGTGCTATTCAGTTGCCTTACAGAATGTACTCTGCCCACTTCTGCACAGTGGTTTCTTAATCTTCCCAGTTTCATGAACAAACACAAAGCATCATTTATCACATTATGGAGGTAAATGTATATAATATTGTTTCCAAGTGTTAAGCAAAAGAAACCAGGTTTGTCTAAAAAACAAAGTCTGAAGCAAACAACAAGGTTTTCTAAAAAAAGCTTATAAATGACATTTGGTAAACTGACTTCTGGTGATAAAAAGGATGAAAATAGCAACAATGCTAATCAATGAAAGGTGTTTATAAGCATTGCTTTTTTTACCTCATTAATTCTACTCAACTGAATTAAATAATCTGTGAATAATCAAAAAGATTTGTTTTGCATATGTTGCAGAAATATTTCTAATTTTAAGATCAAAAAGCATCTTTACATTTTATACAAAAATAATATTAGTTCAACTCCTCAAGTTAGCTTCAACTGAGGCACCCAGCCTTACTGTTCTAACAGTGCTGAGCTTGGTGTTTGAGAACTTTTTTTGAGGTTTGTTTGAGAGTTTACATTTGTAAGCACAATCAAAGTTGGTTTTAGAGTTTCTTGACTGCTTCTCAGTTTTCTTTACAGCAAAATTTATGTTGAATCTTCTGTACAAAGCAGTGTTCTGAGATCTGTTGCTGAAGGGTAGTTTTAATTCCAGTTCCAAAGTTGACTATCTGTGCTGATTTTGGCTGGCATAGAGTTAATTTTCTTCAAAGTGACTGGTTTGGGGCTGTGTTTTAGATTTGTGCTGAACACAGGGATGATAATATAGAGATGTTTCTGTTCTTGCTGAGCAGGGCTCACACAGAGCCAAGACCTTTTCTGCTTTTGTACTGCCACGCTGGTGAGGAAGTTGTGGGTGCATGGGTGGTTTGGAGGAGACTCATCTGGGACAGCTGACCCACAATGAACAAAGGGATATTCCAGACCATATGATATCATGCTCTAAAGTGGGGGGAAGAAGGAGAAAGAGGGGTATGATTGGAGTGATGGCATTTGTCTTCCTGAGTAACCATTATGCCTGACAGGGCTCTGCGAAAGCAGAGGGTGGCTGAACACCTGCCTGTCCATGGGAAGGAGTGAATCAATTCTTTGTTTTGCTTTGCTTGTGTGCGTGGCTTCTGCTTTCCCTAGTACACTGTCTATCTCAACCCTCGTGTTTTCTTTTACCCTTCCAATTCTCTCCCCGACCCTGCTGTGGAGGGGAGTGAGTGAGTGGCTGTATGGGGCTTGGTGTCTGGCTGAGGTTAAACCACAACACCATCTCTGGTGATCCGGCTCTGTTCAGTACAGAGTGGCCTTCATCCCCTGCACATTGCCTTTCTCCCATCACACAGGCAGCCGTGAAAGGTGAGCTGGTGTAAAGGGACAAGGCTAAGTACAACACTGTAAGGTTGAACTCACCTTTCCAGCCTTTACAGTGTGTTAAATCTTCCCCTGAAGCATGTAGTGTTGGTCTGAATGCTGAAAATTGTTGTCAATTTAATGTAACAAATAAAAGCTTTTTTTGTGAATAGCAGAACACGGGGAGGAAAAAGTAGGTGACAAACTAAAAGTATAAGCCGGCACTGACTTAAAATGCATTTCTTTCTTATGATGTCACCAGGTATGAAACATATTGTTAATGAAATCGTTTTAATAAACATTTTAATCTGTCTCTGTAAATATTGATACTTATGTATTTATCTGTTTTTGTATTTAGTGTTTTTTCATTCGGTGTTAATCTTTGCTTAATATCTACTTTGAGTTCTGCCTACTTTAGTTTATTCTTTTTTACTATGATTGATAATCATCCATGTGTCTCAAATTTTCTTTGAAAAAAATGAATGTGAAAAGAGTTTTTTAAACTCTTTCTTTTGTTTTCTAATACACCTGGATAAGGTAGCATGCCTTTTTACACAATTTTTGTAAAAAGAATTACTAAAAGTTTGCTGTTACTGAAAGATCTTATTCTGTATTATTCATTTTGACTTTATTTTTCTTCAGTTGAAATTCAAAGAACATTTGCCTTCCATGTTTAAAAGCTCCAGGTTAAGTATTGTCAAAATTAAATAACAAATGCCTTCCTTGAAAAAAAATCCATATTTTTCTTGGATTTGTTCCAGTATTATTCTCCAATTTATTGTAAAAGAATCTAAGGGAATAATTTGTTTGCAAGTTGAAATAATATGATCTATTAGGTAGGGGCTTGTGGATATTTCCAGTCAAGGCAGATACCAGCATAACAGTGACAAGTGTGTGTAAATTTTTTTTTTGTGGCTAAATTACCAGCAATATCTTCATAGCGCTTTGGCCACTTCTGGATCAGCATTAAGGCTTTTAAAATAAGAAAATGGCCTTTTCTAGTTATTTATTTAGAGTTGTCCATTTTTTTTTTAGCCAGTGCATTCAACACTGTGGAGTTGAACCAATGCCACTGATGCTGCATTGTGGAGTATTTGACCAAGTTCTTAATACTGCTTCTGTAGGCTGTCAGTCTATCAGTTATACATAGGATTGACTGAACTTAGAGAAGGGCTTACAGCTAAACTTCCTAAAACACTTGTCCAAGGAAGTTGTGTTGCCACAAGCCTTAATATAGTTGTAGATTTTAATATAGTTTAATATAGTTTTATAGTCTTTTTGCATTTGAAAAATAGCTTGTAACCCCTCTACCAAATACTTAGGTTTAAGTTAACCTCTGTGTCACATTTTGAAGCTTGCTTCTGTGCTAAGGGAGAGATATTATGTTGTATTCAGATAGCTACTAGAACATGTTATACTCAAAATACGATATTGTTTAGTCCTAGTATGAAGAAGAGTTAAAGGTGCTGGAAAACCTCCAAATAGAAGACGTAATGCGAAGAAGATGAAGGTAAATGAGGAAAGGGTGGTCTTAAGACCTCCGACTCAATTCTAGAAGAGGCATGTCAAGGGCGTGGTTTGTAGGATGGGCAAATTAAACATTGGATATGTTTCCTAGATAGGATAATTAAATAGGGTTATAAATTTGTAGATTTATGTATGCCATGGGCACGTGTCATTGTATTCTGATTGCTAAAAGCTTTTAGCTGAACTTTAGTAAAGGAACTTTTTTGCCTTTACCCTGCCTTGGAAGCTTTTTTCCTTGGATTTTAGGCAACAGTTGTCCATCTTGTTTTCCCATTTTCATGAAAAATGAAAGTGTTGTTGCATTAGCCTGTTTTCTTACAGCAGACCACAGAGGAAAAGAACAGCTGAGACAAACTATTTTGCATAGGCTGTGGTTTGACAAACATAAACACATAGTGAGGGAAATACTGAAAACGAACTCCTGCTGGGATTGGAGGCATGATTGATAAGGAAGATCAGAAAGATTGTTTGTGCTGGGATGAAAGTTATCACATTCAGTCACTAGCTACTCAAAACCTTTGTTGGGTGTGGCATGAAAGTGTTGGGCAATTGCAAAGGTTACCATCCCCACCTAAATGATGGGAATAATTCATACATTTCAACAGATTTTAGGTTTGGCCAAATGCTGATCAATCCCATTCTCCACTGATTAAATAAGACTTCAATTTTGCAAAGCTGTACTGATGAAAACTTCCTCTAAGATATGAATCACACAAAATTCTTTCTTCTTTCTATTAATCTTCTTGTAATATTTTTTTTAGTCTAGCAAAAGAAACAAAACTGTTTATTTAATTCTAGGTAAAACCTTTCCTCTCCCTCTTTTCTCAGGTACCAAACCTCTTTCTATTTTTTCTTTGTCTGATATTTACACATTTTATTTGCTTGCTTTATTTAAGTATTCTGCTTACACATTTTTTCTTACTCTTTTATTTCTTTATGTGACCCATGAGGTTTTCTATTTATTTTGCTGTTCTCTTTTTTTTTATCTTGTTCAAAATACATACATAGCCATTTTTAGCCCTACAATATTTTTAGAAATAAATAAATAAATAAAAATTAAGAATTTATTTAATCAAGGGAAAATAACATACTTTTAAGCCAGATGCACTTTAATTATTTTACGTACTGGTATTCAATCTGTTTCTCCAATTGCCTTTTCATTATCCACTTTCTTTTTCTCTTCTATCTTAATGTCAGTTTTAATACTAGCTTTCTTTCAAATTTATCTTTTATGTGTTGAAAAAAAGAGTGTTTTGACTGTATGATACAAATAATTACTGACCTGCAATACAAATTTATAGTTGAGATTTACTGTACTAAAAATGGAAAACCTCAACCTCAGAATAAAAGCAACTGAAAACAGCTCACTGTAGCAGAGGAAAAAAAAAAGAGATCAAGTTTAAAGCCAGCTTGTTACAAAAATTAAGAATTTCTTTAGTTCAGAAAGCTTGTCAAGGAGAAGAACATAATTACATGAAGTTCCAAGTAA
The DNA here is from genome assembly GCA_035583155.1 of Acropternis orthonyx. Classification (NCBI taxonomy): domain Eukaryota; kingdom Metazoa; phylum Chordata; class Aves; order Passeriformes; family Rhinocryptidae; genus Acropternis; species Acropternis orthonyx. The sequence continues at coordinate 112,226,961 of JAWWEU010000081.1, read as the reverse complement.
TTCTGAAACAACTGATTAACAACTATGTCATGCAAGCTGTTCCTAGGGGTACATTTGTGTTCCAAGGAATATGCTTCTGAGAAGTGCTTTGCTGGGATATTTGTAGAAAAAAATTGCTGTGAATTAGCCAATTAACTACAGCTTAATTCAAGTCAAGAAAACTAAAGTTGTCTGCAGCCTTTCCTTTAACTTCCATGTGAGATATACCAGTCTATTAAGCTGCTCATTCACTTTAGTATACATTGTAGGGACTGCTAATAATTGGGGAAAACTGACACATTTATAAGTGCACAAGCCAAGAAGAACTTACCGCTCCTGCCAGAACAATCAAGCAAACCCACCATCCATCCTTTAGCCATCTTTGAAGGCCTGAAACTGAAATTGGTTTTAGAAGTTAAACAACTCCACTAAAAGGTAGGAAAAGGCTTCCAGCTCAGTTGAAACCCTAAATACTACCTTGCCATCACAGAAATAGCAGATTAGCCTGACAGACATTAATACACAGCTTTTCCCCATGCAAAATTTTATCAGTGCTTAGCATATTTTGGACACTTTGAATATGGTATAATTTTTAAAAATACCTTTCCATATGTGTTTACAAATAAAATATGTTGACAGAAAAAGCAACAAACAAACAAAATAAAGCAAACAAACTACAAAAAAGTTGTTTGTGAAATTTTTAGGTTTTCAAGCAGAAACAGAAAAACACTAAAACAAATAGTTAAAATGACATTTACCAGTGTATTGGAGACTTTTGAAGCCAGACCTTCATTCAACTATTGTGTCTTTCTTCAGTTCATATATATTTTTTTTTTCTAATTGAGTAGATCTTAATCTTGCAAAAGGTTATGCCATTAAAATCGCATGACTAATTTCTTTGATGTGTAATCATCTATAAGTAAAAACATTTTATTTCAAATATGATATCCTAAGTTTTTCCAGTCTTAATACAGGTTCCTTTGGTTCAGGAGACAGGCTGTCTAATGTTTCTGCTTGTAACTGTGGAAGACCTTGAAACAGCAAGTTATATTGTTCATGAAAGTATTATGCTCTCAACAAGACTGTGAGGCTTTAGTAAGGACTATTTCATGCTTAGAAGGTCACAATGCTGGCGAATGACCATAAAACTGAAGCTTGAGAGCTTTTCATTGATTGAAGGACTTAAGGGAGCATACAGAATGGCATCTTTGGGACAACAGGGTTAAGCTGACATGTTTTTAAAAATGTTGTATGAGGTGAATCATAGTTGCTGAATGTAAGTTTATCTAATTATACCTTAATGGTTTCATTTGTTAAAAAATGTTTCTTCAAAATATGATTTTCCAGTTCAGCTAAAGAATTTGAATGGCATAGGTACTAATGACAGGCAAAAGGAAATATCAATTTAGTATGCTTTTAAAGAGTATATGAAAATTTGGTTTTGGAAATTAACACGGTGAGTTAGCTCTTTTCTCCCTCCTCTCTCCTTTTTTTTTTTTTTTTTTTTCCCCCTTAAGAAAAAAGGAAACACTTGTGTTCAGTGATTACTCTTGGGCAGGCGATATTTTTAATGCTATGAAATGAAAATTTTCCTCACCAAGACTATGTGTTTTTTAAGCATGTATTAACCTAATGATTGTATTACCTGTCTAAGGAGGAATGTAGCGTTTGAGATAAAGTATATCAATTTGATACCTAATATTTTTCCACTGTAGATCTCCTATATTTCAGTAACTGTCTACTGAGGATATTAGCATTTATTTGTAATATTACTGTGAGACTATCAGGAAGATTTCAGAAGGTTCTAAGATAAATATATTTGTTCATGAACCAGTGCTGTAGTTTTATATTTGCAGAGTGTTATTACCCAGGGAATTGTAACCGTTAAAATATTTTCAATTCAAGGAAATTAAAAAAATATTGGTGAAAAATATCAGTCATATTCTGAGTTTCTAACATACTTTATATGCATTTTTGTAGACTATGTAACACCACTGAACATCACCTTGTGGCTATTACTTGGGGTAGAAGCTATAACTGCTAACACAAGAGTGGGACCAGTCCTAATGTGCCTTTCTGTAGTTCAGTTCTAGCTTCTCAAGAATGCAGACTGGTATTCAACTTCATGATACTGTAGTTTTGTTTAAGGAACACTAATTTTATTGTACATTTACTTTATAATTCTAGTAACATTTATGATTCCATTATGATGGTGGTTAAGAAATTTTACAACTAAATTGAGAGATAAATTGGGGATAATCACAATTTTAAACAATTTAAAGTTCATATTACTCTTTATAATCAATTATTGCTGTTTGTGTTGTCAAAATTAGCTAAATGTGGATTAAAAGTATTGTTGAGGTTTATGTTTTAATAATGTATCAACCAAAGCACAGAGGGAAAGTAGAACAAGACAGTGAAGTATTGAGAAGCAGTCTTAAGCCAAGACTAAAATTTGACGCTAACTGATGACATCTGTCAATAATTTTCATCTCATGACATCACAGGGAAAGCATTTAGCAGCTCTGCACTGAAAGATTAAATGGTCTTTTGCCACAAGTCAGTAAATAAAATGGTCTTTAGTGTAATCTCCATGCCTTGAATCTTATTGGAATTTCTCTGTCTGTTTTTCTACATGGCAAAGTTTTTCAGAATTCCTTAGTCAGTGCATGCTGTGGGCATTAACAATATTCAGAGTTTTCTAATTTTTTTTCTTTAAAACGTCTATCACCTCATACCAGCAGTGGCCATAGGAAGCACTTATTATCCTCTGCATACTTCCATGCTGCTGCCTAATGTTAAATTTCTGGTTATGCTTCTTCAAACCCAGAAATCCTTCATGGCAAAGGTTGCATACCTAAAATGTCCATAAGGAAATACCAACCTCTTTCTTTTCAAGTATCCTGTCAGATTGACTGTTTATGAAGGATTCATTCCTTCTTCCTGAACTGCTGATTAAGCTGGACGGTAAACAATCCTAGAGGTGAGAACAAGTGTTCTGGCTGCAGAGAGGGTGTAATATAGGTGGATATAAGGGATTATTTTAATGTCTCATTTTATTGCCCAAGGACCAGCCATTTTCCTGCTGATCTAATCAGAATCTTTCTTAAAATTCTGAAACAGCAGTAAACAGGGTGTGAAAATAATACCTTATTCAAAACATACTAAGATGCAACATCAAACTTCAGTTTAAATTATTAGTGTATCCTTTCACCTTTCCATGCCTTCTTATTATGCCACAAAATGTCACATAAAGGAAAAAATGAAAAAAAAAAAGACATAAAAAATTATAACTTTAACCTAAAATTAAGGAGAATTTAGTTGTTCCTGAGGCAGGAGAGACAAGGCATGTCACCTTTCTTACTTTGTTATTATTTATTTATTTCCAGTCAACCTTATTAATGTGAACACAGTGATTTTGATGAGAGTATAGTCACTATCACAAAAAAATTTGAATCTAAAATGTCTTGAACGATGCTAAGGGCTGTTACCACACTGGTATGACCAAGATTTTGGGAAAAAATTAATTCTAGAAGCTTTTTAAAAGCAGCATCACATGATAATTTTGGTTTTTTCCTTCCTCAAGTGAAGTCTTAGCTCTGAAATTATAAAACAAAGGGCTGATACAGAAAGTACAGAACACTTTTATATGGGTAATAAAGGTAGAAGTTTTCATTCTAGATTTTTGCATGCTTATATTTTAGTCACTAAAAATCAAAACTATGAAAGTAATAACAAAATTTAATGATAAATAAGATGTGATAACTAGAGATTGAAAATGTGTTCCAACATAAGGCAAATCATATTGAAAACAACTGTCTAAGGTAATGAAATCTGAGAATTAAATTTAACAAGCAAGTGAAAAAATAATTAACATGAAAACAAATAATACTTTCCCCCATATTTGATTCTCTGTCTGTTTTGATCTTTGCCTCATTATCAGAGTTCAATGTGATGTTCAATACTCAGGCAGCACCTATAATGAATTAAAGTTTTTTTTTTTTTAAAAAACTACATGTCATCTCTGACTAGATTTTTTATGTAAATCCTGGACTGTAAATTTAATGTCTTTGATTCATGTGTCCTGTGACAACGGTGACAACTTCCAGCAAGTCCAACTCTTAACAAGCAAACTGTTCTCAGGAATATGTAATATACAGCAACCTTCCAAAGATGGATCTAAACATTTGACAGAGCTGCTGCAAAGATCTGCAATATTCTGGAACAGAAGTAAGAGATGGAATGTTCAATTCCACAATAAGAATTTTTTTAAATGCTAGAATTCTTATTTAACACATTCCATTATAATATTACACATTGTGACAGAATATACAGCAAAAAGAGAGTGAAGTATGTTTTGAATAAGTGATTTCAATTTCAAAATTCATTGGTTTCTTGGTCATATGCCCTGCTGAAAAGGTTTGTTTTGAGCACTGATGTTACTTGCAACAATATTATAAAAATCAAAAAACCTCTAAGGGAAAGCAATATACGTATTTGCTAATAGGAAAGGGTGTAAAGTTTTTGCACTAAAGTAAATATCCTGATTTGAACTTGCTTTCTGTGTTTATTTCCTTTTAGCAGCCTGAAACTAGCCACCTAGTTGAATTTCTTCAACCATTAGCTGGATGAAGAAGGTTGGTTGTCACTTACTGGAGTTATTGTTGTTTGCAGATGTCATGATTATACTGTATATAACACTGAATGAGTAATTTGTCCTCTTGTGGCAGGTTAGAGAGAGTGTGCTATCTGCAGAACTACAAATGAGTTTTATCTCATCTCAGGACCACATATTTTGAAACTATATGACCTAGGTTAGATTCTGTTTTAATTATGTGTAGCTATCTAGTTTTTAGTTAGTTAGTTTGTTTGTTTGTTTAGGGGGTTTCGAGTGACTCCCAATTGTGTTTTTCTCCTAAGTAAAAAGAAAATTAGTCAAACTGGTTTTGAATATGAAGCTACTCTGTAAGCATACTGATTGGCATCATAAATACTGTACACAAATTGCAAGGTTCACAGGGACCTGTGGCCCAAATGATCTATAAAAGGGACAAGAAGAAAAATATTTCTACAGCTGAAGTACGAGCTGAAAGTCAACGAAAAGTATTAAGCATGTTTAACTATTGCAGCTCGAAGCAGTGAGAGAAGACATTGTAGTGAAGCACATGTTCTTCAAACCGAAGCAACTGAAGGAAGCTGTGAATCTTCCATGACTCTTATAGTGACAATGAAGTTAGAGAAGTGAGCACTGTATTAAGTACCAAGGTGGTCATCAATGCCTGCAGTCCTTCCCTGGAGCCAGAAGAGTTGTGGAAGTCTCAAGATTTTCCATACTTCTGTATGTTCCCCTTTCCTTTACAAGAACTGACAGTCAATCAACAACTGGAGTCAGGCTGAGGGGGTGCAGAAAATTCAAATAGGTTATTAGGTTCTTGATTTTTCTGAATTCCTCAGAGATGTCCCTGTTGTCACCCACTATTTGCACCCATAAACAGAATTATTTGTCTATAGTGTAGTATTTTAGTTTAGACTATGTGTGCTTTCTGGAGTTTTAGCCTATCTTTTGTTATATATCTGCATATTATTTTGCCTGCTTATGTTGGTGTTATTGATCTCCATTTGCACATCTGTCATCCCTAACTTGAATTTTCAATGTTCTTAGTCCTGCTATGTTTGTTCTTGTCCTGTTTACATTAGTTTCTAACAAGTAGTTCTGAAACACTAAGAAACAAGTTTAAAAGACTTCCTTATGGCATAAAGTTAAATATAGCAAACAAACTCAAATGCAAGAATCAAAGCACTTTTATGGCTTAATTGTCTCATTAAAGTTTCCTTTGAGCTGTGGAATTCTGACTTTCTGCAAATGTCTTTGAAGATACTATTTTCATTAATCATGCAGCACCTTTTAATAGAATGAATTTATTAAGGGAATATTTGGCAAAGTAATAGATTTCATACTATGTAAAAATTAAATTTGCCTTAGTCAGCAACAACCATAGGTGCTGAGAGCACTTTATCTATGCCATAGGTACTTGAATAAAGGAAAATACAGATCTCTCAAATACCTTAGAATTTTGGGGCGAGAACTTACTGTGAAGCTTCCATCTGGAAATTACAAAGCCAGATGGCTGTATAAATCCCAGCAGAAAATATATATCTGTCACCTTTATTCTGGTATAACTGGTTCTGTTTGAAGGAGGATTTATTAAAGCAGGTTGGCACATCATTTACTGTGTCAATCCTATCAGCCTGTAGTTCTCAGCTCTCTTTGCACCAAGTCCTCTTTCATTTGTAACATGCAGTAGAGGTAACAATTTCCCTAATCAGATGCAGGATGACTGTTTATTTAAATTGTTTTATGCAGAAGCATAGTATAGAAGGGCAGATGGATATAATTGAGTAAACTATTTAGTAAAAACTCTTTCTATCAAGTCTACCTAGCTTATAAATTTATGTCATACTTCTTCTCTCCACCATGTACAGACTGTATCTAGAAAAAGCTTCATCAGGGTAATTAAAATAAGCTGTGCTGAGAATTCTATTCTATTTCACTAATCCAAAAGAAGAAAAACTACTTCTGAATCCAAAGTTTATCAAAATTTGAACTCAGGCATCCTAAAAATCCTGTAAGCCAATATTTCAAAACAGGATGTCAGTATCTATACTACGGAGGAATAGTATAAGACGTGTGGACTTTAATGTGGATTTTTTTTGTTATGTACAGTATTACATTATTATGTAAGTGACTGAACATATAGGCTGTGTTTATTCAGGTTTACATTTACATGAAATATGTATCTGTGAATAAACTCACACTCACTCATGCATATGTCATTATTGAGTTTTACACACTAAATGAAATTATACTAGTTTTTTTAAAACTATGTCTGGACATAATATTGCTGCCTACTCTACTTAAAATTTTTCTTCCAATGTATTTCATTGGTGGAAAGTTTATCCAAAGAACACAGAAGCATGAGTCCATTAATTTCTCCTCTTTTAAGACTAGAGCTTACTCAAAGTTACTCTTTCCTCCTTGAAAATTATATAAAAATAATTTTGTCTTCAATATAAACTGTTTTGCTTTACATATCTGTTTCTACTTCTGGGCCACATTGTTTGCTAGTGTAGCTACAAATTTACCTTTGCCTTTGAAAACAATTTTTACAGTGATTCTTCCTGGAGAGGGCACTTATTTATTGCCCTCATCGAGAAAAAGCATCTCTGCCAATTTTTCAGGAAAGTCTACAGGTTCTTGCTTTCTCCTAGTACTTATCTAAGCTAAATATAATGAGGATGGCACACACTGGTAATTTTCCTGTGTAAGTTGTTTCCATGAAGAAAGGTATCACTATGTAGCCAAAACAGGTCCCAGCACATAACTTGTTCTTGGTTTAAAGTTTAACATATTTTTTAGCCTTTATTAGTAGGTAATAATCAGGAACATATAATCATTCAAAGATATACAAGGACTAATTTAATATTATTAGAAAACTAAAACCTGTGCAAAGACTGAATGCTCTCCATTTCTAATCAATGTTGACTGTGCTGTCTTTTGATACATACCCACAACATCATCAATATTACACAAAATTATTGAAATTTTTGTTTTAATTTTATTTTCCCCCAGTATAATTTTGGAGTGCAGTAAGAAAAGAATGAACTGTCTCTCAAGATCAAAAGGATATGTTTGATTACATTAAATGTCTAAAACCACAAGGAATACTGGCAGATCTGCCTAGTGGCTTGATTTTTAGAAGAAGCTAACAGTGCAAAACGTACTATGTATAATGAAAGTAAATTATGAAATATGTATGTGAATTGTTGTTTATTTTCTCAAACAGACTAAAATAATAAAAATTCTTGTTTATTATTGCAAATATTTTTATGAGATTCTCCTGTCCTCCTCTTTCAGGAAACTGAAATAGCTAACTTTAGATTATTCAGTACAATTACAGGTCTTCCACTGAATGGCACACAGAGTAGCCTTCTTAATGATAGAAGTCTTAACCTGCAAACAGAGGCAAATTATCTTTCGAATTATCTCTGTACTTATTTCATTTGTTCTAATCTGATGAATATTAAATAAATCAGTTCCAAATACATTGTACTAATCATAGTAAACTGAATGAGCAAGCAATTAGAAAATTAAGTCAAAATCTACTATTTTCGAGTGGAACGTGAAAGTATAAAAAAATATTCATCTGAAGATGTTTATAAGTAAATTAAAGAGTTCAAATTAACAACTTTCATTCAGTGCCTACAGAAAGAAGACCTTTTTCTGTCTTGATTGATTCTCATTGTGGTTGTTCTTTTAATTAAAATATTTGAGATGCTCTTGCTAGCCAAAGGCTTCACACTTTGTTCAGCCAGAATGATGAACCAACCTGCCTTGGCCTGCAACCTTGTCAATGGGAGCACACGGATGGGGAGCAATAGTTCATTTTGGACTTTCTGAGGGAGTCAGTAATGTTGGATTTCCTTGCAACATATTCGTTTTCATCTTCTTCCACTTTCACTCTGTTTTTGTAGTTACTGTGTCTTTTTTTTTCTTCAGTCGAAAGAGAATCAGATAATATTTTGAAAAATTTAATATGACTGGACTGATTGTTTTATCATTCATAATAATAATAATTTTAAAGTACTTAAAAGAACACTATTAAACGTAGTTAGCTGAAGAGACTGATAGGTCCTGGAAAGATCCTGGATGGCTCAATTTCTCTGGAACTGTACACACACATTTGCCTACTTAGAAGTTCTCAACTTCTCACCCATGAAAAGAACAGAACAAGTATAAGCTACTTGTGCTTCAATTCTTATGACCCAGATGTGGATTATCAGCTACAACCTGCCAAGAACAGTCAAATAGGATTTCCCTGTTAGTGCTAAAGTTTCCAGGCAAGTTATCTTTTTGTCTCACAGTGCCTAATATTTTAAAGGCTCATTTTATTTTAAAAAGGCTGTCTTCTAACAGTGGAAAAGAGTATGCGACTAGAGGTTCTGGACAGCCTAATGGACCCTAATGAAATGTTATTTGTATATTTTAAGAATTATTTTTTATCTAGTTATTTGAAAATTTGGCATGTAGACAAAAGTATGTGTTCAGACGATTTGCTAATCAAAGCTACTCTGCCACTTCAGATAAGTTGTCATACCTTCTGAAGGATGCTTTCAAGCATGTGGGAAAATTGCTCTTGAAGACATGTATGTCTCTGATTTTGTAAGATAGTTTCTGAGAATAAGTGTGGATGTTTCATGATTGAAGAGGAAAATACTGAATAGATGAAAAATTAGAAATTTATTTTTGTTCATTTCTTAAAAACATTGATTGTATGTAATAAAGCTTTTGTCTTGCTTTAGGAAAGATTTCCCAAAATTTGAGAGTTTTAGACATATTAATGTAAAGGAGGAAAAGGTATTCAAAGAATTTTGTATTGCCCATTTATGGAGATTACTAGTTTAGAATTCAGTAATTTAATGTTATAGGAACATTATGTACAGATGCAACTACAACCAGGCAGCAGTTCCACTATCTTGCTTTTGTTTCATTAATTGTGGTTTTTCCTTCTGCCCTAGTAAAAGAGGTCAAGAAAACAGCTATGACCATGAAATTTTGTTTTCATGAGTTTTGGATAGACATTCCTGAATACAGGACTTCTTGAAATTTAGTGTCACATTCATAAGTTTGTACTTTGTCCTTTTATACTCAAATGTATAACATTTTTAATTCATAATTTGAATGAATTCGTAGTGTTTAGGAAAAGGAACATTGTTGTATTTTGAGTAATTTCTTATGGACCTTAGAAATTTCTAAGTCATGTAATTTCCCTACTTCTTTCCTATATTACAAATTAGTTGTGTCTACAGTTAGTCTTTATTTTCAGTAAAAAGCAATAAACAGCCTCCAAACCCTAATACCTGTGGAACATTATTAGGACTAAACGACTAAAGATAATATGGACCTGGGTCTCAATTTTGTATTGCTGTCTAAGATGGATTTATATTGTTTCAGGGTAAGTGAAAATTAATATTTAACATACTCCGAGGAAGACAGAATTTTTCACTGACTTAGTTTTTAGAATTCCATTATTCTGTCTGGTGGTCATAATAAACAGTCAAAAACTGGTTATGGTTAATGAATAAGGAAAGTGGTTTTCTCACATAGCTCATGTTTAAAATGTAGTGCTTTCTGGATTCAGTCAACACTGACTCGGAAAAACAGTACCTAAGAACGTTGATTCCCAAGAGTAAGAAAATGAAAGGTTGATATGTGTATGTTATGTAAAACAGCTTGTATCAGTGAAGTAAGACATAACACCACTATTGTTCAAACTTAGTCTCTTTTTCAGTAACAGTCAAATGTAAGTCAAGGCAAAAATCTGCAAGGCTGTCTCTTTCCAACAAATGGAAGATGATACCAGTGCAACTGTTCTCTGAGCTGACCTGAAGTCAGAACTGAAATCTCAGTCCCTAATTACCATTTTCTTCTTTACATAGGTAACCTGTGGTGTTTCCTTTCAGACATGTTATTGACTTTGACTGTAATTTGACCCTCCTATTTCTGTGCTTCAGATCCAGTGGCAGGGTGATGTAGTGGCAGCCAGGATTCAACGAACATGTTGCAGTAAAAAAGTATTCGGTGTTTCACATTTACAAAGCATTGCTTCTGTCATATCAGGTTGCTAATTTGTGTGGTCCGTACAGACTTCCTCCTCACTAAATGATAGTCAAAAGTAGATGGCAAGGCATAGAGGAAAGTACCTTTGACAGCTGTGTGAAGTGGTGATTGTGGCTGCACTGTTTAAAATCCTCAGAAATTGTTTTGTGCTGTGGAAAGATTATTTCTGCTAGCCATAGAGAAACATGTAAAGTCAAGAAACAGAAAAGACTAAAGGCAAACAAAGGAAGGCAAACTCAGATAACTGTTTTGCTGGATTCCAAAACATGAAATACATGTGGCATGCTGTAACAGTCAGGGGGACACACGTTCTCCATTTGGGGGTAGCAACAGAGACATTTATTGAAACTACATCACACAATATATAGGTTTAGCAAGTAAATTATTACAACTCAGAGGCTGGGTTATGCTAAGGATGGGACAGGACATTATAATTAAGAGAATACATTATGTTAACTAAGGGGGGACAAGAAAGATAGGAGCTATTCCACATTTACGGCCACAAGATAAAGGAGAACAATAGATGTTGCTAAACTGGTTTCAGTCCAGGCTGAGGCACAACCTTATCACCTTGTTGGAGACTGAAGCCCCACAGCTTTGTCAAATGCAAATAAGGCCTGTCTGGAAAGGAGCCAACCTATCATGATTGGATTAAGTCTTATCATCTTGGAGGTTTCTGCATTTCTGCAGTTTTCCATATCCCTACAGCATGCAATAATGACTTCATCTTCAACATGCTCCATTAAGCTGTTATTGGGTTGCAGATATTTTTCCATTTTAGGTATTTTCTCTTCAGACAAATTATCTGTAACCTATATGCATAATTTTGTAATGTCTTTAATTCTATGTAGAACCTAGGATTCAACTATGCATTTACATATTTTGTAGCAAGTGTCAGCTGATAGTTCAACAGTGGTGACCCACAGAAACTTAGAGAGTGATCACCTCTTTATCAACAAATATTTGGGCTGTTTTTAATGTGAGGTAGTTTTTGAAAATGGATTTTTTTTTAATACAGTTGTTAGACTGTTTTCAAAAGCCAGAAGGAAGAGAATTATTCAGAATTTAAATGCAATTACTACCACTCAGATAATTAAAAACAAAAATTGTATCTGCAAAATTTAAGACTTTATTTTGGATTTAGATCAAGTCTGATCATCTTGATTCATTTATTTCACTCATGAATAATATAGGTTATATCAGAGTCCATTGTGTAATATGTGAAGTTAGAACTGTTTTACCCCATGTGTGTAGCTATATTTACTCAGCATTTCATCTCCCAAGTCAATCTCATAATTTCTTTTTTCCAGTTTTTCATAATAAACATTTTCTTTTATTACTGTTCACTCACTTTTCATTCATTTCTCTAAATTGTTTAGCAGTATACTGAACAATAGAAGCCTTAGCACAGTGAAATGGCAAAGATCCTCATTGATCTCAAAAAAAAGACAGTTTTTCTACTGTCTTTGACCTACTTCCTAATTACATATTTATCCTAGGATCTTTTCTTCTGCCACAGAAGTGTCTCAGTAATTTCCCTAGGAGGTTCTGAAGGACTTGAGACACTCTGGAAAAATAATTTGGAGCTCCAAGTAGACAAGATTTATCTGATAAATGCTTTCTTGACATAAAACACCTGAACAACAGATACAAAAAGAAGTCTCTCGTAAAGAGAGTAAGTCTTTGTTATAGCAGATTTGTACATTGACTATGACAGGTTGCAAATGCTAGAATATTTTTGATTGTTTTTGCCGGTAATTCAGATTATATGGTAACAAGTCTATAACCATGTAAATGTTGGCTAAAATATTTTGCAACCTTTGCCAAAGAGACTAATGTAAAAAAAAAAAAAAAAATGAAAAGTCATTAGAATTTATATATATATGCTGAAGAAAAGCTAAGAAAATGCTTAAAGATTAAGGTGGGGTGGGGGGGAAGGAAGGTTCATTAAGGAACACTTACTCTGAAAGTTTTATACAGGAACTGTCTTCAGACCCTGTGTTTAACTCTGACAGTGTCAAGTGAGATGTGGCAAACAACTGCCTTAGGAAAGTTAATAACACCTCTCGATTTCTGCTGAAAAGTTACTTGGAATATAGACATGTTTTAGCTTTTCTGGCTTGGTTTTGTTTTAATTTCTTTGCTTTGCTTCCTTCAGTAGGTTTTGTTTCTTGTGCTTGCATTGCTTTAGTCATGAGGAATTTTTATTTTCTTTTCTCTTAAAGGCAACACTATTATTTTCCTGAAATACAGAAAGTCTATTGGCTCTATGTTGCATAAAATGTGACATTTGATTTGTCATGGCAAAGTGTCTTGTCATCCAACAAAGCAGAAAAAACTTGACAGGAAAGGATCCAGCTTGTAGAATCTCAACAATATATTAATGACTTATCTAATGTAATAGAATTGGACAACATTCCTTTGAAGTGCCAAAGAGTTTTCATCTCATGTAAAAGCAACATAAACAGATGAATACTGTTCTGAATTTTCTCCATTTTAGCTCAATTTTCTCCATAAAATGTTTCATTTTCTTGTGAAACTTGTAATTTAGATGCAATTTTCCTTTTCCTAATATTTATTTTTTATTTCAGATAGAAGAAAAATGTCAGCATAAAAGTGTAATTGTGGAAAAAAGTTGTTGCTGATTGGTGTCTAAAACTTATCAGTTTGCTACTGAAGTGAAGATCATCACAGCTGTGAAGGAGCAGGTTTGTCTTTCCACTGTAAACCAGACTTTTCAAAGGGATCCATCACTCTTTGAAAAATTATAATTTCTAATTATACCATCATAATTTTCTTCTAGAAGAGTCTATGAGTGCTCTTAGAGTACTCTAAGTACTAACTCAGAGTACTTGGTGAAAATAAGTAAATTATATCTAATTCTTTCAATTTCTTTCAGTTTGACTGCCTGTTTGTATTCCCTGCTGCTGCTACCACCACCTAAAAGATCCACCTAAACAGTAACCTTTGGTTAAATTGCATTTTTGGATAACATGCTTATAAAGAATGTTGAAAACACAATTTTCTTTATTTTGTAGTGATCAGTTTTTACTTAGAATAAACATAAGCTTATTTCTATAAATTTAACAAAATACAATTTTAGAGGAAGTGATATCTAGTCTGCTCAAATTAAGAAAAAAATCAGTTATTTTCTGTGCCTATGTGGTACTGCACAAATTCTCTCTTACAAGAATTAACTGGGAGAGCACTTACCTGAAATTGTGCAATAACACCTAGTATGTGTTTAATTAGACTTAAAACGGCAACATCATCTGAAACTCTTCCTTCTTGGCTCACCGAGGAAGATCTTACATTTTTAGCTCTGTTGTGCTTTGCAGTTCTCTGGAGATTCCTATTTTAATATTTTTAAATACCTTTCCTGCTTTTTAAATAATTTTTATAACAATGGAGCACAGATGATCCTTTAGAAAGCGTTTAGTTCAAAGCATTTTAAAAGAAGACATGTTTATTACTATACTTTTTTCCTGTTGCTATCCCTATTGTATTGTCATTTCATCCTGAACTAGTTCACATATGTGCATAGCTTAATTTTTGTTTGTTTGTTTGATGATGTTGGGAAGAAAGTTGTATTTCTAATTTCTGCCAAGACTGAAATTAATTTAGGTATCATATTTTGTGCAATCTTAAAGCAGAGCTAACTAAACAAGCATCAATCTTAATAAGAAAACAACCAGAATCAGAAATTGTGTTGAGTCTGTGAGAAGTGAGATAGATTCTACATGCATACCCATGAAGTTCAATTTGTGGGAGTGAATGAAGGAGGAAAATGACTTTAAGATCTTTGATCTTCCAGCCAACCTTTGTGTCACAGATATTTCTAAGTGCCATGCAGGTTATTGAGGTGAGAAACTACTCCTGAAATAAGAATATTGTGTATACACAGGTCAACAACACATAACAAAATTATTTGAATTCTGCAAGATAGAAATTCTTTGGTTGCATATGAAGAAAATATATTGGGACAATCCCAAGCACAAGTACAAGCTGGGAGGAAAATGGACTGATACTAGACCTGGGGAGAAAGACTTGGGGCTGTTTGTGGATGAAAAGATCAATATGCACGCTTGCAGCCTAAACAGTCAACCACATCCTGGGCTGCATGAAAAGAAGCGCGAGTCACAGGTTGAGTGGAGTGATTCTGCCCCTCTACTCTGCCCTTGTGAGACCCTATCTGGAATACTGTGTCCAGGTCTGGGGCCCCCAGTACATGAAAGACATGGACCTGTTGGAACCAGTCCAAAGGAGAGGCACTAAGTTGATCACAGAACTGGAGCACTTCTCTGTGAAGACAGTCTGAGAACTGGGGTTGTTTAGCCTGGAGAAAACTCCAGGGAGACCTTATAGCAACCTTCCAGTACCTAAAGAGGACCTACAATAAGTCTGTAGAGGGACTTTTTACAAGGGCATGTAGTGATAGGACAATGGAAAATGGTTTTAAGATGAAGAAGCCTGGATTTAGATTAGATATTAGGAATAAATTCTTTACCGTGTGGATGCCCTATACCTGAGGGTGTTCAAGGCCGGGCTGTATGGAGCTCTGAGTACCCTGGTCTAGTGGAAGATTCTCTGCCCATGACAGGGGGTTGAAACTAGATGATATTTAAAGTTCCTTCTAACCAAAACCACTCTATGATTTTATGATCTATTGCTGCAGCAGTTAGGATCATAGCAGTTACACATCTTTTCAGTTATGAGTCAAATAGAGTTTGTACACAGTAGGTTGTCATATAGAATTTTTCTGTTGTTACAACTGAAACATATTATACTGAATGCATATAATGAAATTACTTGTGAGTGAAATATGAAACAATATTTCTAATGAAATCTCTAACTTTTTTATTCCTGAATATGAACATTGTAGCTGTAATGTGGGTGAATATTTTTAATTTTCATTTTTTTTAAAAACTTGATAAAGTTCATAAAGCAGTTGATAAACAGTTGGCAGAGAATAAGCTAGTGCTGTAATCTACATGCATCATGCCACAAATCCTATCTAATCACTATAAAGTGCTTAATGTATTCTCTTTGGTAGTTAAAACACATGTTAAGAAATGGCTTTTAGAGAGCTGATAATGTAATGCTTGGGAATTACACAGGTGATTAGAATTGAATGGCAAATTTCTTGAATGATAAACATGCATTCCTGCATTGAAAGCCAGGTCTTCCCTCTCAAATTTCACAGTGCCATTTGTTCCAATGGATATCCAAATAGAATATGTTGTCTGGTTTTTACAATATTCAGTGAATTTCAGGTCTGGCTGTTACTGTGAAAATTATTTCTAGTGTCTTCTTAATAAAGGAAGGAATACGCCAAAAGAATTAGCCTTCAATAGCAGGAAGACAGATAGACAAGCAACATATCATACAAGTCACTTTACTTTGGACATGAAGAGCATAATTTAGAAAGGGTTTGTAAACCATTCATTTACGATATGTTCCCTATCATAATCATAATAATGATTTTGCCATCTTCTTTGAATGATTAGAAACAATATATTCTTTCAGGTAACATTTTCTCTTTCTCATTTTTTGCAAAAGTCAGTGTCAATACTGGATCTAATCTGTCAGTCTTTGAGAAATCCCCTACTCTGAAATGAAAGATCATCTATCCAACAAAATTAATGAGAAGCTATTATTGGTGGCTGTTGCCTAAATTTTGAAAGTGTCATATGATGCCTGGATGGACAGATAGACAGACACAGAGTAACAAGAGACATTTCACACACTTTAGCTTTTGAAGGAATATGTTGTGTCACAGCACTACTGGCCATATATATAAGAGAAATTTGAAAGGGGATAAGTTATTAGGTGAGCTAGTGACAATAACATTTGTATATCTTTACATGTGCCTGACCTCTTCCAACATCATGTTAGTGTCAGATAACAACTTACTGGAATTCCAGAATTTCAAAGAGTAATGAAGTAAACAATGAGTAGAGACAATCAACTATTCCTTTCTAATAGTCTGAGGAACTGTTCCTTCCTCCAATTTTCTTTGACACATTTGGCTCCTTTTTTTTTAGTTCTTTGTAAACAGAGAAGGATTCAGTAGCAGGAATTTTCTACATTAGTTCAAACAGTAGTTTGCAGCAATATATTTAAATTATTTGTAAGAGTTCTTTAGAGCATCTTAGGCTTTCATACTCTGTTGATCTCTTAATTTTGTGCTTTGTTTAAATTTCTTACACTGTTATTACTGAACACAAAGCAAATTATTACAGTTTCAAAACCTCTCTTGTTTTCCTGAATTGTGTTGTACTGTTATGGATGTTGAAACACTGTGTTCCTTCAGTAAATAAATTGGAAATAATAGGTTTAATAAGGGAAAACAGATTCTAACAGCATCAGTAAAAGTAATAATATTTGCTTTCACATTTCTTGTGCCCCCCTCTAGTACTTGACCTACAGGATTAACCAGTATCCTCTGAAAGAAGTAGCGTTTCCTGAGAAAAATTAGACTGAGAGAGAGTAAATTTAGATTAGAAATTAAAAAGAAATTATTTACCCTGAGATTGGTGGGACTCTAGAACAGGTTGCCCAGAGCTGTGAACGCCCCATCTCTGGAAGTGTTCAAGGCAGAGTTGAACAGGGCTTTGACCAACCTGGTCTAGTTAAAGGTATCCCTGCCCAAGTCAAGGGGTTGGAACTATATGATCTTTAAAGTCCCTTCCAATTCAAATCATTCTATGGTACTATGAAATAACTGGTGGTTTTCTGACTAGCTGAAAGACAGCTGGAGAACAATGGAGGTAAGAACTATGAAGTCTGTTCCTTACTAGAGAACTTAGATTAAGTTACTACAGGATAGTTATTGCAGAAGAGACAGGCAGAAGCTTGTAGAATGCATTTTCAGAGTAGCTGTGGCTGAGTATATATGAGCTTGTATCTCACACCTGCTAATGAGAAACTGGATTCTGGTCTGTGCTTTGCTTTTGTAAAACCTAGACAGAGCCTCTCAGTTAAACACTTAAACCCTAGAAGCGTTTATAGATATATATATTTTTAATTGCAGGGCAGGGCTTCTCTTCCTGTTCTTTCTATATTAATGCCTTCCACAGCTCTCATTCCACTGTCTTTTACATCGCATCTTGCCCTGACTTCCAGGATTTTCTGTAAATAACCCTGAAAGACTACAATCCATGATATGAAAGAAATTTGCAGAAGGCCTTTACAAGATGTCCTCTTAGGGACCAAGAAGGCTAATTTTCTCAGCAGATAACCAGAAAGATACCTCCTCCTCTTTACATCAATCAGTCACCTGTTGCCTCTTACCAGAAAGTTGAGTGTAGTTACTGAGCGATTACAAGCAAAGTAGAGTTTAATGTCTGCTCTGTAATAATGGAGAAAATATTTCTGCTTCACTATTACTTCTAGGGGAGCACTCTAAGGAGAAAGCAGTCAATCGTCAGTATGAAGTGGAATGTCCTTATGAAACAGGTTTCTGCATTCAAAGTGGCTTGAATGGAGACTTGTCTGAGGGATTCTCTCCAATCCACTGTCATTTGCTGTACTTCTGAAGTTCTTCAGGCATTATCTGCTTTAAATGAGAGTGGGGAATAAACGATCAGAATAGAAAGTTTCTGAGGAAAAGGTGGAAGCACTTGGCCCAATTCTACATGTACCTTTGCACAACTAGTTTTAATAGGGAATTACACACACAAATTTAAGTGTTTTCTCAAAAATCTCTCTGAGCTGGAGACAGTGTGTGCTTTCATATCTAGGAAAAAGTCTGGAGTTCCTTTCATTTTTTAATAAAGCAAAGCCCATGGGAGACATCTCTCTTATTCCACTGTGGATGTGGAACTTCTTTTCCTGACAAACATCTATTGAAGAACTACATGAACTGCTGCAGTTCATGGCTTTCGCTGACTTTGAACGAGCTTGAAGCTATGAAAATGAGTTAACTACAAATGTACCAAGTTCCTCTCTAGGGCTTTTACAATTATTTGATGTAAGATCCAGATGAATTTACATATTTCCTTCTGCCATTTGTTTCCAAATTTAAAAAGAATATTTATTAGACAAATTTTTATTGAAGGAAAGGAAATATTAAATAGTACATCAACACTGAAAACACACTGATGTGCAATTTAATGAGATTTTTCCAGAGACTGAGACAGATGAGGGAGGATTAATATCATTTGACTGAAGGAAGAGAATAATAAGAGAATTCTTTTTTATTTTCCCACTCATTTTCTACCTTCTTTTTTTTTCCTAATACTCTTACACTGCAACAAACTCTTCTCAGAAGTACATCATCACAGAGATTTTGAAATTGCAAGTTTGGGGTAAATTATATAATACAATATTATGCAATAACAAAGCACTGAGACAGGTGACATTCAATTTACAGCTCTTAAATGAGTGTAGGTTGGAATTTAGAAAACAGCACACCAGGAGAAAGTGCTCAGATGAATACCATATGAAGTGAAGAAACTACTATCATACAATTGTTACTCTTCTTGTGCAGTCTTATGCACCCATTCAAACACTTACTGCTATTAACATACATTTGTCATTAGAGATGTGCAGAACCACAGACGGCAACATACACAGCGCAGCCACTTGATGGTTATCAACAGCAGAAGCATTGGTCATGTTGGTGAAAAAAAGAGATTGTGTTGAGATTCAACTCAGAGACATAAAACTCAATGAAGCTGAATGGAATCGAGCTAATGCAATCCTCTCCTCGCCAAAACTTCTCTGCAAAATTTCAATAAGAACAAAACATTAGGGGAATTTAGGTTACACACCAGTGTTTGTGGTAACAAAAATGAAGATAAAAATGTGCGAAAACCAGAAATGTTTCAGGGAAGGTAGAATAAAGAGATTAAACTTTCATATCTGGAGTGACTTTTTTTTCAGAACGTATGTCTTTTGAAACATTTTGCATGTAAAGGACTAAACTACACAAACTTAGAAAACATTAAATTACATGTGTTACAGTAATAAGCATTTCCAAAAGTAAGCATTAAATGTTAATCTGTTAGTATATGGTGAAACACTTTGTCTTCCTTGCTGAAAGAGAGAAGAGAAACATGTCCCTCCTTCACTTTATTTATCAGATATATGAATCTTGTTACTTTGTGGTCAGTAAAAATAAGAGATTGGCCCATGAAGAAGTAATTTTGAAATACATTTGGTAATAGAAAAGATATAAATTCATTATAAATCAAATATAACACTTGCAAAAATAACAAAAATCTCCACCAAGAACAAGCAGTGTACTGATTCACTATGATTTTTACTTTTTGTCCCTTAGTGTACTCCCAATTTTTCAGCTTTCTGCACATTTAGTATGCAATTGACAGGGAGTGTTGAATATTTGAATGATTGCAATGGTGCAGAAAGACATTTTAAATGGACCAAAACAACATTCAATCAGATTGTTCTCATTTAAGCTGTGACAAGACTTTATTTTATATATATACTTTTTTTATATATAATGTTAAATTTGTTACTGTAGTTAGAATATAAACTGCATACCACTTCTAAGCAGAGCTCTGGTGGATGATTTTGAAGCATAAAACAGCTTAATTTTGCTGTTAAGATCAGTAAAGTCTGAAAGATAATCCTGTATACCATGTAGCATAGTAAATGGGTATTACTGCTGGGTGGACTCATTTGGCACTATTTATCCTGTTCCGCTGTATTGTCATACAGAAACTCACTGAGGCAAAATCATTATAAGAACCTCTGTGAGTCTCAGAGCTATGAGCAGTCTTCACTAACATGCATGATGCACTCTATGATTTTATTATTCTAAGTTATTAAAAATCTTAGGAATTAATTGCATTGCATGGAGAACTGACCAGTGTATTTGAAGATTTTTTTTTTTACTTTCCACACATAGGTTTAATCAAACATTCATCATCTGGCAAGATAAAAGTGTTAGGACACAAAATGCCAACTCCTATGCTAACTTCTCCAGTGTGAGACTTTCCCACAGGCTGCAGTTCTTCATGAACTGCTCCATGGGGTTCAGTCCTTCAGAAAATGGCTACTCCAATGTGGGTCCCCCAGGAGCTCACAAGTCCTGCCTGAAAACCTGTTCCAGCATGGACTCCTGTCTCCATGGGTCCAAGGGTCTTGCCAGAAGCTGGCTCCAGTGTGGGATTTCCCACAGGGTCACAACCTCCTTTGAGCATCCCTCTGCTTCAGTGAGCGGTCCTCCATGGACTGCAGTTGAATCCCTTGTGGACCTCCATGAGCTGCAGGGAGACAACCTGCCTCATCATGGTCTTCGCCATGGGCTGCAGCAGAACTTCTGCTCCAGTCCTGGAACACATCCTCTACCTCCTTCTGCACCTCCTTCTGACCTGGAGGACTGCAGAGTTGTTCCTTTCATGTATTCTCACCCATCTGTCCCCCTGAAATTGCAGAGGGAGTGTAGGGGTTTCTCCCCCATTCCTAACTTATCCCATAGGTGCTACCACCAGCACTGATGGGCTTGGACTTGGCCCAGTGGCGGGTCCAAGTTGGAGCTGTTGAGCACTGGCTCTGTCTGACATAGGGGAAGCTCTTGACAGCTTCTTGTGGAAGTCACCCCTGTAGCCCTCCACTACCAAAACCTGGCCATGCAAACCCAATATAGATTGACACTGTGGACTTTATGGTTTAAAATTGTTTTAAGGTTTTAACTTTGTTTTCCTGTGTTACTAAGAAAAGTGATTTACCAAGTTGTGATATTACTCATCTCATTTTTTATCTTCTCCCTACCTTGTTTCAAACCACTTTCAAAGATAAACAAGCAGGAAGCTTGCCTTGGGCATAGTAACAGGATTCTATGGAAAGAAAATGAACACTGAAGGAAAGAACTGTGGGTTAGACCATGGCAAAATAGCAAGCCCCCCCGAAACTCATGATATTCCAGTGAAAGGAGGGAAGAAAAAAAATGAAACTGAGAAAAAACTTATATATATGTATGTATATTTACACGAAAGTTACAATGCATATATGTACAAATATAAAGATAACAGTAACTTTACCCCAAACTGCCCCCCCAAGAACACAGAGATTCCATCCCCCAAAGATGTTTTCCGGGAAAAACACCCAGAAAGGAGAGGGAAAGAACAACCCCAAACAAAAAAGTATTTACTTCCTAGAGACAAAACTGCTGTGATTATCTCGACAAGGCATTGGTGAGGCCTATCGCTCCTGAAGCAGCAACACGGTCTCTTCTCAAGGCACCACAAGGAGAGGAAAAAGGGGAGGAAAGCATCTCCTTCACTGGATTTATACTCGATGTCAGATGATATGAAATACGTCTTTGGTTGCTTAAGTCAGGTGATACCTGTCCTTCTAAATCTATGGAAAGCCCTATGGCCCACAAACTGAGACCTGCTGAATTTGGCTTTGGGCCTAATTAACTAAGGCCTTAGTATGAGTTTTTTGGGGTTTATCAAACACATCACATTCTACTCTTTAGTTTATACCATTTGACGTCAAACCCATATCTTATATCCAGTTATTTCTTGCGCTTAAACGGTCTTTGTTCTTTTCAGACCGTCTTCTCCCCCTCTAGTTGGTAGGCTTTTAGTCCATTAGGGTGGATACTTCAGGCAGGAAAAAACAGTCAATCATTGGGCATCAACACGGGCTCAGCTCAGATCTTCATCACCTGGTGGTTCATTTTTTGCAACACAGAACTCAGAATACAAGTTATTTTTTCTTTAAGGTTAAATCTTCTTGAGGCACACAGTGGGTTTGCTTATCTTCTCTCATTATCCACTGGTCATACAAATTAAATGGACCTTGAATTCTCCATGTGTCTTTGTACACCTAAAAACATCAGCTCTCAAGGCTCACTTGCATGAAATGTCTTAAAGATTACAAGTCTCAGTTTTTTCTGTTTTCTTTATATATGTATCTCCTCAGAACTGCATGCATGCAATTTGTTAAGAAAGGATTTTTATTTAGGATTAAGAATTATTTCTGCTTAAGACAGTTAGTTGTCCATCTTGCTTGACTGCATTTGACAATTATCTAAGTAATATCCATGTTTGTTATTGGATCTTTGGCAACATACAATTCCTTTTGGTTTAAATTTACTACAATAAAACAAGGACATATCATTGTTCATTCTGTTACTCAGAGGCTTGCCCTTTACCATGTGACCTTCTGACTGTATTGTACAAGTGTCTTTTTCAAACAATTGGCTGTCAAAGTCAAATATTAAACAACTAAAACCAAGCAAGCAAACCAAAATCCCAAACTCAAACCAACACAAAACTAAAACAACTCCAGCAAACCCCACGAGTATTATGGCTGTTTGTGAAAAGAAAAATCCCCAGACATCTACACAACAGAATCTACTTATGGCAAGAACTTTTTCATCAAGTTGTGTTTCACTGTGGAAACATCTGCTCTGTTCTGCCTGGAGCGTCACTGGTGTAGCACAGTGCAGAGAGTAAATTGAACCTCTGCCTATTTCATCACTTAAGAAGGGCAGATTAGAAAACAATGGTATGAATTTGAACATCTGAAAAAATATTTGTCAGTTAAAGTTTGAGTCAACCTCATAAAACTCTCCATTAATTTGGCATCTCTTAAAATGTTTGCTTATTTGTTTAAATAAATTAAATTTCTTTCTGTTTTAAGAAGGTATGTGACCATGTCTGCTTTGTGGTTTTGACTTGCATTTCTGTGATTTGAAGGTCTGAAAAACTGCAGTTAAAAATACCAATGTCACCTTTATTTGGGTGTTTTCCTTATCTTTCCTTTTTTTTTTTTTTTAAGTGAAAAAATGCTAATGTTCTAATGTTTCTTTCCAGAATGGCCAAATCATCTGTAGTGTGGAAAACTATCCCTTAGCAAATCATAGTTTCCACAAAGCTGGAAGGGGAATGTTGTACACACAGAGTGCATAGGTAGGATAAATCTTGAATGAAAATTATGCATTGGCATAAGCAAGTTTTTTCCTTTCATGTGCATGTGCACGTTGTTCACACAGAGCAAAAATTTGTTTGTTCAATCCATATTCACAGCACTGAAGCACAAACCTTAACAAGTGTCTCCTATGCTATTGTGATTGTCTGTATACCAGATTCTGAAACAGATTTCCAACACAGGTACTAATTAACTCCCTGCAAGATGGGATTTTCAGTATCTTCACAAAGTCTATGTATGGCTGTCAGTGTTAACTAAGAATCTAACAGCACGGTGTCCTTTATTTCTATAAAGGTCATGATGCTATACTATAGAAGGTATATGATTTTAGAGGTTGTGATGTGCTTTCAAAAATCTGGAAAAAACTACACCTTTGAAATTCAATATATCAGATTCCCTAAAGTACTAACCCCTGTTAACCCGTTAACTGTAGCTAAAATTGAAACAGTTATTCTCAGCCTTGAAGGTCTAGTATTAAAGACTGTTTATTTGACTTAAAGGAAGGGTCTGTGCACCCAAGCTCTTCCCTGTCTTCCCACAGTATCGGTTGGTCTAACAGAAGGCATATTACTTCCATTACAACAGTGTTTTT
Organism: Acropternis orthonyx; assembly: GCA_035583155.1. Classification (NCBI taxonomy): domain Eukaryota; kingdom Metazoa; phylum Chordata; class Aves; order Passeriformes; family Rhinocryptidae; genus Acropternis; species Acropternis orthonyx. Next base: position 112,202,803 of record JAWWEU010000081.1, on the reverse strand, counting down.
ATTATAACCACAGTACACAACTCGTAGAATATATGAAGCTTATTGTAAATTAGATTTATTTTGCAAGGCACACTCTGTCACCAGAATCTAGACATTAATATCTGCATGCCTAAATAGACTTTTTATAGAGCTTCTATAGAGTGGTCTGAAGCCTTTTAAAAAGGATGCAAAAAACTATCAAGCTAGACTTGATGCACCTGGAATGATAAAACCTATGGTGCTTTCCTCCTTAATTTACTTTCTAATCTTTTGTCACCATTTGATTACTACAGCAGATTACTTTGTAAGGGTACATTTAATGTATATAATCTAATGAACATATATATTCATGCACATGCACGGTCATTAAACTGCATTTACAAAATATTCACAAAAGGTATGTTTAATCACAAAAAATCCACTTGTTTTTCAGGATCAGCAGATAATCAGAAATGTGGTGCATAAAAATTGTACTTACATACAACGGACATAGCAATGCAAATATTGCAACCAGAAAGAAAATTGTGAAAAGCCACTTTCCCACTAAACCATGCTAAAGAATTCTTGCCAAAGCTAATGCATGTGTCTGTATAAAGACACGTCTCAGCTCGGTCATCAGGCATAATATTTTAGAAGGTTATGGAGTTCTCTAAAGTTGGGGGCTTTTGGTTTTGTTTTATAGCACTGCAGAGCATGTTATGAAATTGACCAAGATTTTAAAGTTTGTATTGAAAATGCTCAATTCTGTTGTTTTTATATCTTACTAGGTCATTTGGAGAATATTCAATCAAAATTATATAACACTCTAAATCTATATATCTACTGAATCAGTGTGTACAGCTGAGTTAGTTGCTTTAATATGTTGTAGGGATATGGAAAACTGCAGAAAATGCAGAAACCTCCAAGATTGTAAGACTTAATTCAATCATGATAGGATGGCCCCTCTCCAGACATGCCTTGTTTGCATTTGACAAGGTTGTGAGCTTCAGTCTTCACAGAGGTGATAAGGTTGTGCCTCAGCCTGGACTGAAACCAGGTTTTGCAACATCCATTGTTCCCCTCTATCTTGTGTTCATACATATGAAATAGCTCCTATCTTCCTTGTCTCCCCTTAGTTAACATAATGTATTCTCTTGATTGTAATGTTCCATCCCATCCTTAGCATAACCCAGCCCCTGAGCTGTAATGTTTTACTTGCTAAGCTTATATATTGTGTAATGTTGCTTCAATAAATTGTCTCTGTTTCAACCCCAAAATGGAGAACGTGTGTCCCCGTGTCCCTTGACTGTCACAATAGGTATGATGCCTTAAACATGTTACACTGTATATTAAGTATATATGTAGTAATCTCAAATCTCACCTATTATGGAAAAGGAGATATGCAGTATACCTTAATTAAATATTTTTTTAAGAAGTATGATGATTAATGTAAGTGGCTTGAGCTTTTTTTTTTTTTTTTTTTGAGACAGTTTTGTAGTTTTGTTATTGGTCAATTGTGTTTTATAGTTGAGGCAAATGAAGTATTACCTTTGTTTATGAATGTCCTCTTCTGTAATTATAAGAATTTTTAAGTGTGGTTTAAATTCTTCCAAATTAAGCTTACTGTGAGTTGAACATAAATGATATGCATACCTTTGATTGGTTTTGTGTATATCTTATTAAAAAAAAAAAAAGTACGGAAAATAAAAAAAGTCTGTACAGGAAGTTTTACCAGATTGTGTCATTTTTCTACACAGTGGTGAGAGTTCAGAAGAACCATTACTAGTGAAATTGAAGTAAACAATTGTTTGCAGATGCACAATTGATAGAAGAGGAGCATAAGGTATGGCAAATGTGTAGGTGTATGAAAACACATTTGTGAAGGTGTTTTTTTTTTTTAATGTAGATAGTTTATAATCTGTGAGAAAGCTTAACAAAATTTGCCATCTATTTGTTTTGTGACCAGAGTTTTAAAAAAAAACAAGTTAGTCATAAAAGCACTGTTTCTATAAAGGAAGAACAACCTCAACAAATTGATAGACATCATGAAAATATTTAAAAAATATGTAACAAGATTCATTACTGTACATCAAAAACTCCCTAATGGTAACATGTAATTTATATATTGAATTAAACTGACATATTAACACCTGCAACAAACTTCAGAATTCAATATTCAATATGATTTCAACAGTCTGAAGTGTTAAAATAACATTCCAAACACTTTAACATGATATATTTTCAGGGGAAAACAAGAATATAATAGTCATAGAACAGAATTTTACCCTATAAATGCTCCCACCATGATTATGAAATAAAACATTTTGTCACATACCTTCAAACAAGCTTTTGTTCATGACTCAGTTTCCGTCACTGCCATCCATGGATAGTTCTTTATTGATCTAAATCTGCAAATTCAGCTCTGAAATTGGAGATCTCCAAAGATACAATAGTTAAAATCAGGTAGGAAACAAAGCTTATGAATAAACGAAACTGGGATGATTCTGTATAGACAAGTAGGGTAAGGTGCAAAAGTTATACTTGAAATAATATGTGATAGTCTGCATTATACATCTATAAAATCATTTTTCCTAATACATGTTTTACTTTAAGCATTTAATTTTAAATTAGAAGCATCAAAAAACTTATCATTATTCTGTTGTAACTTTAAAGAAGTTTAATACTGAGACTGGGTAGTAAGGAATATTAAAATGTTTCATTTGTGTGTTTCCACATTTAACGTCTGTTTCATAATATAGTGACTCATCAAGGTGTCTGGAGGTTTATGTTTCACACATCGCTAATTCAGAACTAACTTAAATCAGTGGATTATTATTACCACAATTTGAAAAGTAGTTGAATAGAGAAACTTTAAAAAAAAAAAAAAAAAAAGGGTGTGGAATCTATACTTAAATATAATTTTATTATTAACAATGCCATTGTAGACAGCTGTATTTATTTGTGCAGATTCATCCAGATCAAATGTAGATGTTGCCTTGAGGCAACTGGTTGGTTGTCCTGTTGGCAAATGTGCCAAATAAAAGGACTATTTATGTAAATTTGAAGATATAAATTTGGAGCCTGACTATCACTGAAAAACAAAGCAGTGTTATTTTTATAGCTTTATATTTGTCTTGTTGAAAAAAATAGCCAAAACCTTCTTTCAGCATTGTGCCCATAAAAATGCTTATTATAATTGTACTTCCACACAATAAATTTATTTCCAAATTTTTGGTTGTCCAAAGTATAAATGATGTATTTCCCTCATATAATGAAATTATAAAAGAATAAAACAAAGAGTTCTTTAGAGTTATGTCTTATAGTATTGTTTTTTTTTTTTAAAAAAAATACTTACTTTATATTTTACATCAGTATTTTACATCAGTATCCTCATCAAGGTTCAGTATTTAGTGATAATTTCAAATAAAATAAGCAACTTCAAATAAAGCATTTTTATTGACAAACGTGGCTTTTCAAATCACAGAATCATAGAAGGGTTTGGGTTGGAATGGACCTTTAAAGATTATCTAGTCCAATGCCTCATATATCTCAAGGGAATATTGAAGGGGGGATTACAAAGAAGTTCCCAAGAAAATACTAGTTAATTGATACTAGGAAAATGATTAATTGATTACAAAGAAAATACTTCCTGGGGGTACATTTCTGTTTTTATTAGGTGGGAAGACCAATTGAAAGACAGAAAATGTTGCAGTGACAATCATTAACGGCCCACTGCAGAAAAAATACAATTCTGCAGCTGGCTGCAGCATGGTTTTTATGGACAGGCAATCTCTTGGGGTGTGTCTACATATAGATGTTTGGGATAGCTAAGGGGAATTAACTATAGCTATAAAATTGAAGCTCAGAAAACATTCTAAAACAGGTGTTTGTGTATGGGTATGGGAAATCAGTAGTATAATTTAGTTTTTTATAGTTGTGACTAGTCACAAGGAAACAAAGGAGAGTGGGGAGGACAGGATGAACATCAGTATTAAGTACGTGTGAATATGCATTCACAGATTAAAATGCATTACTGTTGAATTGTGTAGGAGGAAAAATCAGTACTTTACTTAACCTCACTTGATTTAAATAAGTACACACATTTAACCATGCAGAAGGGCACTTTACTAAATATAGTTGTCACAATTATTTTGGAATGAAAGATCGTACACATAAGACAAACTCCTTTAGTCTGTGTCATTCTCTTTGCAAGAAATATTTACAAAAAGTCCTCAGAATTATTCATATTGAAAAATAAGCATTACAGGCCCAGCTTATGTATGTTTTTCTAGCTGGCAACACATATTAAGAACAGATTGTTAGTTTAAGCATAATACCTAGTGAACATTAATTTTGTGGTATTCAAAATGGGATGATTGTGTCTATCCTTTTCCTATAGCAACTTGTCCTTTTCCACTGGTTCAGAAGTCTGACTTTATGTCCTTAGGTGTAGAATAATTTCCCAAAGGACTGTATTTACATCTCCAGAGAAGAATCAGAAAATACCTTAGAGATGGTACACTCCAAGATGAAATAATAGGAAGAAAGCTACTAGTACACCTTCAGCTTGGGGCTTCCATTTCTTTGCTAACTTCTAGAAAAACTGGGTGACCTATGACCTGAAGAAATCACGTTGACAGGAAGGTTCAAAATTTGGGAAATGAATCATGTTTTTTTTCTCCAGAACAAAAAGGTTAAGTGCAAAATTCAAAACTTTCGTCACAGTTGAGATTAGCTGGGAGCCATTCAGTATCCAAGGCATTTATAAGAAATGGTGATACACATTGCAAGATTTTTCTTATTCCTAAAAATAGGATCTCCCAAAGATTAGTTAATTGAGTAAAATTTACTAATATCCATGTAATACTTGTTCCATGGAGAAGAAAAACTTAAATCCCAAATATCATAATACCTTTTTTAATTATTACTCTTAAAACCAGTAACAAATCCAAGTGAGATTTTACTGTTCCGTTTACTATTTCAATCCATACATATAAATAACATGAAAGATCTTTTCGTGAAGTTGATATATATTACTGTAGGCCATCTACCACTATATTGCTTAATTTATCACGAGAAAATAATAACATGATGAGTTCCTGCATCAGTACATGCATCACCTATTCTGAATTATGTAAATAATGTTCATAGGATGAATAGAGATAATATTACCCATAAAAATGTTCTTATTCATATGGCTGATTCACGGAGTCCTATAAACAAAATAGCAATTGTGTCTACATATGAACAGTCAAAGTACAAGTTATTTTAAGCCATAAGTGTGGAAAGAATAACCCTAGGTATGCAAGAACATGACACTGTTTTTCTCATGTCTGGAGGATTTTTGTAAACAGAGCAAATCTGTAAAAGCACACATTTATATTTTTTCATATAAGTATGAAAATATTTTCATTTGCAAACATTGTAACGCTGAAAGAAATATACAAATTACTGCAGAAAAATGAAGAATCAGTGATTAATATGCTCCTAACTTCATACATGAGAGTCTGTCTATTTTTATGTCCCCTAAATTTTCAGGATAAGGGCACTCCTCTACCATCTGAGATCCTAAATAGATCTCAATAACTATTTAAGAAGGATGAAATTCACAAGAACATATTTTCAGTGCTTTGTGTTCTTTATGCGAGGGATAATCTATGTTAAAAAAAGTCCAACTTAATTCCTGACAATACAAACACATACTGTAGGACAGCCAAAATAGATTTAGTGCAGATACTAAAGCACTGTCAGCCAGAGCCAGAGCAACATTAATACAGATGAAAGAATCCATCTCCCTCAAGAATCTGTAGCACAGCCAGTTGGAGCTCACTAAATAGATCTGTAAGTTTGTACAGAGTTTCTGCAGTTTCTAGCTCTAAACACTGCAATCATTTAAGTAGTTTTCAATCACTGATTTCTTGAGTCTTGGACACTGGAATTATCAGTGCGTGGACAACTGCTCTTAAAAATGAAGGTTTCTATGAATTTTTGCATGAGTAAGAGGAGAAGTTATGTATCTGTTTAACTGCTCTTTGCAATAACTTGTGTCTTCTGAAACTTGCCCTTCATCCCACTGGAAATTTGTGATTTCACAGGTGAGACGAAAGTGTGTATTGTGCCCCCTTTCTTATGGAAAAGATGAGGAATTTCAAGGGAAGTGCAAGTTTGATGTGTACTACTAACCAAAACAGATTTTATCATGGCCATTTAACTGTGGAAGTTGTACTTTGCCAACATATTGCAAAGAAAATAAAAAAGGTTAAAAATCACCAATTCTAGGGCTCTGCTGAATTCTCGTTGAGTCTGTTATAGCCATCAGTTCACTCTAAAGCATTGCAATTAATAGTTTGGAGTAACAATATTGTTTTGGGACACAGATTTTCTTGAAATATAGTAGGAATTCACTGCTGTTGTAAAACACACCAATCACAATAAGCAAAACAAGGTTTTCTTTTAAAATCTTTTAAGATCAGATAACCATCTGGCATTTGAAACAAGAAAAAAATTACCAATTAATTGCTTTTATTGCTAAACCTTATAGTATTGCTCTTTTCACGAACAGCAGCATATAATTATTTGTGAAGGTAAGAAGGTCCCATACTAATAATAAATGTACTCTAGTTTAACACAGAAGATCAGGTGCATGTCATAAAACAAGCATCTTAATCAGTGTTGAAGTCTAGAATGTGTGCCAAATACAATCACTGGCTGGTATTGAAGTGCATTACCCTAATTAAGCTGGGATGGGGTTTTTTATATATATATATCATTTATATTAGAGGATGTTTATGCTCCCTGATTGTGAAATAATGGCCTGGTGAGATCTATTAAAACTGACTTCCAAACACCAGCATGTTATTTATAATAGAGTTACAATTATGTTGACAGTTTAGCATAACAAAGACTTAATCTACAAATGAAATTAGATATCTATTTTCTCAAAGCTTAACATACAGTGGGAAAATCCAGTGCCAATTTTATACACAGATTTTGCACTGTCTTGTTTTCTTAAGGTAATATTCTTATGCCAATAGATTTTCTTAAAACCTTATTGGAAGGCCAGAGCAACTTTCAAAATGTTATTTGGCTTTTTCAATTTCTTTTAGAAGGAGAAAATATAGAAGTGAATATTATTAGTATATAAATACTTGCTAAGAACATTCCAGCAAAGCAATGTGGTAGATATGAAGGTTAAATCAATACACAAAGTTATGACAGTTTCTGACACCTCAGATCATTATTGAGAAATGTCAATTTCAGTGTCCCTGAGCAGAACTGATGATCACTTTTCCTGGGCAAATTACTTCCCTTATCACAGAAGTGGCATACAGAAATGTGCATTTGTAAACACCCTGTTAGTGCACTTAAGAGGCAAAACAGTTGAAAATAAATACTAGTGTGTGTTTGTATGTTCGCAACCACAATAACTCCCTATAGATTAATTCATATTTATTTTTCAGTAGGCTAGATTTTTGCAAAGCTTAATATTTTTCTTTTTCTATACTGTCTTTACATCTAATTTCTGACCATTCTGGATATATTTTTCTACTTCAGCAGGACTACCAACTGCAAGCATCATTTGATGCAAACGTGATATGTTCTGGAGAGAATAGCCAGTTCAAGCGCTAAACCAGGCAATCTCAAGTCTTTCAGTTTATTTGAGATTAAAGTTTTGCCTGCTAGCTGTACTTTCAAATGCTACTGTCTTTGGATGATTACTGCAGCCATGTGAACAACGCAGTGCAACGTTCCACTTAAGTACCTTACAGGCAAAAAAGCAACAATCCACAGAGAATGTAATAGTGTTTTGTCTATCAAGTCCAAGGATGTGCTTCACACTGCAGACTGAAAAGGAGCCAACATGGAGATTGTCAGCTGGCTGGCTCATCTTGTAATTGTGCTTGCAATACATGTCTACTTTTGGTGGAAGGCTGTCTTGCTGTCAAATTTTCTATGATCATTATATGAAATCAAAATGAGAACTTTATTCTCTTAAGTAACATGTTCAGCTTTATGCTTGTTTTTATACTGATAAAATAAGGATCTTCTAGCAGTGGAAATGTGATAGTAAGTGGTTTTAAACATCAGCCTTTAAATTTACTAAGTCACTACAGCACTGGAGATTTTCACTGCAGAAATAGTCAGAGGCACCCTCTGATGAAGAGCAAGTAAACATCCTCATTTATTGCATGGGTGATGAGGCATATGATATTCTTAGAGGTTTTCTGGTTAAGACTGCTGGAAAGATGAACCATGCAACTGTAAGAAAGAAGTTTGATGAAGTCTTGATAGGAAATGAAACTCAGTGGAACAGCAAGACCTTGTCAGACAAAGCAGTGTCAGGTCTGCTTTTATCACAAAGTGTGTATATTAGTAAAGCAGAACAACTGGGTAATTCCTTTTAGTTTGGGTTGTATCTGAATGGTCAAGCAACTCAGTGAAAAGACAATTTTATCTGGATCATTTACAGAGCAAAGCAGTCAAGAGAAGTGGTGAGTAAAATGTTAAAGGGTGGAATGTTAAAAATGTTTAAAAAACTGAGTAATTGAAATTATGTCTTCTTCAGGATTACACCAATTTTTATGAAATCCATTTCAGACAAAAAAAAAAAAAGAAAAAAGAAAAACCAGCCTTTTTAATAGAAAAGATTGATTGTAATTTCAAAATTATTTTTTAAATGTAGGGTTATTTTATTTTTGCATCTTACAAATCATCAAAAATTCAAATCCAATAAAAATGAAACAAGATACTTTATGGATATGAATTGATTCTATTGACAGTGATCATGTCTTCCTCCACTGAATATTTCTCAGATTCTTTTTTAATTACACTTTTTTACTTGCTTGACTAAAATGATATGCAAAATCAGAGAAAAATAGGTAATGAAAAGGTGATTCCAAATCAGCTCTAGAAAGCAGTGATCAAGTAAGAAATATATATACAAGAGAAAAGATCAGCAGTACACTGGTAAATGATTGTGATTTTATTAATTATAGATTAGGAATATTATCATTATAATATGACAATTTTTCATGAAAGTTCTACATAAACACGTTATGTTAACCTGTAGAATATTAGATTGCATCTTTGAAATTACAGCAAATAAAATCAAGGGTGGCTTTTAATACTGAAAGAAACTCCAGAAGATCTGCTTTTGCCCCTGTTCTGACTCCTATATGCATACATCACAGGAAAGGTAAGAGTCTTTTCAAATATCATAAAGAGATTTTTGATAGATACGTCAGCCAATTCCCTCAGGACCCTGTGATGCATCTCATCAGATCCAATAGCTTTAAGTATATTCAGGTTCCTCAGGTGTTCACAAACCCGACCTTTTCTCACAGTGGGAGGAACTTTGTCTTGTGGTCCTTCCACTCAAGAGCTGTGGGAAGAGGGGCTGTCAATGAAGAATTAGGCAAAGCTGTTGTAGAGTACCTGAGCCTTCTCGTCCATTGTCACCAGTTTGCCAGCCTTATTTGTCAGGGAGAGTACACCTTCTTTGGCCTTTCTTTTTCACCTGACATACCTGTGGAAGCCCCTAGTATTCTTTGCATCCCTTGTCAAATTCAGCTGAATTCATGCCTTAGCCTTCCTCAACTCTTCCCTGCCACAGCTGGACAGAGTTCCCATGGTCTTCCCAGGATATCTGTGCCTGCCTCCACTGCCTGTTCAGTGTTTTTCAGTTTGACCAGTAGGTGTCCCACTCACGCATTCTGGTCTCTTGCCTTCCTTTCCTGATCTATTACATCTTGGGATCCCTAGCACTTGCACTCCATGGGAAAGCATCCTTAAAGTTTTGTTCTTCTTCTCCCTTGTCCCTGAGGACAGTTTCCCTATTAGTCCAAGTGATTAACTACTCGAAGGGTTGGAAGTTTGTTTTCCTAAAATTCAGGGTCCTGACTTCACACTTTGCCTGCCCCATATCCCTCAGGACTGTAAAGTTTGCCAGTGCATGATTTCTACAGAGCAGTCAATTAAAATCCTTACAGAAAGCTGATTTTACAGAGTATTTCTTAAAGAAAAAGTAAGAAGGAAATGTTTTAGCATGATTAATACAGTCTTCTGTACCAACAAGTTAGCTTTTAACTGCTATAGTTCACCATCTACACAATAAGGGGCTACTTTTTAGAGGTCTGTGCTAGCTGACAGAAATTTCTTCTGTAAAAGAGGAGACTATAAATTAAAGTGGAATTTGGGCAGTTATATGTATTCTGTGGTGTTGCTAAATTTAGTCTCTGATCACTCAAGATTAATAGAGAAGAAATTGTAAACTCTTATCTTTCCCACACTGAATTCACCTTTATATTCCTGGCCTTGGTCAGTTTGGAACTATTAATTCTGTTAGGTTTTGTGTGTTCTTAGACAAATCTGCCACAAATCTGTACTTTTCTTTAGGTAGATAGTCTAATGAGACTTGGGTAATGATCAAGTATTTGCTTTCTTATGTATAAATGGATCATCTACTTGGCAAATAGATTACGTTGGCAAGCTGAAGAACTGAGATGCTTTTGTATTTTGTGCCTGTAGCAAAAATAATCTATTACTTGTCTTTTTCATAATGACTTACATTGTAGTCTTCATAAATAATAATAAATAAATATTGCATAGTCCTGAAGATGGAAATGGTTTCTGTAGTGCTCTTTTTACTTATTTGTTAGGCCACTGCATTCTTATCCATGCGTGGAGCTTGGTAAGCGGCATGTAGATTTATAGGTTTTCTGAACAGACAGTATTTGTGCCAGAAGTTACCTACTGTAGCATGTTTCTGTTTCATTACTGTTGTAAAAGGTAGGTACAGACATTTTTATAACTTGACTCAAGCTGTCTAGAAGTAACGACACTGTGCATGTTGGTCTGTGCTTCTCTCATTGCCTCATCAATTTTTTTTCCTTAACATGGCTTTAACGGGGGTTATGCCTCAAAATTTTTTTAATTAGTTTAGTTACTACTACTTTTTTCTGTTTTATCTCTTCAGTGTCTCACACTCTATTCGATAATGTCAGAAGGCATTTTCCAAAGATTAGTTCAAGAGGGATCAAGAAACTGATGGTAAGAACAGAAAGCTGAATTATATCCTTATATGGATGGAGGATCTGATTAAGATTCAGAAAAGCTTAAAAGATAAAGGAACTTGAAAAGGCTGCAAGTTAAACCTTTGCATTAAGGTGGATTAATTGTTCCTTATTTATCATTCTTTTAATGACCTGATATCCTTTTTCCTTCTTCAGATAAAAGAATAACCTGCTAAACAGCCAATGAGAGTAAAAAGCTCATTGTCACCTTCTGCAAGCTGAGTAGCTTCTTTAAGTTTTTGCAATTTTTTCCCTTATTTTTCATCATAGCTAAAGTGAATGGTCATATGGTTGTTCTCACCATATGTTGATGTCCCTCTTGACTATTGGAGCTTAAAGGGGTTATATCAAATCTTACTTCATTATTGCAATACTTAAATATAAAACCAGCATTTGCACCGAGATTTGCACGGAAACCTCCTTTTTCCGCAATCTCGCAAAGGAGAAATTTTTTTGTATTAGATTAAGACATTTTCAAAGTCAGAAAATAAGACTCAGGAATTACTTTGATGTGGTAAGACCCATCATGTGGAATGCTTTCTGTCTAAATGCCTTTGTTGTCATGGTTCTGTATATCCAATCATATCTCCAAACCTATTTTGCAGTAACTGAGCTAATGAAGAGAAAGGATTTTATTTTGGAAATCACTGATAATATTGGCAGATATTCTGCATTAATAAATACCAAATTAGGTTTATGTTGAACTAGTAATATATTTCATCCATACATATACATATTTATTATTCATAATTAAATAAATTTTCTACGTATTATCATTGAATAATTATTATTCATATTGATGTCTTAAGATTTTTTTATATATTCATAGATTTTAATATATCTGTAGAGTTTCTCACTCTTAAGGTAGCAGTTAACAGTTTCTAAACTGTTTTCTCACAGTTTGTGCCACATTCTTGAAATTCTGTTTAACAGTCTTTTCAAGGAGAGAGATTTTAGCAAGGACATCTTTTTTGGGACACATGCACCTGGACCAGAATAATAAGATACTTTACTGTCAAAACAAGATAGAGGGCCCACAATCCTTGGAGGGGCTCCAACAGGGCAGTTCTGAGGGTGGTACCAAGGGCAAATGGTTTCAGGTTGGATGTACCCACTAGATACAGTAATTAAGTTAAAGCTATAAAATTGTGAGAATTCTATGTTGTGTGTACACTTATGTATTATGGCACCTGAAAACACTTTCATTAAAGACCAGTTCTTTTATCTATATTAATATTGTCTCAAAAATTCTTTTCTCCCATTTTAGGCAACAATACATATAGATGTGAACTTTATACATATATACATGTAGGCAAGTGTAAGGATACAAAAAGTGCATCAAAGTACACTGAAAAAAATACTGGATTTCACTGCAGATTATTTGTGATCTTATTTTCATTCTTACTGAACGGAATCAAACGATCATATTGTGGTAATCAATACACCATTTAAAGTGTGGAAAGATTCTTGTCATAAATGGAATGTGGATGCTGATGCAGAGAATGAAACTTTTACTGTGATATGAATATTGTTACAGGTGGATTTTGTATTGTCACCTCGCTTGTACCTTCCCTTTCCCCAAACCCCTGTTGTAAAATCCTTTTTTCCATTGGCCCCTGTTAAACCTTACCCCATTGGTCCTAGCCTGGGTTCCCTTTCATAGTAAAATGACCCCCTTGCCTTGAAAAGCCCAGTAGCACTGGAAATAAAGTCACTTTTTGCCTCTCTCTCTCAGTGAGTTCTGTGCTGCTGTTCCCGGTCCCCTGGGAACCACGTGGAGGGGGGAAGGGCGGAGAGCGTGCCCCCTGGTAAGGAACACAGCACCCGTGCCAGGGGGAAACCCACCACCCGCCATATCATATCAAGCTTAGAATAGGGAATCTTACCCATTTACAACATGAAATATATGAAAGTATCTAATTCAGTAGTTGCAGTCTATCAATGTCTTTGAGACATGTGGAAGTAAGAATTATAAAAGTATTTTCCTGTAAAAACTCAAAATCATCTAATCAAATAAAGGAGAATAAATATTTCAAGAGCAGATACTTTGAGCATTAATGTCTCCAAAAATACTGGAATCTGCTATACATGACTGTAATGTTAGTAATCTCCAAATTTGAGTTTCTTCATGCAATTACTGATGATGGGGAGTTCACAAAAAACTAAAGTGAATGTACCTTTCTCATTTCTCTGTGTTATAACAAGTGTGTTGTGCATTTGGGAGAAAGAAACAAGTAAAAGTGTAATAAATGTATTTATCTCCCAACAACCGAACTGTATTCAATGCCTTTCCAGTATGGTGTAATATTTTCTAGAGGAAAAAAGTTGAATTAAAAATTTCAAAACATAGACATTTTAGATGCATTTTATAACAAACCAAATTAAATTTATGATTGCGTGCATTAATTTTCTTTATTTTTTCTTCTGTTTTTTTTTCCTTCTTTTTAAATTTTGTTTATGCTCCTTTGAATTTGTGTAGGATATATACAATTTTCACTTGGACTTTTAATTACATGATTTTGATAAAGTCAATGACAATATGATCATTGAAATCTAACTGTTTTAAATGAAAGGAAACATGTTGGTCTTGCCAATGCAAAATGATTTTGCAGTTTTAGGCACAATGTGAAACTTTTCAGTGCTCTTTTTCCTGTATTACTTTTTTCCTTTAAAGTGTATCTTATTAGTTTATCTTAAAAACCTATGTAATACTATGCAGACAATGCAGAGAAATAAAAGGGAGAGGATGTTATCTGAAAATTGCCTTTATCTATAACCATTAGGAAGAACACATTTCTCATTGCAATTTGCATTTACAGACGATATCCTTTGTGTTGTAAAATCTAGGGATGGAAATAGCATGTTTAGAGTCACCTAGTCCATCTTCCTGCCATTGCAATTATTCCTTATTGCAGTATTGGACTGGCTCGACTAGTGCAAGTTGGCCAGAGTAATGGAAACCTCATTAGTTCTCACTAAGAGACAATTCCCAAAGTTTAATAGTCCTCACTTTTGGAAAATACTGTCTTGGTTCTGAATTGTCTTTTTCATAATTTTATCCTATTTAGTCCCTGATGTGTTTGACTACTTGCAGAAACTAGAACATCCTTCTTCCTTGAAATTCCTCAGTGGACATTTTCGGACTTCTCTGATGACCTCCCATAAAAACTCCTTAACTAAACCACACACCTTTGATTATTTCAGTATTCCTCATCAGTCAATAATCACAGCTTATTATATGAGTCTCTTTTTGGATATAACAATATGTTTGAGAAATTGATTACATTTAATGATAGCTCTAACTATAATAAGACAAAAATACTATTTTCCTGCTATATGAGGACAGATAAGGTGATCCAAACACACAGTGTTGAATGGTCATATATAAATAGATATTTCTGTATAAATAAGTCAATCATCTTTACTATTTTATAATTTAGTATCTAAAGCCCTCTTGGCAAGGATGCTTTTTGGTTTCTTCTGCTGAAGTTTTCCTTGGATGCCTTGGAAGGAATATTTAATTCCTATTTGTTCTGGTCTGCAAATTTATGAACACATTTTATTTTATGTTTCAAACCCTTCTTTCTCTTTTTGCTGTTTCCCTGTCTTTATTGCAACATTTTCTAGTTTATCTGACAGTTTCATTAATGTGTTTTCTATTCTCCCTTGCAGAATGTAAATGAAGATGTCAAAACTAAATTTCACATGAGTACTGGAAATATACCCCATTTCAGCCTCTCAAAACTGAGCACATTTCCATTTATCATTAGCCCTTGTCAAGAGACCTTCAAGTCACTCCTCAGTTCAGTTCCTCAAACTGATTTGTTTCAAGCTAATTCTGAAGTATGCATGGAAAAAGAGAGAGTTTATGCTTGTATTGTGACACTAGTGATGATATGAGGGTGCAATTTTTAATAAATAGAACACATTTCATGTACTCATTGTGCAAGTCACCTATTGATACTGAGGATGCCCCTGATCTCTCCCTTTCAGACCATAATGCTCCATAATGGTCCTTATAATAATGATCATAATGGTTCTTTGATTGCAGAAATTTGTTATAGTCTGTCAAAAGTAT
This sequence comes from Acropternis orthonyx, assembly GCA_035583155.1. Taxonomy (NCBI): domain Eukaryota; kingdom Metazoa; phylum Chordata; class Aves; order Passeriformes; family Rhinocryptidae; genus Acropternis; species Acropternis orthonyx. The sequence continues at coordinate 112,187,695 of JAWWEU010000081.1, read as the reverse complement.
CTTGTGGCAAATAGAAGTACATGAAGTAGGTGTTCTGTAGGTCCTCTAAAACTGCCTGCTGCATAGTTACGTGTAACATCAGAGAATATAATTCAGCACTTCAGGTATTTCTTCATATTCCTTTGGGTTAGCATACAGTGACATATTTCAGTGTTAATGTTGTCATAGACTTTATGGAAATCATGCAATTACATGTGGAAATAGGTCACGCAGGATAAGCAAGCAAAGGTGTTGCTCTAGGCAAGTGAGGTAAATAACACATTTTAAACTCATCTCTAAGTGTCATTTTCTTGCAAAAGGAATCATACAGATAGCTCTCTAATTGTTTAAGTGAATGTGATGGCTTTGATATTTCATAATACTGGTGGCTTGAAGATCTTCATACCAGGAGCATCACTTTCATAGGCAAACAAACTTATTCTTCTGTATGCATGGCTTACATAACTATAAAATCAATTCTAATGGATTTTTAAAATTAGATCAATGGCCTGGATTCAATTGTATCAATACAGGTGATATAAATCCCACATATTTCTTATATGCAATCTATTTCTAAACAGCTTCTGAGATGCACAGTATAGTGTTCATTACTCTGCTCCTGAGCTGAATCATCAAGTATAATGCAAAGGCTTTGAAGAGGTCTTTTTAAAAAACCAATATTCTTCCTGAGAAAAGCAAATTTAGACCTTAATTGACAATGCATGCCTTCTCCTCTGCTTACTTAAAAGGTTTTCTGGCCTGAAATGATAAATGTTTCTGAATCAGCACTTCTGGAAAAAGCTGGTGTATGGGGACACAAGAGTAGGCCGCTTTGTGAGGGCATACAGGTTGCCAGTGAGGCAGTGTCCTTTTAGGACAGAGGGACAATCCTACAGTATCTGAACAAGAATTCCAGATTAAGACTCATGGTAGTCATCAGGATCATCCCCAGCCCACAGGGCTGCTGCTGGCCTTCACTCACACAGCAACACTCTCAGCAGGTCTCAGGTTCCATGCCTGTGCCACCTCAGACCTGGCCTGTTGCAAAGGCACAGATCCCTAAGGGAAGGGCATCAGATGCTGTTAAATTATCTTTTTTCCCCTCCAGTCTTTATAAGAAACTGTTGTGCTTTGTGTGTGTTGTGCATGTGTTATTCTTGCCCGATCAAAGGCCTCTTAAAACTAAAAAAAAAAGGCCCTATATGTCAGTATCACATAGAGGTAGTACTGATCACAGGGCTCATCTTCTCCCTGACACATGATTTTAATGGAAAACAGTCTTGCAAGTGGTGTTTTAAGTTGTTTAAGAACTTTAAGAAGTTCAGAAGAATCAAGCCTTCTGTGTATTCACTGAAGAGGGACAATATCACAGAAGCTGTATAAGCATAGTAGAACAACAGATCAGTCCCAAAATTAATGCACTGTCTTTTGGACTCAGAGCAAGCCATAGATCTGCCAGTAAAGCACATCACTGTTCAACTGGGAGGGCAAATAGAAGTTTTTGTTCATGTAGTGTTTGGGGAATATTTTAATATCTTGCCAAAAACCTCTTGCTAAAGTGAGCAGCTCCCTGAGAAATGCATACTGAGTTTTATATCTTACTACCTATTCCAGAAGAGAGGGTCCCATCACAGGTGACATCTCTCCCTCAGAAGCAAGTATGTCTGGTTTTGCTGTATGACTAAAAATAAAAATCGATCATATATATTTCTAAAAAATATGTTGAAAAATACATTTTCCATAAATTGTCCTGGAAGATATAGCTCACAAGAAGAAATTAACATCGTGCTTGGAAGCAGTGGCAGAAATGATCATGGAAAACAGGCCAGGAACAAGATGATTTGTAGCCTTATAGGTAATCTGTCACATAGTACAAGTCACACATAAGCTTTGATATTAAAACTTTGAATATGGGATAAAGGGTGGAATTGTTAGAATTTTTAAGTATTGCTATATTAAAACAATGATGCTTGTTCACTATTTTATACAAAAGCATTGTACCTTGCTTTATATAGGGACAAAGTCACATTCCCTGCTTTCAGTACCTGCCCATGGTGCATTCAAGAAAGTTCAGACTTGGCAGAGAGGTGTCAGAAGCTGATGATGACTACAAAACTAGAGAAAAATTTCATGACTTGGACAGTATCTTGATACAAATTATACAGAAGGGGTTTTCAGGTCTGTTCCTGAGTGTGAGAGAGTATCAGACTGATGAACTGTGCTGGTTTAAGGTAAACCGACAGGAGAAATGAACCCAACTCACAAAAAGATTACAAGTCAGAATTACAATTTAATAGAAAGAACACAATAAGTACAAGAGTACAGAGGAGAAAGTCCATTTGACCGACAGAAACAGATGCGTAGCCCAGCTCTCTGGGGCGTGAACAGGAGGCTGTTTGTCAGCCCCTGTGTTGAGCATCACCTGGACCCCCTGAGTACAAAGTAAAAGGAAAGAGGAAACATGTTGGTAAATATGTTGGTCCTGGTCTGGTCGCGAGTGGCAGTCACAGTCCTGCTGAGGCTCTGGTCCTCCTCTGGATGCCACAAGACAGACACAGTTCCCAAAACCCCCAGTTTATATATGCTTAGGCTAAGGTGGGAGTGCCCAGTACCTCTCCCAGGGTGGGGAGTTTCACAATGGGTGATTTACACTCTGGGGTAAATCATGGCATATTTTTGGAAACTGTGATGGCCCATTAGCAGACATGACCACTCAGGCTGGGTGTGAATGTGCTAATGGCTCCCCGGAAAGGTGTTATCACACCTGAGACACTGGTGTGAAGACAGGAAAGCTTTCTTATCTCACAGCTATCTACCCAGCTTGTAGCCTGAGGGATCAGGTATGCCCCGGGCAGCTGCTGCAAATGATCCATTGTTAGCAGTTCATGAGAAATTACATAGAGGGTGTAGAATACACAGTCTTAGCCGCAGCCACACAGTGACAAACTGGTCCTGGCCACTGTAACCAGGACATGAATTTATGAGAAAAATTTAAAAGGTGTGAAAGAAAGAAGAGTACAATGATCAAGTACTGCACAGATGTAAATTTACCAAGAAGTCTTTAAATTTCAGGGGTATTTCTGAAATTTTAGCCAGCCTCACTCCTATAGAGAGGAACCATGCTTGGAATGAGCAGCAGAAATGATCATGGGATGACTGGCTGTAATTGAAGAGTTTTGTAAAGCCTTATCTAATGATTCACACCAAAGTACTTCTGCACCATTCTGAAAATACCATGAAGAGCTTTTAAAACCAAAGCACATACACAACACTTTAGAAAGGAAAAGTAAATAGTTCAGACAATTGACACATAATTGTTCTTTAAATCTTCATTATGTGTACTTCTTTTCCAGACACTAGGAACATCACAACCGAATGGAAATAAAATGTGAAGTGCATTACTTAATCCTTGTTATATTCAGCTGTGGAAACACAGTATGTTTAATGAACCCAAGAAATCCTGTAATGTATGCATGCAAAAAAAAAAAAAGTATTATTATAATTTTATTTGTCTTTAGTATACAAGGAAGAGTGCAAAATTGGAAATATTAAAGCATAGATAACTTTAAAATGCAAGTAGGGGTGGAACAGAGCAATGAAAAGTCTTTCAATAAAACAGCAAAGAGCAAAAAGCACAGTGGAGTGGACCGAAGTGTGCATATGTTTGAAAACTATCTTTTTCCATGCTGTTCTATCAGGCTTTGTGGGGTGGCAGATTGTGCTGGTTTTGTTTGGATTTTTTTCCTTCTTCTTTGTTCTCATCTTCAAGGCAGAGATTTATTAAAAATCAGAAGAGATAACCTATTGTTATCCTTCTTTCTGAGTCTTTTAGTAAACCTCTTTTTTTTTTCTGATATCCTGCTGCAGAAATTGCATATATATATGTATCATCTCCAATGGGATCATAAGATAATTCAAGTCAGAAGAGACCTCATCCCCTTATTATTCACTAGTAATACTGATTAAAGCAGGATTAACTAAATAGGGATTGAAGGTCTTAGACTAGGTCTATTTTGTATAATATTGATGAATATTATCTAAAGTGGTTATCACTCTGCATCAACTTTTTTGAGATTTCAGAATAACCTGATCTCTCTCTTTTTTTTTTTTTTTTCCTAATTGATAGACTGATTTTTAGGGTTGTATTTCTTCATTTTCTTTTCTAATTACAATATAGCTCCGCAATGACATTCTGAAGTTGCTTGACTTTTCTGAATCTTGATTCATATAGTGAGCCTGAAAGTCCTTTAAGCAGTACAATAATTTAATGCAATTATTAATTAGACTGTTACATTCATTGTAAACAGTGGAAGTCTGACTTCAGCTCAGACAAGGTAGGTATTCATTCCCAATTATCGTGTTCATTATTTTAATCTTTAATTGCATATTTATTAATTAAGAGTTTCAGGCAAATGTAATGATAGCTTAAAACATGGACCATTAACAACTGTAACAGTGCATTACATTTTGCTTATTATGTGAATGATTTCAGAGGTCAGAAGTGGTTACCTATTTCAAAGTATATAGGAAACTTACTGTTCAACTGTGCACAAAACTGAAAGTTTAGGTAACATTTCTGAATCTTGATTTTTAATAATTCACTCTGACTTGTCCAGAGCCATAATAAACAGAGAGGAACTAATTTAATATTTTCTAGTATGGTGGTCATTCTTAAGACTGCAGTAACTTAAAATCATTGACCTTGTTTGATCTTCTTAAATTATAATAATGATGCTTCATTGCACAGGTTGGCTGTCTCCTGGAAACAGATTCTCTCCTCATTAACTAAAGTTGATATTAAGAACTAGATGACTTTACATATCTATGTACATGTAATTGTCCATCTGTTTAGTGAAAATAGTTGCCTTATTTGAAATCAGATTCTTAACAACAACAAGGAAGACACATTTGTTTTACTAGAATTATTCTTTCATCTAAAACTTTTAAAAGACTTGTTTAGTGTAAAAATTTGAGATATTTTCTGTTATTTCCTTTTATTTTTTAATATATAGGCTTGATCATTCTACAGTTCTGCGCTTCAAAATCTGAAAACATGAAGTCACTGAGTTTGGAGAAAATGGACAATGGGCAGGAATTAATTCAGCTAATGGCCTGAATAATTTTTGCCATTATAATTCCTACTGACATCAACCAGATACTCCTCATATGTTGTCCTACAGACAGGATTATGCCTTCAGGTTTGTATCTGAAGATGGTATTTAGTCTGCGTCTTTACTAATTGTAACAAAACTCACAAGCTACTAGTACCTTAAAAGCACAAAAAAGGCCTTGACTCTAGAACTCTTGTCTGTCTAGAAAATAAAATAAAACATTTTATTTTAATCTTTTTAGTTAAAGAAATATCATTTGTGTTGTGTGGCATCAAACAAAAGGAAAGGCATACGAAAACAATTTTGCCATCTGTCACAGTCAGCTTGAATGTGAATCCCATTAGCCAGATCTCCCATTCTTATCCTGCAGTTTCCATGGCTTGTAGGTTTCAGGAAACCATGCAGTCTCTCCTACGTCCTTCTCAGAAAAATCTGTTACCTCAGATGTTTTACTGCAACACCTCAGAACTCCACCAGACTCATTCAGCTGATAGCTCCTTTATTCCTAGAGCTCTTCAAGCGTGTTTCATTCTGTGCCTGAGAGTTTCTTGGGTTGGAGGAGCTCAGTTCCATCAGTGTTGGGGAGGCACACAAAGCTCCCCTCCTTCTGGGGGACTCCAGCTGACAAAGAACTTTGCCAGGACAAGGCAAAACAGCAGCTTTCTTTTACCTTGCTCATTCACATTCCTTTAGTGGACTAGAGCAGACAACAAAGAACAAACTCCAGGAAAACCCTCTGGGCTAGTTCTGAGAGAGATAGTAAAGTTCCTAAAAAGGTTGTCAAGCATTGGGACAGGTTGCCCAGGGCAGTCATTGAGAAACCTAACCTGGAGGTATTTAGAAAGTGTGCAAGTGTGGCACTTAGGTTTAGTGGTGGACTTGGCAGTTCTGAGTTAAAGGTTGGACTTGATGATCTTAAAGGTCTTTTCCAACCTAAATGATTCTATAATCAAAGGGGAACCAAAATAAATGAAGCTATTAGAACCCTTAGAATTGCATTCTGGTTTTTAGTTAAACTTACTGCAAATTAGTTCAAAAAAATTAATTTAAAAGTCTACAAAATCTCAAGTGGTCAATACCATTGCTTTTTCTTTCCAAAGGATAGCAAGAAACTTTTTGCAAGTTGTCCAAATATCTGTTTCAATAAGATGGAGATGTAGCATGAAAGTCACCATGATAACTTTGCAGTGTACTCTACAGTTGTAGAGTACAACTCTGATACAGAGGAGTCACTTCCATTGACAGAGGTGTAGGGAAATATTCCACGAAAGCTAACCAAGACTAAAGAGCAAGGGTCACAGTTTCCTGATAAACAGTTTCCAGGGAAAATTAATTGGGCAGCACAAACTGTGCTTCATCTGTGTTGTTTCTTAATGGGTTATGTTCCATTGAAGCTGGTCAGTAGAAATTTCTCTTTCACCTGACTGCTTGAAACCTCAGAGAGGAAATTTAGTTTAGGTTGGGAGTGAATAAGTGTGCTTGATGTGTAAATGTTTTGACCAGGATGGTCATAGGTTGTGGCTCAGACACAGGAAGAAGACTGGGGCCTTGCAGGAAAGGCAGAGAATCAGGAAAGAAGCCTGCTGGGGGCAGAGGGTGGAGAAGCAAAAAAACCCAAAAACATATGTACACACACACAGGTTGAGATAACTGATACGAGTTTACTATTACCTAAATACCCACATAAATCTTCTTGGACTACAACCAGGAAAAGCAAGACTGTCTCTTCAGAGACACCACGGTCTGGAGTTGGGAATCCCCTTTTATTTCCTTTCTGTCTTACCGAGGTTTCTCACTTTGGTAGCTGTTCAAATAGATGCACAAGTATAAAGTATTTTTATTTATTTGTTTAGGTGGTCAGTCTAAGAAAAAAAGATGTCCAGGATCTGGTCCTAGTCACACCAAAGATACATGCCAGTGATGTCAGTGGAAAGGAAGCTATTCTCTGATTATCAATGGTGCTATGTTACTACCATACAGTGTAGGGACAGGAACTTTTCTTTTGTCATTTTATTCTCAGGCAGGGAATTCTCCCCAAGATTCACAGTGCAGGAAGAATGTAGGCCTGCCCTTAGATACTCTCTTTTTTAAATTCTCATTAAAAAACTTCTTCAATACTGCTCAGAATCCTAAATCAGTAAGCATTAAAAAATTCATTATATGCTAGAAAGTGTATTATATTTTAAGAAATAAAAATAAATGTAACATCTATGTCTGTTTTCTAAGCAAGTCTATTTGACATTATTTAGGAGAAACACACTTTAGGCCTGCAGAACAGCTAATGTTAGAGTTCCCTAATGATTTCAATTGTCTCCTCAGTCCCTTACCAGTCTTTTCACATTCTGCTTCAAGTGAAACAGATGTTAGATTTAGATGTTTGTGTTTCTGGAGGAACAAGGTATTTTGCGTATATCTGTTCTAATTCAGGACAGACTTGTTCTTAAGAGGTACTAGGCATTCATGTTAGAATATTAGATACTGACATACAGTAAGATGCCAAGTAGGAGCAGACAGTCATATACTCCATGAGTTCCCCGTCTTCCCTGAGCACCCTACTTAAGGAATCTTTTTCTCACTGCTTTATACTCTTAGTATTTCTGAGAAAAGAGTAGGAATTCTACAGAGCTTAATCTTTTATCTCATGGCAATATGCCAGTGTTGTCATGGGTCTACTTGTCAACACTAACATCTGTTCATTTCTTTATACGTATTTATACTTCAACATTTTATAAACATCTAATCTGTCAGATTTACCCAATCATCAGTATCATAACATCTTACTTATTAGCAAGTTCAGAGTTAAGATTTCTGCAATCCTTTTGCTGCATGGTAGATGAAATGAGCTCTTACAGATAAAGCAGAGATGTTGGAAAACTTATGGAAAAAAAGATCATAGGGAATGGAAAACTAAAGATTAATGTCATTCCCCTGCATGATGGAAAATTAAAAATTACAAGTATTTTAAAATTAAACCATCATACCTTTCAATATAGGGTTTTTACATCACACTCCTTGGCAAAGCACATTTATGGTATCCAGATTTCTTAGCTTTACCCATTACCCTTACATTTTCCCTGAATATTTCATCTTTAATTTCATTCATTCTTCTTATGACCCCTGTAACTGATTTTTCATTGAAGTCAGCAGATCTATTTCTTGACAAGACTGGGATTCTCTATCTGTTCTCATGGTGCATTGTGTGTAGTTGAACCTTGAGTTCTGCAGTACTGGTGCAGAGGGGTTCAGTTACCCTCTCCCAACACTTTCTGCAAGTGGTCCATCCAACCTCTATGTCTTGCATATTCATTGCAGTTGATACCTCTATTACCATGTAATGACATCCTCAGGTGCTCAGTTTCAATCCTGTGAAGTTCATAGAATTATTCCATAAAATTTTATTTCCCTGCAGTATGTTTTTTAACATTTGAGTGCTGTGAACTTCGATCACATTAGGTGGCTGTCTAACATAGCAGTCAGCTCTGCATGTAATGTTCTCACTTCTAGGGAGCTAATGAAGTAAATTATTCAAAATCATCAAGTATACTATTAGCTTTGTAGATAGCCTTCTGATTTTTTTGATCACTTACTTCCCTTAACATCCTACATAAATCCTTTTAAGACTTCTGCTCCATAGTGTTACACATCTGCTACTTGGTTTCCTCCATTCTGTGATTCTGTGAAAATCTTTATATAAATAGTACAAGTTAAAGCACTCTTTAATCAACTTAAACATACATTTCATAGAAAGAAATATATGTCTTACTGTAAAGGTGAACAATAGTCACTTTCAAACTTCACACACGTCCATTTATGCAAAACTTAGGCTTTCTAATAATATTGTTTTTATTATTTAATGTTACCCTCCTAATCTTCCTGTTGTTTTCCATTTAAAATAAAGGTTTTATACAATGTTTAAATAATGGGCAGATGCCCAAATCTTTGAAATTTTTAAAAAGAAAAAAAAAAAAGTGTGTTTATAAGTCAGTGCATTGTTGGTCATCATACTCTAATGCATAGAAAAAAGTAGGTTAATTTATAAACACAGTTCTTTGTGACAGGCAGATCTCCTTCACTCTGTATGCCTGTACATAAGACTGCTGGTACAGAGGGGAAAAAGCAGTAGGTTTGAGCAGACTGGGTGGAACCCTTCCTCTTCACATTTTGCTTCTGGAGATTGCAAGCAGGAGAGACAGAAACAAATCAATGGGTTTTGTTCTGTTGAAATCCACCACATGCTAAGTTTGTTCTCTCAAAACCCATATGTTAAAAGTGTTAACAACCCAAGGATCAAACCACTTTGCTATATTGTGCCATTGCGTGGATTCTATAACCCAAGGACATTTGCTGTGCATCAAGGAGATTGGACATATACTACGTGTATCTTGCTACAGTGTTCATGTTTCCAAAAACCTAAGGGTTCTTGAGATATCTTCTAATTCTGCTGGAGTACTGGAAAGACTCTGGAAAGTGAAATCTTTGTTCTTATTATGGTTTTTGCCTGACCTAAGCACTTAAATGTGATCGGCTTTTCATCCTGCATAGGCAAGGTAAAAATTTGCCTTAGGGATTACTTTTGTCTTTTCAATTCCTTCAATAAGTAAAAATATGCAGTTGTGAGCATGCTGTTTCTAATATCATGCAGAACATTGCCTTGCAGCATTCTTCCTTGCCTCCATGTTTGATATCTACAGTATACGATCTTGAATGTTTCTGTGATATAATGAGAATTTTCCACTACTTGCTCAGCTTAGTTCTGTGTTTCCTAGTCAGGTATTCCCTTAGTGGCACTTAAGAAATTATGAGCTTGAATTCTGGTGGCTTGCAATCTCCAAGCAAAGCCTTAGAGTGTCAGTAGCTTTTATCTGCTGAGAGAAATGGCTTTTCTGATTTTCTGCTTTTTAAAACAAGATGAAAATGTGTAAGTAAGAATACTTGGAAAGAAGCTTTTAGCTCCTTTAAGGCTCTTGTAAATCCAGTGAAATTCAATGACTACAGCTGCAGCAGGTGAACATTCTGCTTATATTTTTAAGACTGCAAAGTGTTACTAAAGAACTGTTGATTATAATCCACTGGATTCAGTGCAATATACTAGAGTATATTATATGTAACGACCTACAGGTTAAGAAACATAATAATGAATTCTTCATGTCTTCTCTATAAGAGCTTTTCAAAAAGGATTTTACTGGTGGTTCTTGTAATAGAAATGCATATACCTGTAATTGCTTCTTCTACTAATTAGCACTGAGAGAACAGCTTCATTCTGGAGGTATACCCCTTAGACACTCTCTATTCTCACTGTTGTAAGAGAGAAAAGCATAATTACTCTGCTGCAAACTACCACACTTACCAGAAAGTGCAGTGCATAGTTTCAGTACTTTCAGAAAGCAGAAATAAAAAACAGAATACAGAACAGTAGAAAGTATTTTATGCTTACCAGGTAATTTATTTTTTCAAATATCATAGCTGTCAAGTACATCTTAGATTTTATTTGCAAATTTATATGAAAATACAAGTTTGGAAATCCCATCTCACATCCTTGGCAACTTCAGAAGGAAACATCTACAATATACAAGTCAAAGGTATATCATTGTAAGTCAGAAATTGGATAAGACAATTAAGGAAACTTCAAATTCTTTCTGGTTTGAGTTGTATGGATCCTGGTTTGAGGGCAAGTCTTCATAAACAAAGATTTTTAGGCTTTTCATGTGAACAATTTATCTATCTTTTACTCTGCAAATAAAAGGGAAAAAGTATAAAAAGTTTTGAGCTGAGCTAAATCTGAAAAATAAAGATTTGAATTGTCATACAGATCTATGCTAAAATGGTTGAATTGTAAGGTCTAAGGTTCCTGACCTCAATTTGGTGCCTTCCTTTTTTTTTTTTCCTTTTTTTTTTTTTTTTTTTTTTTTCCTTTTAAAAGCTATTTACAATTTGATACTTCACACACACCCCCAGGTCAAAACATTATGACAGATGATTGGTCTTTTGGACTGCACATAAATCTGATACCAACTACATTCAGTTAACCTGAATTGCTCTCCATCCGTTTGTGATTATTTGGCAATTCACATGGCTGGATTCTTTGTTCCAAAAGACACAACACAAGAACTCTTCACTCTTTGGTGACATTTTGTGACAATCGGGCAGGAATTGCTGTGTCATATCTTCTCTTTGGTGTCCTTAGTTTCTAAACTTAGTTTTGAAGTCTCTGAACTTCTATATAGCACTGACTTTTTAAAACAAATATTCCTAGCCATCTTTGGTGACTGTTTTCTCAGTTAAGAAGGCTCTGATTCTGCTTAGTATTCTGGGATTTATCTTCCCATCTGCTGGCTGGAGTAAGTTCGATTCCTGCTCTGTGCAGGTCATAGTCTTAGTGACCCTCTCTTTCTGTTTATGTGCTCTCCTCAGGGTACGTCTGGGCAGTCAGTTGTCTGTAGGAAAGCTTTGTAAATCTGTTGTGCACTTCGACCAAAAAAAAAACAAAAAAACAAAAACCCGACCAAAAAAACAAACAAACAAAAACCACTAAGAAAATTAACTCTGAAAATAACCTATAAAATGGAATCAGTATATGAGAACATACCTGCAAACAAATGTTTAAAATACACATGAGGATATATTTTGTCTTCCTGTCTTGTATTCACATTGCTCATGGATTCATTGTTGGCTACTTAGTTGAGAAAATTTTCTTTCAATAAATGGAGACTTCACTGGATTTTGGTTTTTTTCCCTGCCGTCAACAACATTCCAGATTGGCTTTAATTCAGCAGAGCAATGCTAGAAAGATCTCTAGTGAGTATTCAGCCTTGGCCTAACCAGGTTTTTACTGTGGTGGGTTGACTGTAGTCAACAGCAAAGCACCCACAGAGCTACTCCCTTGATCCTCTCTCCTGAAGGTCAGGGAGAAAATAGAAGAAAGGCAAAAAGGCTTATGGAGCGAAATAAGAGTATTTTAGCAGGGAAAGCAAAAGATGTGTGCACACAAGCAAAGCTAAAGCATTCATTTGCTACTTACCCTCTGCAGGTCCATATCTAGTCACTTCCTAGAAAGCAGGGCCCCATCATGTTACGGTGATGGAAGGACAAACACCATCCCTATGAACATCCCCACTTTCTCTTCCTTTCCCCCATTTTTTTTCTCACTGAGCACATCATTTGGTACATGATACCCCTTAAGCCAATTCACATCAGCTGTCCCAGCTGTGTCCCACCCCAGTTTCATGTTCAACCCCAGCCTTCTTGATGTGGGGGGTGGGGGCAGAGTGAGAACAAGAGAAAGACGTCATGCTGGGCAATCACTGCTCAGCAAAGCCCAAATGCTGGTGTGTTGCCAGCACTGCTCAGTCACAGCCAGGGCCCTCGGCCTGTGCTGTGTAATGCTGTGTGTTCTGGCATTTCATTTTCCTCCACCCCAAAGGTCCGAAGGTACTATAATATTTATAGTACAGAATTACTTCATCCCTGTAAGGTTTTTTTTAAACTTTGTCTTGAGAGATTCATACTTGCATTAACACACAACCAGAAAACCACAGAGATGAAAGAAAGAAATTGTGATTAGAATGACCATGGACCTTCCATAAGTGTGGAAATCTTCAATTCCAAACACTGACAGATACTTATAAAAAAATGTCTTTCTCTCATATCTTTCTGATTGAGACATGGTTTCAAGCAAAAAAACCACCACCAAACTGTTTAGTCTTACCTGACCCAGCTTTAAGCAAACATTAGAGACACAGAGGTTGTAAACAGTTCTGTGAAACAGCAGAATGTGGATCCCAGTCTTGCCTGGGGTAGTGCATGGAGGGCAAGAGCCTTCAGGCTGATGCTTCTCTGAACCTTACAGAAAGGAAAAGATGTGAACTGTTTGCTTTAATATTAAACTATTTCTTTTCCCAAATGTAGCTTCTGTTTATGTTCTTTTGACAAAGGTGACCGTACTGACTCAGTCATGTCTTCAATTCCTGTAGTAATGGTTTGTGTCTCTTCAGCTTTTCTATGAAATATAAAATGTATCTTGTAATAACTAGAAATGAAATCAAGCCATTACAAACTGAAGGAAGTAACTCAAACTAGGAGGTATTAGGACAAACTCTGGAGTATAGTTGACAGAATATTAAATTTTTGACATTCCCCAAACAGTTTTTGATTTCTTTATTCTTATTTTTAGTTGTGCCAACTATTGAAGCATGTGCATAATTTACATCAGCATTATGTAAATTCATACATAAGGAATTTACAGCTCGGATTTCAGAGATGAATTGCTAGTCACAAAAACAGTGGTTCAAATATATTATAAGATAAAAGAAAATGTCCTCCATCCTCAAAGCTTAAAATTGCTGTCTTATGTTTTAAGAGGGAAATTCCTATACAAGAATTATTGATAATGTTTTACATCACAAAAAAAGAAAATAAAAAAATTCACCAAATATGAGAGCATACAATACATTTTATTCTCTGTCACAGTTGTAAGATCTGAACAAGGAATGAGGAACTTCAGCCACTTTTTCAGTCAGGCAGAGTATATCAACAGGTTAAGGAAATGGTAGGTTGATCAGGGACAATTTGTACTGTCACTCCACCATGAGCTGGAATTTTCCCAAAATATTCAAAACTCAATCTAATGACCATGGCGTGAATGCCAAAAATCCCATTAACTTTTATGAGTTTTGAACAAGGTCAGAAGTCATATAACTGCAAATTATCTAGAGTCCATCCTTCTCTAGGCCAGAATTAAAATTGCACTGTGATTCTTAACAGAATGCAATGATATTTTAGTCCCAAATCCAAAGCTACTCAGCTTGTGTTTCTCAACAGGAAAGTAACTAATTTTTTATCAACTCTCCACAAAATAAATACCTTTGTGAAGATCCTTGTCTTGCAGCTTTCAATATCAGCCTGATTAAAAGAACACACATATTTCTGAGGAAAAGCAGTCTATTTTTATATTAAAACCCACCAAGGTAAAAGTTTCTTGAAAGCTTCAGCAAGGGCTTGACAATTTATGATCAATGGATGATTTTATGGATGCCATTCAGTAATATGAAGACAATTTATGATTTTGTTTCAAAGCCAGAGAAGGTTGTTAAATGACCATGATATTTGTTAAGGTTTAATTTGTGTTTACATTGTTAATTAAGTGAAAATCTGGAAATGCAAATAACTTTTCTTCCTTTGGGAAACATCTGAAGTCAATGGTAGTGTTTGTTCATTATATTTGTCAGATGTTCTATCTCTAATTGACTTAGGAACAAAGGCTTGTCCAATTCAATTTTATGAAGAAATATCTCCATAATTTCATTTAACACCCTTTTGTATTTCTAAGAACTATAGCATTTTATTGAAATTTGTGGGGAAAAAACAGAATCACTTGGAAAGAATTTAACAAAATTTAATTTCATGGTTGTAAAAATGTGTCAATGTTTATTCTGTAAACCTTTCATTGCTAAATACAAATGATTCACATATTTCTATATATGTGTATATGTCCATGGAAGACACTACCAGGCCAAATGCAACCACAGAACATTTACATCTATCCTTCTCAGTAATTCCTGTAAGCAGCACTAAAAACATTGTCTGAAATTGCTGATGTATAGTGTATTGGCTGACATGTGTTGCATGTCCAGTTAAAAATTTATGTGATTGTTAGTGAACCCAATGGAGAAGCCTGCTTCTTTTATTCAAACTTTTGATGATTTTTGCTTTTAGTTTTGTGGCACCCACTAGCAGAAGTTTAGAGAAGCATAACATTTCTTCTTTATTCTCACTTGCACAGGTAAAAGAACGTCCAAAAAAATCAATGTCCTGATAGCACACAAAGTGCCTCACTGTCATTCCTAAACTGTGATCATCCCAATTCATACGATTGCATACAGGGATCACAGAAGCTTCCAATAAGCTTTCAAAGGGCAGAGATATCTAATAGTGCTTATATTTTTATCAGCAGCACTTGTATGAAAATATACTATCACTAAAAACAAACAGAACATTTTTTGAGGGATAGTTATGATATGCAGAATTTGATTTAGGCAAAAGGGAAGGGATTTGCCTGAAAAAACATGTGCCTATAGAAGTTTGTTGGCAATTAGAAAGAGACACAAAGTAGATGATAGCACTTGAAAATACTCACTTATGTTACAAAGAAAGCAACAGAGATGCGGATCCTCTGAAGATGATTTACAGGATCTTATAGTGGTTTGAATCAGAAAAAAAAGGATTTAAAACCCCAGCAGTCAGGTGAGCAAAATACAGAAGACCAAAGCTTAACAAGTCCATGTGTGTGTTATCCATGTAATAGTCTTCAAAAAAATTGTACAATGACTCAGATTAAACAGGTAGTACAAAGCACAGCTTGTAGACCAAGAGCCTGGAGTAAAAATGTCATATCATTTTTGGTAGCATTTTTATTTCTGATAACTTGAGAGATTTAAATAAGAGCTTCATTCACTGATGTGTGCATTATTGTTCTATGTCTACATAAATGCAAAGAGAGAATAATCATAGCTGGATGGCTAGAAAAAACTAAAATAATTCATTACAATGCTGCCTTTAGTAAAGTTATGTCTTGAACTATAAAGCTGTATAATTAAATCATTCTTCTTCACTAGTGCATTTAGAACTCAGTAAATGTGAACATATGGAGAAAATTCATCACTTCATCTAACCCTGTGCAATCCTATTCTCTTTTACTCTTCTACGGGTTCTTTTTTCTTTCTTTCTTTCTTTTTTTTTCAGTTATGTGCTACTAATTTACACAACAGCACTAACCTACTTCCCTACTCTGAACTAATTTATTTGTTCTCCATGTGTCGAACTCTCCGATCAGTCATCATTTGCTGTGGGAAATGAGCTAGACAAAGACAAATGTACAGCCCTAGACTTCAGGAGAACATACTTCAGCTTTTTCAGTACTCTGCTTTACAAGGTTCCACCAGAGACTGCCCTAAAGGGCAATGGTTCTGGGAGAGTTTCATGGTTTTCAAGGATGTCCTCCTGAAAGCACAAGAGCACCCCATTGATTTCCACAGGAAATCAAACCAGCATGACAGAGGGCCAGTGACAATGAACCAAGGGCTCCGGACGGAGTTCAAAAGCAAAAGAAAGTGCACAGAAGGTAGAAGTGGGGGTGAGAGCACATAGATAACTGAGGCAGTTAGTGAAACATTAGAGAACACAGCAAGAACACTGTGAATGATAATGCACTATCACCTCTTCCTTCCTCATGAGAAGTTAATTTTCTTTTAGAAAAGTGCTTGCATTCACTGTTAAAAAAAAAAAAAAAAAGAAAGAAAGAAAATTGTTTAATCTAATTAATCACCAGAATAAAGCTTCACAGAAACTGACCACTGAGAATAAACCAGCAGCTATTCCTGTTTGTACTCATAGTCTTCCTTTATTTCCTTTACTCTTCCTATGACTACTGAAAGGTTTTTTTTCCAAGTGTGTGTTTAACACATCAACCCAGGAGAAAATCAATTTAATAAGAATCATTAGCATTTATATAGGGCTCTATATTCTAAAAGAATTTTGGAAGCATTTACTAATCTTTAGGTTATCTCTGTGAAAAAGGTATCTAATTCTTATCTTAATTTTAGTCATGGAGAAACAGAAAGCAGTAAGTTAAATTCATAATCATTACCACACAGAAACTGAATACTAGAGCCAATAATATCACTAAGGAGGACCCCAGACTCAGTTTCCTACTTGGACAATGCTGTTTACCTTCTGACGGCAGGATCCACCCAGTTGTGGAAGGCTAGGGCTAGGAACAGAACACAGAGTAATGCAGTGGCTATGCAAAATGAAAGTTTAATCACATGGTAATTGCTCATTAGCATTCTCTCCTAGTATTATGTTCTGGAATACTTTCTGGAACTATGTGAACATGAAATGTCTTTCACTAGGTAGTTCTTCATAGATCAAGCAGATGTTGCCAACAATATTGGGTTACTGGAAACTGCTAGCTTTGTAATTCTGTCTTCTCTTCTACAAGTAATTGCTTGGACACTTGAAACTTCACATGCCGTTGCATTATTGATCACTTGACTAAGAACAAGGAAAACCTACAAAGTCATTCCTTAAAACAGGTTTATACATAATGAACAATATGTTGCAAATTCATAAGTATTTAAACAAATATCAGCATATCTGTGAATCTGTAACAGTGGTATTAGTTCAAATTTGATACCAGACCTGTGTCTGGTTCAGATGTTGTTTCAAGAGGTTTCAAGAAGGTGATAAGAATAGCTAAAAATCCATGGCTGAAAAATATCATAGAATTATAGGATTTTTAGGGTTGGAAAAGACCACTGAGATCAAGTTGAACTGTTAACCTAGTACTGCCATGTTCACCTCTAACCTATGTCCCCAAGGGCCACATCTCTACATCTGCATCATGCAAGTTATTTTATTTTTGAATGCATTTATTGTTCTTTATAGATGTTTTCACCTGAGAAAATAACAGGTTTGATTTTTATCACCTAATCCAGAAAAATACCAGTAATTTAATTTTAAATAATAAATTTTAAATAATAATTAGCAAAGAATCCAGCAAGAATTGGACAGTATTTATACTGTGTAAGACTGAGAATATTGTTTTTAAAATTATACTCAGGAAATATTTTGACAAAAGCTATGATTTTATATTGTCTATGTATATGCCTTTTGAATTAAGCCTCTTGACACTAGGACAATGGAATGCTATCAGTAATATCAGTAAAGCCCCAAAACCTATAAATAAAAAGAGATTTGGTTGATTTGCATTTATTAATGCAAAATTTCCTATATTTTTTTCTGGGAAGCCTGTTTCCTCAAGTAATGAAAAAGGTATTATAAAACTGACTAGAAAGAAGATTTTTAGCATTATTTAAAGGATAAATTCTAGCATTAACTTCAGTAGCTGTAAGAGTAGTAGATAAAGAAGCAGGCATGCCTCAATGTTCATTTTAATGACTGGGTTTTAGGTTCTTAGTGTAGAAAACGCCACATTTAAAAAGCTATTAATAAATACAATTAATTTGATACTTTATTTTCTTTTAAAATGTTTTTCAGTTTATGTATTTTACATTTCTTCCATGTAGTCTTTCTATTTTTTATCAAATACATACTATGACTGACTGTTGATTTGAAGCTCTACTGTGTTTTGACTTCTGTGATCATTAGACTCTTAAAACTCTCACAAAGTCTTTGTCCCACTTACTGGGCACCTTATTTATTTGATTTTGTTTTGTTTGTTTACAAGAATGACCAGATAACCTTTCAGTATTTTGCACATCTTGTCTTCCCTGAAAAGGCAATTATAATGAAAGAGGACCTGAATGTAGGGAAATTCCTGCAGTATTCTTGCAACTCATTTTTTTTTCAGTCATGGCAATGTTTATCTCAACCAGTGTTTAACCCTTACCTGTTAACTACTACTGAAATATTAAGCAGATTTTTTTTTTTTTTTCATGCAGTATCTTAACAGGGTAATTGTATTTTATTTAGTTAGAGTAAAAAATTTTGTTAAACCCACCTTCTATTAAAAAAATAAGTAATTTTAAATGCTGTATTGTTTATGTAATGTAGGGATCAGTCAAATCTCTGGAGTGTTTGATACAGAAGAAAAAGGTGGGGGGAAAGCTCTTAACTCCCTTTATATGTGATTTTTAAAAATCAGTCTCTGTAATCTTTGCAAAATGTTTCACTGCAGTTTACTCCCATTGCTGATAAAGTCCACTGTTCTTATTCCTCTGCCTATGGGATCATGAGACTGATGTTCATCTTTACTGTCATACTCCAGTACCTACTTATGAGAAATGTAAAGATGCAGCTGTAATAACTGGTGGGTGATGGTAGGTTCTTTGTTTTCCTATCAGACTCAGGAAAATCTAGGAAGAATACTGGTAAGCCAAATCTGTGAAGCCAAATTATTACTGAATACGCTCATACTCAAAAGGTATCTCCTAAAGCAGTTCTTTGGGGAATCAAAAAATTATACAGATTGTCAGGTTTGAGGGAATGCTCTTTGCCCCCCCCACTCCCGGGGCTGGCTGGTGGCGCCTTGAAGCAGCAGAGACACACAAGTAGCTAGTGAGGTGAGCAGGGACAGAGAGCAATTTATTCAAACAACCCTCCCTCTGGGGAGGGCCCAGGAAGCAGGGCTGTGACTGGGTAAGAGTTCGGGTGGAGGGGAGTGGTCAGGAACGGGCATAGCCAATGGGAGAGGGGGAGGATCCATACTGGATGGGAACCCAGGGATGGGCGGAGGAATGGGGAGGGACAGGTGAGATAACCAATAGGATAAGGACAGGGACGGAGCTGGTTATAGGGGCAGGGCAACCTGGCAGTGTCTCAGCGAATCATGTGGTCACTGCCCAGGGGGGAATTTGCAGTGCCTAGAGGAAGGCTTGTTACAAGGAAACATGAGAGATAAACAGTTTCTCTGCTTCTTTTGGTCCTTGATAGGTTTTCTGTAGTGATGATTCCAGTTCTAGAGGAGGTCTTTCCATCCTTCATAGCTGACTCTATTTCCCACAACAGATGTGCAAATATTTTGCTAGTGGCTCTGACATATATTTCAAAGCGATTGTGGTCTTGCCAGTTCACTGCTTTTTCCATCGGATAGAAGCATTTTTTTCATTTTCTTTTAACTAGCAATATCCTAAATCAAATGTTTCTTGTTACTGCCGTAAAATTGAAAAAATTATATTATTGAAAGAGCCATGACAGATTAATGATGTAAGGGTGTGTTTGTTGGTTAAGGGTACTGAATAAGGTAAAAATACTGTGAAGATAGGTAACTCATAGGACAAAGTTCTCAAAAATAATTTTGAGAAATGTCTGAGAAAACTTTAGGGAAAATGTCTTGAAATTTTTCACTCCCGCCCTCTTATTTGATGACTTAATTGAATGGATCTAGGGCACATTTTTATCATTTTGTAAAAGCAGGACTATTTTTTAATACTTTTTTCCACAATGTAGTAAAGCCATTTCCAAGAACGCTTTTTATTCCGAGTGTCTTACAACTTTTGCCTCTTATTTTATTTATTTTGGGATGAGACCTTGTACATTATATATATATATATAAAACACAGTCTTATTTATGTAAAAAACCAAACAAACAAAAAAAAAAACCCCAAAAAAACAAAACAAAAAAACACAGACACCTGCACATCTTCCCCTCTGCACTTTTACATGACAATAAGATTTTCAGCCATCTCTCATGCATAGTTATTAACTGGGCATCCAGATCTACACCCCAAATGTAGGTGCACACCATGGATGCTCTAATGATTTATTCAGTTTGTTACTAAGATAGCCAGGCATAATAGCAAACTAACACATCAGTTTAGTTCCTCTGCTTAGACAGTGCAGTGTCTTGTATGATTTGAGATCTACCAGCAATATGAACCTTCTTAAACACTGGTTTTCTTCCATGTATTTGCATCTAGATACTTTACAGATCTCCCTCTGCCTTGCTTCTATTTCTCTGCCTGTATGTAAACAAGAAGACAGATTCTTACATGCATGCTAAATATTTATGCTACTTATATCTTGTGAATCAGCTCTGCTCAGTTTTGGAGCTGATTAAGTTAAGCTTGTAAACAGTCTTTGCACTAAAGATTTGAGCAATGCTGTATTTAGTCTCGGCCTCACTGTTGATTTCCAGCAAATTTTTAGATCCTTGCACAAAATCTGTCCAAGCTGGGTGATATTTTGGTTCCATTTTAAAATCTATGACAACACTTGAGTGAATTCCATGGGATTTTGTTGTTAAAATCTGTGAAATTTTTTTGCAAAATTTATTATGTACACTAGTTGAAACACTGCACAATATATACATTATTATACTTTTCTACACTTAGCAGTCTGTAATATAAATATGCTTCCAGAAAAAATTTATCGATGCTAAAGAAATAGGGAACATCACTGTTTATTTGTAGTAGGGTGCTGAAAACTCAACTTTATCAGATGACAGGTTAAGAAATTCTTCAGTTTCTCAGTAAAAACAATTGAAAAGACTACCTTTCCTTCAACCAGGTGCACACACAGTTAACAGTGTTTTCCTATTAATGTGCTGCATATCATCTATGTCAATTGAAAATCGGGATTTCCACTTAAAATTTAGGATTAGGAAAAAAACATTTAATTTTCTGTTATTTTGCTCTTACTGCATGTATGTTCAAAGTGCAGTTGGTAAAAGTGATTTTTTTTTTTTTTTTTTAATTTTTGAAGGTTAAACAAATGTTTCCAAATAACCTTGGTAACAAATAAGAATATTAGCACACTTCTGTAATAGATTATTATAGTATCTTGCACCTGATAGGATTTAACTTGGAGGTAATCATGAAATGCATCATGAAAAGTCCTATGGCAAATAAAGTAAAACCCAAGATGATTCCATTAAGTTCTGCTATATTTTTAAAAAGCAAAGAATTCGTAGTAGAGGAGAAGCATGTATTAATTTTATTTTGTCTGTTACATGAGCTTTTAAACACTTGATCATTTTCTTTTTTTCTCTCCTAGTTCTACATAGGTTTTTAAGGACACAAATATAAATGTCTTGAGATTCTACTCATGCATATCTCCAAAAAGGAAATTATTAAGATGCGCAGTAAGGAGCAAATATAATAATGAATAAATTTTCGTCTAAAATAATATTGTCATGACGAAAATATGGGGTCTCACTCCCAGAGAAACTGACTTTTGATTAATTTGCAAACTATTCTTCTCAAAATGTTTTTTATTTCATTTTAAAAGTAGGACAATCAACACCTTTCTTCCTAGGAAAGCAATCAGGCATAATAACAGAACCCTACTATGACAGTTTCCTCTTGAAAGTAATGAAATATGCATTACAAAAGTATTTCTTTAAACTTCAAAATTTTGTTATTTTCAACTGAACACCATAATATACAGAAGTAAGTCTTTACTATTATCTTTCAGCCAACTGGATGTGTAACTCTTTAAAAGCTGATTTCTTTTAAATAAATACATTGACAATAACATCACTGTCCATCCCTTTTTCACTTGAAAAATCTGAAACCAGTATTTTCAATTTAATTTTCCAACTGTGTTAAAATCAATGGCTTGGGGCAGTACTTATTTAGTGTCAGATGTTGCCTGCCACTCTGGTAGTATGAAGGGGATTGTAGAAGGCAGAAATGAACTTTTGCCATTTCACATATTCAGAAAGAACTAGGGCAGAAATGAGATGTGGTACTCTTGTGAGAAAGATGTTTTCCTGAGAACAGGAAACAAATGATGCCATTACATATGATAGTGTGCCCTGGCAAAAAGAATTTTCAGTAAGAAAGTAAACATTTTTTTTCCTTTAAGAGTAGAAAAGATTTGTGGTGTGTGTTTGAATTACCATAAACTAGAAACTTTAACTTTGAATTCTTAGTAAGTTCACTGGAGGCTCATCCATTTATTGCAGATAATCTTTCTTCCGACTTGAATGTTGAGAACAGATTATATAGAAGAATTGTTTACACAAAAATATTTTTTGCAATTAGTTATAGGTTTTATCATCAATTTCTTGCTCTCACTGTTGCCTATAAGATCTATAAGAGAGACCCTGCTTGGTTTGTTTGCAAATAGTTACTACTTTAATAATCAAGTTTCTAAGTTGCAATCCCAATGAGAATAGGAAATATGCTCATTCCCCAATTCATCATGTGAATTTCATAGATATCAATCGGTTTTCAAGAGATCTACAATGTGAGAAACAAGCACATTATAGCTTTGGTGTATAATATGATGTCATTACCCTGCTCTTCTACTTACTCTGCCAGGAAGCTAATATCTATGGAATTGCTTGGCAACAGTGTGACCCCAATACAAAATACCTATGTTTTTTTTCCTAGAGTACCATCTGGATGCTAATAATTTTAGCTTTTTTTCCTGACTATTTTCTTGGCATGCTTAGCTGTTGGATGTTCTCTCCTAGTGGATTTGCTTAAAAGGACAGCTGGGGGTCAGGCAGCTGATTCCCTCTCTTTGTGTCCAAACATCATTTTTATTTGATAGGATCTTTTATGTGAATGGCTTAACTTCTATTCATATGTTAAAAAGATTTTGGACAAAGAGTGTTTCTAAGAGATTTGATATCACTGCTTTAGTTCTGTTTAACCCCCTTTATCAGAAGAGACTGACAGCATTACATCTGCTATGTTTTGGAGCTCAAAAAGATAATTAAGATAACTCATGATTATAACAAGTATTAGTGTGTAAGTGTATTTTGTCATTAAATTAGTATGTACTGCAAAATGCCAAATGTAGCAGATATGTTTCTAAGGAAGAGTATTCAATGCAAATATTTCCATGTCTATACTTGTGAAAGTAAAATTATAATTTGATTATGAAGTCTCATTTTGGTTGACCTTAGACTTAAGTTCTTTCCAGTGAATTCCCTTAATGGAAATCAAATCACAATCATCCTTATAGTTGACCTAAAGTAATGAATTTGTTTTGAAAACTCCAAAACATATAACCTTTTCTCTGTAAACAGCATTTTATGTTGCTTGGACCAGCAATTTTCTCAGTTGCTATTGGCATTGTTGTTATTATTATTTATATTGTGGTAACACCCAAAGGTCACTGCTACAGTGTTGAACAGTGTCAAGGTATGTAGTACTACATGATCTGTGTTCTGAAGTACTGAGAACTGAAAAGATAAGAAACAGAGGGTTCAAAGGAAATTGCAGACTGATGTTAAACACGGATAGTGATCTTGACTTCTTTTTTCTCCTGGCTCCATGGAAAAGTGTGGGAAGACACAAAAAGGATAAGCATGTAATCTTCCGTGTGTGTATGCCACATATATACACTTAAATGTGTATTCATGTATACATGTACAAGTGAACATAATACATATATATGTATATATGCAGATATCCACAAATGTTATAGTTATATTCATATTTAGTAAAGTTCAGAAAAAACACATATATAGTGTGTTTGGAAATCTTTCACAAAATCTTGAAATAATATTTAAAAGAAAATTATAGGGGAGCCTTAGGAAATTGTGGAAGGTGTTAATTCAATACTCAGTGAATACCATGATGGATAATAGAATAGGTATTTGTGAAGTGGGAAACCAGACTCCAAACCTTGTGTTACTGTATAAATCAAGAGTTTTAATGCAGAATAGAACTTCTACAGTGATCTGAAAAGGAAGGAAATGAGCTTGAATTTGTTATACAGGGAAAACAGGAATGTATGTATTTAGATTGACAAAG
>JAWWEU010000081.1:112136191-112163279 GCA_035583155.1 Acropternis orthonyx | reverse complement strand
CCCCCCCTTTGTTTGGTAGTAGCTGATGGATCTGAGCAATAAAAGGAGCCAGAGGAAAGGAGGTTGCAGCAACTGAAATTAGAGGCCTAATCCTTATGAGGAAGGAAAAAAAGGACTTTTATAAGACTATTTTGATGCATTTTAATTCATTTCATGCATTTAATAGAACAAATTTTGACTGCTCAGGACTGGAGACAGAACATAAGGAGAACAACAGAAACAGACTGCAGAAGAAAAGGTGAAATACAGAAATGGAGCCAATGCTAAGGAAGACATACTGGAAAACAGGGACAAGAAACAGGAAGAACAGCTTGGTCATGTATATTGCCCAAGGTTCAAAGCTGTCGCACAGAAGAGTAAGAGCAAATGCAATGGCTCAGGACAATCTACTTTCTCTTTAGACATTCAAGACTTACATTTCCTGACAGAACTGGCTGAGAAGGGGGAAAGTAGATAAATTTAAGCTCTTACAAAGGTGTCTTACTGGGGCTTCAGTTGTTGGCAGAAGAGTCAAGAGGCATCTCCAGAGTGAATATTAGAAACAGAATCTGACCAATATTAATCTATAAAGGGAGTAAGAGAGGCCATAAACAGATAATCTAGAAATTCAGGTGAAGTATGAGGATGCTTCTCTGGAAAGGGTCACCAGAACAATGGAGTTGATGGGAAAGCCATTTTACCATTTTACCACTTACTGACAAAGACATAATTCAGTGACCTAAGATGATCAGAGATGGAAGCTGAAGCAATGCAGACTAGTGAAATTTGGTTACTAGTTTTTGTTCCAAGTGATTATGTTGTAAAGTCATTAGTTTTATTGAAGGTGACACCCATCTCCTGGAACACACTTGGGGCTTATCAGCATAAAAATGATAAAGGAACTTTGTTTTTTATAAACAGTGATCTATTTAAATGCTACTGTGTAAAAAAAGACTTCTTTCCTGCAGAGCCTACAACTAAATTCTAGAAGTACTTCAGCAGAGAAAGCATTTCTTTCTAGCAGTAACTCTGTTGCTTTTCACACTGTGACCCATCTGTACAGTACAGGTTTTTTGTTTGCTCTGTGAAACTGCTTCTTTCCTGTTGACAAGCCATTTAGTGGTCTTGAAAGGATGCTTGATCTAATTGTCTTTCACTTGTTTTTACCTTCAAAAAATTTTCTTCCTCTCTTTTTGCTCTCGGTAAATCATCTGTCTTCCATACACAAATACACCAAAGTTGTAAAGCTGAAATTAAGAAAAGTATGCCTTTAAAAACACCGATACTTTCAAATACTTATACCTATTTTACAAGGTTGTTCTGTGACATAATTCAGCTGTGGCTTTTGAAAAGCCAGGTGAAAGAAATCATTAAAGTAAGTGTTTTCAAATAAACCCAAAGTTGCAAGTTTGCTTCATAAAGCCAACAGGGGGTGAAATGAGTGGATTTGTCTGAGATATTGAACAAGATGTCCCATTAAATCACAATTAATAATGCTAAGATAGGAGGCTGAATTAATTATGAAATAGCTTGCTGACAGTTTTATTAAAGTTGTTAATGGAGCTGTAAAGTGGGCTAGTCTTAACTCTAAAGGAGTGCCTCTTCTCTCCCAGTTCAATAGATTATCCAATGAGTTTCTGTGTTTCCGGAGGCTGTGGATTATGCACATACTGGTGAAGCAGACACTCTGAATAATGCAATACTTGGAAGAATTTAATTGCTGGATTAAATGGCTGTAATAAAACATCATGTGTCTTAATAGAAGCAGAAGTTGAGAAATGATCTTCCCACTGAGAACAGCACTGGTAAAACTGCTGCCAGAGCAAGGAGTAAAATGTTATTAGACTCATTTCACGAAAGTTTCACATTCAAAAATAATGCAAGCACTGGCAAATAAGCCTTCTAATCAAGGTTTAAGCTGCTCAGTTGTTTTTCCTAATTAACAAAGAGACTGAGAGTTAACTTCTGGTAGTTACTTATATGAGGGAATTACATCCCAGAATAGGAGAGAATGGGCTTTCAGTCCAAGAGATTTGGAATTAAATTGAAATTGATAAAATGAAATTAGGCAACTACATTTTGGAATAAGGGCAAAGTACTCATTAATGAAAGTAGTTAATACTATAGCAGTTTGAGAAAGCTGATGGGAGAGGTTTCTCCATTACCACCTCTAAGAACAGTCTGTATTATCTGAGAACTGAAGGTAAACTTGGTTTCTATGAGGAAATCTGTATATTCTCTTATCATTACCAAGTCTACACATTCTGGGAGACTTCTTTTTGTCGTTGTTGAACCACAGCCATAGCCCTACAGTACTGAACTTCTTCAATTTGATATGTTCTCTGTAAGCACTCTATATTTGTCAAAGAAAGGAAAAAATTAAAATCTGACAAAAGGAAAAAAACACATTTATATTAAAGTCAGCTTCTGTGGGTTATTCTAATCATCCCCTTCAGCTGTGGAGTTGCTCTTATAGTGCTTGCAAATCTATTAAGATAATGATTAAAGTAAAATCTCATGTTTCAGAACTTTAGGTGGTCAAACTCTCATGGTCAGGAAGCACTTTCTGCCCTATCCTCCGTGCACAGGTGGAGGATACACAGGAGCATCAATTACAATATAACATTTAAGGTAATAATTCATAGTTTTGGTAAGCTGCAAAATTTTTTGCTTGTAACTGTGGCAGTTTAAAAGGTTGTTAGCAAACAGGTCAGGTATCCATGCCTAGAGGATAGAGGGGACAACAGAGAGAGGAACCTTGATAGCTACCACAGGCAAATAGCCCTGGCTCATCAGACACCTTTCGACTCCTTGCTGGTGTGTTTTGCTCCCAGGGTTTGGGTCAACTGCTGGACTTGGGTTCAAGGTGGAATAATCTATTAACGCTCAGAGCTGACTGTATTTTTCTTCAGCAAACAAACAAACAAAAAAAGATGCCTTTTTTTCCCATTCTCTTTCAGAGAAAAAAGCATAGTAGATCCAAATTTGTTAGAATTATATCCAGGTTATTTTTTTTTTTCTTTATATAGTCCTCGAAATAGTAGGTTTGTCCTTTTCTTTTTTATTTTTTTTTCCTAATGAGCTAATTTATGCTATTAAAGTATTACTAAATAGTTAATAAGGATCAGATGTCTTGTATAAGAAAAAAGCCAATGACACTGCAAATTTTTCAGTACATGTTCAGAATAGGTCAGATGGTACAAGCTTTTAAAGCACCAGCAATAAAATTTTGTGTGAAAAATTCATGATGATGATAGGATGTGTATCCAGGTGTACAAAGAATTGGGTTTGTACTGTAGAAAAATATTGTCCTTTAGACTTTCAAATTCTGTTTATTCCAATCTTTAAGTGTATATTACAAGCATCTGTTCTGGTTTACTGTTTCTTTCTGAAAGGAAATTAGAGTTAACTTTGAAGAGTTGCATTATTCAAACAAGTTTATCCAGTGTTAAATATCTGATATGATTTCTAATTTTTCTTTGAAATTACCTGTTCAAAACCCAAAGATATTACTTATTCTCTTGTAAATTCATTTTTCAGAATCAAGTGTGACAGATATCTTTGGGACCTGAAGTGGACACCAGCCAGCATTCATTACAGTTGTTGGGAATAATATTAAAGACTTCAAATTATAAAATGTTTGTGTTTTCTAGTCACACCCACAGTTCTTCCTAGAACCAAATCTTATGGTCTAAACATATGAATGACTCACAAAATTCCATAACAATACTCTTCATAGGCCAAGCACTATATTAGATATATTTAACAAATCCTTGATTACTTAATGGAATTCAGAGCCATTTTTTCCCTACTGTGTTGGGAATGATAGCTCCTTAATGACGCACTTACCCAATCGTCTGCATTTTAAACAACTTCATAATTAAGCATCTTCCTGGGATTCAACAGCTCCTCTAGTAAGGAATATTTCCATCAAATCTATAATTAGAGACTTATAAATACATATCCATATAAATAATTTGAATTCAGGGTCTCACAAAGACTCTAAAAGAAGAAAAATCTCCACACAACAACTCCTGCTTAAAGTCCAAATTCATTAAGGAAATGATTCTTTCTTTCCAGAGATGCCCTATTTGAAAAGACAAGTCAAGGTGAAAGACAACTGTTCATGGCTGGAAGAGTGTGAGCTTTCTATGAGGCAGTAATAGCACCATAAGTGTCTTATGATTGGAATTCATGGTGAGGAGGAGGAAGAAGGGAGAGAACAGGATTAACAATTAACTTGCAAGTACTACCAAAATGAAACTGAGAGAAGGATTATAACATCCACATACATACTTCTGCTACTATGTAGAAACAAGTAGCTCAGATCTTACTTAAAATCATGCAGTTGTGTATACATCTCACTGTTTTATTTTCTGATGGCATTCTTTAATTGTATTTTCTCCAGTTTGTAGTAATTTCTTAATGCTTGAGATTGGAAGTGTGCTTAATTTTTTTTAAGACATAATAGTAAACTGCTTTAAGAAAAAAGTAGAATCTAAATGTACTTCTGTGTAATAAGTGATTGTCATCTGCCAGAAGACAAGTCAGGATGAAAATTATTTGTGAGCAGATTTCGTGTTTAACTATGGAGGAAGAATGAGTTTTAAAACTCGTTTAGAAGTTTAAGTTCTAAGAAAAGGACTTGCTGAAAAGAAAAGCTAACACTGACTTGAAATGAAACTCAGCATTTATGTTAATGAAGCCTGCAGGAGTTTCAGCATCACCCTCTGATGCCTTCTGTTTAATTCCCTTCAGCAGGAGATAAGTGTCTATATACCCTGAGGACCTGAGTGTCAGCAGCTTGTACAGTCATACCCGCCTTCTGAATCTTTGAATCTTATGAGGGCTCTATCACAATGGCATTTATGCATCTTTTACTGATATCAGTACAGCTGGGAACTTAACTTTAAATAGGCTACAGTGTGGATGTATATGTCTAACTAAGCCATCCATGCTGGGCTCCAGTGATGAGAAGTTGTGCCCTTCTAGTGCACCTCATATGAAAATTCACATAAAAAGCTGTTGAGCATATCACATTCTAAATTCACCTGGAAGTAAGTGAGAGTTTCCCTGTAAGTTGCTGCTTAACTTGCTTTAGTGGTTAGGACTGTTCAGAAGGGTCAACTGTAGGAAGAATTAAATACATTCACTTAGATTTATGGGGATTTTTTTCATTCTTTTCTCAAAGTAAAAATAGACCTTGTTTGAAATAAATTTTTATTGCCTTCTTTAATTATTATTTTGTCTGCCAAACAGCAACATTTAGCTCATCTGTCCAGATTTCACCAGAATAAAATACAGGGTTAAAACTAAAAATCACTTTGTGAAAAGAGGAAAATTGTAATACTGAACTTGCTAGTGTGCAATGCAAATGTATTTTTCTTCCCTGGATATGTTTATTCCAGTGGTGATCTCAGCATTCCATTCACTGGCACAGATCAGTATGCCTCTTTCTCAACAGTATGTACATATTCTTTCTGTAGGTAGAGATACATAAAAAAGAAATAGAGGCAAAAAAATTGAGATAAGTGAATTTATTTTCAGTTTTTCATTATGCCACTGCTCTTTTTCCCAGCTAGACCAGTTGACAATCTACTATGAATGACAGAAGTATAAGCATATTCTGCATTATAGAAATCCAAATGAAAAAGCACCCTAAACAACATGTACTTTGCCACTCAGGACATCTGGAAGATTTGCAGGACACAGACATAAAATTTGCAGATACCCAGAATTGCCAACAAAGCAACAAAATGTACCCCTCTTTCAACAGTTGTACTGTGTAAGTATGTAAAGAAAATCATTATTTTTTCTAATCTTTTTCATTCTTCATGTAGTCCATTTTGCAATTATCTCTTACTTCTGGTCTCATTCATTGTATTTATATTTTTAAAGTACTTTTATTTCTTTATAGAATTATAGCATATTTTCATATACTTCTGCTTGATTTTCAGATGCTGTAATTTTCTTGATTGTGTCTATGTTAAGCAAAACTATGTTTCATATTCTACTGTATTAGGAGAGTTTGCAAACCTTGTCCCTGTGCACATCTTTTCTAGGGTGGTGGTTCAATAATGTAGTCTTTGGACCTCTGACAGTCAGCAGACAGCTTCCGAGTTCTGTGAAAGACAATTTGAAAAGTCTCTTGCAGGTTTTTGATGTGGTATTTACAGGGACTGAAGAAAGACAGATATAGATACTCTTTGACATTTTTAAAAGTGGGCATAATTCAGTCTTTCTTGTTGTCAGAGATTTCTCTTAATCGCCATAATTTTACTTTGAATTGAGATGGTCTTTAAAAAACCTTACATAAACCCATCCAGACTTGGGGATCTGAGTGCATCCAGCTTCTCCAGGGAATCTATAAATTTTCTGTCATCTGTTACTAGTGTATTACCTTCATCCAGCAGGTCTATATTTTTTTAAAAACAAGACAAAATTACAAACAAGTGACAGCTAGAACAGTAATGCAAAACATAGAAACACAGTAGATGGTTAATCTACTTGAATTCTGATCAGAAAGGGCTTATCAGACTATTTAATATTTATTTCTTCTTAGTGTTAAAGTTTTGTGAAGACTGAGAAGGTCTTCATAGACCTTAAATGTTGCACAGAAACACCTTAACACCTTAAATGTTGCACAGAAAGTAAAGTTCACTTTCTGAACACAAAAGACTGTTTAGAGGGAAAAAAAATCTTGAAATCTAAGTCTTCCCACTCTGAGAAAACATATATTGTAGTTCTTATGTCATACTCAGTTCTTAATGTTCTCTCTCCTGTTGGGAACTTCAGAGTTTTACTTTCAGAAAAAGTGTTACTTATTATTCTTTCTCAACAAGTTTGAATAGTACCTGTTACTTGTGGGGAATAACAGCCCAGAGATGACATTTCCACATTGTGATATCTAAAAGGATAATTTTTTGGCATAATTTACTTGATTTTCAACATTTATAACTTCTTCAGTGTTCTGAGGTACCCCTTAGGTATCTTGATGGTAAGAATTATAGACAGGAAGTCATTCTATGATAGCAGAATTCCCAAACTTCCTGACAGCCATAGATAGATAAAACAAAGTGAGATTGCTAACCATAGTTTCTGTATTTTCTGGTGACAGTGACAAGTCTGGGGATCTTCTGGTTTGTAATTTGAAGTGCTGGAGAAAATTAGGTTTCTTCAGTGTTGGTAGCACTGGTTCAACCTCAAGCATTCTCCTCATCATAATTTAAAGAATTCTAGTCAGTTTTACTGCAATTTTTTTTCCTTTAGCTGCTTGCTCCCATTAGTCATGTAATTAATACTGACGATTTTTAATTTCTCCTTCAAATGGCAGAGAAAATTCCAAAATAGAGAATAAAAGGTTATTTGCTGATGATGAAACTAATGTTATAATACAAAGTTTAGAATTTGGACTAGAACTTATAATGCTAATGGCATCTGTTTGTTCTTCTGCTTCTGCCCTACAGCCTGCCTGTATGTTCTTCTGCTAACATTGTGTTTAGGTTATTAAATCAGACTAATTTCTTACAGTTGACAGGGTTGCATCACAATTAGAATCAACTTAGCCAAACAGGAAATGCTGTCCTAGGCAGCTGTTGGCAAAGACAAGATCAGTGAAGCAGAGAACAGAGAGGAAATTCATATGAACAACATAAAAATTAAATGGTGATAAGATGGTTAAATCATCTAGAAGGTTTGGTGATCTCTTAACAGGACTTTCTAAAGGCACCACCAGAGATATAATTAAGGGTAGTTGATGAGAGTGAAGGTAGTCAGCTTGTAAAAACAAATAAAAGCTGATTGTAGGTGACTGTAATTTGTTTGGGTTTTTTTGGCCAATGTCAACTCTACTATATTTTGAGAATTGAGATCAGATATTTTTAAAAGGTATTTCAGTGGTACCAATTAAAAAAAAAAAAAAAAAAAAAAAAAAAGAGAGAGAGAGAGAGAGAGAGAAAGACTTTGCTATTACTATTAGAAGAGGTCATTTGCTTGACATTCTGAACTAGCCAGACATTTTCTCCAGGGCTGGTTCTGAAGAGGTGGGAATAGAACACTGGCTCCCTTGCTGTAGGCAGCGTGGCAAATATTTTCCTCTAGTTCAAGAATACAATACTGTTTTAGCTCAATGGCAATCACCTTGTGATGTACCCCAGTAATGAAACCACTTCAAAATCATCATTGTGGTTTCCAGGATGATTATTTGCCCTTTAATTATGTGACCTGTTACCGAAGTGCTTTATTGGCATTATACATCCCATTGTGGTTACCTAAAAGGCTGCCCAATTTATTAATGATGTTAATGTAAAGATTCCTAAGTAATTGCAAAATGCTCTTAACTATTTTATCTTAGCGCTGTTTAATATAACATTTACCCTAGTGTTTTGTGAAGCTAATTTAATGTTGGTTTTGATAATGATATAGCTAGAAAGTAGATCTATCACTTTTGTTTTTTCAAATTAGAGTGAAAATGTTCATATATTTGAGTCTTTTTCATCATTTACTTGACCTTCATTTAAAAAAGGACATCACCTCTCTAGAGAATTTTGCTATTTCTAGAGTGTGCCACGAGATGTCAGTATTTCAGAATATTATTTTTGTCAAAATCCGCTATTAAAAGCCCCATTCTGTGCCCTGCATTATATAAGGTTTAATGCCTGGCATTAATTTTTGATATTTTGGGATTAATAATATAAACCACTGAATCATTCCCAACTAGAAATGGAAGATAAATAAATAAACAAGAAGAAGTAAAAACATTTAAGTGTTCCCTTGAGCAAATCTTTGTGGGTTTGGTCTGTAGTGGCTACTTAGTCACTGTTGGGGTTTTGTTTTGTTGGTTTTTTTGTAGGAATCTTCCTTTGTGAATTACAAACAGCACTACAGCACCTGGGTTAAGTGCTTGAGAAAGAACAGACTCATAATCTGGAGGTTTATAGCTGGGGAATTCACTTCCTTAAATTGAATAACCATAGTATTTAGCACCACAATGCTGCAATTGTCTGAATATAAATGTATGTCAATGGAGGAGTGGAGGAGAGGAAGGGAAAGGTCAGTGGGTGAACAGGTGGCAATAGGATCTTTCTAAGGTCTGGGTTAAAATTCAAATACATATCTTTTGCAACAAAATGGCATAAAGTATTTTTCCCTTGGGCTTTAGTAACCTCTCTCTGCAGCTCTAAATTAGTTTCCTGAAGGTGAAAATACAGTTTGAAATGTTCCATTTTGAGAGTAATTTCTCAGGTAGGTATACTACTAATAAGTAGATAAAGGTGTCACACAAGCTGCAGTAAAGAATTGGGAACATTGACTTTAAGATATGCTGTTATTAGGCCAGAGGCACTTTTTTTTTTTTAATGGGAATATAAAATTCTTATTGTCCTCTAGTAACTGGAGTGCATAAAAATTAATATATGGTATGTGGTATACATGGAATGCAATATTTATGGAAAAATAATTATAAGTTAGACAATATTGTCAAACATGATTCAGACATGAGCCTGATAAACCAAAAACATTAAAAGCAATTCACATTTCGTATTCTGGAAACAAAAGAGGTAAGTATATTCAGTTAGAGCTAGTTCTGGTAACATCACCAAGGTATAGACATGTTGGCTTTTTAATAGAGTTTTTTTGTTTTTTTTTTAATGTCTATCACCTGGTATACATTCTCTCCAGCTAAAAAACAAAACAAAACAAAACAAACAAACAAAAAAAAAACACCTGAAACCCTTTTCAAAAAAGAAAAGGTAAAAGGAAAGATTTTTCATTCTGGTAATGATGTAAGGACTCCAAGTCACGAGCCTAATGCCCTGATTTTTTTGCGTCATTCAGTCTTATGAAATAACTACTGCTGTCTTCTGCAGAAATATTCTCATTTGCTGTTCTTCCTTACCACTATGCTTCCTCAGTATAGATTTTTAAAAGGATCCTAGAAGAGGACAATTCTTGCCCAAAGTGCACAGGTGCTCACCCAGTCACTGGCCCACAGCAAGTGAGGTGCATTTCCTTGCTGCTCCTCTTGGACCAGTGTCTCACGTGCATTTTCTACATGCACCTCCTGGCTTTTGAGTCCATAATTTCACTTCCTTCTGAAATGGTAACTCAGTTGTGAATGCACAGGGAAGGAAAGGGAATAAGGAAAAGTAAAGGGAATCATGAAATTGTAGCTTCTTCTAATTCCAAAATACCTGCTTATCTTATGTATCTGTCTCTTCAAGTAACTGCTGTCAGGAAAAAAAAAAACAAACCTTTAAATTACTCTTTCTATATGTTTCTTTATCAAAAATGTTCACTAACAAAGATGTCCTGAGAGGCAACAGAATTTATCTATATTCCACTCTCACAGAAAAGAAAACCATAATAAATAGTTCATAGGACTCTGAAGCACCCAAAAGTGCTGTGGTGATTGATAATCAGCTCAGTTTACCTGCAGAAGTGTGCTCCAGCTTAGAAGGGAATATATGATTAATTCTTCTTGTCTGCTGCTTACCATGATCTGCTATTGATCTAACATGAAAAAGAAAATCGGGCTGAGATGGCCACTGTTGTTTGGATTTGCATCAAATGTTTTCTTATTCAAACACTATTAAAATTTTTTTTATATGTGTAAGTTTATTCTCTGAAGCAATTTGTTGCTTCCGTCTACTCCCTATACATATCTGTGTGGAGGCAAAGCTGTGACCAGAGAAAATATAAATATTTTTTTCAGTAGATAATGTTTTAAAACACTGAACAGTTATTTCTTTTCACTCTATGTCCACCTTCTGCGTTATGGCTTTTTTTTTTTTTTTTTTTTTTTTTAAGGAAGTTCAATTGACTAATGTTTTATGGTAGTCTAGCTCTCATAATTCAATCAGAATTATGAGAAAGAATATAGAAGGTTTATGGTGTCTTCCAGAAAGCCTACTTCCAAGAGTAATGTGGGGCCCTCTTATTCCAGTTTTCCCAACCTGAAAAAAAGCCTTCTGAGAAACTAAAGATATATTTGTCCTAATAAATCTACTAAACTACTAATTGTTAGTTACTGAATTGCTAATTCTACTAAGATATTTTGGCACCTAATTGCACAAGTCACTAAAACCTTTCTACCTCCTACACTGAAATAAAGCTGCCCATGAGTGAGGGAAAAATGTTTTTCTGTGGGATTAGGATGGGAGGTGGGTATGTGGAGCTTTTGCTGTGTGAACCAGGAAGACTTCAAATTGTCATCAATTTATTCTGGGCTAAGCGAAACATACACACACACACACACACAGACTAAATTGTAATTTAACACTGCTCTGTGTAGTGTGTTGAAAGTAACATTGATGCAAAAGTTTTTAACACTCAAATAAGCATCTTTCAGCTAAATGGGGTGTTTACACTGAGTGGGTTCCCTCATCAACTTACTGTTGCTACGACTAAAGCACCAGGGAAATTAAAAGACCAGTTGATTATTTATTCAAGGCTGCACAAGAGGCTTTGGAAGTGAATAATTTTTACTTCTTTCAATTTTTAACATAACTTGAAAAATTGGCTTGTCACCTTTCAAACAACTGAATAACAGAGTAACGGAAAGTTAAAATGAAACAGCAATAAGACTGTGCATGAAATGTCAAAAACAGTTAATAAAATATTAACTGTATTGCAATGTCCATAAATGTAAGAAAAGAATGGTATCACCTTTCCTGGATGTGTTCAAGAACTGTGTAGATGTGTCACTTGTCATTTAGTGGTGATTATGGCAGTTCTAGTTTAATGGTTGGACTCCATGATCTTAGAGGTCTTTTCCTCTATTAAACAATTCTGAGTCTATGATATTTGCATGTCTTCCTTCCTGTTGTTTCACCAGTGGTGGCTAATAAGAAAGAGGCACTCTCACAACAGAGAGGAGACTGTTAGTCTTAAAATAGTGTTATATTCTTCCAAATTTCCATGAGATTTAATAAAAATCATAGCAGCATCCTGAATATTATCAGAATGAATGAGAACAACAGAAATAAAAGCAACTCAATTTTTTTCATTTCATTGCAGAATATCCCTGTTTCCATATTTCCACTCTGCTCTTTAATAATATTTTCAGTTTATGATTTCTTTTAAAACTGGTCATGTCATGTTTCAATTGTTGCTCTTTCTCCATGATTTCTTTTTGAACATGGGTAATATAGAATATGGTCATGTCAGAAATGCTTGTGCTCTGCCTGGATTTATTTTTTTATACCAATTATTGTTTCATTGACTGAGATACTCCATTCAGCAATGTTGATATCCACATGCCAAAGAAATTTTGAGTAATATCTCGACTCTTCAAATTGAAATTATTGTAAGATTTAATCTCATTTTACTTGAAATTCTTTTAATTCACACTCCTAATTTAAAGACACAACATAGACACAGCATTTAGTTAAGAGTTTTCAAAGTCATTGGCTACCTTAAGATTTTCTCCTTCCATGAAAGAGTTATTTAAGAGTGTTGTGCAACTTCCTTGGCTGTGTTCAGGTTGCTGCCATGTGCAGGACAAGATCTGTTCCAAGTGAGGATAATGGTTCTCTTGGAAGAGGAAATGGCTGGTCCCTGGTTTTGTCATGATTCATGTCAGATGCAGCTATAACAAATACAAAAACAAAGCTTCTATTTGAAGTGAGAAAGAGATCTACTGTCCTTGAGAAAATGCTGTGCTAAACTCCTTGTTTTCTGTTGTCTTTTCTCTTTATATATATATATATATATATATATTTGAAAAATATCTAGCAGGATTCAGACACTTAATCAAGTAAGAAACTCTAACTGAGCTGTATGATCACCCTCTTTTGATGCTACCTGATATGGCATATATGTTCCTTTCCCCAGCACCTGGTTTTGTCCAGCACCTTCACTCTCCAGCAATGGCTCTGCCTTGCCCCTTCAACTTACAGGAGCTGCCATGATAGGCATGTCAAACAAATTAATACACCTATGCACTTCTTTAATGGTATATACCAGCCATTGGTACAGAGGAGCATGTGATACAGTGATTAGAATACAATTCAAATAATCTCACTGTTGTTAGAGCACCTAAGAGCATGCACAGAGTTTCAGTGGTATGTCTGGTATTTAGTGACATTTCGGGTAACAATGAACGGGGTTTATATGTCTTCGTTTCCATGGGATATGTATTAAGAAAGATTCAGACTTTGTGAAGCACAACTTGGCTTTTATGGGGTGAGAGAAACATAACAACTTACTCTCTAGTAGCCTGTGGAGTAATTTGTTGTGAACTGTTCATGTGTGACATGAAAAACTTGACTCTTATCATATGAATTAAGGCTGCCAGGGACTAAACATCAGCCATCATGCCCACAACCCAGGTGTACCATACCTTAATCAGAAATACAGACTCAGAACTAGAATATATAATTTTGTCTTATGTTTAAGGTCACCTACATTTCTCAGTTATGTGTATTTTGTATTAATGTGCTACTTATATTCATGACATGGGACTTGGGTGGGTGTCCCACAAAATTAACATCTGAAAATCACAAGGGATCATCTAGCCCAACCTTCCACATTTGAAGGCTTTTATGTCATAAAATTTTTCATAAACTTTACAAGCTTCATATTAAATGAGATAAATTTTGGCCCCCAAAGTTCCATACAGGAAGCTTTCCAAACCCTCATTTCTCTGATAGTTCAACCCAAGTGTGTTCATGGCTGCTGAATATGCATCTGCTCTTCTGCCAGCATTGTTCTTATCTTGAATAGATTTTTCTCCCTCTCTGCAGTTTGCCCATACTAATTTATTTATAGAAAACAATTATATATCTTCTCAGTCTTTGTTTTACTGGGCTAAATCCTTATGCCTCTGAGCTCTCATAATCTCTCCTGATAAAACAGGCTCTTTTGGTCAGAAGTTGCTGCATAAATTTCTTTGCATTTTTCCCACATTCTAAAAATACCCATATGATCATGAAGTTGGTTTTGTTTTTTTTTGTTTGTTCTTTTGGTTTTGTTTTGTTTTGTTTTTTGGGGGGAATGAGTGTCCAGGGTTGTTTTTTAAAAACATTTCTACCTTAGTGAGAAATACTTGTCTGATAAAATATGCAACTGCATCTGTATTTTATCCTTGGCCTGGAATCAAGAGAATATTTTGATCCTTTTGCTTAGTCACTTTCAGTTGGTGGCAGCCAGGTTATTACAGAAAATGTCTTGATTAGTCCCTTCTGATTAGTTATCCATATCACAAAACTACCTGACATTTTACAGAGGTTAGAAGCATGACTTGCAGTTCAACTAAAAAAAATATATATAGTCTAGATCCTTGATTCTTTCAATTCTTTATGTGTGGTATCCTGTTTTCCCTCACTGTGGTGATGCCTGTAACACTGCAGCCATGTACTCCAACCTGGTATATCCTTCTATTTCATGCCATGACCAAGGTTTGCAAAGAGGCAAGCTCCTTTGTTCAGCTGTGTTGCTCTGTCTGGCAGCTCCAATGAGCTGTGTTGAAAAGTCCTAACAAGGAGCATGGAATTTGACAACTGAACCTTGTCCTCATATCCTCAAATTCCAGTGCGATCTCAATCTATCTGTCACTAGACTACATGTCTCATTCCCAAACCTTCATTTCTAGAGATGGAATCAAATGACACTTTGGGTAAAAATAGTATCCCTCGCAAATCTACATATATGTGAATCTAGAAAAAGTATCCCAGGGCTTCTCGATGCTACTACCTTCCTATCTTTTAGGTTAATTCTTACATTGTTTCAGCTATCTTTTCACCTTCCCTTCCTCTCCTCTAACTGCAAAATACAAAATCTGTAAACCCTGAATGCAGATTCCATTACATATTTTACTGAGCTTTCTGGGAAAGTGGTTTGTAAATGATGTTAAGCCTTTTGTTAGGCTCTCAGTGATAAACCATTGGTTAGCCATGAAGAAGGGAGCTTCTTTGTTATCATGTACACGTTAAAAAAAAAAAAAAAAAATCTCTGATTTACACCATCTGAGGATGTCATGATTTTTACTGCTGCCTTTTGAATCTGAGAATTCAAAATGGGTTTTTTGAAAGTTACCATAGAAAGTTCTACTGACATGACTACACATGAAAGTTATGCCAGATTACCTTAGCTAAAAATTTATTTAATATGTTTAACTACACCACTGCTTACATCTCTACTTGTTCTTACTCTGCTTTGACTTCGCTGAAGGTGATTCACTCAAGGTTTAAATCTAACTACAATGATACACTGTATCAGTCAAGAAGAAGAGAATGTATTTAAATCGTCTCTCTTACAGTCAATAACTGGGGGCAACGTAATCCTTTTGTTACTCATGTTTAGTTTGCTACAATCTTCACTGATTACAAGAGACACACTATCATTTGTCCTAATCACATACTCTTTTCTAATGCCTGGTTCCTAAAGGTTTTGGGAAATAGAGATAGAGAAGTTAACAGCCATAAAAATGTCTAAAAGCTACAATGCACAGGGAATAGTTCAAAACAGAGTCCAAAAATGGGGACCAAAGTGCAGAACAAAGAGCAGAAGAAGAGCAAAGGTCCTCTGTATCTGACAATTCCTTTGAACTCTCACCACAGTAAAACAGACTTTAAAGGAGAGTGCACAGTTCAGGAATTGCTATATTTTCCTTACAATTGAACCCTTACAAAAACTGCCAGAACCAAGAGCCATGTATTTAATTCTGTGTTCATTGCTTGTTACTGACAGGGCTGATAGATAAATTAGGTCTATTTTGCTGCTGTGTATGCTCACCAGCTGGTGAGAAGTACAGATGATAGACAACATTCAGTCAATTAATCCATAAAGAAAGAGCGTACATGATTTAAAACAACATCTGTAAATAAACAGAGATGATTTGTGCTAAGATAAGGTGTGTATGTGCAAGGCTTGGACACTGTAACTTTCTCTTGGATAAATAGGCATTGATCAATTTTAAGTCATAGTGACACCTTCCATCAGTACATGTACAGCTAGCAGATGTCCTGACAGCGGAGAAATCCTTTTCATAAGAAGGTCAGTAAGTGGTTTCTGTGTCACAAGAGCAATGACACAGTTGGGATTAATAAAAAGGCCATTACATGACAGAGTTCTGCAAACTTCAAAAAAGGTTTGAAGTCTCAAACTAGGGAATCCTCCCTAAGCGTTTTCAGCTTCATGGTAGAAAAACATATCCTGCAAATTAGTACTCTGACACTATCTGCACTGGAAAGCTCTCATCACCAGGGATGGCCTAAGAGGCAGAGTTTGAGGCAGATTGTGATGGGAGTCAGTGCTGAAGATCAGTCGTCTCTGTTCTCAGTATGCTTGGATAAATAAGCTCAGCTGATGGATGCAAATCAAGGTTGATTTGCTTAAGATTTCTGTGATCCCTGTTCAGAACACAAGGAGATAGTCTGTTCAGAAAAACCTGGGAATTGCACTCTTGTGGTTTTATATGGAAGCAGAAATGAAAGTATCAAAAGTAGATCAGTTTTAGAATTTGATAAAGTAAAGAAAGTCTAGGAAGGGGAATTCAGACTGCATCACGTCTTGAAAATCTCATATTTAATGAATCTTAAAGACAAAAAAATCAAGTCATGCTGCAGATCTCTTAATGTCCATGACCTTAAGCAGTTAATTGGATTTGGATGGATCTTGTCTGGCAGGTTAGGTGGTCACCAGCTTGTAAAGACTTGAAGATTTTATAGTGGTACAGCTTGGTAGGAAGATTTAAAAGTGATGCTGGGAAAGAAAAAAACCACAAAATGTTTTTGCCTACATTAGGTCATCTGACAGTTAAAAAAAAAAAAAAAAGATGGAAGACAGAATGACTCTGCAATCAAAAAGAAATATTTTTAAAGTGTCTTTACATAATAACAAAGCTTATTTAAATGAGAAGACATATAAATAACTGGTCTACAACAAACAGATGAAACTGAAGTGCAATAAGATGCAAAGAAAAAGTAATGATACATCCACATCCATAAATGGATTTAATTTCTTTGAGAGAGAAAAGCAAGAAAAAGAAAACAATACTTGTGAAAAGAGGTTTGAAACATAAAGTAAAAATAAGTTTGGCATGGTCCATTTTAAAGTGTTTTTGTTAAGGAGAAAAAAAAAAAGGGAAAATAAGCAGAGAATAGGAATCTAAGAAAGGGAATAATCTTCCCAAATATTTGCTGTATTTTGGTCTCATGTTTTTTATCATTTGTTGGCTTCAGGTTTTAGCCTGTAGCTTTCAAAATGATCTGGAATGCCCAAGTGACTTAGTAGAGTGAGGCTGATGAACAGCTTTCCCTCAAGTAGGTTTTAATAAAAAAATCTCTTTTTGACTTATAATCCCCTCAAAAGGCAGAGCTTTCAAATATATTCAAGATCTTCCTCTCTTGGAAATTTTCATGACTGGAAGAGGAAAATATTTTTTTAGTGGGAAATATTTTGCATTTTGTATTTTCCTTTCCTTTCCAGATTG
This sequence comes from Acropternis orthonyx, assembly GCA_035583155.1. NCBI lineage: Eukaryota > Metazoa > Chordata > Aves > Passeriformes > Rhinocryptidae > Acropternis > Acropternis orthonyx. The sequence continues at coordinate 112,145,869 of JAWWEU010000081.1, read as the reverse complement.
AAAAGACTGCTCATAGGTGGAAAGCAAGCTCTGTTGGACTTTTATGAAACAATACTACTTAAAAAAATAGCAATGTTTTACATAATTTTTTAAATGTCTGGATGTTGAAGATATTGTCAACTACAACCATTTAAATAAACAGTTCTCAAAAAAAGATTTTGGAAGAAGTAATCATTTTGCATCAATCCAAAGGAATTTAGCCTGATTTTCATGAAAGCAATTCTTTGTCAGGAAAAAACATGCAATTTAGATGCTTATATTTGTTTCAGTACATTTTTAAACATTTTTTCAATTACTTGCATAATTTAATTTACTTTTTCTTCATGTATGACCGTATGAATTAAGTCTGACAAATTTAGTTAACTACAGTCTGCATACGTGGACTTACAGAACAGGATCTTGAGCAAATCTGTCTTCTCCGCTCTTGTTATAACGATAAAAGCCTTGAGATTTTACAGTCAGTAAATTTGTCTACTAGTAAAAGATGGGAGAAGGAAGTATCCCCTACTGAGGCCACTCTGTTCAAATTTTCCAAGTGACAAGAAGTCCCACAGGAAAATAATTGCTGTCTCTTTCCACCTTTCCCCCACTTTTTATAAAATTGCTTAACCTTGACAGTCCAGGTTTTATCCTGGATCCATGTGGTGCACACATAAAACCCACCAAGTTTTTATCTCAGATTTTTCACCAATAAATCTACAATTTCCTGGTTTTCTGAGCATAGGAAAGCAATTACATTTGTAATATGGTTAATCTCAGAGACCTAAGATAGGTGAAAATTGGAAATATTTGAAGACTGTTCTGTGTTGCAGTCTAGAAGCTTTAGTTACTTTCAGAACCACACATAAATTTTTATATGGGTGAGAAAGAGCTTGGAGATGGCCTGATACTGACCTGAGGAACTGGGAAGAAGAAAAAGTATAGACCAAAACTAGAAATTAGATCAAATACCACCAGACATGTCAAAAGTCAACTTTGACACACTCTGGTGTTATTCTTTGATAAAAGGTATATTTTTTTATACAGATAAAATACATAAGATTTATTAGTGTTGTCATGCAACAAATAATTTTCTACTGGGAGTTAGAATAGGAACTATGAGAAATATAAAGAGAAACAAGCATAGTTTGTGCTGATAATCTAGTGGGAAAATATCAGAATATTTGTACCTTTGGTGGGATATAGTATCAATATTATTTTTATTAGTGACTGTGGTAGAAAAATACAAATTTCTCATTGAAATATGTTAGTGGCACAATTATGGTCTCCTTAAAACTAAGAAGGTTTGGATTCCATATGCTTCTTCCTATACCTCAGGAATATAATGTATAATATTAATAACAGCGTGATCAGTAATCAATATGAAGTGATGATTTTTATTAACAAGACTTTTTCATATAGGCTTGGAGTTTACTGCAGGTAAGCAGATGAACAGGAATTAGACTTGCTTGATTAACTGCTTATGGAGTAACTGTTGGCTGCGAAAAGCACATGGCTATGAAAAAGACAATTGTTTTCAGTTAAGCAAGATACACTGAGAAAAAAATACAGAAAAAAATAAAATTTTCTTTATGGAAGTCTGACATAATTCCATCTTAAGGAAACCATCTCAGTCAGATGTCATCACCCAGTCTTCAAGAATTATTAATGCTGAAACTGATATGAAGGAAGATATATAAGCAGTGAAACTGGACGAGTTATTTTTAGATCCAAGAAGAGTACTGCTTCTCTTGTGTGGCTGAGTGACATGATGACTAGAAGATGAAAGAATTCTTTGATTTTTGTTCTAACTAAAATGTGGAATTTATTCACTCACCCACCACACTCACAATCAGATTTTTTTAAGATCTCTGGTGGCAGTTGAGGTCTTCAAGAGAAGACTTAATTCTTTACCTTCACATAAAATTAATTCAGTGTCATTATAACCTGTGCCTTTACTGCACTCTGGTTCCAGTAATGTCATTCATGTAACTGCATTAATGGATTAGATTGACTGTAACTGGACTTCAATTTTGCACCATACAAATGGTCTTTACCTTTCAAGATTTATTGATTTAGTTTTGTATTTCATGTTCTGCCCTCATGAGGCAATATTTTCTGAAATTCAGGTGGCAGATTTTGGGCTGAGGTCCTATATACATCAGATACTACAAACTAATAAATTTTAGTAGAATGGTGAGATGAAACATTCAGAAATGTGATAGAGAAGTACTGCTATGTCTAACATTCTTCCCTCAAGTGCTAAGCGTTTGTGTGATCTTAAAAAAAAAAAAAAAAAAAAGATGATTTTTATGGGAAACTTGCTATTCTAGAATTTCTTGGGGATACTAAGTGCAGTTGACATGTTGTAGCTCCTAAGACTGGTTAGTTATGAGGATGCTACTTCACCCTTGGCTGAAATATTTGATGTTCATGGTCTTCAGTGTAAGCAAGTTAACACCTTGCTGTCACCATTGGTCTGTTTTTAATTGCATTTTCAGACGTCATAAAACAGTGGGTTATGTAAAAAAGACATAACAGTTTTGCAGTCTAAATGACCATATTCTCTTACGAAAAGCATAAGCACAAGCACTGACAAAGAAAACTTGCTGCCATGGTGGTAGGAGGATTTCCCCCTTGACCTCTGCCCCCATGGTTCTTCTGCTGCTTCTTGATATCTAGGTACTTTAAATCATCACTAGCAAAATAAAAGTAAGGAATTGTCACGAGCATATTTTACAAAAGTAACATTTATTCACAATCTGAAAATATTTTAGTGTATCCTGAAACTTAAGTTAATGGCAGAATTAAGTTGTTTTCCTTAAAAGATGAAGGTAAGAATAAAACAAAAAGGTGTTGGGTTGAAAGAAAGGAAATGTTCAATGCAGACAGGAGCCTAGAGATCTATAGACTTGATTAATGAAACATTTCAGGGGAGATCTGATAAAAAAGTAAACATTTTAATTGAATTATACTAGCAAACCAAAATGTTGTAAACTTCATTTGAGTATTTCTCTCAATGCAAACCATTAGCTCCTTCCCAACAGACTCTCTACTACATCTTTACCCAAAAGTAGAGCAAACAGTGGGAAATTTTTTCATGTCTGCTGATTTAGACTGATCCCAGGAAACACAATACATACAGAAAGCAAACTTAGAATATGAATGTGTCTTTGAATATGATTGAGTTTCACTTTGAGCACAGCACTTGACCAGCAAACATTTTATGCACCATTCTTGGCATACATTCATTCTAAGTCGCCTGTAGCTGTCAGAGTACACAAGGAATTTACAAACCACCTAGAGCTGTTAATTCAGATGTTAAGCACAATAGCTTACATTGAACAGAACTATAAATTGTCTCTGAAAAGTTCTTAATTCAAGGACTCTGTTGGTCAAATGTGGGATTATAAGAAAACACACCTTAAATAAAGAACTTTTTCTTCAGATTCAGCATTGCTGTGTATCTTAAATTTCTATTACTCAGTTTCATGCACAGTCAACTATTCTTGGTTTGTCTTCCTAGGTTTAGATTCATCCAAGAATGAAGCTTATAATTGTTCTATGAATGGATTGATTTCATTTATTGGAATTGTTCAACATATATGTCTGAACAAGTATACATCCTGTTCAGTTATCATTCTGAATCCTAGGTATTATAAAAAGGGTTTGATTATCAGTTGACACTTTGCCCCTTTTTTAAGAACAACAAAATAGTTTATTCTGAAGAATTTTCTTCTCTGTGTAGCTCAAAGGCAAGGTTTCTAATGACAAAGCAGCCTTCTGAGACAAAAAGTTGCAGCAATATTCCTTAATAAGAAATATTGATATACCTTGACAAAACTCTACTTGTTATTCTGGGCTCTGACTGCAGTGTTCTTTTTTTTCTACAGTTCAATGTGTGTCCTGAACCCTCTCTTGAAACAGTCAGTAGGTTCTCAATTTCTCTTACAGGACAAAATTTCCTGTTTTCCCATGGCTCACTACTGTACAAATTCTTTATCTTTTTGAAAGGCAATTTTGAATTTGCAGTGGTTTGGGGTTTGTATTGATCCAGTTTTGGCTACTAGGTGGTCTGCTATCCTGGAAGTAGGTGTGTTCCAAGATTAGTTCCTCTGTTCTACTAGTCTCATATTTTCATAAAATTAATTTGTCTACAGTTTTTAAAAAAATACATCTCCTGATCTGCTTCATATACATATGAAACACAATATTATATACATAATTCTTACTGCCAAAGATGACTAAGGGCTATTAAATATAGCAGTCATGACCTACTCTACCAGCCAACAGCCTCCTCCTAAAAGAGATTATGAGTTAGGAACCATGTTTTCAGAAATAAATATTCAGTATGGATAGGCTAATTCATCTCTAATATAATCTCAATTAGCCTGTGGCTTCCCCACAGTTGACAACAGACAGAAGCTTGAAAGAGTAGCACGATGCAGCCTCCTTACTGAAGTGAATAAATCAGTTGCAATAGGTTTGTACAATCAGTTCTTTAGAACACGTTAGGGTGAGAAATAAGTCTTCTTACTGATTGTCTGTCTTTCCATTTACAGATTTCTAAGGGCACATTTCTAGTGAAGGCTTCTTGACTTCTAAGCCTTCTAAGGAGGCATAAATCTAGTCAAGTCATCAGACATTTTTTCAAGTTAATTCCAGAGCAGGGTTTTGATTAATTTGTTCTTCCATTCTTGTGCTTCTTCTCCACTTTCTTCTAAGACTACTCAGTTTCAAGAAGTCATTGTGTTTCCGAGGTGCTGAAAAGAAATTAGTGAAAGAATTCCACAATAAGCATATTCTTGCTTTTTAGAACACCTTTCTTACAGTTTATTTGGCCTAGGAAGCTGTAACTGTAAAAGAGCTGCATCTCTGCAGGACTAAGATGTAGATCAAACCTATGATCTGATCTATCAAAAGAAATATTTATCAGTTGGGGATTTTTTTTAAACCCTAATCCAGACCATAATCCCATTGTGATATGTCACTATGTTGCAGGGAGGCTGCATCTAGAACAAAGTGAAGAAAGAAAAATTAGTTCTGCCAAAAGTTTGATGAACTTTCCTGAAACTAATGCTTGTTTGCAGAAGTAATCAACACTTCAAAGAGACCACCAGAATTCTTGTTGGTAAAACTTTCCAAGGATGAAATATTTTGAACTGTGACTACACAGTATTAAAACAAATGTGGTGTTTTTCATGATAATACTGTTGTGTCATTCTGCTTTACACCTTCTGTTCTACAGTTATATCTCAGTCTCAGTTTATGCCCTGAAAATACATGTATTTCAGTCATGAATAAATATACGTAGGAGAGGAACTGACAAACAATTGAGAAGCATGTCACCACAAATACTTCATAAATATGATTTGACTTCTATTGTGAATCTGTCTAACAGGATTCATAAATAGATACAGGGGGAAGAAAAAAAAAAAGAGAAAAGAAAAGGAGTAATGGAAAGAAAAAGGAAAAGAAAAAAATAAGAAGGAGAAGGGGGGAAAGAAGTATAAGAAGGAAAAAAGTAATAAACATCTTTACTAGTTAATATCTTAGTTAATTGGGCTTCTGGAAGCATGAAGAAGAAAACTGAATTTTAAATTGCCCTGTGACTGGATGTTTGTTTGCAGATACCATTTATTTCACATGTTTTAAGCATTTGTTTATGGAAATAGATGAACCACAGAGAATAATGATAAATCTTAGTTTTTACATAAACCTTTTTACAGTCAGTAGAGAACAATGCAAACACTTCACCCCTCTCTTCTCTTCCTTTTGTGCCCTTCAGAGATTATTTTCTTTGACTTTTATGTTATCTAGATTGTTGCCTTAGAAATCCGAAAACATCAATGTACTTTATGGGATTAGTAGCGCAGTTGTTTTTAAACAGTTTTGATTCTAAAGCTAAGAACACATATTGCATGGAAAATATGATTCATACTTTAGCATTACAGCTGAACATATTTAATGCACTTTGTTTGGAAGATCTTAGTATGGTCAGAGTCTTCTATCAACCTCAATTTCTAACATTTCTAGCAATTTCTGTTAGAAATAAATGTAAAGAAAAGCAAAGCAAATTAATTTGAACAAAGCTTTAAAAACTTTAACTATATAAGAAAAATAACTGTGCAAAGTCTAGTCTAGTCACTGATGATAATAATATCTGGAGACTGTGGTATACAAAAAGCAAGCTGCGTGGGAAAAAAAACCTGGTTTTCATGGTTTGAATAACAGGAAAAAGAAAATTCCATCTGATATAAAGTGAATGTCAAGGCATTTGCATAGGAGGGAGAGGGGTCCGAACTTTTTATTGTTCTGTTTAAAGCATGACCTTTGCTTCTATGCTGCAATTGTTAATATAGGTGGCAAAGTAGCTTACTAGAACAGACTCCAAATCACACAAGACAAACCTTCTGAGAATAACAATATATTTTACCTTCAAAAGCTGTTATGCATTTCCTCAGACCTCCATTACCAGAGTAATTTGCTAAATGGTGAAAGGAAGCAGTAATAACTTCTCTTAATTCACAGAGGTAATGAATATTATTAAAGTCAAAAGTATTGAATCCTCTGTTAGTCTCAGTTAGTGGCTAAAAGTATATATATGAGGTATATTTAAAATGAACTAAAATGTCCTTTCTTCCCTTAATCATTATTTGGTAAAAGCAAAGAACCTTGTGAAAAGAGTTAAAAGGAAATATTTTACAGAGAAAAAGAATAAGAAATCATGTTTAGCTCTTTAATTGTCGATATGTAATTAAATACATTCATATTATCTACTGACCCATGCGCATATATAATTTAGTATGAAAAAATGCTTGAACCAGCATGATGATAATGGCATGACAATTTACCTAAGTGAATGGATCACCTCAATGTCTAATTTTGAGACATCAAAGATTCATTTTTTGCATACCACATAATCAGTCAAATACTTTATAATTTTTGTGCATGTAGAAATTGCATTCCACTGGCTCTTTACATTAGTCTTCCATAAACATAGAGTCATAAAGATGATATATTTAGGGTGTTTAGGGAGTTTTATCCTTTTTCAGTATAAACATTATGCAAGAACAGTTTAATTGTGTTTCTGCTTTCTTACTTTTATTTTTTCCATTATGATGTATTGTGATAGTGAGATTTTTGGAGCAAGAATTGAACATTAAAAGCATAAATTATATTTTATTTTAATTCCTGGCTTGAAATTTCCAAAGGGCTCTCCCTTCAAAGCGATTACCATGTTCTATAATCTCTGTATGTATATTGTAATGTTCTAACAGTTTTAAGTAATTAAAAAAAAAAAAAAAAAAAAAAAGAACAACGATGGTTATGCAAAAATAGTTTCTCAGTAATACCTAAAATCCTTAAAGGGGAGGCAGGGGGCAGCAAATATAGATCTTCACACAACAGCATCTTTGAATTCTAGATCTATTTGAAAGTAACTTTTTTCTGGAACTATTGTTCATTTACCCAATGGTGTATCAGTGCAGCTAACAGCAGTCTTTTGTCTTGAAGTTCTTTTTCTTAAGGCATCCTTTTTAATGTAGTCATGACAATAACAATTGTTTTCACAGAATCCATTGACAATTTTGCAGGAATACGCTAGCTGATCATTGAGATTCCCTTCCAATCTGGTATTCTTTTATTCTATGATTTCAAGTACATAATTTAGTGAACCATCAGAAAAAAGTTAGAGAATATAAAAAGCAAGTGTGTGCTGTTTTGCATGCATTTTATTGGATTATTACATATCAGCTAATCTGTAATTCTGGTTAAAAAATATTTGAGATTAATGTCTGTTCTGTATGTGATTTTTCATCTTTTATTACTTGAATTCAATCAGATCAAAAATCTCTATTCTGGCAAAAATTTGCCAGTAGTGCAATACAATAATTGCACTTCACTGAATCAGAGCCATGTACTTTATACTGGAGTGGCAGATTTAAATAATAAGGTTATCAAAGAAGCTCAGGTGCACACAAGGTACTTCTTAGAACAGTGTGTTATAACTCTTGTCTATTTCACATAAAACAGATGACATATATAATTTTGCTCTGGAATTCGCAAACATATGTACATTCAAGAGAAGATTGTGCTAGGGCAGATCTTAACGAATGTACATTGTAGAGGATTATTGATTAAGATTACTGGCTTAATTGTGTAAGGAATTTTTGCAAGCTCTAGAGGCAGATATAATACCTAAGGCATAACAGATACATTCATTAATGGTGCTTATTTTATTATTAAAGAGAGAATGAACAGTAATAATTAATAAACAATAGTTTACAGAAGAGGTTTCAGCAGAAATTAACTTTTTAAATATTTTATAAGATAGTATCAGAGATTTTAGTATTGTGTTTCATCTAAAAATAGTGTTGAAAGTGGTCTTCAAATGAATTTCTCTCAGCATATGACATAAAAGTTTAAAGCTCAATTTACAGAAGATGTTTCTTGGTGATTTCTGCAATATGCAGTCTTCTCAAGTTAGACAGAAAGAAAAGATATAGAAAGTGTAGAATAATCACAGAGTGATAACACAGAGGAAACAACACTCAGAATTCAGAGATACAGATATCATAAGGAAGTTGTCTTGTTTTGATCACAGGACAATGGAAACAATGGAACAATAAAACAAAAAAGACATTTTTATAGATTTTTTTGCTATTGACTGTATTGCCACATAAACAAGTAGCTTAACTCCTGACTGATAACAGTGTAGACATTAAATGTGTTAAATTTGTGCTTTTATGCAATAGGACAGGCTGAATATTTCCAACATGCTACCCACTGCTCCCCCCTGAAAAACCCACAAAATACCCAAACACAACAAAGAATAAAAGAAGGAATGAAACCAACCAATAAAACAACCAACTCTCTAACCTAGCAACAACTGCAACAAGCACCACAGCTTGTGGTCAAGCCAGAATGCAGTCATCCTCTGCATGCAGCTATTTTGTCACAGTGCTCAAGGCATCATCCTAGGTACATCAACAGCTCCTAACATGAATGACAGCAATGGCAATGAAGACTATACAGACTATTTATTGACCTTGGTGGTGAATCAGAACCACAGAATATGCTGAGTTGGAAGAAACCCAGAAGGACCATTGAGTCCAACTGCTAGCCTTGCACCATCCCCAAGAGTCACACCATGTGCCTGAGAGTATCATCCAAACGCTTCTTGAACTCTACCAGGCTTGGTGCTGTGACCACTTCCCTGGGGAGCCTGTTCTAGCACCCAACCACCCTCTGAGTGAAGAACCTTTTTCTAATATCCAACCTAAATCTCCCCTGACACAACTTCAGGCCATTCCCTCAGGTCCTGTCACTGGCCAACACAGAGAAGAAATCAGTGCCTGCCCCTCTGCTTCCCCTCATGAGGAAGTTGTAACTGCAATGAGGTCTCTCCTCAGTCTCCTCTTCTCCAAGCTGAACAGACCAAGTGACCTCAGGCACTCTTCATACACCTTTCCCTTAAGGCCCTTCACCATCTTCATTGCCTTCCTTCGGACACGCTCTAATGGCTTAATATCTTTTTTATATTGCAGTGCCCCAAACTGCACACAATATTCAAGGTGAGGCCACCCCAGTGCAGAGCAGAGTGGGACAATCCCTTCCCTCACCCGGCTGGCGATGCTGTGCCTGATGCCCCCCAGGACACGGTTGGCCCTCCTGGCTGCCAGGGCACTGCTGACTCAT
>JAWWEU010000081.1:112116252-112126507 GCA_035583155.1 Acropternis orthonyx | reverse complement strand
TGGGAGCTGCTCTTTGATTTATAGACGAGCTGACGTCAGATGGGATGAAATACCTCACTGGTCCCTTAAGTCAGCTGCTACTTGTCCCTAACCACATGACCCACAGAAGTGGGGCCTAACTAAAACTAAAACCTTAATCTGAGTTTTTTGGGATTTATCAAACCCATCACACTGTGTCTTTGCAGTAATACCCATTTGCTCTTAAGTGCTGTTTAAAAATGTTAGCAACCACTGAGAAATTCCAATTCCTAGTCTCATGACAGATGTGATGCAAATGGGAATCATTCTGTATTGTGTCTATATTAACTGAGGAAAGTTACTGGAAAAATACTGGGATGTTATGCTGATCTTCTGCATCCTGGTTCTGGTGGATGTGTGTAACAGAGAGCTGGGGTCCGATGTAGGAACCTGTCGTGGTTTAACCTCAGCCAGCAGTCAAGCACTGCACAGCTATGCGCTCACTCCTCCACCAGTAGGCCTGGGAGAGAATCAGAAGGGCAAAATCTAGAAAACTCCTAGGTTGAGATAAAAGCAGTTTAATAGGGAAAGCAAAAGCCTTGCACATAAGCAAACCAAACCAAGGAATTAATTCACACCTTCACATAGGCAGGCAGATGTTCAGCCATCTCCAAGAGAGCAGGACTCCATTGCATGTAATGGTTTGTTGGGAAGACAAACATCATCATTCCAAATGTCCCCCCCTTCCTCCTTCCCCCCTCCACTTTATATACTGAGTATGATGATCACATGGTCTGGAATATCCCTTTGGTCCTGGCTGTGTCTCCTCCCAACCTCCCATGCACCCCCAGCATCCTCACCACCATGGCAATATGAAAAGCAGAAAAGGCTTTGGCTCTTTTTGAGCACTGCTCAGCAATAAACCTCTCCATACTATCAGCCCAGTGTTCAGCACAAAACCAAAACACAGTCCCATACTAGCCACTGTGAAGAAAAACAACCCTACACCAACCAAAACCAGCACAGAACACAATAGCTTGGTCCCTGCAAGTGGTCACAAGGATGAGAGCTTGTAGAAGAGCAAATTGTACTTCCCCTGAACTATAAGGAAAGCTGGATCAATTCTGTTTTGCCTAATCCAAATGTGTACTCCAGCCATGTAATTAACTGGAGTGACATGAGACAAGACAGAGATCAGGGTGCTTAGCAAAGTCCTGGTATTTAGAGAAAATAGTCTCATCTTTAATTTCTACAAATAGATCCTTTAGATAAAGTTTCCCACCATCTTATTAGGATCCTAATTCCCACCTGCTGGTGGTATAAGCCGATTTCTGAGGTTGCCTAAGGTTTGTCTCAAAGAACAGTTTTACAATGTTGCAGTAACCAATCTGTTAAGATTGCCAAAGTTTTGTGCATTTCTGTTTTTTTCTGAAACAACATGAGCTCTCTTGAGCAACTAATTAAGCATCTGAAAGGCTACTCTTTTTTTTTATTTTATTATTATTATTATTGCTATTTCTTTCTTACCAGAAAGACTCTGCATGCTGCAAGTCATTATGCCTTCAAGACAAAGAACTTGTTCTAATAGCACAGATTTTTTTTTTATATTAAGCTTTGTCTTGTCCTTTATAGAGTTGAGGAAAGCTCTCAGCTATTTTTCCAAAGAACAAAAGAGGAAGGAAAAATGAGTGGGCTAAAATAATACTAGCTCAAAACATTTGAATGTGTAAGAGCCATAGAAACCACATTTGACAAAAATAGGTACTTACATGCTGATTTATTCAGAGTTAAATGGAGAACTATCCATCAGATTGTCACTTTTTTGTGTAGCAAAATAAAAAATAACATGATGACAGGAAATTAAAGTGAAATTAGTGTGATAATAGACACCAAAATGTTTCTTCTGCTAAAAAAATAAGGAAGAAAAAAAAGTGACACACAGTTTAGACAAAAGATGAATATTACCAATCTGCTTTGACAATCACTTTAAAAAAGGTAGCTCAAGTCTTTGTCTTGTGATATATCATATACTTATTTACTCCTGACCTACTAATGCCAAATAAATGACAGCAAGATAGCAAAGTAATCTAAGAGATTAAATGCTACTCAGAACAGGACATCAGAGCAGTATTGTCAAATCTGACCATGAACAAACCATGGATATATAATGAAAAACTTATTTCTGGTAATCTTTTGCCTTTTAGAGCATCCATTTCTTCATGAAGACAAATTTTGGCATGGAGATGTTCTTCATTTAAGAATTTTGGTCTCAGAAAAATAACAGTATCAGTGTTTTTTCTTAGTTCATTAAACAAAAAAAGACAAGCCTGTGGTGTTTAGGATTCAAACTGAAATAAGTTTTACATTCAGTTAAGTTTGAAATTTCAAGCTTCAAAAGTGAGTTTAGTTCAGATCACATGAAATACAAGAAAGATTTCCAATCCACATAGTAACCTTAAGCACATTGCCACTTCACAACTGTTGATTAGACATTCTCTCCATCAGACATCACAGTCACTTTTCTGCAGTTCGGAGGTTTTTTCCCCACTTGTTGCTTTGGGGTTTTTTCCCCATTATCACAGTTTTCCTCTTTATTTAAGAACATATACACAGGTGCAAATCTGTAGCTACTTACCAGTACCTGTACATCAAATACTCCTCATTCAGCATGGGGAGAGCATGGAGTTTCCACAACAGAGGGGAGCAGAACAAAAACCTGGTAAAGCAAAAGATAGCATGGAGTTGTTTAAATGTTTCTGTGACTAGTGCTTGCCTTGAGAGCTCAGAGCTCCAGGTAACGTCAGGCACTTGTACACAGGCCAGCAGTTCTATTCCAGCAGCTGAACTGACCTGAATGTCACTGGTTCTAGTTTACTGATCTTGCCACTCCTTGCCCCGCCACCCCCCACCCCCTCCCCCCACTACTGAACTGATCTATAAGGCAAAACAGTTTTTTGCTGTCAGTTTATTTTTTTTCTCTTTCCCATTTTCACTGTACTTTGCCTATTAACTGGGCATTAAAATGGCACCTGGAGATATAAAGTGACAAAATTAATTTAAATGGCTTTTCATGAAAAGAAATATATGTATCATTAGGGTTTGCTTTTGGTTTTGTTTGTTTGTTTGTTTTTTTCCTGAAACACAGTATTCTCAAAGATAAGGAAATAAGCAAAATAACTAACCTGACTCAGCTAAATATAGGGATGTCTAATGAATCATCTGATCTATACCTTCAGGCTGTATTGGTTTAACATGTCTTCCTTATCTAATGGATGAGCATAAAGTATAACACCTGGTTTGGCTTTCCTCTTCAGCACTCAACTCAGAGTAGTGCTGTCTCTCCATTGTTTTAAGGGAGAACAATCCAAAAGCTTGTTGCTTGGTGTAAATGCATGGTTTACAATCGCAGTTTGCTGTGTTTAAATGTTATCTGCATTCTGTGACTGAATGAATACCTATGCACAAACACAAAAAGGGAGAATTGAGTATACATATCAAGAGCTTCTGTTACTGTGTTTGGGCCTTTCTCACTATATGTGAATTATTGGTCTTGAAGGACCCACCCTTTAGGTAATAAATGTGCATTTACAAAGCATTTAAGCACAGTGTTCCAAAACACATGTTTATATCTTCTTTCCTTTCCAGCTATCAGACAACGTACTTCCTAGGATTTCATTGGAGCAAATAAGCTTTTAATAGTAGTGATTGTACCCAATATTCTAACAGCGGTTATTTTCCCTCAACAGTCATGTATGTATATACAGTCACACATAAATCAAGATAATTGTTTTCTTGCAATTTATAGCAGAAATAAGTTGGAAAGCAAGACAGTGGAGGAAAAGCCAATAGATTTTTAGAAGCTCTGCCATCTGTTCTGTTATAAAATGCATCTAATTATCTGGAAATTATGTGTCTATAAGCAAAAGTTCACTTTTATGACACATGGAAATGTCATAAATGATAGTAAAGGCAACAACAACCAGAAAAGACCTCTTCTATTTCTTACTATCTTTGTTGTCGGTTTTTAAATCAATACACTTTTTTCTTAATATCATAGGGCATGGAGTTTAAATGGGAACAGACAAAGAGCTGTTCTACTGGATAATGACCATAATGGACAATCTACTTGGCAAAAGAAAATTGAAAGATTTTGGAAAAGGAAACCTTGGAAGCAATGCAACTATTATCTGCAAATATTATAGGGAATAAATGCTGCAGAAATAATATTTAAGCAAAAAGGCAGTTCTGGCACCAGAAATAATGAGTGTAAACTGAGTAGATAGTAATTTAGCAGAGGAATTATCCAAGGCCAGGTTGGATGGAGCTCTGAGCAGCCTGGTCTAGCGAAAAATGTCCCTTCCCATGGCAGGGGAATTGGAACTAAGTGATCTTTAAGGTCCCTTCCAACACAAGTCATTCTATGATTCTGTGATACCTATCCTAGAGAACAGTAAGCTTCTGGAACAGTTTTCTAACAGAAGCAGTGGCAAACAAATATAATTTGTTTGAAAAATTAAGCTTGAAGCATTTATGGGAAGCATCATATGATAGTTTCTTTTTATAGCAGGAGTTTGAAGCTGATGACTTAGCCAATCCCAACAACTCTTCTACTGTTTGTCATGATATTTTTATGCTGTGCTTTTCAACACTTTGCAGATTGCCATCTGAGCCACTTCATAAATTTGCCTTTGTAGCAACTGAATTGATTTTTGTCATTCTAGCAAAATAAGTCTGATAATTGAGAATTTATTTCACAACAATCCCTTGAAAAATGCATCTTAACAGTTAATTTTACTGGCTTTCTTTCTATTTAGAAATAAAATACTGATAATAATTTATTTCTAGTGTATTATGTGCTTACATCAGTTACACTCAATTGTATTTGTAGCCCTGGGAATTAATCTGACAATCATATTACACTTTACAGCTTTTCCTAGGTAACTAAAAGAGCCACATACATGCAATGCAGCCATTGGAAGCTTTTTATTTTCCCTAGTGACTTCTCTTTTATTTTTCAGCATATGTACTAAACTTTTTGTAATGGTAGGCAGATGTGAAATGCATTAATGAGCTGTGAGAGAGAAAAAGAGCCAGGGAGACTGAAATGTTTCTATTGAGAACCATGGAACGTGAAAAGGAAAGAGACCAATCTGGGGGTAAAAACAGCATCTATGAAATACAATCAGTCAAAACTTGAAAGCTTATTGAAATTCACTTCTATTTGCAGGAGAAAGAACTGGTAGCAAAAGTTCTTATATTTATTTAATGTGTCAATATATTCAAATGTGTCTTTGCATAGAGAGTCGGGCTCCTGAAGAAAAAACATTTTTGATTTAGATATAAAAAAGCAGGTGCAGGAGAAACTTAGTATAAGACAAGGGGCAAGAACTATATTGGCAGGAGTGCAGGCAACTAAGAGCATACTTTCTTGATTTACTGTAATTTTGCCCTTGAAAACTTTGTATGTTTATACATGTATTCTATTGATTAGTCTCTTTTCAGAAATGTAATAAAAATTGAACTTGTGGATTATTTGAAAAGGTCATTGATGTTCGGGGTAGTGACAATTTAAGACAATCCTAGTGAAATCTATTTAAATTTTAAGTGATTTTGTTTGTCATAATTCTTGTGCATCATCACACTCTTTCATTCAATGAATCATGGATTTAAAACTTTAATTTGGTTTTGTTTGTTTGTTTGTTTTCTTCATCAGAGCAGTGTCTCTGTTTCCAAATGTTGTTTTCACTTTCCTATTACCTTAATTTTATTTTTTAAGTTTTCTTGCTATGCCTGAGTAGTGCTTTCATTTCAACACGTGCGTGAGTTTTGTTTTCTGTGGTTTGTTGCTGTGTCATTTGTCTATTCAGTTTTGCTTGCAGTGAATTATTCTCAAGAGTTTCTTCTGTCAATACCATGTGTGCAATTTATTTTAGGAATATTTTAAACTTTTGATAATATTCACTTGCTATTTATCTTCTGAAAGTATGTATTCAACAGAAGTAGAAAAAGAGAAGAGAAATTCTAAGACAGCATCAGAATTTATTTTCCCAGGCATATAGAAGATTATATAACAATGTTTACAAGTATGTAAAAATAAGGCAAACAGATAAATTAACTTGAAATACAGATATATGTAGCCATACATTAGTAAGTACGTATATACTTCCATAAATACCTAAGTATATTTACATTACATTTACATTATGTATATTTTTGTTGCTTCCAGGTACAGCTTGCAACAACTTATTACACCCATGAGTCTTTGTTTTTTTGGCTTCCACACAAACTATGAATTTTTTGTCTCTTTTTACCTTTGAAAAGCCTTTTTTTCTTTTGAAAATTTAGGTCATAATTCGAGTACTCTGTAAGTGCTCAGTCTTCAAATTTTGTTCTTCTACTTGAAGAATGCTGTTGGGATGATCAGCAATTTTCCAGATCTCCAAAAGTAAGGGAAGAGAGGGATGACCTACTTTCTAGGGGGACAGACGGAAGAGGGTAAGTGTAGCTTCACTATTATGCCAAGCTGGAGCAATTTCAGGGCATAGGAGCTGGGGATATCTGGGACAGCAGCAGGGCATCACTTGTTTAAGTTGGCTTCCTAGTGTTTGGTAGTGAAGAAGCCCATAGGTTAGAAGGCAAGAGGCCTTTTTGTGTTCTGGAGTTGGCTATTATACCTATTTGGGCTGGCAGCCTTTTACTGTTGGCAGCAATAAGATGCAGATGTTCACGCTAGATGTTAGTATTGATGATTATCGTCCATTTTCCTCATGTACTTGTGCTGAAACTTCAAGCAAATTATAGAAAAATAGCACGTTTCATCTATAGGGCAGTTTGTATACATGCTTTTATTATTATGCATTTTTAATTTATGTCAAAACACGCAAACAAAATGCCTCTTGTGGGACTGTGAATATCTTTGCTGGCATTCCATAGGGATACAGAAACATCACATTTTTTCTTCAAATCACCCTTTCTAGAGAATGGCAATGTGTTCTTGGCTTGAGATTACTCACTGCCATCCAGGTGGCAGCGCTGGACCATATTTAGCAGTTCCATTAAGTCTGCAGATTCATGTTTACAAACTTCAAGGAAATGTCAGAATGCAATACCATCAATGCACAACGTTTGAAGTGGAGGCGGAAAAAATTCCAGTCTTTCTTCACTAGGTATATGATGATATGAGCTTTCACTGTTACTTGTCGTAGTGTGAACAGCAATGAAAACACATGAGATACAGGAGAACTTGACAAGCAAGATAACAGCTTCCTACCTCACACAAGCCAATAACAGTTTGGTGAAGAGAGAAGAAAAGAGTTCATTTTGTGCTGCTTGACTGCTCTGCAGGAAATTACTCCAATTCATATTGCTGCTTTATCTATTACTTCTTTCTCTTCCCTAGTAAGTAGTGGCTTGGGGAAACATTTCCTAACTTTAGAATCAGACTTAAAATTAATTCTGAAGTAATTTTTCCATCATTGAGGATGGGGTATCCTTGCAGCTATTTTTCGATCTTTTTTGTGTTCTACATATTAAAAAAAAAAAAAAAAAGACTTTCCCATCAGATGTGTTAATTTTTCTCCAAAACACACTCATCTGACAAATGCCAGTGATTTGGTATGGCTACAGTTTCACTGAAGGATCAAAGGGCATTTTCACCTCCTAGACTGGATGGTGTGCTCTGGGCATGACTTCTAATGCAAGCCAAAATGGAACCTGGGAACACAACATCCTTTCTAGTGCCTTGGTTTCTGCTGGAAGACACTTTCATCTTCAGAGTGGTGATGTGAAGTACCTTCATCCTGTCACAGGAAGCAGTTGTCAGGACTGAGCCTGCGTTGCCAAGTCCACCTAGCTGACAGATTGTAAACAAGAAATAAGTCAGAGAAAGTCCAGCTTGAAAGACATGAAACTAAATCTCCCTACCATTTTTCTGAAGGGGAAGCTGAAGCTGAAGGGAAGAAAATCTTATGGGTGAAACTAGGTAGAGAGACCTATGAAAAGAACTATTTTCATACGCAACACATCTCATATGGAATTGGTTTTACGGAAGAGGATGGGGTGAAGTGAAAAGGAGGTGTGTTCAGCAGAATTAGTCTCTCACACAAGACTGAGCATAGTTATCATATAATCATATAATGGTTTGGGTTGGGAAGGACATCTGAAGATCATCTAGTGCAATCCCCCCGTCACAGGCAGAGACATCCTTCACTAGATCAGGTTGCTCAAAGACCCATCCAAGCTGGCCTTGAACACTTTCAGGGATGAGGCACCCACAACCTCTCTGGACAACCTGTTCCAGTGTATCACCATCCTCTTAGTAAAAAGTATCTTCCTTATGTCCAGTCTAAACATACCTTTTTTGGTTTAAAAGAGTTTCTCCTTTCCTATTGCAACAGGCCCTATAAAAGTTATTTCTCCATCTGTCTCATAAGACCCCTTTAAGTATTGAACAGCCACATTAAGGTCTCCCTGGAGTCTTCCCCAGGCTGAACAACCCCACTATCTCAACCTTTCTGCATAGGAGAGATTCTCCAGCTCTTTGATCATCTTTTGTGACCTTACTCTGTACTCATGTCAACTGGTCCATGTCTCTCCTGTGTTGAGGACCCCAGAGCTGGATGCAGTACTCCAGATGGGGGTCTCACAAGTGCAGTGACCAGACGTGATTGATGACAACAAAAAAAACTGTTGCTGTTTACTGAATTCCCAGATATATGAAACAAATATATTAAAAAATTCGGGAAGAAGATACTCACTTGGGGAATAGGAAGCAGGACAGAAAGTACAAGCCTCACATGGGGTTCCTGTCAATTCAGCAAGGATTTATCAGATGCTTACTGCATGGGCAGTTATTAAATGAAGTGTGTGAGTTTCCAGTTTTGAAGGCAAGACTAACTCAGAACTCTAATCTCTTCTGTGTGCAAGCAGTGCCATGCTGCTGGTCATGTTAACATTATACACTATATTTTTGTACTGACTTCACATTCCTCATAGCCCAAATTCTACAGTTGTATGGGTTCAAGATTTCTATCCGATCTGCAAGGGTTCATTCCTGTTAAAACCAAACCTGAGAGGATACCATTGTGATGATACTAGCCTAATTCTAAAAGATGAGAACTAGTGTATGATTTTCACAGCAACTCTATTGACTCACATATTTTTGCATATAGTGAAGCTGGTAGCTATCAACCTTTGCCACAGCACATATTTTTTCTGACATTTGACGTCTTCCTTCGTGTCAGGTTATTGGTGTCATGACATAATTTTCAGGAACTTCTCAAATCATTTGACTGATATTTATTATTGGCACTTAAAAATTTTTAATGATCACAACAGCATCTACTGACTAGCTTTGCAATTTCAGTTTTCTGTGTGAGACAGGGTTTTTTGTTTGATTGGTTTTTGCTTGTCTTTTGGGAGACATAAAGCTTGATCCAAAACCCATGAATAATTTTTTTTATGGGCTTTGAAACATGTCATAAATGTCCTGCATAAAAATTTCAAAATTCAGATCTACCTTTTGAATTGGTAAAGTTTTAAAGTGGAGCAGTCCTTTAAGAGACTAGTGAAATATTAATTCACACAGTAGGGAATATTTTTGATTTGTATCACTGTATTTTGAAGGAGAGCTATTGATTATTGATCATTTAATTTCTCTGTGATATATTACTAAATTTTAGAGTCAAGACATCTGTGTACTGCCATAAATATTAAAATCTGAACAAATTATTTCCTTTATGAAATTCAATTTGTTAGTGGATTAATTATTTTCAATTTACTCCTTTAACATGGTGTGCTAGTTTAAGGTAAACCAGCAGGAGAAATTAACCCAACTCACAAAAAGATTACAAGTCAGAGTTGCAATTTAATAAAAAGATCACAATAAGTACAAGGGTACAGAGGAAACAGTCTGTTTGACCCACAGAAACTGGTGTGTAACCAGCACCCTGGGGCACGAACAGGATGGTGTTCGTCAGCCCCTGTGCTAAGCACCATCTGGCCCCTCTGAGTACAAAGTAAAAGGAAAGAGGAAACCTGTCAGTGGGGATGATTGTCACGGTCTTGTTGAGAGTGGCAGTCACAGTCCTGCTGAGGCTCTGGTCCTCCTCTGGATCTGACAGGTGAGTGATTGGTCCGAAAACCCCCAGTTTATATATGCTTAGGCTCAGGTGAGAGTGCCCAGCACCTCCCCCAGGGTGGGGAGTTTTACAATGGGTGAGTTACTCTGTGAGGTGAATCATGGCATATTTTTGGAAACCCTGATGGCCCATTAGCAGACATGACCCCTCAGGCTGGG
>JAWWEU010000081.1:112086369-112105949 GCA_035583155.1 Acropternis orthonyx | reverse complement strand
TCTTTTAACTGAAACTCTGTCACATTGGGAAGTGGTTGGCATTTTGCCAAGAGTCAAACCAAAACAATAACAATATGAATACTACTTCACAGTTCCTATTCAAAAATATCAAAATTCTCATTCTGATTTTTGAAAGTTAGCAAATTTTCCAACTGTTTTTAAATGTCTGTAATTCGTTGGTACATTTCTCATGTAGACTTTAGTGATCAAAATATTTAGTCACTAATCACATGGAAGCATTGAAAAATTAATTAATACTCAAAGCACTTGAGCATGACTCCTAAATGTCTGGATAGTTATACTGAAATGGCTGCCAGTTGTCTAAGTGTTCACTTTAGTTCCAGGTAGATGGGTAAGAAGATATACAGAAATGAGAAAAAAATAACCTCCTAAAATATCATAAAAGCAATCTATATAAAATTTTGACCACTGCTGAGGAAATTGTTAAATTGCTGAACAAATACAGGAAGATTGTCAAACTGTTTCTTGTCTTTGATTAATGCATTATGGAACTAATTTACAAATGCTGCTGATTTGTAAAGTGCCTTTCTGTATCCATTTTACTAAAAACAAGTTCAATCCATATTCATCAGAAAATGGCTTTTGTAAGCCATTGAAGCTCAGAGAGAGGCTTTTAATCTTAAATTATGTAATCAGAGCAATAAGTTGGTTCATTAAACAGTTGGTCATGGATAGCAGAATCAGCCTGCAAAATGTTGTTTAGGAATGAACATTCCTTAAATAAGAAAAAAGGGCAGAGCTGACAAAAGGTAGAGGAGATATTAAAGAACTTTGTGCTGGAAAATGCAGGAAAATAAGACTATCAGAGGAAGGTCTGTTTCTTTTTAAGAGTGGTGCCAAAGAGTACAAGTAATTTTAGTAGAACATGTGATTCCAAAAGCAGGCACAAGAAGGTTCTGAACCAGGGTTCTGAGTGTCTCTCAGACTTATGGATTCCTATAGCTAACAAAGAAATGGGAGACACAAAATGTTGTGTCCCATTATTTATGCTGATTTTTAAGACTGATAGCATTTTTTTAAACCTATACAGAGGTAATTGGTTTATGGGTGCATGGGTTTTTTTGCTTATTTCTCACCACTGGACATTCATTAAACTCCCTAAGAGAAAGAATCTGGAGTTAAGAGTATCTCCTTGGATAAGCATATGATTAAAAAGGTGTTGAAACAGTGGATAAGTCTGGAGATCAGAGCAGCCAATTTGTCTGAGCTACTCTCAGGTGAAGGTGCTGAAGAGACACCTTGTCTCCATGTGTTTCTAGTGATCTGCATGCAGGTAAGGTCATATTAGAACACAGTAACTTAGAATCTACGAGACCAAGTTGGTTGAACTGGTGTGCTTAACAGATGTATTTTTATCTTTGTTTAGAAATAAAGTCGAATAAATTAGGTATGTGCAAGTTATAATATAATGTGCAAACTTAAAGCTGTGATTTAGTATTTGTTATCAAAAAATGATATGATTAGATATAACTTAATTTTAACTGGTTGCAAGGCAATGAGAATGCAAGACATAGTGCAATAAACAATTCTAAGCACTTTAAGATATGTCACCAGTATCACTGAAGTTCAAAACCAAGAGAAGTAACATCAGTTGTATGTCAAAATAAAAGGTATTATGTTTCAACTCTGTAAGGTATTATTAGCCATGTGACCATTATCACTAATAATCCTTCTCTCATTGTCTGCTAAACTGACACTATAACCCCATGTGATCTATTCATACATATTTATTATAAGAGTATGAAAATAGAATGAGGCATTTGAAGTAGGTGAGTGGTCATGAACCCCTTAATGAAATCTTTATGAACTTGTAATTCAGGAACTGTCAAGAATAAATCTATGATTTTAACCACATGATAAATGCTCATGAATATTTTCTGAAGGGTGTCTGAATATTCATTTATTCATGATTTATTGAATGTATAGTGAAAAAAAATGATATTCTAACATTATGAATCAGAGAGAGTTTTCTTTTTGTAAAACCCCAAAACAAAGTAGAATACGAGTAAAATTTTTGGCTTGGTTTGGTTTGCTTTTTAATGTAGGTGGTTCTGTGTGTATTTGGATGCCATATGCAACTAAAATTGAAAAATGTATCACAACTATTCTAAATGTTTTCCTTCTATAAATGTCATCAGTGATAGAATACAAGATAAAGATATTCCAAATAGATGCACTGTATGAATCTTTCAAAATCCAAAATGGAAAAATATGGCTGTTTTACTTCCTATAGAGGTAGGCAAAAAAACAAGTTAAAATTGTTAGGATATACAAGCTCCAGAGCAATAGTTCTGATCCCTACACAAACTTTCAGAAGTTCCTCTGAAGCACTTTTCAGAAAAGCAGTGGTTAAGTTGATGTAAAATGGTGCAATGCACAAAACCAATAAGGTTTTCTCAAAAACCTTGACAGAATTTTTTCGTTGTTGTTGTTGAGGCCTGGTTATATCATTGCAGCATATTTGAGGAACAGGAAAATGACCAGTTATACAAAGTATGTGGGTACAAAGTCAAATGCACTTATCTTTGTATAGACGCCAATTTGATAATTGTGCAGGGAAGGAAAAAAGAATGAAGATAGAAATACTTCTAATCTCCTAAAACTTGCAGCATGAATTCAAGCTGTTTTCTTGCTGACTGAAATTTTATCTGAAGTTTTTTTCAGCCATTGCTCAAACTTTGAGCAGTCAGTAGTGTTTGAATTCTAATTCTTTAAGAATAGTGCTCCGGATTTTTATGTATTTTAACACAGCATTCATTTTCTCAGAGACCTTTTAGGCCCTCTTTTGTATTTATACACCTACTAAATATTCTGTTCCTGTCTTATCTTGAAGGTTTTCTTTTCCTTTAAAGGAGTGTTGCGTTTGTACCTTCAAATTACAATTTAGATGATTTACTTTTTTCCACCTGCTACTACTGATCAGACAATTGCATACTTCAAAATAATGCAAATGGGTTTGCAACAGCTTTTAAAGTAAGCAGTGCTTCAAGTGTACTTACAGGAAGCCTTGTAGAGGACGTTGGTGCAGCAGTTGTAGAAGCAGTTGGTGACCCTGGGCAAGACAGGTTGGCTCTGTTGGGATTGAAAAGCTCCTGTGATGGCATGAGCAGCTGCTCTAGAGAAATGGTTTTGAAGTGCCTTGTTTCAGCCTGCACTGCACCCTGCTGGATGTTGTGACAGAGGTAACATTCCACCCTGTTAAGGGAAGAGAGTTTTGGGTTTTAGACAAGATGATATGTACCATAGTGCGGTAAGGTGGCTGAACCTCTCCATGGATGGGATCTGTGCAGCATGCCATGGGAAAATCCATCATATCTGTCCAATGCTGCACAAAAGCTGGGCTTGTATCATCCACAGGGACACTATTTACTCTGTCTGTATTCCTCTTTTTATTTTATCTTTGTCATTTGTTCACAGGTCTTTCTTACTAGGATGCAAAAGAACCCTGCACAATATCCCCTTTTCCTTTCCCTCTGTTGCTTTGCAAAACACCACATGCCAGACAGAAAAATGCAGTCATAACCACTTTCTGCAAGCTGCAGGCCAGAACATTATTATGCAGCATTTTCTGGTTTAAAATTATCCCAGAGGAGTATATATAAGTTAGTTCTCTCATTGATGGCATGTTCAATTATTGTTCTCAAAGAGTAATTGAGAGGCTTAAGTGAAACTCTCCATTGGCCTCAAATGCTAATACTCGAAGAAAACCCACAAAACCTTAAAAACCAAACAGATAAAACTCCTAAACCCCTGCAGTAGGGAACTATTTCTGGTTTAGTTTGATCTACTTACCTTCTATTTATATTTTCAGAAGGTTGTTTTTTTTTTTCTATTCTTTTGTTTATCTTGCTCTTCTTTATTTGCAGCAGCAGCAACAAATGAAAATGAATTTATCTTTTCTAGGATATTAGTAACTACCTAAGGGATGATTAAAAAAACACAAAGGAAATTTATTTGGTTACATTTTTTTAGCCATAATGGGCAGAACTTGAGTTCAAATTTGAATAGAAAATCTTTAGGGGCTTTTTAGAGGTTATTTAGAGTTCTTTCAGCAAAGTGTTTAAGTAGGAATACTCAGGGAATATGGAATGTAAATTTTTTTTTTCTTTGAATTTGTGGAAACTTTTGAGGATTTTATACAAATTCCTAAAGTACTTTAAGAATGTAAGTAGCCAAGTATTAGAATTGAGGGCAAAGATGCTAGAAATCAATGCAGCTCTTTATGGTTCCTTTCTTCCCCAAAGCTTCCTTCATCTAGCTTGAAAACTAGCTATAAAATTTCAGTTTAAATGTAATCATTTTACTAGAATACAATTTTATCTTCCCTTAAAAAAAAAAGAATGTAAAGCAGAAAACAACCTGCTTTTCAGATAACATCAAAATCTTTGTTAGAAGTAATGAAGACTGAAGAACTGCTAACTCTGTGTTGCGCCATCCCATCTAGAATTTCAAAAATTTCCACGCATAAAGCACCTCAAAAATATTAGAGAAGGTACTGTCATAAGAAGGAAGAGGGGGAAAGAAGTATTACATGTTCTAATGCACATGTGTGAAAAAGGCCCTTACAGATGTGTACTCATTCTCTCCCTCTTTCCTTCTACTTCAGTAAGTGTTCACAATATTCCTTTCAGTACAGAATTTCAATTGGAAGAATTGAGATGACTTACTTGAGTATCTTATAGCTAGTTTGCTACAGTAAAAAAGAGGAGTGTCTTGCCATAAAAACTCCTTTATAAAAAGCTAATTGTTAGAAAAGAATACTTCCTCCTTAATTTTGAGAATTGCCATATCTATTTCATGTACATGTAACATATGTTGACATTCTAATAAAAATAAGCATCTCTTCCATCCTGGAATTGTATGCTATTTTTCTTTGAAGGTGGGTACCCTACTCCACCCCTCCGCTAATTTATTTAATTTACCTAGCTGCTTTCTCTAGTAAGCTGATTTAAACAAATACAATGAACACTGGAAATTAATTGAAGAAATCACAATTATTTGTATGATCAGTAGGCCTTCAGAATTGTTTGGAAACTGTAGCTCTGTATCAGTTTCATATTGCCTAATATTTATATCTTGGTTTACAGTTAGTATTATTTCCCCAAATCTGTGTATGTCAAGTAAGTTAAAAGTGTTGAGATGCATTAGTTACAATACAGGGCAGCAAACTTTAAAATAAAGCCAGCTCAATGATGATACTTCTGCTGTAGGATTTTCTTATATTTAATTTTTGTATATATCTCTCTTTTTTTACCAAATATTTAAGGTTTTTTTATTTTTTCTCCTTTCATATTGCCTATCCGTTTTCACCTTACTCAAATGCATACATATAGCATATGTTTAATTTGTTTACCTCTCTATGGGAAGTTGAAGAGAAATAGGAAGAAGGATGGGAAAGTGTCAAATTTATCTTTTCTTTTATCTCCTTTTTTCCTCTCTTCCTACAGAAGCTCTGAAATGGGCGATTAACCTTAATTATTGAGTGGAATTGAAAAGTATCTAAATGTAAGGTTCTGCCAATGTTTCAGCTTGGGAAGATAACAAAGAGCAGGTAAAGCTCAGATGCACTTCCCTGAAATAAGGAGACAACACTGATCAGGTATTCCAACACATTTAAGAGCCTTTTTCCAACCTAATTAACAGCACTGTTTTCCAGTGCAAATGTTACAGAGATTAGGGGGAAAAAAAGCAATGAAATAGAGTTCCTTTTTTTATGTGCCTAGTGCAGAGTCGGAAAGTGAAAACCACCTGCTTTGAGTGACCACATTAGCATTTCTAGGTCCTCCAGTTTTGGTAACTTAAGCTAATACATGAAGTTTTATTTTCAGAGTAGAACTGCTCAGCCAGTCAATTAGTATTTCTTAACTGGAAGCCTTTACTGATAGGCTGAGGAGCAGTATGCATGGGCTTGCTACAGTCCCTGAATCTTCTCTGTAATTCTCTGACAGCCTATGGGTCTACTCTATAAATAGTTATACAGAAATACTGATGTGTTCAGAAATTATGAACTGGCTGTGCAAAAAATACAAATCCCCTAAAAATCTATTTATGGTATACCCAATCGCAATATTACCTTGACTTCAAGAATTTTCTCTATGTGTTTTAAAACACATACATTTCAGTTTCAGAAAGGGCTAAAATAACAGAGCTCTACATGTTTCAGATTTAATTTCAAATTAGCAAAGGCATTTACTGGAGACTTTGAAATATGCTGAGCAAAATAAAAAAAATTTGCCTTCTAAAATTCTTCATAATGCTTTGGTAGTCCTTCACTGCTGTTCAGAGAATAAAATAATAGTTCACAGATCACTGAAAAAAAGAGAAAATTGCATCTGAAGTGCTTTAAAATTTGAGAACTACATCTGCACACACAGTGAAAACAAAAGGCTTGCCTTCTTCAAGTCTGTGTCAATGCTCCAGCTACCATAATTGACTAAGCAAACTTACATGAGGTTAGGATATACTGATAGATCATCAGAAAAATTCCTCTGGCTTCTGTGGAGAGTTTGATAACTCCTTCTTGCTATCTAATTAGTCATATTCTGCTGCAGGGAATTGATAAAGCTATTTCCTTCCTAATGAGAGGAAGAGAACTCCAGTGACGTAAGAAAACAAAGACACCTCCTACATTTCCCTGACCCAGAAAACACATAAAAAGAAAGTTTATTTCAGTCCATCTTTCTTATTCAATAATTAAAATTTTCTTCTTCATTTCTTAGCTGTATTATACTGTTTGAGGAGGGGGGAGTTCTTTATTTATGCTATTTGTAAACTTGTATGTTGCTATATAATTCCACTGCATGTCACCATCTCCCAACTGAAATTCAAGCCCTAAATTATTTTCTTATAGTTCCCTGTGAGCAAGTTCATTCCTTATTATGGGAACCATCAGTCTTTATTTCTTCAGAAATTTGAGGCTTTGGAGACCCTTCTTCAGTGTTCTTGCTACCAGGAACTAAAATCTTATGTAAATATTTGATTCATGACTATTTTGAACTGTATTATGCACTCTATAATTTACTAATCTTCATTTTAAGGAGATCATATTCCAGCTGCTGAAGAAGAGCTTTTATTTATTCTTTTAATCTCTAAGTTAAATCTCAGTTATACCAAAGTCAATGGCAAAGCACACATCAGTTTTACAGGGGCCATAATTTAATCTTGACTTATTCACACCTTCTAGACTATTTGAAAAAGTATTGTTAACAACTTCTATATCCTGCAAAATACTTCTTTTTCTCTTCTCTAAAATGTTCCTTTCTATGTATAATAATATGAACAGAAAAGAGAATATATATTGCTACTAATAAATAATTACTGAATTATTTTATTGTAATTTATTTTACAACTTTAGATCTTGCAAAGTAAAACTTCCTGGGTTTTTTCCCCCTTGTTTTGTTAGTTTCAGGAGTGTGAATCTACATTCCAAAGTTAATAGTTCCCATTAGACAAATTATACTTTTCTATGAATTCCTTACTATGCACCAAGGAATATATGAAAGATCATGTAACTGAATCAGTTTTTGGGCATGTTTGATGTCCATATTGAATGAGCTACACTGGTTTGGTTATGTATAGCAATAACTTAAATTTGGAAAACTGGTGATCCTTGCAATGATGTTAACATTGGAGTATTTTATGTGATTTAGGGAGGAGTGGTTTAATATGGACAAGATTCTTCTTCATTTAGACACCGTGAACTAATACATGCTTACATTTATGCAGTGTTAATCAGTCCTCAGTGATTCAAAATGCAGCAGAGTTATCTTTATTCTGTATGATATAACTGTAATTTTTTTTATTATTCCATTCATTTATACTTAAAATTATAGATCCTGTTGTTTCTGGCCTATAGTACACTTACTGTGAATTGAAATGAACAGCAGTTCCCCACGGTTCTGGGAAATTGCATTTGTTTATTACCTAAAACTTTGTGCAGTGAAGCACCAGATGTTTTTCAGCTGTATATGTTGCAACAGGCATTTGAAGCCTAAACTATGTGCAAGGTGGAGCAATTATTTAAATTCAAAGAACAAAAACACATCTTTAAGCTCTAAGAAAGTGGCTGTTGAGCATAGGATTTTTCATGAAGGGCCAGCCAAGTAGTCTCCTTCCTGCTACGCATCAAGCTGGTAGGGGTTGATAATAGAGCCCAAACAGGGGGATCGTATGAGACCCCTCAGAAGCTCTTTTTCAGACTCTATATTTGTAAGGTGAGCTGGAGCCTCAGCATAGTTTCTCTTCCATATTGTTATATAGTTACTTCAGGATTTTTAAACTGGCAGAGTACCCTGAATAATGTTTTCTTCAATTCCTGAACCACTTACGAAATATTTGGAAACTCAAACCAATTCATCTAGACAGGTGAATGATGATTGAGTTCAACCTTCAAGAACATTAAAGAGTTTTGAATCCTGAAAAAACCTATTTAAATATAGACATTGTATGCACCCAGGAATAGATAAGTAAAAACATATATTTGATAATATTAAAATGTCATAAATAATTCCATTTTTCTGTACCATCCAATCATGAACTATTCACTCTGTATGACATGACCATGTCACTGCAACTGAGAATCACAGTAATCACTTTTGAAGGGAGATATGTTTCTAAAGAAGCAGTGGCTTTGGACTAAGGAATTTTGAATATCACTTTGAAGTGCAAATTGTCATTATACAACCTTATTAAAAATTTTTGGTTAGTGTTGTCCAAGACACTGTGACTCCACAGTAGGAATTCTTCTGCTTCTCTCCAGTAATGCTAAATTACCCAGCTCAGCTCCAGGAGGTGTTACCCTGCTAATAACCACGCTAATTGTGACTTCAGAATGTGACATGTCTAATCCTTGCCCACTCCCAGATGGGGTGATAAACTCATTTTCTGTTTGGGATAGTGACAATAATTAATGGCAGAGGCACAGTGTGAAACCTGACAATTTGTAACCACACAATTAGCTATTTTGTGATGCTCTGCTTCTGTGAAAGGACATCTTTCTCTAGGAGCTCTGAAGTCAGTGAGACTGGCTGAACTTTACATGAGTCAGAATATCACGTCCAAGGTTAGAATCTGTCATTTTGATTATCTGCCTGAACCTGTATGCTTTGTCACAACATTTCTATTCTTAGACATCAACACGCTGCATTTGAAAACTTCAAAATATTACCTTCTTTTCATTGCACTATATCCAGTAACATGCAAAGTTAATGGTATATTATCACAATTGCTATCATAAGCCCATGATTTCATATTTTTTAAAGCAGAGGTTTGAGAATTTTGACATTTCTGCTACTTTTCATGATGACGCAAATATTGTAACAAGATGATGCACAAGAGGAAAAACATTTTCTT
Source organism: Acropternis orthonyx (assembly GCA_035583155.1). Lineage (NCBI taxonomy): Eukaryota > Metazoa > Chordata > Aves > Passeriformes > Rhinocryptidae > Acropternis > Acropternis orthonyx. The sequence goes on along the minus strand of JAWWEU010000081.1, from coordinate 112,096,577 downwards.
AAGTAAATATTGCCCATTTTCAAAATCTATAGATCTCAAAATTCTACCCCTGTAATGCCATAATTTGATATTTTTTAATAAATCACAAAAACAGTAAATGAATGTTGCTCATAATGAAAAAGAAATTGGAGAGGAATATGTTGAGCTTCTTACTGTGTTTTCTTAATTGTTAAATTTATGTTACTACAAGGTAAATTTTCACAAATGCTGCTTACAGTGTTCCTTTAAACAAGACCTTAGCTTGATTAACTACAGTATATTTTATAGTGAGAAACTGTTACTGCCAGTTTTTGTTAGGTAGTTTTATAGTCTGTTGCTATAGAAGTTTTGACATTTATATATCTATATAGAAGAGATGTAACTTTAGGTTGAATTTAATTTTGACATGATTAATAAATTAAACCTGAGCTGGAGGCTAGTTTTATTATTCTTTAAATAGTAACATGATCACTGTAACCCTCTAATTTGGTCAACTAAGTTTGACTATACTATAAATATTCATAATTTTCAACATATACTCCTGTCTTTTTTGTGAATTAAATCCACAGAAGGTGAGGAATTAAAATTAATTTTAATGTGATTATTAGATGTTGAAGCCTTTGTTTCCTGGGAATATAGTCTATTGCATTTGTCAGTTGTGCTGATTCAGCAAACACTAAAATTTTACAATAGTTTTGAATCAGAACATACCTTTGGAACAATTCTTGTATCATTTTTTTCAGTTACAGTAAGGAATATAAAGTACATATATTTATTATAAGAACATTTTCTTTTACACTATCTTCCATACAAGAAGGACATTGAGTGGTTAAACCATGTTCAGGGAAGGGCAACAGGGCTTGTGAAAGGGACTGGAACACAAAACCTGTCAGGAGTGGCTGAGGAAGCTTGGGTTATTTAACCTGGAGAAAAGGAGGTTCAGGGGAGACCATATAACTCTCTATATCTACTGAAAGGAGGTTGTGGCAAGGTAGGGATTGCCTCTTCTCCCAGGCAACTAGTGATAGGGCAAGGGGAAACAGTCTCAAGTTGCACCAAGGGACATTCAGGATGGATATTAGGAAAGATTTCAACACTGAAAGAGTGGTTACGCATTGGAACAGGATTTCCTGGGAAGCAGTGGAGTCACCATCCCAAGAAGTGTTCAAAATATGAGTAGACTTAGTACTTCATGATGTGATTTAGTGGGCACGATGCTACTCAGTCAAAGGTTGGACTTGATCTTGGATGTCTTTTCCAATCAATGTTTCTATGGTTCTATGTGACATGAATCTCAGTAGTGACTGGGAAATTAAAGCTTGTTCTTATTTATATTCATACTCTTCTTTTAAAATAAAACTATGCTGAGTAAGTGACAATATAAACATTGCATTTATATAATTATTGCAAGATGTTTTAGTCCTATCATGCATAAAATTTAGAAATCCATTCATTTATATATTATAAACGTTATGATTACCATGAAAAGTGGACACAAATCTTCTAATTTCTAGTATATTGGAGTTCAAATCCAACAAGCCAAGAGATGACATAGCATTGCTGTTCTGAAAAACAGTGGAGCTTCTCAATGGCTTCCAGGCTTCTACTATGTATGTAGTGTAAAATGTTGCCATATTTACTGGAGAATCATGGAAGAACAAGAACTTCTGCTGGAACAAGAATTTTTGTAAGGACAGTCAGAACAAGAAGGAATTACATGTATAGGTAAGCCTTAGCTAAATGCAAACATGACAGTTTATATTCTATAGCATTTACAAGTATAGTACTAACATTATGGAGGAATGTCCCATTCCTGAGAACATAAACAGTGACTTTACCAGTCAAGACAATATGTAAAACATATGAACAGTTGAAGAAAAGCTATTGAAGAAGGTGTGGATTGTGGAAGAAGAAATACATAATTTCTCAAATTTGTTCAGTATACCAGTATCCATTGTGGTTAGACAAAAGAATTTTCTGAATTTTGAAAAATTATGTCTACCTGAAATTTACTAGATGATCAAGAACACATTCTGCTATCTCTAGTTTGTACATACATTTATGATTTGTGCAGTTATCTTTGTTTATTTTAGTCATGGAAACAATGTTGTGAATAAGCAAGGTAGCTAATACTAAAAAGTATTGACTGAGGAGGAATTTAAAAAGTACAGAAAGTAATTTTGGAAATATGGTTTCTATTCCTTCAGAGATTACCTGTTTGTCTTGAAAAAGTCATAGAAGCAGCTTACCTTGAAGCAATAGGTCAAACACACTTACATTGAATGCAAATTGGTCATAAGATATTCCAGTTGGAACACAATGGATGGACAAGGCAGGAAATGTAGCTTTAGACCATATTATGGGAATCTCCACTGTTGTTATAATTGAGTTAAAATAAATTGCCTGATTACTTAATGTGGAATTCTTTAAGATTATGAGATATTTCTTAATAGAGACTGGCTGTACAGAAATGTTGGTTTCAGTTAATATGTTTAACTTCTTCATTTATATTTATCCCTGTAATAAAACTAATTCAACCCTTAACCCATAACTTCAAAACAAGTGTTGTATTTATTTATTTATTTAGGGGTTCTTTCCCGCCACTCCCCACCCCCCCACCCAAGAATCAGATTGTTCTTTTTAATGTGCTTTATTTTTAGAAATATAATCACTAAAAAACCCCCTAGTTCTTTGTTAATTGTCTGGTATAATCTCTTGGTCATGCTAGGATTTTCTAAGAAGCTGTGGACCATTTATCAGAGACTCTCAGCTGTGTTTCAGCGAAACAAATTTCTTTTAAGAAAACGGACTGACAGGTGTTAAGTGCAGAAGAAGATATTTCCTCTTGATAATGACAAAGACCTCCTGTGTTGTCTTTAAACTGATAACCTATTGCTATGCTAGTGAGTAGAAACTGACTTTTGACATTGGCTGACAAAGAAATACCAGTTTGGTTAAACTGAAAGACACAATGCTACAACCACTCTGATACTAATGATGTAAGATGAAGTATCTCTTTCTTTCCTGTTTTTTTCTTTCTTTTTTTTTTTTTTTTTTTGGGGAAGAGAGAGTAGTTCTTGTTATTTAAAAAAAAAAAAAAAAAAAAAAAAAAAAAAAAAAACAAAAAAAAAAACCCCCCCAAAAACCAACAAAATAAATACATTTAAAAATTAGAAATTAGCTTTTAGGACTTAAGGTTAAGGAAGCTACACTTGAACCTCTCTGAATCCTCAGCTTGAATACTGTATTTGCACTTAATCATTACTAAGTGACTGCTGCAAATCTGTATTGCTTTTATTTGCTTGTTCTGAATTCCAAAATTATTTCTCTGTGTAACTTAAGATGTTTGAAGATTGTGATCCTTTCCATTACAATGGCTTTAAAATAATCTCATTAAAACATTCTCAGCTCATGAAAATAAACCAAAGAATCACCCAAATTTTAGTTGGTGATTGCTGTTTAATGCAATATTTAGATTTGTGGTATAGTCTTTAATAACATGACATAGCTGGCTGATCAGAGAGCAGATACGCATGTAGATCAAGATCTTCAAAGTGACTCAGATATGCTGTAGGGTTGGTTGTTCTTTTTTTTTTTTTTTTCTTTAATTCTTCATCTTCTACATGGCAACTTTAAATGGGTTGAACTTTTTGATAAGAAAATCAGAGCGGATACCAATTGAAAATAAGCTTATTTAAGTGTTCCAAGTTTTTAATTTGAATTTTTATTAGTATTCTGTTCCTTCTACAGTTGTCTGTTCTATCATCTTTTTTATTTTATTTTGTTTTACCAGGCTCTCTGTCATGCTGCCTTTCCACCTATTCCATTTTCTCCCTCGCTGATCATTCATTCTTTAACCTTGTTGATCTTGTGTTGTTAAAATTCTTTGATGATCTCTCATGATCTCTTCTTTAATACTGGATCATGCTAACCTCAAATGCTTATTTCATTATTGATCTGTTTTAGTTTCTTTTAATGTTAAACTTCAGTATTGCTTCAGCATAATTTTGTATTCTGATGAAGGAATGGAATTAAAAGTGTCTGACAATACCTGAGATATTAAACTAACCAGAAAGTTGGTCTTTGTATCCATTGTGAGTGATTCATGTATTTAAAACTGTAATTTTCTTTCTGAGTTTTACATACCTGGCTGCAGGACAAAGATGAAGCAGAACCGAGTCTACCAGTGGGATATTTAAGAAAAAGTAAGTGCTGTTTGATCATTTAAAGTTTTATGAGTTCTTTAAACTGTGAAGTGTGGAACTCCTGTTTCATATCATCATTAAAAATATAAAACATTGTCTCATTAAGAGTGACTAAGATGATTATGTAATGCTCTCCTGGAAAAGAGTTGATGGCAAGGAACCACTTAACAAAGCTGAGCTTTCATGGCATTGAAACATCTCAGTCCAATAAATACCCATTTTTCTGTTTCAAGCTTAGCAAGCATTTTCATGAAGGTTCATAGTTTCTATAAACAATGGGTTGCCATGACATAGGACAAAAAGAAAATAAAAAAAAAAAAGAAAGCAACCACACAGAAACACAAATCCAATGCAGTTTGCAGAATGCCCATTTATTTTTCAGAAGTATATTGGTTGTCCTCATGTCTTTAGGAGGAAGTCTCATTTGAAATCTTGTGCTTCAGTAGTGAACAGCAATATGTTGCAGGAATGAGAACTCGTATTCCAAACTGACTTGCATGCAGTGAAACCTAATGTACAATAAAGTCTTTCTATTCAGTAAAGTTCTATATGATATTGTTATTGTAGCTCAACAAGCTAGTGACATGTCTTCCTGGGAGTTTACTTCCAGCTTTCAAAGCAACAGAATGAATGACATGGCTAGAAAAATTTCCTCAGGGTCTCCAGTTGCTGACTGAACTAAATTTGCTGGCAGTTAAATTTCAGGATCTGCTGCTCAATTTACAACTTCCCTCTTGAAATACATACTTTCCCCTTAGAAGTGTTATGTTCATATGCACTGCTTCTGGCTTTGTGTCATCCTCATCGTTCCTCCTGTATCCCTGGCATTAATCTGATTGAATCTTCAAGTTTCACTTGTGGACTTTTTTGTGATTTTGTTCAGCATTTAGGAGATTAGTGACCTGAAATGTTTTTGCTGTGGTCAGACCACAAAGTAATTCCTTATGATTGAGGACACTTGGATGGGTACGAAGGAGTGCAAAGGTTTCCATAAATAGGATGCGCTTTTCTGTCTCATACTCTTGTTGCCACCTTTCATTAGTATCTATGATTGAGTAGATTTCATGATTTATAAATAGTTGAAGAGAAAATTTGAAAAGAGCATGTTCATGGCAGAATAACAGATCACCATAAAGTGACATCTTAGAATTTCACATAAAAAAAATTACTGCACCTTGCTGGAATGGAGTTAGCTTTCTCCATACCAGCCTTTATAGTGTTGTGCCTTGTATTTGTGACTAAAGGAGTGTCAATACACATCTATATTTTCATTATTTCTGAACAGTGTTTGCAAAACATCAAGGCATTTTCCCTTTCCACTCTGCACTACTCTGTTGTATGAATTTTGTCTGGGATAGAATGCATTTTCTTCATAGAAAGTCATATTGGTCTGTGTTTGTTTTTGTGACAAAAATAGTGCTGATAATACTTTATGTTTTACTTATTGCTGAACAGAGATTGTAAGACATCAAGGTGTTTTCTGCTTCTCTCATTGCCCTGACAGCAAGTAGGCTGGGGATGAGCAAGAAGTTGGAATGGGGACACAGTCATGACAGTTGATCCCAACTGAGCAAAGGACTTTTCCATACCCTATGTCATCATGGTCAGAAATAAAAGGTGGGAAAATAAGCAGTAAGAGGGAGACATTTGAAGCTGTGGTGTTTGTCTTCCCAAGTAACCGTTACACATGATGAAGCCTGACTTTCCTAGATAGGCAGAAGACCTGTCTGCCCATGGGAAGTGGCAAGTGAATTCCTTGTTTTGCTTTGCTAACATGCACAGCTTTTGCTGTACCTATTAAACTATCTTAATCTCAGCACATGAATTTTCTCACTTTTGTCCTTCTGATTTGCTTCTCCATTCCATTTGAGGGGGCTCAGCAGGCAACTGTGTGGGGCTGAGCTGCCTTCTGGGGTTAACTTACCCCACCACCCTTCCCCACAGCAGAAAGGCTGGTCGTGGATAAGAGGCTGGGAAGGAACACAGTCAGGACAACAGACCCAAACTGACCAAAGGAAAATTCCACATGACACAAGATTAAAATCTCAGGGAAAGAAGGAGGAAGAGAGGACTTTTGTGGTTATGGAATTAATCTTTCCAAGCAACCTTCACCTTTGCTGAGGCCCTGCCGTCTATGTAGGGTTAAGCATCTGCCTGATGACAAGCAGTGAATAAATTCCTCTTTCTGCTTTTTTCCCATTGAGCAGCTTTTTCTTTCCCTCTTAAACTGTCATTGTCTTGAACCACCAGTCATTTTGCCTTCCTTCAATTTTTCCCTGTCCCGTGGTTGAGAAGAAATGAGTAAACAGCTGTATGGATGTTGTGTGTAGGCCAGGTAGGACCACCACAAATATAGAACACAAATAGGAGTAAAGAAACTTTCTCTTTTGCAAATTCTTTACTTCCAACTCTCACAGAGTAAACCACAATTAAATTTTGTTCTGTATTCTTCAATTGTATTGTTTGTTGCACATTTACAGCTATGGGTACTTTATATTCCTTTGTTGTTTTTTCCACACATTGTAAATAGAGGCTGCTTCATTAAATCCCTCTTTTTCTGTTTCTCAGAAGATTTACAGAGTGTGCAAAGAATATTGGGAAGCAGTTCAGGCACATTTTATTTATTCATAATCAAAAAAGAGGAATGACTGTGTGTAAAAGAGAAAAGAACATGGATTTCTAGAATATTTTTTTTCTCCATAAGGCAAAAGGTATACATAGAATTATGAGATATAATTGTTCATTTTTAAAATTTTCATACAGTAGTATGCATGTTTACATCTGTAAGTGACCTAAGAGAGTAAAAAGGAATAGTCTAGTTTATCAATTTTCTTATAAAGTTTGAGAGAATTACTCTGAAATTAGCTTAAAATCACAATTTTAATTGGATAAACCATAAGCATAAATATTCCCACAGCCACTTTTCAGATGTAGGACTGATGAAAAGTTGGTCTTTCATCTTAAATCACCACTCAGCTTTCCTGTCTGCCTACTCTTTTTCTTCTGATGACAAGAGTTAATTACAAATATTTATTTCTTTGTACTCATTTTTGTTACACTTCTAAAGTGTAGATACACCTGGTTTGAGTGAACTATGCTCATTTTAATATGAGAAAAATAATTCTATTTTCTTTGGAGAAAAATATAATAAAGTTAAAGCAGAAATTTTTTTTTTTCAGTTACCTATATTTTTTACATTATCAGATTTATACTATTTTCTCTCTTTTTTTTTTATTTCATTCTCATTTTGGTCTGTTTCTTAATGTCTGTATTCTGACTATTGAAGAAATATCTACCTGAGTTTTATTACAGTTTTGTGATTGAGTGGGCAATTGAAATTCTTAGACATTGCTGTATAAGCCAAAATTTCAAAAATTACTCATGACTTTGAAGAGAACCTGGTTTAAGAAATTGGATTAGCACTATTAACATGTCTGAAGATATCTCAAAAAGGATGTAAAAAACCCCCTTTTACTCACATTTCTCCAGATGGTGGGCCTCTCATATTATCTGTATATATTTTCTCTCTGTCTCTCACTCTTTCTCTGACATGATAACTGCAAAAAAGGTTTAATATTCCTCTATTTTTAGAGGTCTTCATATTTAGGATAGTTATCCCTTTGTCCAGAAAAATTGCCACTCCTTTCATATGGTCTGTCACTCAGGTGCAAACAGTAGATTTGTACCAGCTACAGAGTTATGAGAGATACTGCATTATGTGAAAATGGATTCTTTTTTTTTTTTTTACTCAACAGTTTATTGATCTTCCAGGACAACCAATTTGTGCCAGCTGTCATCTTTTCCTGTTAAAATTATTAGTTTTCATCCTACCTTGGGAACTTCCTTTTGGGTTGTCAAAATTTGTCTGCCACCTCCTGTGACCATCTCACTTCTAATTTAGGTGAGGAGAAAGTCTGGAATCCCATAATCCACTCTGCTTTAACATACAATGAGTATAGAAGGTGCTTAGTTTTCATTACAAAAAGAAATTATCTCCTGTTGAGAATGGAGAGGTTAGAGATGTGAAAGCTGTCTCTGCTAGGATAAATACAACACAAGGTCTTTGATATAGTGACTCACTATCATACGCAAGTTAAACGGTTTTAAAAAAGACCAGAAGACGGCAAATGGTGTTGCTTACAGACTAATTCATCAGCATAGTCATTTCACTTACCAAATTTGTTAAGGTTAACCCTAATGGTACAATCAATACAGAGAGAAATGCTTCATGCAACACATTACTTTTTTTGTCAAATCAGCAATCTCAACATAATATTGGCTAGGCAGAAACAGGGGACATAGCACAATAATAACAAAAATATTTAAAAGGGCTGCCAGCGTCTTCACTGTGCCTGAAATTAGAAATCTCTGGATATCCATTTTAAAATAAGCTTTAAGAATTAAAGTTCTGGTTACATCAAATTCTTACCATGTTTAACTGCTTGAAGAAGTAGGCATTTTTTGAACTATCATTCACAAAGCAAGTGTTTATCCCAGACACTGTGCAAAGTAATTAGTTCTGTAAAGAAACTCTATAACAAGAGAGTTAATACTGTTTTTCCTCAAGGGTTTTTACAATGGTAATGAGACCAGTAATTCATTTGTCTAAGAATAAAAAAGACTCATTTAATCAGAGTGTCTGGACTGTAGTAGTCAAAAGAACTCCTAGGATTAGAAATTTGCTTTGCTAAGTACTCTTCAGCATAGAAAAATCTATTTTATCCATCTCTTCTTGTTAGGATTTTCTGAGTTTCAAAGAACCTGAAGTAAAACCTTAGACTTCGTTTTTGGCAAGAACAAGCCCACTCTGTTGAACTTTGCCTTCCCTCATGCAAATTAATATAACGTATTTGTCTCTCTATTGCTTTCAGAGAAAAAGTGCACTGTGTCAGGCTTCAGTTATATGATAGCCTTTCATCCCTTAGATTGCATTTGGAATAGTGACAGTTGCTTGTATCAAACTTTTTTTGGGCGAAATTTCTTAAAAATTATTTAATAAGATCACAAAACTTTGTAAATTCTATTTTGCTTACCAGAGAAAATAGAAACACATAACTACATATTTTTGTGGTTTGGATTCAGATGGGACTATATTGTTCTTATGTTAACTCTTCCCTGAAGCCTATTATTTCATGTGAATAAATGTTTAATCATATATTTATAAGGTCAAATCAACTGTCTTGACATCTTTCATTCCTAGGTTGTCTTTCTTCCTTTGATGCAGTGATCAAAGGCAGCAATTACATTACACAAGAGATCCCACCTTGTAAATACGATTTTCTTTTAGAATCTTTCTTTAGTTAGGTTTCTTCTGTTGTCTTTCCCCCACCTTCAATTTTTTGTGTGACTTTCCTGTGTCTCTGTGCCTGATACATTGATCTGTAGCCTGTCTCACTTTAGTATGACATTTTTCCCTATGCTGTCAGACAACCCGTAGGTTTTTCCATTAAAGTATTTCTTTTCCCTTTAGTTTTTCAGACTCTTGAAACTGATAGTACTTTTTGTTCTCAAAATGACAAAATTTTATATTTATATCTATTAAATTATATCTAATTTATATCTATGAAAATGTATACCTATTAAATTTGTATCTATTAAAAAAATCAACTTCAAAACAGACAAACCAAAAAAAAAACCAAACCAAAAAAACAACGCCTCAAACCTTTACTAATATATAAATTGAATTATAGTTTAGTAGCACAAAAGATGGAGAATGTGGAGGGAAACAATTTAGAGGTGAGATAAAGATATTTCCAACCACTCATGTCCTCAGAGGCTGCTTCATGGTGTTTGACTGCTGCTGTGCTCATGATACTTGGTCATTCCTCAATGATTCCTGAATCTCACTGTATTCCTGGCCTTTTTTGTTGGCAAGAGCCTTCTCCATCTTCTGGTAAACTTCAGTTATTTTGCCTACAACCAGTCTCCTCTAGCTCAGTAAATTATTTCCCTCCTTCCTTCCTTCCTTCCTTCCTTCCTTCCTTCCTTCCTTCCTTCCTTCCTTCCTTCCTTCCTTCCTTCCTT
>JAWWEU010000081.1:112016052-112026872 GCA_035583155.1 Acropternis orthonyx | reverse complement strand
CATAGAGGGTGTAGAATACACAGTCTTAGCCACACCCACACAGTGACAAACTGGTCCTGGTCACTATAACCAGGACATTGTGCTTATTAGATGATAAGGGACTAACACGTCAATTTCCATTGCAAGTATACATTCAGTTGTAAAACTCTGTAAGCTTTTGCAGACCCCCTGACTTTTGTCGTTGCTTTTTGACCATATCTTTTTGACAAACATTGTCTGTGCATCTGTGTGGTCCCTTCCTTTTCAAGGTGGGATGCCATGGTGGGGGAAATACTTTCTCCTGCAATATAAAAGAAAATGTTATTTGATTCCAGTGGCATATAAAGTTATGAGTCAGTTGGCTAATCAACTACCTTAGTGCATTGGATCACAACCTTTATTATGAAATGTCAGTCTGCACATTTAAAAGACAGTCACTGACCTCATACAGGGTAACTCATTTTATCCTTTCATACTAGGTCTCCCAACTACGGCTAATAGCAAAAAAATCCTTACTTGACAGTGTGTCTCACTCTATTTAATTCACTTCACCTCCTGAAGAAATGCTGTCTGCCACTTTTTCTATTTATATTTATAATTATTTCACTGAATTTAGGAAAAAAAAGAATAATATGTCCTCATTTAGAATATAGGATTATTTTATGGTACATTAAAAGTACAAATTTAATCTGTGTTATTATCTACTTTGAGTGAAATAAAAGAAATTGTTCATCATTTATGTACTATTATTTAGAGGTTATCTCCATCAATTTATTCTCAGGTTCTTAGGTAACTGTACAAAAATTGCTGCTGACATAGTTACTTATTCGTTAGTGTTATGCTCAGTTTCATACCTAGACAGCATTTTTCCCCTAAGTGAAAAAAGATATATTTTTTAAAGTGGTCATATCTCTCCTGCAGAAACAGGATTTTATTATCATTTTATGATCACCAGGGAAGAAAAATAAAACCCGTACAAAAGATTTCTAACCCTTCAAAACTTGTTTGTATATGTCTTTAAGTCTTTAAAAAAGCAGGGAAATTATGTTATTTTGCATGCTGTTGGAGCTGCATGATCCCAGTAGTTAGAATTACTTTATTGACAATCATTTTGCAACCAGTCAGCTGAAACCACAATTTGTACAGGTGCCATTCTGTGTCAACATGAATTATATTAGGAAGACATTTGATGTTTTTAATATTAAAAAAAGATGCATAGTAGTCAAAACAATGTAACCAGCTAAAATGAAAGCCTTGTGCTTTAATTTGTTCCAGTTTAACACAGAAAATGATCTGCTGCATTTACTCAGTGCATGTGCTTGGTAGATAGATTCATGCTGATATTCACAGCTTTATAAGCAAATAGAAAATGAAGTTGCCAAGTAACACTTTTTCAAAATATTGTGCTGACAACACATGGTAATTATAGGCTACCTTGTTAAAGTTTGTTTTCATAAATGATGCAGCAGTAGTGGTAGGCTGTTTCAATTTAAACTGTCCCAATAAACTTGAAGAGTGCTGTTTCTCAACTATTCCAGCAAAATGAGCAATTGGTGTTAATTTCATAGTAACATTCAAAGTATTAATGCTTTGTCTTGTGTGAGCAAACTACTTGGGCAGTATGCACCTGTAAAATGTAAGTGTAAAGTTAATCTTCACCTGTTTTCTAACCAAGGTTTCACATTAAACTATGAGGTCTCTCTCTGGGAAGCTGCTTTTGGCCCCTGTCTGAAAGCCTGCATGTTCTCCAGCATCAAACTAGCAGCTTCTTTTGCACCTTTGTCTGATCAGAATAAATCAGATATAGTCTGATTTATAGAGTATACATTTTGAGAAGAGGTCATACTAAGATCAGACTAACATAGTATAAAAGCTATTAATTTTCCATTTCAGTTGCAAAGACAGAACTAAATATTTTTAATCCATATGTTTTTTAGCTACCGAAACTGTTTAGACAACTTTGTGAGTATATGGTTGGAGTAATAAATATTAAATATTCAACCTCAGTGGAAGCTTCCTCTTTTTCATCATAGTGTTCATGTTCGGCTGTCCGTGTACTGCAGAATAGTTACAATACCATTTTATAGAAGACTAGCTGGAGACCAGGTTGATTTATCTGCACAGAATTAACTGTACTCTCTGACCTTACAGGTACCCAGGATATACTTGATTGCAGTAGATCATTGGTGATATGCTCTCTTTTTTGTGGTTTATCTCCCTATTGTTTTTTACGCTTTTAAATAGTAATTTAGATGCTGTTTTATCCACTATTTGCTTTATCCTTATTATCCTCACTTTCCTCATTGGTCTAGCAGATCAGCAGAGTAGTGCTACTAACACAGCTATCTCAATAAAGTGTTAAATTTCTTCTTCAGCATTTTCCTTCAATCTCTGCCTTCAATTACGTGTTCAAAAAATTAGAGAAATGTTTTCACAGCATGTCCTCTATATAGATGCCAAATTGAACTCTCAAGAAATCACTCAACTGTTACTTGCAAAAACATCCATTTGTAGCAACTAATGCTTGAATACCTCGTTTGAATTAGTTTGCAAACAGGTGCCCTGTGAATAAAGTTTAAGTCGAGGTAGCTGCATTAAATACGAGCCACCAGATGGCAGCACGATTGGCATCTCCACCTTATGCTTCAGAGAGAAGTACCTGTTTAAGCATAATGCTCTTCACCTTTATGCACCAGTAAAACATATCGGTTTCTTGTAGCTCTCTTTGCCTGGGATTGATGCTGCATGACAGAGCTCCTGCCCACAGCAGAAGGAAGTATTAATACTTCTGCTTTTTATTGCAAAGCATGCAATGTGAGAGTGCTCTTTCAAAAACCACCAATACCTTGAGATTATATTTTTTACCATATTTCTCCTTCTCTGGGGCAGAAGAATCCATAATATCTTATGCTGAATTTGGAGATTGTTTTTTCAGCATTTAAAAAGAAATTTAAAAAATTAAACATACCCAGAAATAATTCCATATTATTTCCCCCCAGAATTTAACCACATAAGAGCCTATAGAGTATCCTCTTTGAGTGAATTTTTGCCATAAATAAGTCAGGTTTCATGTCAGAGCTCAAAGAATCATCATAGTCTCAACTTGGTTGTCAATAATTAAAAAGATGTAAGAAATTATGAAGCACTGAAGGAAGGTCTCCACATTTCTTATCAGCTCTAATTCTCTGTGTGTTTTCCCAACTGCTCACTAGCTTTTTTAATAAACTTGCTCTCCTGGTGTCACTAAATTTCTTCATAGAAATCAAGGATCACTGTTCATCTGCTTACTTTTATACACTAACTCTGTGAACAGCCTTCCGAAATGATCTGGATTGTGTTTCTTCACAGGCTGTGGACAGACAATGACAAGCTGAGTAGATCTGCTTTAATGACTTGCTTGGTAAGTGGCTTCACTAACCTGTTGCTCTTGTGAAATGCAAGCATTATTTGAAATAACAAGATGTATTTTCTATAGTCTAGATAAGTAAACTTACTTCTTTAGAAGTAAGGGTGATCTTGAGAAATACTCTTAGGATTCTCATTTCAATCATTTGAGTGGTACTGATGAAAACTATTTTTTTTCCACTGTTATACATATTTAAGTACTATCATTTTCTCTCTTATTTGTTTACGTAGACTTTGGTGGAAGCATTATCTAGTGTTCAAAAAGTGACTGTCATTGGTCCTGAACAGAAGGTGGAAAGCTAGATTTTCTTCCCTCTTTCCTCTTTGACAATGTGACCCTTTGGTATTATAACTGCTCAAATAATGCTGTGAAAAGTACCCACATCTCAGAAGAGACAGTGTGCCATTTCAGAATTGACAGACTCAGAAGGGACTTGCATTCCGGTTCTTGGTACTCCATTCCCTTTATTTATCAGCTTTTCAATTATTTATTTTTACTTGCATGGCACAGCCTGTGGTGACTGAGTGAGCACAACTAATTGTCCAGAGACCCTATGAGCAGTATAAGCCTCTGAGCGATTGAGAGGGATGAAGAGATCAAACAAAATGTGCTCCCTCACACAAAAATGAACAATATCCAGTTAATGGCACATTCTGAGTCACTTCACCTAAAGTAAAGTGTGTTGAACACTCTAACAGCAATTCACTACCATTGTGTAACACATTTAGTAAAAACCCTTTCTTTCCATCTCTGGTCTCTACAGTGACTTTTTGGCCCTGTACAGAACAATTTCTGTTGTACCACTTTTAAATGCCCTGACATTTAAAAGATCTTGACTATCAAAAAAGTGTTGCTTGAATTAAAAGTAGGAAAAAATGCTGAGCTTGGTTTGTTGGAAATGAAGATAGAGATTGTGGGAAAAAAAAAAGAAGAAGGGGAAAACATTGAAGCTGCATGCTGACATTCAGCTCAGCACAGAGAGGTCTAACTGGTGAGCAAAGGTAATCATGACTGCAAGACAGCACTGGGGCAGATCAGGCCAGATCTCTTCATCTATTGACCAAAAAGATCCAGCTGAACTTTGGGACATCTGTTTCAGCCATCTTGTGCTAGGATTTAGTGGAATACAGTCTCCCAAGTGAAAACATTTAATTCATAACTCAAATAGTCTCCTTCTGCAAAATATGAAATGGTCTTTATATACATATATATATATATCTGAAAAGACATTTATTGACAGCTTCTCCCCCAACCCCCACCTCCGTTCATTCAACAGTGTGGTACTCACTTTATTAAATTCTGCAGTGGAAAAACTGGCCACTGATTTTTTTTTTTTTTTTTTTTTTTTTTTTTTTTTTTTTTTTTGTTTAATGAGGATGGCTGCAAGATGTCATTCTTTCTTATTTGATATTATGACACATACTGATAGGTTTCGACTGAAATGTATATCCTACTGAGCAGAAGGACCCAGTTACAGCATACCCCTCTCCTGTCATGGTTCAATGCTGCCATTTAAATAAAACTGACCTCTGTGTTAATGGTGCTCTAACCTCTGCTTTACTGAAAACTGTGGCTCACTCAAAAATAGAAATGGAAGAAGGGAATATACTATGCAGCACAAAAGGTGAAATATTATCGTAGAAGGTAATACTTTAGCAAAATGTTTAGAGCTTGCAGCACATCAAAGTACTTGCTGGAATTATGGTTTCAAATTGAGCTGGAGTTTTTCAGGACAGTGTAAGTGCATATGTATAGGTGCCTTAGGTCAGATTAAAGATCCATCTTTTCCAGCATCCTGCCTCTGAATGGGGTCGTCATTGCTTAAGGAAAGCCTCCTTTTAGCAGCAGAGCAATGAAAAATTCTGGCAATTTGCAGCTTAGGGACTGCCTCAGCCAAAGGATCTGTGTTTAACAGCACTTTCTAGGGTATTTTTTCCATGTATTTATCTAATCATTTGTGAACCTATTTATGGTTTTGGACAGTAAATATACTGGCAAGGACTTCAGTTGTTAACTGCTTGCCACTAGAAAAACTTCTTATGTTTCCAACATGCTGTCTGATCATTTTCTTTGCTATGTTCCTGTATTTTAGAAAAAAAAAAAAAAAAAAAAAAAAAGGACCATTTGCTATTTTTTTTCATCCTACCACTTTAAACCTTCATAATGCCTTATTCTGGTCATTTCTCTACTGAGATGAATTGTCACAGTCTATTCAATGTCTCCTAGTAAAGGTGTCACCTAACTCCCTCAATCATAATTTCTAACACTCTATATACCTTTTAACAGTTTTGAGGTAGAGTGAGAGCATATATATTCAAGACTGGATATAATTGAAGTGTATACAACAGTATAATGATGTTTTCCTTTATATTTACATATGAAATAATTCCTACCATTCACACTGAAGCTGATTATTCGTATCCAATATTTTTGTCAAACTGGACACAAGACTTGGAAAATGTTCTTTAAGTAACACAAACTTGTTTATAGCTCATTATTTTCAGGATATGTATCTACTATGTTTTTTTTTTTACTACTCTATGTAGATTTTTTAAAAAAAAAACCTGCCTTTTACTACTCTGTCACTTACATAGTCCACTGAACTTCAGGACTGTACTGGCTTTTTAATTGCAAACATTTAAGTAAACTGGATGCATGCTTGCTATGGTAAGATTTGTATCAAGAAATAGATTCTTAGGTTGAGCAATTGATATGTTTGGAAAAATAGACAAATTCTTATGATGAGCCACACATGCCCTCTGACAGACAGAGAAATAATCAATCTGATCCAAGACCAGGTTGGGAACAATAATCTCTGAATTATGTTAAACCATTATACACTTTGATGTAGAAAATTAGTTAGTGATAACAGGGCATAATGGGATACAAACAAGCAAAAAGATGACAGGTTCAGCAGGGGTGTGTACAAGAGTTTTGCATTTGTGAGAGAATGAACTTTATGCAGCGGGTGAGAAACTGGGCATCTGATGTCTCCAATCTCAGCATCTTCCACTTTATATCCATGGCAATCTGTAGAAGTTACACCATACAGTCAGTAGTGAAAGAAAATTTTTTTGCAAAGAAACATCTCTCCATCTCTGTCATCTCACTCCTGGTTGTCAAGGAGATGCCAACCCCTGTCTCTGTCTTTGTTGTGCAGAGGTCAGATACTTTCCCAAAGTTGAGGTTATTGTTCTCATCTTATACATAGCTGCTTAATTGATCTGTCTGTGCCAGACCTGTTCAAAGTTAGTGTACCTGAAAATTCTTCCTTTTTATAACTCTTATGAGCTGGTTTGATGAAAAGATGTTTCTTACCAGCTTGATCTTTCTTACTGCAATAATACCATTAAATGTTTGATTTGGTATTTGTTTGCTTGTTTTGCAATCACAGCATAAACCCCACTACATTCTAGCAATTTAAAAGGAAATGCTTAAAAAAACCCTTCAAACACATAGTCCTGAGACAAAACGTCTATACTTTAATTATGTTATATGTTTAAATGGAGTACTCCCCGCAAAAAAAAAAAAAAAAAAAATTGTATTCCTTGTCTGGGGGGAAAAACCCAAAACCACAGAAAGAGAAAATTAGAAAGGTTCAATTTGTTCTTCACAAAGTGATGTATATGAATATATATATATAAGCAGAACAGGGCAGAAAGCATGTCCATGTAATTGTTTAGAGAAGAGCACGATGAAGCAGGAATTATTTTAAGAATGTAGAAACTGATTTTCAAGTGGACACTGGTCTAAATGCTTCAGCTCACCATGGAATTTTCAAGATTTCTAAACAATTGAAAGTCCTGTGGAATTGGTTTTCTTATCATGAACTCAGCCAAGGTAACTCATTTTCACAGTTCCATGAGAACAACCATTTAACATACTAGTGGTGAAATAATTCTAACTCAAAAGAATAGAATTAAGGCAAAACTATAGAAATGTTACAGACTTTTTTTAATCTTATTTTTAATTCTCAGCAACTTAAATGGAAGGTTAGAGAGCTCAGAACTGCACAGGAGCAAGTCCTGTAAAAGGTGACTGCTTGTAGCAGATTAGAAATGAGGAAAGAATATAAGCTACATTAGAAGGAACACTACTTCTACAGTTAGAAATACATTTTCACTAGGGCATTAAATTAAATTGTAACTGCACTATTTTAAAGTAACATTTGATGAACATACAGTTGCTTTCTCACTAGTTCCTACATAGACTGAATCTTTGTTTCTTAGTTCTGAATTAGAAACAACCCTAAAACAGAGATATTTTTCACAGAGGTGGCAATATAAAATGTAGGCAAATAGATGACATTGATTTAAATAGTTTCATCAAATCATTATTTATGCCCTGTCTAGATTTTTGAGAGAATTTCTGCAGAAACTGCTCCCTTGGATTAAGAGTTGTGTTATTTGTCAGGTTGAGGACAGATGGAAGGACATTGAGAGGTCTGCACAAGCTGATCAGAGCATGGTATCAGGCCCATACGAAACAACAGTCATTCACTGCTTACTTTGTTTCCATTTGTCCATTGCTTTGCTGTTATTTGGATAGGTGGCATGATGTTACAGATCCACAAGAGCTTCCTCTTGGTGAGAGGAAAGATCCGAGGAAGACATTATGATTCAAATATGTGCCCACCAGACAGTCTCCTGGAGCTACATTTTAGATAAAGTGTGTCATACATCGCTTCTTGCTCAAGATTCTGCCTCAGGACTAGATTGTCCCTTTAAAATTAAGATTCACAGCAGAATGTTATTTGCTAGAAGTTTCGTAATAAATACTGCCTCCCTAAAAATAAAATGCTATTTGAAATATACAACTTTATGTCACTTCCACACACACTGTTGCAAATTCTTAGTGCTAGATTTGAGCTATGCTATATTGTAAAGAAGGAACTTAAATGCATGATTTTTTCCCCTAAAAACAATTGCAATAATTGAAGGATGAATGCAAAAATAAACAAAAAGTGTTAATGTAGTGATATAGTTTAAGAAGATGTGTGGGTATGTATATGTAAATAGATAGATAGATATCAATATAAAGACCACTGAGAAACTCTAGTGATATCTGACCCCTGTATCCTCCCTCCCCCACCATCATTAGAGGAAATATCTATTAAAAAGTGGCTTCAAATTCATAAAGACCTATGGCTTCAAATTCATAAAGACCTAAACACAAGTGAAATTGGCAATGAGACTGCTCAAATTGTCTAAAAGTAACTCTGCTTTTTAATTCTTTGCAGAGCAAGGCCAGTAGTTGTATTGCTTTCTGTTTTACCTACAGTTTACATCTCGTTTCTATCACTTAGAAACTAGAAATGATGAAAATAAAAGTAAATCAAAGCACAAGGGGTGAAAACAACTACTCTGCTAAATTACAGGTTCCTATATTTCTTGCTCATTCTAATTTAATTCTTTTTGCATTGTCTTAATGTTTCCAAAGACCTTTTCTGCTTCTTAACACTCGGTTACTGTTAGTATGCTATATAGTTATCCTATAAAATAATGGCTAAAGAGACATCCAAAAAGGTTTGAATAACTTCCATAGTTTCCTGCCATGACTTAAAAAGATAACACTGTCTTGGGGCGACACAACTAAGTGCTCTAATATATCCACTAAATACAGAGTTTCAAACTGAATTACTAACTAGGATTTCAAACAACACAGTAAAAACAAGCCAAAGGTACTGTGGATCTGTGGTTTGCGTTTTTTTTGTTTTGTTTTGTTTTGGTTTGGTTTTTTTTTTGGTTTTTTGTTTTTTTTTTAACAACAGTTTTGACCAAAAAAGCAGTAAAACAAAGCCCAACAACTAGTGATACAGTAGGTTTCTGTTGTTTTTTGTTACATTTTTGCCAGATTGGTCTCACCTCTGTACAGAAAAATCATAGTTACCACCTCATTTTCAGATCGTTTGCCCAGCCTTGAGGAACATTAAATAACTCAAGCAAATGAAGTTCATCTTTTCTGCAGGGAAAGTAAAATGTCTTTATTTCAAATAATGGGCAATAAAATTTTATGAAAGAAATTTGGTAAAAAAACACCGGAATGACTCCAGTTTTAAGCTGTTGCTGAAAAAAAAAAAAAAAAAACAAAAAACCCACAAACAAACAAACAAACAAACAAAAAAACACAAAAACCCCCCACCTCTAAATGTGTTTCTTATGAATTCAAAGCTGTTTATGGTCTGTAATCGGAAAATTAAATTTCTGCTGCAGTGTCAATAAGTGGCTTCTATTAAGTGTCACACAATGCTTCTGGAAAAAATAGGCTAGTCATTACAATAATAAACGTAATGCTTATTGGTATTCAGTGAGTGCAAGATAATTGCAAACCATTTCAAATAATTGATCAGTTTTCAAGATCACTGAATATCTCTGCAGCTGTGAAAGCTAACCAATAAATAGCAAACGTCAAAGTATATGATTTGCACAAGCTGATAAGAAAGCTCAGTATTCTGTACTTGAGAGGCCTAGGGAAAAGATTTCAAAGATGTTATCTGTTTCTATCTGTGAGCAAGGAAATTAAATCAGTCATCATATGATAATCATCAGGACATTCCTTTACTGACAACTGCTTGGAAAGGTGCAATACAAAGTTATTCTGGTCTGTTTGACTGATGAAGTTGCAGAGACCTGAACAGAAAATCAATCAGCCTTCTCTTCTGGGTAAGGTGCAATTGATACAAATTTTGTTGCATAGAAAATCTAGGAAAAATGTCATGTGCAGAATCAAAACTTTACTACAAACTTTGTGACTCATGGGAGCTTTGAGTCTATGGGTGGAGATGGTCTGCATATGATGATGAACTTATGTAAATTTGATGATCTTATGTAAATTTGTATGATCTTATGTAAATTTAGTTGCCTGAAAAGTCTTCAAATCCAAAACACGTATGTCCTCAGTCAAGGATGCTTATAAAATAACCTTGCAACAGCAAGCACTTGGAATAGCAAATACAATTGAATAGGGCAATCTGTCAATTGGACACTCTTTAACATTGTTTTTGTTGCACTGCTGATCTATGTCTTCAAAAACATAAATTGTGATAGTTACTTGCAACACGATTTGGTGAATCTGCATTAATTACATTGAAAGAAAACTATAATTAGAACAATAGTGGTGACCAAAACTGCACAGAGACGGTGTGGCAGCGTAATTCAGATCATTAAAGAAGCCCTCAGTATTACTGTATGGAGGAATCTCATGATACATACCTATGTCAGATGAAATATCATAAAAGTTATCACAGTGTGTTATGGATTTAAAATCTTGGAATTTTTCTTTCATCTACCAACCCTGCACCTCAGAGAGATCACCTCTCTCCCTTTTTTTCAACCATGGAACCAGGAAAAACACTGCATGATGTAGTAGTCAATGCACCATTGAAAGTATGGAAAGATTCTTGTCATAAATGGAATGTGGATGCTAATGCAGAGAA
>JAWWEU010000081.1:112000874-112015952 GCA_035583155.1 Acropternis orthonyx | reverse complement strand
GAAGTACTGGGCACTCCCACCTGAGCCTAAGCATATATAAACTGAGGTTTTGGGACTGTGGACTGCTGGTCTGACCCAGAAGAGGACTAGAGCCTCAGCAGGACTGTTACCACCACTCTCGACCGGACTGTGGCCATCATCCTCACTGACAGGTTTTTCCTTCTTTCCTCTTACTTTGTACTCTAGGAGGGCCAGGTGGTGCTCAGCACAGGGGCTGACAATCACCATTTTGTTTGTACCCCAGGGCTGCTGGGTTACACACTTCTTTTTGTGGGTTAAAAAGACCTTTTCCTCTGTACCCTTGTGCTTCTTGTGATCTTTTTACTAAATTGTAATTCTGACTTGTAATCTGTTTGTGAGTTAGATTCATTCCTCCTGCTGGTTTGCCTTTAAACCAGCACACAGTGTTAATCTTGGATCATATAACATAGCACGTCTTTATATTGAGGATCCAAGACCCATTTCCAAGGCCACAGTTCAGTTCTACAATGCTGATAAATTCTGAGGGTACACTTGAGGTCAGAAGTAATTTGAATTCTGCACAGTGCAGAGCAAAATGGGAAATCAGAACATTGAAAAGCAAGTGTTCAGGAATATGTAGTTTTACCCATGGGTTGTTCAGCATATTTTGAAATAGATGAACTCTCTAAGTAAAACAGCCAAGGGAAGGCAACAGTTCACTCAATACTTCCAATGGAATATCCTTCCACAGAATGAATTAGTGTATATGCTGAGTTGCGTCTAACAAACATCAGCCTAATGCCGTTTAAGGTTTAAATCTCAATGCCAGTTATGGAACGGATCAGAATTTATGTTAGGACTGAGTTGCATCTCACCTCAAATAGTTTGATTAACAGCATTTTCCATTCAACTTCCAAGCATGTCAACTTTTGTACTCAAAATGCAGCAAAATCTCTCTTCTTTTAGATCCATTATTCATCCTGAAAATCTCATTACAGATGGCTGTTCTCAGTATAATGTTTTTTTTTTTTTCTAGGACATCCTCATCTTTAAAACTTTTACACAGTCTTGTCTTGGTTTATATCTCTGCTTTCATTTCCTTTGGTGATGGTTACAGTCCCAATGTTCTCTACAATCTTCCCACCTTATTGCTTTGCTCTTCTTTATTCATGTTTCCTTCTGACTTTTGAGAAGATACCCATCATATAATATCTGCCAACAATCCCTCCTTTAAATAGAGATTTAAACACTTTTTTTTTTTTTTTTTTTTTTTTTTTTTTTTTTTTTGACAGTTATTTTCATCTCTGGTAATTTCACGGAGAGCCTCATTGTATAATAAATTAGGATGCCCAGATTCTTTGTTTAGATGTCATGTCATTCTCATTTAAACCTAATGAAAGAAATAAAATAACTTTTAACTACCTGACATTGGTTCGGTCTAATTTTTAATTTCTTTGTGATAGAAGACTGAGTTTATTAATATTAGAGAATTGTCTTCCTTTATAACATCCTAATTTATGTTGCTATTAGAATAAATATACTGATGAATTAGTCTGATGAATAACTAATCATCTTATTCAGCACTTACATACTACTTTATAGCAACATAAGTCTTATCTTTTGAACCTGCAGAGCAAAACTAGACCAGCTGCCAGATTTTAGTTTGTACTAGTAAGGCTAAGTAGTTCAGGAGTTTTTAATATAACTCCTCTAATTAGCCGTGGGTTATTAAAAAATATTCCAGTGCTAAGAAAGAAACATTTACTGATCTTGCTCTGTGTTACTAATGTAAAATCTGAAATTGTCGCTTGTTCAATTCTAATGCAGCAATTTCCTTTTGTTTTAATCCCTTTGGGTGATCAGACAGATAAGAAATGGAGTTGGTAGTGGACACCCGAATAACTAGATATAATCTGGCAAAAACATCAACAACTCCCAGTGTACATGAAGCAACTTCCAGTCATTTTGATGCTGCCTAGATCTAAACTGATAAAGATGAAAAGTTATATACTCCAGAATCATCCTCAGGAGCTTAAAATTTATGCTTACACAAATAGCTTTGTAGGGGTGAATTTCAGAAATATTAAATAATTCACCTTTATGTTCATGCTATTATTCTATTACACAACTGCAAAAGCAGAGAGATACTTTTTTTGTTTAAAGTGTTTAAAAAAATCATAAAAATCTTTCTATACAAGGAAGTTGTCCATGTTTAAATGTGTTTTGCTTCATAGCCTGCTGTCACCTAGGTGGTCAACCACCAAGAGAATGCCAATGCCTGTTCTGTTGAGTTATATGAACTTAGAGTGCTCTGTGTTAAAGATCTTGACGTTAGCTGAAAAAGCTAAACAAACAGGCAAAAGGAAGCTTTTCTTTTATGATGTCTATTGGTTTATATTTTATTTAGTTTTAGTGTTTATCTCCCTTTTAGATTAATTACTGAAGAGCACTAATTTACTCCTTACTGTCAACACTACAAGTTTTTTTTATCTTTGTTTAGTTCTCTTGGAGAAATACTGTCTTTTCAAATAAATAAAAGAGTATTTTAAGCTCAGTTCCCATGATCAGTCTCACAGTAACATAAAGCTATGAATGGACTTTCTAACAATAGTACTAAGATATCAAAAACTATTTCATCAGGTATTAGTAATACAATCATTGAAAAAATGCAGAAGTTATCCTTTTACAGGAGACACTATTAAAAAAATAAATTGTGTGTACTGTCAAAATTTTGGATCAAATTGAAGCAGTCTTTTAGATTTAGCACTTATATCCAAGACTGAAGGAGTATTTCAAGGGATGTTTTCTTTGAAAGAAAATTATCCAGACTCCCTTTGTTTCCTCATTTCTCCCTCTCTAAGTCAAGCTACTGAGAAGCAGAGCAAGGCTGTCATTGACAAAATTCAAGGGAATGTTATAGCTGAAGAAAGGGAAAAAAAAAAGGCCATAACAATTCCTCTGTTTAAAAAAATATCAGGTTTATTTTCATTTTTAATACTTACACAATGGAACAATGACACTATTCCCAAGTACATTGGAGGTATTTTCCTTAAAAATTTATTCTTTCTTTCTTTGTTGTTTCATTTGATAGAAAATAACGGTAATCTGGCCTGTAACTACATTTCCCCATTGTGAATGGAAAACACAGCAGCAGCCTTTACTGCTCATTTTAGAGAAAAACTAGCATTTTACAGCCATTTCCAGCAGATTGATCTTCTTTCTCCTTTAATTCAGCAGGAAAATTGGCTTCTGTTCTGTATGAAAAAGCAGATACTACTTGGGTTAGCCTAGTAATAACTGTAAAGGACTACTTGCATTTTTCTCTTTAATGCGTCTCTTTATTTAAGAAATCTTAATTTTGTGAAGAATCATGTATTAAGGGGTTATGCTAATCGGTAAATTTTAATAGAAGAGGAGGATATGGAGATTATTTTTGATAATAAAAATGGAAGGGAGTAATTGGACCCTAGAAAAATAACTAGTACAAAAATAATAGCGCAAATCATCAAAAACTGAACTAGTTAATGAAAAGGGTTCTTTTCATAGTCACACATTTTCCTTATAACTTGTTACATACACAGTTTAATATATATGTCACATGAGCTCTCAAGGCTGAAAATACTCCATATTTAATAAGAATTAAATCCTACAAAATGCTGCTGAGTTAGACTCTTTACAAAACAAGACAGAAAATCTCTATAAACTTAAGCAATCTGTCTGACCACTACAGACATTCAATTAGTCAATAGCAATTATTTGGTGAACATACAGCAATGCTTAATTGCTCAGAAAAGTTCAATTTTAGCTATGCATTTAGTTACAACTATTACAGAGTTTACAGTGTAACTCAGTGCACATTCTCAGATCTAACCACTTTTTAATAAGAATGCATTCATGTTCTTACCTACTGTCTTTCTTGTTTGAAAAATAGCAGTCTAAAAATAAGTAGTAGTTTGTAGAAGGCCTTCTGTGCTGTCAGTATTGGTAACTGAACTCAGTTGCAATGATAGCAATATGCTATCAAAGATGACATGTCTTGAAAATTAAGAGAACACCTACATGGCACAGTAATCTGTCAAGAGTCAAAGACTTTTGAATATAGATACATAAGTCAAAACTACAGAAGTCTCCTCCTTGGGCTCCTCCACTACCTGCGTCAAGAAGTTATCATGAATGCTTTTCAGGAACCTCCTGGACTGTGTGTGGCTTGCTGTGTGGCACACAGGGTGGTTAAAGTTCCCAATGAGATTCAGGGCCCGAGATCATGACGTTACTTCCAGCTTTCTATAGGCAGCCTCATCAACTTGAACTGTAGTAAAATACCCACAACAGTGTGACCCATATTAGCCTGTCCTTTAATACTTCCTTGTAAGTTCTTGAGTTGTTCTTCATACACCCCTAGGCAAAGCTTGGTACATTCCAGGTGCACTCTCACATAAAGGGCAACTCTACTACTTCACCTTGCTGGTTTGTCTTTCCTAAAATGTGTGTAGCCATCCATGACAGCATTACAGACATATGAGCTACGTCACCATTGTAACTGCAATGAGATCACAGGCCTGCAACTTCACACAGATCTGTTTTTCCTGTTTATTCCCCATGCTGCATGCATGGGTGGACAGGCATTGCAGAATGGTATTTTAAGCATGCAGGTTTTCCAGGAGGGGGTACAAGAACATCCACTGTAACCATATTTGTGATTTGACTTCTGGTTCTCCTCTTGGAAGCAGCTAAGGAAGATTTTCACTGCTCAAGTAAGCCTGACATTCACCAACACTTACCCTTGCCTCTTGGCAGAGAACTGCCTTAGCTGAGTTCTAAATGAGTGTACCAAACTGCT
The DNA here is from genome assembly GCA_035583155.1 of Acropternis orthonyx. Lineage (NCBI taxonomy): Eukaryota > Metazoa > Chordata > Aves > Passeriformes > Rhinocryptidae > Acropternis > Acropternis orthonyx. The sequence continues at coordinate 112,011,151 of JAWWEU010000081.1, read as the reverse complement.
TCCTGAAGTTAGGTAACTAATTTTTAAACCTGATTCTGGTATTTCTATGGCCAGCCACTGAACTGCATAGTTTTGTTTTAATGCAAACTGTTAAAAACTGTTGATTATTCTCCTCTGCACTCTTTTCTTTGCAAAAAAACAAATTTTTTTTTAGTGTCGGATGGAAATAGCTAGGCTGGTTTTTACATGCACAGAGTTACTTAATACACACTTTCCCTCAAATGGTACATGGAAAAAAAAGCTAGAATTCATGTCTCTCAAAGATAGGAAGAAATTTGAATGGTGTGTGCATATGTTATGGGAACAGTTGACCATTTATGAAACTGATAGGCATTTTTGTGGCATGCTTCCAAAAGTCATCTTTCAGAAACCATACATTTTCACATACAATGTATCTGCGAAACAAGGTATTCAACATACCTTGATTGTGTCACTTGTCCTATCTCTGCTCTGAGTGAGCTTAGTTGTTTGAGATATTATTAGCATATGTCTGGAATTTAATGTGAATGCTGTATTCAGTTGTGACTTCCCCAAATGAATACATGCGTCTCCTAGAGATAAACATTTTCATTAAGCATTTCTGTTACTTGGTAGATTTTGCTGATTTCGACTTGAAACATTCATCATTTGAGAAAATAAAAGTATGAGTGTACATAAACTTTCCCTTATCTAGCCTTCTATTAGTACAATGATAATGCAAATCTTGAAACTAAATGTTTTTCAATTCCAATCTAAGAGCAGAATCATTATTCATTCCAATGAAGTATAACTTGATAACATCAAAAAAAAGTGCCTCTTATGGGAAAAGGTAATCTATAAACACATGGAATAAGAAAGAAATATAACATGGACTTTATTGAAAGCAATAGCAATGTCTAGAAATCAGATGGTTGATATTGTATTGTGATCTGATGTTAAGCAGGATTGCAATGTATTTTTTCATAGTGCCTGTTAAATAACGAGTACATTACAGCACTTAAGGAGAGGAAAATTATTCTTTTTTATTAAATTCACTTGAAAATGTAATTTGTCCTGTGTTTATCTTTTATAATCAACAAGAATCTCTATAATCTTTGAAGTATATTTTTAAATAACAGGTAAAGAAACAAGATGAAACTTCTGAGACTGATGTGAGTGCTGTTTTTCATTCATTTTCTGTCCTTTGACTCATTTTTCATTAATTTTCAATTACATGCATATAACCAAGCACTCAAGTAATGACTGAAAATAGTTCTAAGAAACATTTTGCTAATAAAACTTTTTAGAAACTTCACCTGAACATCTTAATTCTGAATTCTCTTGGTCTCTAAACAAATGTGTTCTAATTCTTTAAAATAAAACTACATCTTCTAACAGAGAAAATGGATTTGGCACAAGGAAGTCATGCTACACTTATTCCAAATACACTTCTAACAACCTTAGATGTGAGCTGGAGTAGATTTCGAGCTGCTTTTGGAATGGGTGGGACACATGTGACAAAGATCACGGAATAAAAAGTCACTTTTCAGTGTACATTTGTACAAAAAAAAAAATTAAATCCCCATCCCTTAATAATATTTTGTATGCATAGTCCAAATAAATTCCATTTTTAGTTCTATATGACTAAAAGTTATTTGTTTTATATAGTCTGAACATATACTAATTTTATAGAATAAAAGGGACGTGGGAGGAAACATCTGTAAATATATGATAGGACTGTGCACAGTGGAATGGGAAATCTCACAAACTACTTTTGAATACACACTGAGTAATAGAAGAGTTGAGTACCATCTAAGGTGCATGCAGACTTGATTTTCATAGGCTATGGAATTGCACAGAAATAAGATAAGGAAGGTACACTTTACATCAGCTACTGCCCTGCATGTTTCTTTATTCCTTCGCCTTAACTGAGATTTATTCTGCAACGTAATTGACACAGGATCTCATAACTTGGTTGTGTATGACTCCGTGTAGAGACAAAATCAGAGAAACTTAGGTTAAAGTGTTGTAGCAACATGGATGTATCTGTGACCATGAGCTAGTGTGGCACCTTTGTGGGAAGGGAGGCCAACAATTCCTGGGCTACACTTCACAGATGATCTCTCTGCTATGCACTGTTGATGCCAAACCTGGAGTCCTGTGTCTGGTTCTGGTTTCTGCAGTACAGTAAAGGCAGAGATCTACTTAAATAGTTCAGCAAAAGGTTACTAATGTTGTGAAGGGACTGCAGCTTCTTTCACATCTTCTTTATAGCCTAAAGAGGATGAAGAAGAGAACCAGACTCAGTAGCACTCACTGACAGGACAAGAGACAATGGGTACAAACTAAAAGACACGAAAATCCATCTGAACTAACGAAAAAATTCTTCACTGTGAGGAAAATTAGACACTGGAAAAGTTTCCCAGGAAAGTTGTATGGTTTCTGACTCTGTGGATCTATTTAAAATTTAACTACACGTGGTCCTGGGCAATCTGTTCTAGCTGATTCTGCTCAAGTATAAAGTGAGGGCTAGCAGGGGTGGGTCATGGGAAGGGAGCTAGATGATCTTAAGAGGTTCCTTCCAACCTCAAAGTGATTTTGTGGTTCTCTAAAAACAGTTTTCCAATATTTTCCTCTAGACATCAAATGGCTTGATTTTAATGATGTCATGAAACTGTCTCAAGAGTTCTACTAAATTTAAGATAGATGACATCTACTGGTAATTCCCTGTCCATGGGGTCTGCTGACCTGTCACAGAAAGAAATTAAATTGGTTTGACATATGCTGGTTTTGACAAATCCATTTTGTCTGCTACTCTTCTCCTTGTTCCTTTCCAGGGACATACAATTAGTTTTTTATCATTTGTAATAGTACTGAGAGTTGGCAGACCTATATTTCCTCCTTTTCCTCTCTTCAAATTAAGAAAAAATGTTTTGTTTCCCATTGTCCTCATGCCTGATATATGTGATATTCCAAAGATAACCCATAAGGCTTATGAGAACTCAGAAGGTGTTTCTTCCATATCTTAGGATGGAATTCTTCTAGACTGCTTGATTAAAAAGCACCTTATGCAAGCACTAAATATGCTTATAGTCTTCTTTACTGAAGGCTGAGTTCTTAAACTTTTACTGGGGAAATTCATTGACTGACCATTTTATTAAGGATTAATGTAAAAAAGATGATTGAACTTCCTTCATATCACCTGTAGATAGTATAGCATTCCCATTACCTTATGAACATGAATATCCAAGCACTTTATTTTTTCTCTATATTTCCATGATGCACATTCATATTTGACCTTGACTTCTTGAATATGGTCTTTCACTCAAGTCAAAGAAGAACTCATGGTTTAGTCCAGTTCAGCTCCTATCCTCTTTCCATTTTTCTTCTGCACTGGGATGGTGTGCACTTGTGGCCTCAGTATCATTTCTCTAAGAACCTGTCAGTTCTCTTTTCCCCTTTAAATAAATTTTTGACTCAGAGGCTGTCAGTTTTCAAAGTTTACTGAAGTTTGTCTTCCTGAAATCTATTGGTTCTCATTTTGCTGTTATTACATCATCCTTTCTTAAAGATTACAACCTCTGTTATTTCATTATCATTCTTACTCAAGATCTCTTGTCTGGATTTTGTTGTTAGTTAGAGCAGACTCTGAGTATTTTGCTTATCATTAACTATGTGCTGAACACACATATACTTATGTGGATGCATGTGTACACAGAGTGATAACCCCCATTTTAAAATAAATGTATTGTTATATATGCGATCAAGACACAATACTGTTATAACATGGCTAATTACCAGGGTTATTTATATTAAAAGCATTTGCCAAATGATTTATGCAATTAATTTCTGATCTACTTCTTTCTAGATAATTGTCACATCTGAGCCATATACGTTGTCAGTGTCTCATTGAAGTTTCAGTTGTACCTCTACTTTTGAGTGCAGCATAGTGTTATGCAAGATCCTTCAGCAGAGCCTACAGCGGTCTCCCTAAGACATTAAAATGCCTAAAATTGACCACACTTGTAACTATGTACCACCACCTGTTATCTGTAATCATACATACAGCCTCTCCAAAGCCACAATGCTATGCCATTATCCAGAAAACTTAATGGGAAGATTTATCATGTTGTATTTAGTTGTTGCATTGAAAACTGGCAATGTATGGTCAGTGACTCATTAATAGATAACAAGCACAGCTAAACCATTGGCAGCTTCCCCCAAGGGAATGTACACTTCTAGAAAAACAAAGCAAATCTCAACTTCTTTAGCTATCTGGCAATATCTCTGTGAGCTTATTCACTCATGAAAAGTGACATGCCAATTCAATCACTGTGTTCTTGGAGATTGCAATATCCAGAAGATGGAAAAAAAGAACTCTTGATCTATTGGTTGCAACATGGGCAGATCACTGGTAAGCCTGGCAAAGTTTCTGACAGAATCAGGTACAGAATCAGATACTCATGATGCAAGAATTCTCTCTGGTACCTAATTAGAGGGCACACCTAGAAAGGGAAATATGCAAAGCTGTAGTGAAAAAGAAGGAATGGTCTATATTTCCATCTTTAATGATGAAACTGTGATCTCATCAGTTATCTGTCACTTCATATGAAGGAAAAAATTGCTAGAATTGGGGGATATATTTTGAAAAGGAAAATCTTTTGGTTCCCTTCATCCTCTTCCTTTACAGACAGCACCTCATCTAAAATCAGTAAGATATTGCAATTAATCATCCAGTTCAACATACATGGAAAGTCATGACACTTATTAAAATAGAATTCTCGGTATCTTCTCATTAGAAATACAGGGGTCTGATAGCTAGAACTCAGTATTTAGAAAGACTGTATTTTCTCAGAGGAAAATTTAACCATCTTTGTGATGTATTTTCAATGGATAGTTTCTAAGTACTGAAGTCCAGAAAGGCTTATGAGCTATAAATACAAGTTGTGCAAAACAGCTACCACTTCTCTCTGTAGTCACCTAGGTTTAGAATAGAAGTGAGATTTCAGACACTCTGTCTTCCATCTATTCTTACTAGCTCTAGCATTTTGTTAAATCTATGGAGATTTCTATTTAGCAGTGCAAAATTCTCCCATCTAATACACAGAAACCCAGACATTGTATACAAGTGCACAGACATGAATTTAAACAGTTCGCATCTTGAACTAGTTGGAGATAAATAACTTTTTCCAGCAATTCATTTTCAGACACTTCATGTTGTAGTAGAAAACAATGTCTTACATGACATTTCAGGACTGTTTTATCATATGCACTTGTGATTTAAAAGAAAAATTAGTTATTTGAAATGGTCTTCACCTGGCCTTTGCTTGTCTTTCCTCAAGGACAGTAATCAGGAAAATTTAATTTAGATGTCTTCATGTTATTTGCAGAACAGATTCTTGGTGTATTTTTAAGTATTTTACTTTTGGCTACTACAAATTCTAAGCTCAAAAGTTGTTGGCCCCACATACAACCCTAACAGGGCTGCATGGATTACATTACAGAATCACAGACTCTGGTGAGTTGGAAGAGACTCACAAGGATCCTCAAGTCCAACCCTTAGCCCTACACAGGACCATCCCCACGAGTCCCTCCATGTGCCTAAGAGTATCACCCAAACATTTCTTGAACTCTATCAGGCTTGGTGCTGTGACCATTTCCCTAAGGAGTCTGTTCCAGCATCCTCTGGGTGAAGAACCCCTTTCTGATATCCAACGTAAACCTCCCCTGACATAACTTCAGACTATTCCCTTGGGAGCGAGCTGTCACTGGTCACCAGAGAATGAAGAGATCAATGCCTGCCCCTCCGCTTCCCCTCAGGAGGAAGTTGTAACAGCAATGAGGTCTCCCCTCAGTCTCCTCTTCTCCGGGCTGAACAGACCAAGTGACCTCAGCCGCCCCTCATATGGTTTCCCCTTAAGGCCCTTCATGATCTTCATTGTCCTCCTTTGAACACTCTCTAAGAGCTTCATATCTTTCTAATATTGCAGTGACCAAAACTGCACACAATATTCAAGGTGAGGGCCACCTCAGTGCAGAACAGAGCAGGACAGTCCCCTCCCTTGCTCGGCTGGTGATGCTTTGCCTGTTGCTCCCAGGACACAGCTGGCCCTTCTGGCTGCCAGGGCACTGCTGACTCATATTCAGCTTGCCACTGACCAGGACCCCCAGGTTGCTTTCCTCAGCACTGTTTTCCAGAATCTCATTTCCCAGTCTGTACATACATCCAGGGTTGCCCCATTCCATGTTCAGAATCCAGCATTTTTCCTTGTTGAACTTCACATTTTTGGTGATTTCCAATCCTCTAATTTGTTGAAGTCTCTCTGCAGTGCCACTCTGCCTTTGAGGGAGTCAACAGTTTCTCCGAGTTTTGTGTCATCTGCAAACTTGCTGAGTATCCCTTCCAGTCCTGGGTCCAAGTGGTTTATGAAGATGTTGAAGAGCACAGGGCCCAAGATGGATCCCTGCGGAACCCCACTAGTGACAGGTCACCGGTCTGATGTTACTCCATTCACTATTACCTCCTGTATGACTTCACCTCATAGTCTAGTGATTGATCTATAATTCTGGACAGGTTGAGCTGAAAACAGAACTGAATAAAACACCACATTACCAGCATAATTTCCTGCTAGCCTAGAACTTCTACTTGTCCAGTAAATTGTATGACCTGAATTAAGGTTCTCTGTTTATCCAACAAGATCAGAACTTTAATTTCTTTAGGGGATGCCTTTAAACTTACTCTTTGTTGAAAAAAAGGAACATTTTGTATTAGGGTCACACTGTGCTAAGCAAGAAGGAGTGATGCAGACAGAGAGAAAAAAATAGAAAAAAAATAATCCAAGGAAGAACACAATTACAGATTCTCTGTTAGAGTTCTTACTCAAAATGAGATACGTAACTTTCAGATCTGCTTCCAGGATTTGTTGGTTGTTTTTTGCTATGTACTGTAACACTATGTGACTCGCTTAGGATCCAGAGAAAGGAACCTGGTTTTGCTTTGTCCCATCATGCAGTCACTTTTGCTTTCCTTCCTCCAGCCCCATGACTATTTCTGTATCTTAGTATGCTTCAGCAACTGGGGAACTCATAAAGGGCACGTACGTCCAGAACAACTACAAGCCCAGTGTAAGATAGGCACCTTGACAGTTATTACATATAAAAGTTAAATGCACATATTTCTGATTCTATTATTCCTTTGTTTAAGCTGGGAAGTGGAGCAGACAGAGTAGCTAATTTTTCACAGGGTAGATGGCTTTTCACCAGTCTTCTCAACTCTGCTGTACAACTGAAGGATTTTTGTCAAATAGGTATATGGAATATCATGTTCATCAGATAATTACATTAAAATGTTGAGCTAGAAGGGCTAATGCCGAAAACCATTATTTACTTTCTTTTGTATATTTGACAATGAAAAATGTTTTGAGAATAAGTAATGTAATTACTGCTAAATGCATTTCAAGAGTGTGGAAAGTACTTGTCAAGGAGAACAAATTGTATTGATATAAGACATTTCTCTGATAACTTCACTTCTGTTTTTGAAGAACACAACAGTGAAATAAACTGTTGTAAAATACAATTTTCCAGGGATTTAACTCTTCTGTCTCAGCTTCACTGACTGAGAATTGCATTTCATTTTCAAAGAATAGGCAATTTCTAACATGTTATACAATTTTTGCCCTTGAAAACTGTCAGTTGCAATATCCAGGATGAAAATCTATTTTTAATACCCAGAGAGCATGCAGGAATATGTTTATATATATGGAGTAAAATGAGGATGCCATCTGGACAAAAGTAAATATATAAAATATATCAGTTCTATAACAAAATACAATGTATTATGGCTGAGAAAATACTATTTCTTCTACTAGAAAAATCACTACATTCTATGAAAAGGTGTAGAAAGCCTTATGGTATGTCCTCAACTAAATGTGCCTTTCTGCTCATTAATAAAATAAACCAATTAATGATAGATAATCGCTTACTTTCTATTGTTCTTATTCTATCATTTCTATTGTTCTTCAGAAGCATCTGAAGGGTTCTTATCCTTGTTTAATACTACATCAGCTTGCCTGTGACTTTTTGGCAAGTTTTTGCTAGAAAAAGAGATTGACTGAGTTCACAAGCCTAAGCAATGTATATCAAGTGCATGGAATTTTCAACATGTCAAACTGGAAATTATCAGACCAACATAAGAGGGAAGTTAAGCTCTGCCTGTTCAAGTATGCAAGCCGTTTAACACATGGCAGTCTACTTTAGGAAGGCAACTTGATAGAACAGCTAGGCTTTATCAAGAGTGTAATTTTTCACTAATTCTAGGAATAAAAAAATCTTCATCTGGGGAAAATTATCAAGATCCTTTTACGGATCAAATGTGATCAGAGTCCGACTTTGGTCCTCATGGTGCTCATTGGCATAAACTTACTTACAAGGTATCTCAAGGGGACCCACCAAATTAAACACTGCTCTTTCTGATCTTCAAAACATGAACAGTGACACTGTGTGCTGCAGAAAAATGACAGATAAAGCCGACACTGCTGAATCAGACATTTGAACCCTTGGATGTTTCTTATGTGTTATTCTTCCCATGTAGTCACTTCACTAGCTTTTGCCTGCCTGGTTGTGCTGCTCATTCTGAGAGTTTTGGTTTCATCCAGTTCAACTCCTCGGGTGATAATGGGAGACCATGGACATCTGGCTGCTTGAAAAAGAGCAAAGTAATGTGTAGGGATGGGGCTGTGCATAGAGTAGCTCATAGTCATGAGAAACTCAATAAAACTTTTGCTCTGAGACAAAGCAAAATGAAAACTAACAGGAACTGAGACCTGTTCAGCAAGTCACTGGCCAAATAGCAGAGTGCAGAGCTCCTGTATGAGGAGAGTGTAGAGCTCTGCAGCCTGGATTAGGAATGCAATGGAAGCCATTATATATCTCTATATATCTCTAAACAAGTAATTCAGTTCCTGAGCTGTGACTGTGTCAGTAGTCTACATGACAGTAGGCACAACTACAGAATGAAAGGTGATACTTTAATCTTCACAGCTATGCAATTAAGAGTAGTTTTTCTAGATCTGGACTAAAGTGAACACTCAGAATTGCATTTGGTTTATATTCCAATTGTCACAATTACTTTTTCTTGCCCTGCCTAGTCAGGATTATCTTCTGAATATGATTCTGAGGTCATAATTTCCATTGTCTACCATTATAAAATTGATTCCTTACTCACTTACTCGAGTCTTTTCTTCTACTGCACTTACATAAATACTACACAAAAAGCTTTCTTTCCATCTATCAAATTTACCTGTTCTTTCTGCTTTCTGTTTCCATGGAAACAGAGATGATTTTTAAGGATTTAGAAAGAAACACAGGTCATAACAAAACTATTCTTCATGAACAGACATCTTGAGATATTCTAGTTTTGTTTCTGAATTCCCAGCTTGCTATCTCCGATGAGACATATTTTGCCCACAAAATCCTGGGAGGTCTTTTTGTGTCCTTCTATTCATATAGAAAGCAACCTAGTAACTTAGGGAGTCACAACCTAATTAAGCAATGATATATTATATTTGCATCTGAATAAAGAACATGAAAATCTTTATGCTTTGACCTTATTTATATGCCTATACATATAAAGAAGAGGTCAGGGAACTTCAGCCAAGTTCCGGGGCAACTGAGAGCTGGGTACCAGATTACTCATTGCTCCAGATCTGCAGGCTCAATTTGGTCAAGGTGCTCTGATACCAAGTAGAAGGCTAAATGTGAATTTACCAATCTAATTTCTCCACCCAAATGTACTTACTGTTGTTGTGTAAATAGGATGTTCAATTCCTGTTATTACTTTGAGCATGAACCTGCTAGACCATTTTTCTTGATTTGCTTCTAGTGGAAACTAGGACATCAGGTAAGGAGAAGGTGGGAACAGATGGGGAAAAGTGATACATCTTGACCAGTCCCACTATGCAGTCTGAATATAATTAAGCTACACTTGAATTCTGGTATGCTTTTCTGGAAGTTGTGAAGCCCAGGTGAATTTTACAGCTTGAATATGTACTAAAATTTCCAGGATCCTGTGGATTTCCTGAGCAATAGGGACACATTTGCACTACAAATGTCTATACCAAAGTGTTTCCTAGTAGGTTTGAATTAGACAATTTTGTGAGTCTGAGATTCACACCCTAAAGTGAATAATAATGAAAATAATTCTTAAGGACTAATTTTGAATACCACAGTAGACAGCTAAGCAGAAAATGCAGAATGAAGTTAAAATAATAATAATTAATTGGGGGGGGGGGGGTGGGGGGGTGGGCGGGAAGAGTGAATTT
>JAWWEU010000081.1:111987469-112000733 GCA_035583155.1 Acropternis orthonyx | reverse complement strand
GGGGGTGGGGGGGTGGGCGGGAAGAGAGAATTTAGCAAAATGGATAGGTCAGATAACAATGCAGACAAAGCTTTACTAGAGCTACATGAACCTATGGCAAGGTATCATAACTACTTGTAACTTTCCATGCAGTACTGTTAGGTGAGATGAAATTCAGAGGAGAATATATTTTTCAGAAATGTAGTCAGGATGATTTATGTCAGGGAAGAAAGTGCTTCTTACTAAAATATTTGTTAATCTTGTCACCCCCAGTGAGTCTCTTTGATTTTCTGTGTACCTAAAGCCAATGAAATGCTGTTACCTGGCTCACTATCACCTTCTGGTATCCTGCCCTAAGCATGTTAGATGGATCTAAAGCCACTGAGAGTTCATCTTCACTTCTCTGTTTCTGTTCTCTTAAAACATAAAATGTTAAAGCAGAGAAGACATGATCCAGCATTTTTGGGGGAAGCTTCTTCCACGACAATTATCTCTGCTCACTTTTTTCCCCAGCACTTACCAGAATCAAGTCTAACAAGTTAGAGCTGGACAGATGCAGTCAGGATGTCACTTACCAAGCCGTGCTTTCTGCAAGGCTTCACCCCATGGCAGCAAAACAGTGCTGTTTGGGAAATTACGCTGTCTACAGAGGTGATGTCTCCTTTTCCGTAGCCATGGCACAAATGAGATAACCTTGCTCTTAAAGAAAGGATGGTCTTGTCTTTGAAGCAAATGAATTCTGACTGAAGAACCTGTTTCTCTCCATCTTTGATACCATTCCTTTGAGGCCACTGAAACCTACACAACCCCTTTTGTATTAAGAGTAACTTGTTTCCTGGGTTTCTGACATTAGGTCAGGGTGGCTTGCTTCCAAATTTCCAAGTGTGCATACTTGTGACTGATGCGAGAGAGTTCTGCCCTGACCACTTGCAGACGTGGAGACTATTAAACTGTCCTGAAAGACTGATACCAAATGAGAGTGGACAATTTTTACTTCTAATCATTCTGCCTTCAATCTGCAGTCTGCAAACATGGCTTTTCATTATATTATGAAAAAAATCTGTTAGTATTTCAGTAGTATTAAGATATTATAGTGACAGGTAACGTCAGAAACCCCAGAACATTTAATAAGTCTCTCTTCAGAGTGGATTTTAGGAGCATGCAGTAAATAAGTCATCAAAGAAACCTTGAATGATGAGTAAAAAAGAAAATATGAATATTTTTTCATTAAGCACTGTTCATTTTCTGCTCTGAATAAGATAGGAGACCTCTGTAAAAACGAAGTAGGTGATAATGTAACTAAAGAGACTAGTATCTAAGTATACATAATGCTACAATATCAATTTTTTTTTAATAAGAGTTTTCTTGGGTTTTGGTAATTTTATTTTCTTTAATTTTAAGGAATGAAAACTTGTGATTATCACCTATGAATGTAATGAAGACAAAAAAAGCTGAAAATACATAAAGCAATATCACAGAATCACAAAATCATCTAGGTTGGAAAAGACCTCTGAGATCATGGACTCCAACCTATTACCTAGCACCACGTTGTCAACTAGATCATGAAACTAAGTGCCACATCCAGTCTTTTCTTAAGCACCTCCAGGGGTGGTGACTCCACCACTTCCCCGGGCAGTCCATTATAATGCCCAGTCACTCTTTCGGTGAAGAACTTCTTCCTAATGTTCAATCTAAATCTCCCCTAATGCAGCTTAAGCCTGTTTCCTCTTGTTCTGCTGTTGGTTGCCTGGAAGAAGAGACCAACCTGGCTACAGCCTGCCTTCAGGCAGTTGTAGGGAACGATAAGGTCTCCCTGAGCTTCCTCCTTGCCAGGCTAAACAACCCCAGCTCCCTCAGCTGCTCCTCAGAGGACTTGTGCTCCAGTCCCTTCACCAGTCTCACTGCCCTAAGATTCATTAGAGAAGATAAATTGGGAGAATATAAATTGGAACTTTTTTACTCTGTCTTACACTCTAAATACATAGGAGTGATTGACAAGATTTAAATGCACCAAGTCATGTCCTCTTTTCAAAGTCTGCACAATGAATAATTGCACAACAGGATGAACTGGAACATAATGACATTGAGACCAAAGATGTACCAAGTTTCAAAGGTAAATTAGACATTGATATAGCTTCAGGAATATATCAAGTTCCATGTTTCAGCATTAGATCCTATCTCAAAAGGAGATTAAAAGTATACTTGTCTGGTAGTTGGTTCATAAACCAGCACTAACAAAGACATATAAATTTTTGTGCCTCCCTTTGAAAGCCATGGCCATTGACAGACACTGTCTGAACTTTTTGTGACAATTCCACCGCAAACTGGTTTTAATATTTCATTTCTTTTGCAATTATTTATCATATTTATGAAATACATTTTCAATCTTTCTTTTCTGCTCTATTATTTCTTTAAAGAAATAAGATAAAGGAAAATGATGATTTTTTACAGGTGGTTAAGTTATTTAACTCAGTTAAAACCTTAGAATTGGAAATCCTTTAATAAGAAGAAATGCTTTTTTTGGAACCTCATTTGGAGCACCACACTTACCTTTAGTCTTGATTCTGTGAATTATGCTGCTATTTTTCAGTTTTATGTGAAGTATGCTCCTTTGTATTTCCTTTGGGCTAAAAAGCACATCCTTTATAAAAGGGGATATTTACATGAGTATTCAAATTGACATGAATAATGTCCAGTTGCTGCAAATGAATCAAGCAGGCACATTACAAAAGCTGAGCTCTTACAGGAGACATATCTTTGAGTTTATCAATATTTTATTGATATTTTCCATTATAGTTCCACAATTAATACCATTAAACACCTTAAAAGTATCAGTTAAAATCCTCACTAATGGAGCTTTCATAGTACTTTTCACGTATAGGCTGCAGCTCAGATATTCAGGACAAAAAAAGATAAACATTATTGTATCCTTAAGGCAGATATAAGTTTGACAACAGGAAAGTACATCTATTGTTTAATTCAGAGCATAAATTACAGTGCCTTGCAGAAAATGGAGAATCAAATACACTTACTCACGTGTGTCCACTCTTTTTTATTTCAGAGCACAAACATTTAGGATTTGCTGTCTTAGCTGCTCTGAATGCAGGTGCCATAAATGGAAAAGATGCAGTTTTAGTTCCCAAGAAAAGGGGTTTAGGAAGAGATAGGAGAAAGAAGCAATGTAAGTTATTAATGAAGAATATTAATTAATAAATGCTCCCCATAGCAGAGAGAATCTGACTTTTCAGCTGTCAGTCATTCTAAGTAAGCCTGGACTCTATACTAAACATCACTTACTGCTTCTCAATCTGCCTTGAAAAAGTGAGGAAAACAGATAATGACTGGATATGTCGTGTTCCCATTACTTGGTATCTATCTGCTAGTCACAGATAACATCAAAAGAGGCTTTGAACTGTGGAGTGGCAGGAGATTATTTTGTCTGCTTCAACTTGTTGGCATTTGTGGCACGGTGGTTCTGCCATAGGAAAGGAAAGTCTCAGTGGGCTGCTGCTTCCAAAAGCAATTCTCCTTTAATGTTTCCACTCTTTCTGCCACTGGGGACTGGTTACAGCAGCACCCTATAAGAGCTGATGAGAGCTTGAGCACCATAAACATTTAAAAACAGTCTACTGTGTAAAAGCCTAATTTCCCTAGCCCATTAGTTTTATTTTTTTTATGTTTATGTTTTTCCACTCCTCCAGAAAACAAGTAGAAATTAAAAGACAAAATAGTGCTCAAAAGTAGCTGAGTTCACAGACTCTGAACCACACATTTAAAGTTATGTCAGAATTACTAGCACACTCTCCACTCATAACACATGTTGATTTATTTCTTGGTTGTGCTCATTTAAAATTTCAATTATGAGCACCTTGATACTCACTTGAATAACTGTTCCCACTCACATTTTCTTACAACACACAAAAAGTAGTTAAGTTAGGATAAAATGATAGCTTGAAGCTTAAAACTTGCTGCTCAGACTTCAAGAAACTTGACATATTAATTTAGCCACAAGCCTGCCATGATGTTAGAGCTGTTCTCAGCCATTCTCAAATGAAAATGATCTGTAACACATTATAAGAGAGCAGCACAAGTAGGAGCTCTAGGTTCTAGCTCTCTTTCCACATTAAGCTTCCATAAGGCTTAATGGCCTCCTTTAGGTACTGGAAGGCTGTGCTCAGGTCTGGAGTCTTCTCTTCTCTGGACTTCAACTCTCTCAGCCTTTCTTCATAGAGAGGTGCTCCATCCCTCTAATCCTCTTGGTGGCGCACCTCTGGACTCACTTCAAGAGGTACTCATTAGTTGTCTTGCAGAAAGACGTTAAATGATTGCATGTTTTTAACAACTTAAACTAGAGAAGTTTTACAGTATATTTGGCCATAATATTTTAATTTGATAACAAGTGTCATAATGTCATTTTGTACTTTGAAGAAAACTACTGTGATTGAATTTTGCTTCCTATTTCCAGTGAATGTATTTATCTCCCTAGATGAGTAACTAAAATACTTAGATAATAATCCAATGGGAACAGGAAAAAAATTGCATATAAAGTCTACCCTGAATGCATTATTTTTATATCATATCCCAAGTCTGGTAAGGTAGCCTAGTTACCAGAGCCACCTGTAGTGTTATTTATCTTCTGTTCCAGTGGGATAGTAGATTTTGCTGAAACTCTGCTTCCAGACTACGTAGGCTGCTCCATCTTCCAAAAGAGAACAGGCCCTTCTAATTTAATATATCAAAATTGATATAACATTTCATATCCATTGACCAACAGGAGAGACAAAACTCAAATTTATATGATTTCCCATAAAAAAGGTCTGACCTAATGTTTTCATAATAGATGACATATTATAAGCCTTGACAGTAACAGTCACATTTAAAATGTGAAAAAATGTGTTAACACATTCAAATAACAGTAGACAGGGATAAATTGAGCTAAGACCTTGGTTCTAATTAAGCCTTTGATTTCTGAAGTGATTTTCAGTTGATACACAGAAAAAGGTCTCCAAGGCTACATCTATCCTACTAAATTAAACATGCCCAATATTGTTAGCTGGCATTGAAGACAAGCTGGCATTGAGTAGCCCTCACACATACCACTGCAGAACAGATTGAAGACATCTACCTCCTTGTGGTGAATGGCTCTGCATTATGCACACTCTGTAATCCTACCTGGAACTGCTTTGGAGACAGCCTGGGCCAAGGATGTGCCAGGGATCATTTTAATCAGTCATTTAACAACATAAGTAGAAGTGTAAGACCAGAACATCTGAACAGTGAAAGTAGTTCAGTCAAAGTGTCCAGGAATGTTCCCCAGCATCACTTTGCTTACATCACCAGCATCACTTTTTGCTGAGAAACCTTTTATTTGTTGGCTGAATAGCCTATCTATATACTAGATATGTGTTTTCTATCACTTCATAATAAATGTCTAAAAACCAGGCATTTATTCAAAGTACTAAAAACTTGAAGAACACTGACTTCCCTTGAAATAATAAAAATTGACACATTCTCCTTTTACAAGGGGGACGAGACAATATATGAAGTCACATCAAATACCTGGTTTGCTTGCAAACATTTTGTTATAATCTGTATATATCAAATGCATTACCATGAAGTTCTATTGTATAGATGCACTGATATTTACCTTAATTATTTTTTTTTAAGAAATTTTAAAAAGAGACAAAGAGAAGGATAAATAAGTACTCCTGCAGAACTGTCTTACCAAATTGGCAAACTCATTTTTAGTGTTAAAAAAGTGGTTCCCCAGGATTTTCTGGTAATTAATCCACTTACAGATAAATGCATAATTTTTATTCCTGTGCTACCACTATGTAATCCCATGACATACTTACCTAATTAAATTGATTTTTCTCCTAAAATAAACCCTGAATTGATTTGTGGTTTATAATCCCACATACTTTTTTCAGGTTGGAGCTGAGATCCTTAGTCTGGGAACCTGTTTTTTGGGGTCAACTTTTGTGGCCTTGTGAAGTAGACTACAGAAATTTTATCACTCATTTACATTGTTTGTCACTGATATACAAAGACAATAGCAAAAAATGGCATTTGCTATCATTCCACGTTGTTGTTATTATATATGGTGATCCATATGTCCTGAAAATTGCGGTAAGATAAGATTTGATGCTAAAATACAATTTATCAGTATAGTACAGTGAGTGCTTGATTACAACATTACAGAGGTTTACTTGACAATATGCATACCATAAGGAACTCTAGGCAGCAGTAAATAATTGTTTTTTACATAATAGAAGCCTTTCCCCCATAACTCAGGGAGTCTTTCTTTCTCTTTGGCATAGAAGCAGCAAATTTAATATATTACTGAATTTTTGGTGCTTTCAAAATCTATAATTAAAGTTTATGAGGACAAAAAAAGGATCCAAACCCTTCTTTCAACAGGTGATAAAATGGTTCCTTATATTAGCTAGCAATCCATCCTGTTTTTTTAGGGAGATACTGCTGTATGCTAACCAGTCTTTTAGGTTCTTGTCCTATACCTACTATCGTCGTTTGGCTCTCACTGATGCCTAAAAGATTGATGAACTATTAGATTTTCAAGACCAAATGTAAGACTAAAGTAATTTTTACATATAATTTTGAATTTTGACCCCAGTTCTAGGGTCTACAAAGACAATTTATACAGATTTCTGAGCAGATGCAGAGAGCTATTGATTTCTGCAGGACTCATCAATGCATTGTTCCTGCTATGACTCACCTAGAGCTACTTTAAAATAATTTGATAATTCTGTAGACTGACCTAGTGGTTTCCGTACATATATTTTGGCTTAAGTGCCCATTACTTGGAATTGTCTGAAATGGGTCAAGCAGAAAATAGGAGATGACTCATGATAGCTCACAAAAGGATCATTAAGACATAATGCCAGAACTACTAAGCCTGATGGCTCTGGCCCCTGTAGAGGAATTGATTTGGCCTGAGGGGGTATAAAAGCCTGCTAACAAAAACAAAAAAATGAAGACACCTTTGTGTCATTCAAAGAGACACTGTCTGGGGCTATGGTTTGATATCCAAACTGGAAAGAATCTGCCCAAATACATACAGAAACATAGTAGTGTGAATGGATTAGTTTTGGTCTCCTCATGATCTGCAGTGCCATACAACGAACAGGGACATCTTCAACCACATCGAGTTGCTCCAAGTCCCAGCCAACCTGACCTTAAATATTTCCAAGGATGGGCATCTACAGTCCCTCTGGGCAACTTGTTCCAGTGCTTACTACCCTCATTGTAAAAAATGTCTTGCTTATATATAGCCTACTTCTGTACCCTCTTTTATTCTAAACCCATAACCTTTTGTTGTATAACAACAGATCTGCTAAAATGTTTGTGTTTCTTAGAAGCCCCTGCTAAGTATTGAAAGGCTGCCATGGGGTCTTCCTGGAGCCTTCGCTTGTCCAGGCTGAACAACCTTAACTCTTTCATCCTTTCTTCATAGAACAGGTGTTCCATCTCTCTGATCACTTTATGGTCCTCCTTTGAACCTGCTCTAAAAGCTACATGTCTTTTCTTGCGCAGTGGCTTGGCAACTATCACAGTCAATTCTCTCAGAACTCTGAGATGCATCACATTATGTCCAGTAGATTTATGTACATTCAGGTTCCTCAGCTGGTTAGGAATCTGATCTTCTCTTACAGTGGCAGGGACTTTGCTCCCCTAGTCCCTGCCTTGTGGTCCATCCACTTGAGAGGTATAGGAAGAGAGTTTGCCAGTGAAGACTGAGGCAAAAAAGTTGTTGAGTACCTCACCCTCCTCGTCCATTGTTACCACTTTGCCAGGTTTACTGTGGTTGTGGTTATGCTTTCTTTGATCTTCCTTTTCTGGCTGACATACCTGTAGAAGACCGTTTTATTATTCTTTGCATCCCTTGTCAAATTCAGCCTGGTCTTCCAAGTTATTTGTTACCTTACAGCCACTATTTTCTATAAAGCATTTTGGTAATATCACAATAAAAACACTTTGGTTTAAGAATGATGTTGGATTACCTTGGCAGACACAGGATCATAAGGGAAGAAATGTAAATGTTGCACAGAGCAGTGGTCTTACACAAAATAAGAAAAGACTTTTCCAGTCCAAGAAAGTGGCCCTAGTTCTGACAGTAGTGCATTTCACAACACTACGGGGAAAAATGTCACATGGTCACAAAATTATGACATAACTGTTTTGTTTTAGATTATGCTTAGAAAGAATAGGATCTATATTTGTAGTGTATCTCCTATTTATCTCCCCAATACTCTCATTGAAGCATATTATTTATTATTCATATTTTCTCTGTCAACTTCAAAGACTCAGACCTCACAAAATTAATAGACACAGTCTTCCAATCTCTTTTTCACATTCCTCTTTAATGTAATTGCCAGTCACCTCCAACTTTTATGCAAGTTAATGGAGTATTTCACCCATCCTGTTCACTGTTCATCCTGCACCAAGTTTTCTGTAGTCATTATCTGGCCATACTTCCAGCATCGCACTTACAGAAACACTGTGAACATCCGTTTGGGGTATTCATAAAAAGGATGACCGGAAAAGGTTTAAATTTTGGCTTCATGAAGTAATGCATTTACAATGTTAGGAAACATTTCAGGCAGTGGTCAAAAGTAAAGTGGTGATAGACACAAAAAATAAGTCCAGAATTAGTTTTGCACTTAAAAAAATTATTGTCATCAAATAATTAAGGACAAGGACATAAAAATTGCTTTCAGGTCCAAGAGAGAAGCTCAACAAATTCTTTAAGTCTGTCTGAGAATTTGAGGGAGACTCCCACACCAAATGTACTGGCGGTAGCAGATTGGCTGCAGGAACAACAACAATTTTAGAGAAATATGCAGGTGTGAAACCAAGAAGATGCCACCAAAATAAGATTGTAATCACCCAAGCAACTCAGCTGGAAAACTGAAGGACTATGGCAAAGGTGAATGCCATTACAAACTGCCATCGAGACAAATACCAGTACTTACCTCATGTCTAGTTTGCCATGTTTGTGTCTACAAAAGAGCAGCACTGGAGGAGATCCTGGGAATTATAGATCACTGAGTCTCAGTTACTGCTGAGGTGGAGGAGTCTATAATGAAGAGTGACATTACTGAGTATACACATATAACAGTACGCCAAGGAAGAGTCAAAATCTCCTGAGAAAGGAAATGTCTCACTGACCTCCTGGGTTTCTATGAGAGTGACACTTAGTCCATGTTTAAAGGAGAGACCATAGAAACTGTATAAATGGGCTTCAAAATAGACTTTGATATGTTCCACACCCAAGTCTATTAAAGAAACTGATCTGTCATCAGGATGGAGGAAAAGATGTGTTAAAGGTAGGGAAGCAAAGGCTAGAATTTAGTAATTCTCCACTGCAGAAGAGTCAGCTGTGAATTTCTCCGGTGACCAGTCTTATTCAACTTTTCAGGACATGAAGAAGGAGCTATACATTGCATCTACACGTTTGTAGATCATATTAACCTCTTGCAAGTAGTCAAATGTTATACTAGGGACAAGATGCTGAAAAAAGAAACACCAATAAAATGTTTGGACTGAGAGGTTGAGCTTCAGTGCACATAAATACATGAAGCAATTTATCTAATGGAAAAATGGTCTAAACTTTGGCACTGTGAGGCTGAATTTGGAACCAAAACTCGAGAAGGAATCAAGGTTGAAAGTTTGCTAGATAATTGGCTCCACCTGCAGTAGCAGAAACAAAAGGTACCAGAATGGAGTATGCTCAGGATGGATACTGAGTGGAAGACAGAAGGTGTCATCTTGCCATTACATTAAATCCTGCTGTCCCAGGCCATAGCATTGAATTCAATTCTGGCCTCTACAGCTCAGAAACTGCATAATCAAGTTAGATAAGATACAGAGGAGTTAACTTAAAATGAGGGGGATAGAGCAGCTTCTGTCCGAGAACAGGCTGAAGAAGCTGTGACTCTTCAATTTGAAAAGGAAGATGCTGGGTGGGGAGTATGACTAAGTTTTACAAATCATAGAAGTGGTGGACAAGATCATTTCAGCTTGCAATCCAGCTGGGCTGAAATACAGCCTTTTGATCAAACTAATATTTGGTAATTCTTCAAATAACAAGTTTCTGGAATTTAATGTCACAAGAGATTTTGGGAGCAGACAGTATTGGCAAATTTAAAAGAGGTTATGTAACAAGTCTAAAAAAAATATTAAACAAGACATGGATGTGTCTTCCATCATCACCAATAAAGTATTTCTTGATGATGCAGAAATATGAAATATCTGTAAATATAATTTCCTATTTTCTGTGTTTATTTTTCCTTAGGACTAGGTGGTTTACTGATAAAAATCTCAAAACCCTCCTTGGGAAGGCATAAAGACTAAGGGAAAAGAAATCAGAAAAAAAATCTAAGAGTCACAGAGTACAACAAATGAAGAAAAGGAAGAGGATGAAATTATAAAATACAGAAAGAAGAAACTTCAGAGAGGCTTTTCACTAAGCGCCATAGCAGATCGCACCAGTCCCTGGTGACATCCAAGGAGCCAGTGGAATGAATTCATATAAATGTTATTTAACAAAAAAGTCAACAATTGTCAACAGATACCATACAGATAATGTCTCAAAATAATCAAGTGTTATCTAGGGGAATCTGTTAACAAAAGGTTTATTTTTAATTGTGTTGATCACAGAACTGTTTTGGTTTTGGTTTTGTTTTTATGGGAAAACAGTTATTTTTACTGTTTTAAAGTGAACCATGTTTTGTACACAATGCCTTTTGCCACTAGGTATCAAAGAAGTATACTTTACCATCTTCCTTCTTGAGTGATTTTATTCATGAAAAAAGTGAAGGCCTTTATCTGAAAGAGATCTGGAAAATCTTTTTTATTGTTGTCTCAAAGCTATTTGACAGATCAATTCTAAACATGCAGATAGGATTACGCAGAGGATTTTACAATATAAGCTTTGACACATCACCAGCATAATAGCTACATATACTTTTTTGTTTGTAAAGCAGCCTCTTTCCAGTGGAAACAGTTACCTCTTCTGGGGTATGAAAGTGTTGAAAAGAGCAAGACATTAGGAAAAACACCCCAAACCCCCAATAGTCCAGTGCTAAAAGAAGTTCATTCTCCAGGCAAAGTTAGAGCTGAAAAAATCCTTAGCAAATGGTGTCATCAGCATAAACAGCTGTAGGAAAATGCTTTCATGAAAATAACATAATTTCTAGGGCCCAGGGACTATTTGAGAGAGCACAGACAAAACAGAGAGACTGCCTGAAGAGATTCTGGAAGTGTGAGATTTGCAGCACTTTTTCTTACGGAACTTGAGAGATTCACCTGGCCATTCTGGTACTGGGATTCAGCAAAACATAACAAAGCACACAGCTTTTGGAATAGAGCATCTTACATTTTCTTTTACATCCCAGATATATTTTTCTGATTACATGTTCACACAAAATTTAATAAGTGAAACAAAATAAGCCATAGAAATAAAGTGAATCACAATAATTTTACAGCTTCATTTGGTCTCAGGTTGTCACATAGTCTCAGAATAATGCTTTAGTCTCAGTAAATTTCACATACAGTTCAATACTTTACAGGGTTGATTAGACATAAATAAATAAATAGATAAATTTATCTGTAGCCTGAGGGGGGAAAAATAGCATGTTCAAAAAGGCTCAGAATTCATAAGAGAAAATACAGTACCATTGACAATACTTGCAAATATTATATAAGGTAAAAAACCCAAGAAATGTGATTTATAATTTTACAGAGAGCATCAATCATTTTATCTGTCTTTACTAAAATGCACTCTATTTTCCCTGCCCCTTTTTCAAGCATTATTCAAAATATAACAGTGTGTAACTAAACCAATCTAAGCTGAATATAGCATTTTTTTTCAAAAAAGTGGATGGAAATTCTAAAATTCCAGAAGCTGTCCCATAAAACCTGTGGGAAAACAGAACTGAGAGTTGAAAGATATATGGGAGAAAAATGTAGAACCATGATAGCAATATAATAAATAAAGTTATTCTAATTAAAGCATTGACATATAATAAAACACAGCATATTTTATTCAAGTCACAGAGACAGAAATCACATTATTAAAATTTAGCATTTAACAGCAAAGAATTTATAAAAAGATCCTCTTATGTCCCTCTCATGCATGACTGAAATGAAGACTTACAATATTCCTAAACACAAGGGTATGTACTTTATCACAAGGGTAAGGTCTTTAGCTATCATGAAGATGACAAATCATAAAAATAATTTTAGAATTAGAAAAAAAAAATGGATATGATACTCTAAACCCTCTCATCTAGGGGCATGGGATTTTGGAAAAAATGTCCTCCTCAATTTGCCTATGTCACTATTATTGTCTCTTTACTCGGTTTTGTGAGGCCAGTGTTTTTTTCCCGTGTAGAGGGAAGATCAGAAACGTCTCTCAAGGAGATTAGAAAGGATCAGATTAACACAGACCTTTTTTGAAGGGCAGAGTAACAGGACAGCCCTCCTCTGAGCAGATTGTACCAAGGGACTATAGACTTCTCATGAACCTGCCCATGGGCTCAGCTGCAATACCTCTCAGTAGAAAATGGCGTGGGGTATAACACTACTTTAAACAGACATCTATCTTCTTGCAATACAGACACCACACTGTACTTAAGTTTAGCCAAATTTATGTATTTACTATGAGACAGGCAGTCTGATATTTTATGTACCAAGAGTCATTTTTTTTCTATAGAAACAGCTCATATCTCACACTTTAAAGCTTATGGTGAATATGTATATGTATATAATTTAATGTTCCTGTTCATTAAACAAAGGCTCTTTTGCATTAGCTATTCATAAATTTAGACAACTCCCCAGACCCCTAGCTGACGTTAAGCCTTGCAAAACATTTTTTGTTGATTTTGTATTAAGTTGTTTCTATTTTTAAAAGTCCTTGAAACTGATCACACATAAATCAAAATAAATAGACTCACACAGGAAAAAAAGGAAAAGTCATTGATTCATTGAGCTTCACCTGTTCATATGTAAAAAAAAAAAAAAAAAAAAAAACCAGAACAAAACAAACAAAAAAGTAATAATAACCGACCCACTGAAGCTTTTAAAACCCTTTATAATGTTATTTTTGTTTCAAAGGCTCTGCTCGCCTAAAGTGAGAATGGGCTTTGAAAAATGTGATTTCTCTAGCTCAAACAGAAAGAAGTATATAGAATGCTGATTTTGTCATTGGCATTCTATCCCAATTGAAATATAATTCAACTGCAGGGGTTAAAAAAAAAAAAGG
>JAWWEU010000081.1:111976771-111987369 GCA_035583155.1 Acropternis orthonyx | reverse complement strand
GAAGATTAATCCCTAAGAAATAAACTGTCTGATTGCTAAGATGGAACAAGACTTGATAAATGCTGGAGATATTTTACATCTGGAAGACCATAAAGAAAAGGTTTCCTATAAGCCTTTCATTCTTTCTCCTTTGCCCTTTACGGGGCTTTTTATTTCCTTCTATTCAGTCATGGCTGGAAGTCAAAAAATGTGGAAAGGGTAGAACTGGCATATAAATCCTCTAACCTGCCTTCCAGAAAAAGAATTTGCATCCAAATCTGCATTTTTACCCTGACACCCCTTGGAGTTGTCTCATGGAAAGCTAACTCTTAAAATGATGGCTCATTTCTCTCTGCCTATCCTTCCCCATAATGTAGTGAGGGGGAAAGAAAAAGTCCTAGTTTATCTTCTGGGTAATAAACTGACCTGTTCCTATAACCCATTCTCATTACTGATGAGCTGAGAGCTGATCACACGACTGGAAGAGCAAGTAGCTCCATGATATACTAGCTTTGCACAGGATGCCTGTGACTCACCAGTATGATGCAGGCACATAACTCATGCTACCACTCACAGTTTTTGCAGACAGTGATAAATATGGGCATAGGGCAGGACATAAGAGAGATCATATCTAGACCATGGTATAAAGTGCAGAAGTAGTCAGAGTCTGGGAAAAAAGTAAAATCAGAACAGATTTAGAGTAAGACTGCATCCCACTAGGATGGTATGGAAACAAGCCAGGGAGCCCGATTAGCGAATGTCTGCACTGAGCAATGAAGAGTAGTGCTGAAAGCCCTGAGCTGCCATGGTCTTTATCTGCTCTAGAAGCAGTATGTCACAGTGTGGTACTTGATGGGCTGCATTTATTATCTTAAAGTGCATTAAAGTGGATGAACTGCTTCTGGCCCTGAGCTGGTCTTGCTGCAGCACAACAGGTAGACATATCAGCTGGAGTCAGCAATAGCTCAGGATTTTCTGCACCAAATTTCACTGCACTGCATAGACATCTTCTGTATGAGCTTGGTTTGTGCATTCAGGCACAATGAAAGCCGTCAGGGCATATGATTGGTTGCTATAAATAGATCAAGGAGAGGAGGGGAAAGGGAGAACTGACATTAGAGCTGGGAAAAAAACTTATTTAAATTAGGGGATAATGCTGGCACAAAATCAAATAGATATAAAGCAGTTACAAATAGGTTTAGGCGGGAAATTCAAAGGCATTTTCAAACCATCGGAGCAGTGAGATTCCAGAAGGATTTCCAACAAGAGGAAGAGGGCCAAAAAGACTAATTACTTTTAACATGAAATTTAAACATTTGTGAAAGGGATTATATGACATGACTGCCTGAGGCAACTGGGTAAGATTCAGTAGCTCAGGCTGCTCTTCCTAAATTCATATTCCTCTGAATATTATTCTGAAATCTCATGAGCCCCTTGGTCCTTCACAGTGGATCACTAAGTTGCCCTAATTCCCTCAGATAGCTCAGATCTCCCTGAAACTACACCAGCACTGGGGCCCTCAACCTCCCTGTCATGGAAGAGTTCTGTGCATGCCTCTATGGAATTACTCGCAGTCCACATGAACCACCCAAACATGAATTCCCTTTGCCTTTAGTGTCTATTTTAATCATAATCTGAGCTGTGATTCTTGTGAAGTTATGCAAGGCCTTAACTTCATGCTTCTTTCAAATATTTGACTTCTGGTGTGAAGAAAACATGTTTGTGATGTTGCAGCCTTTGCTGCACTCTGTGTTACTGCAATACAAGGATCACTACCAGCCTACTGTCTTGCTGCCTTGCTTCAGGGAAGGGGTTTGACCTTTCTGAGACCTTTAGTCTTCCCTCATTAAACTCTTAAAGCAAAATAAGGAAAAAGAAATTCATATCTAGCTAAAAGGATTTTGTATCTGTCCAAAAGAGAAAGGCTAGAATTTCCATCTGGCTGCATAAAAATTTTCCCTCTTGTCCCTTCACTGAAGCTCATGGTACATGATGGAGGGGTTTTTTTTAATCACAGCTTTTTTTAAAGTCTCAGTTTCTAGTGATATAGTCACATGACAACCTCAGCATCTAGTAAGAAATAATTCTAATCCTCCATTCTGAAGGGGAAAAAAAAACCCAAAAAAACAAACACCGCCCCCCCCCCCCCAAAACAAACAAAAACCAACCAACCAAAAAAAACCAACCAACCAAAAAAAAAACAACCAACCAAAAAAAACCAAAAACAAAACCTGAAAAACTTACAGGTTGTACCTTATGTAGTTCAGAAAAACAAAAAGCAGGTAAAACACCAGTATCTTCTATGCTCACAATTCAGCAAGGCCAAAACACGGAGTATGGAGTGGCGGGGCTTCCACACAGCCTCTTTTTTTTCAACAAAAAAAAAAAAGTGTTCATCACACTGATTACAACCCTTCATGTACAGCAGTATTGGGCCCAAGTTAATTCCAAACAAAACTAAGAAATAATCTGGTTGTAGGTGAACTTCATAGTCACGAGAGAGGTGGATATTTTCAAAAACCCTTGTCAATCTTTAAGTGGTAGATGTGACTTGTAGAAATGATCAACAGTTAAGGAATGGTCATTATTTCTATTAAATAAACAGTTGAACATAGTGCTGGATAATAACCTTACCACCCCAGGTCTTCCAAGTATTTTCTTGATTTCCCGGACTCGGCTTTCAATTATATAAAACTCATGCACTGTATAACTGAATGCAAAACATTAGTTAAAAAAGTATTTATTTTCTATTTTTTCTTTTATGTTCCATTACAAAAAGAAGCATAACAAAAACAAAACAGAAGATAGCATTTATTAGTGGTACATTAATGAGCTTAAACAACTAGGTGATTTATGATTGTCACAAATACATATTACAAACAATCACAAAACCTTAACTAAAAATGAAATAAATAATTTGAATAGCTTTTCTTAAATTTTTGATATTTATAAAATATATAGCACTTTCTATTACATTTTTTCAGTCATTTTTACCCATAACAAATTAAAACTTATGACAAATATGCTAAATGGATAAGAGTAATTAAAAAAAAATCAAAGTTCCTGGAGGTATGAAATAGTAAATCAGTTAATGCTTATCAATTTATTATCATATACCCAGACTGTGCATGCCCTGCAAAAATAGCCATTTCTTCAACTAATATACATATGTCTCTTTATAGTATTATAAGTTTTTAAATGTAAAGCTTTATGGATTTATGCTTCTGTTTTACAGTTGTGCCTAATATGTAACTTTCATTATTATATACTGAATATCTTTCATTAGTATATACTAATATATATACACACACACACACACACATATACACACCCATTGCATTATATATTAGTATATACTGCATAATAAAAAAAATTCTATAATATATAGCTGGGATTCCTGTGGAGAAAGTTGTTGAAAGTGGAAGCCATGTATATCATAGTGAAACTAGGTAATGTAAAAGAAAGCATTTATTTTAAATTGTTCAATATATTTTAATAGATTATGTAACACAGTGTAGCAATATACAGAATCAGAAAAAAAATTTATTTTTATTCCAGTATTCCTATTTTTTTTATGATTCCAACAGGACATGAACCACTGTTTCTGCTAAACTTTCTGAAAATGGAGCCAAGCAAGTAGGAAAGTGTTGACATTATAGACCTTGTTCCAGGAAAATATTAAAATTCCACTTAAGAAGCCTCGAAGTCAGGAAAGCACTTAAGCACAGATATGACCTTGCTATAATCTGAATGTATAATCTCAAACACTCTTATTGGTACATGTCTGCCCTTGCCATAATCCTTAAAGCTGTCCCCTGACTACGTATGAGGGTTAGAGGCTCTGTTATGTATCTGAGAGTAGAGTTTTGCATCTGTCTGGGATGAGGGAACAGAAAAGTGTGCTTGGGGAGGGCCTCACAGCAAATATTCAGGTATGTATTTGTGGTAGGTCGGAAGAAAGATGCAGCAGGGGGAAGGCTGACCAGCATGGGGTAACCTGCTTGCAGCCCGTACTGATGCATTGTGGTGAGGGAAAAAGAAGTAGAATAATTGGCCCTTGGCAGCATCAGCATTTTTCAGCTTCATTGTGCCCCTTGCCACAGCCCAGCCTTCCCCTTCAGGCATTAAGCTTTGGTGGGTTATACTGGGAAACTCAGCTCTTTAGGATCCTTCAAACACCCACGATGCACGAACAGCAGCCACCACAGACACAGAAATAACTGACACCAGGACCTGGCAGTCTCACTGTTTGCATCTCAGAGGGTTTTTCCTCTGGATTCTTTCCAGTTGAGCTGTGTGGTCTGAAAGCCCATTAAGACCTGACTCTGATATAGATGTGATGCTTGTTTAGTTTTATCCTGATAAAAATAGTTCACATGCTTAAAGACTGCTCTGTGATATGAGGAACGGTATGAGTGGCTGCAGGCAGAAGCCCATCTTAAAAACCCCTCATTCCTGATAAAATGAAAGCACTAGGGTAGGAGCACCTCTAGTTCCTGAGAGACAGAGACATACGCATGTACCTTCACAGATCTTAAGCTACGTTCCTGCCTTGTCCCTTTTGAGCCTTGAGTGGCGTCTAAGACAGGTACTTAAATTCCGGGAACTTGAGTGAGTCTCGTGTTTCCCATCATATTGAACTGGTCAGAGGTGTGAGTCCAAAACACAGACGCATAATTGGCTGATACAGAAACTTTTAAATCAGCTTAAACAACTTTTTAGAAACTACACTTTTTCAGAGACCAGACAGACGCTGTAAAGAAATAGAAAGTGATATGCAAGGATTAGTGTTTAATATTAATAAAATTTCCAAAAGCTTCATTGGAATTGCCAAACCAGAATGAAAACTGGTCTGAATTTCCAAGGGTAACAGATCTTCAGCCTTTGTAACATTTTTTTTTTTTGGATTCAAGAAATATCTTAAGGCATTGAACAAACCAAATCACATTTAAACTAACAGGCTGCAGTGCTGGCAACTACCTACACATGTTTAATTGCGCACTTTGAGGTGCTCTGATAAGTCTACATGTCTAAAATATTTTTTGTAGAATCAAGGACTAATTCAGAAAATAAGATTTTTCATGATTCTCATTTCAAAGCATATTGATACTGTATGTTATTGGTTTGCATTCTTACAAATGCTAGTTCAAATAGAAAAAAACTTTCAATTGCTGGTTTTAAAAAATAAACCACTTACTACTAGCTTGTCCCCAAAAACTTCTTGCTGCACTTAATTGACATTAAAAAAATGGCCAACAGCTAAAAAATATGCTGCTTTTATTTCAAAGATGTCTTCATGCTCTTTTGAAAATCTCTAACTGCATTTTTAAACAGATGTAGGAAATAAAACATATTCATTTACTGATGAAATCAAGAATAAGATGTACTCAAACCAGCAATATTTCCCTAATAAAATATGCTAACACTATCACTTAACATATTAGTTCTGTGAAGATCAGATCGTCTAAAAAGCCCATCAAAAGCAAAGCAAGTCAAACCAAGTGTATTTAGTTATACTTAACAGTACATATTTTTGGTATGCTATATAACATCATTTTAATAGGCACAACATTATAAAGAATTTTCTTTGTTAAATTAACTTGAGAAAGTCACTATAAAAGGGAAATAAATGAAGTATTATGCTACCACTTGGTTGGTTTGGTCTTTCTTGTTAAAATATTTGCTTTCACTTGCATACTGAGTTTTAGCCAAAACTGATGGCTCATTTTAATTGTGGTTTTTTTCATTGTCACTGGGCTGTGTGGACTTAGAAAATACTAATATTCATTAAATATTATGTATGAAATGACAGGCTGCAACATAAAGCCTGGGTTTTGACATATGCATATGAAGTTCACTATGCTTTAAATGAGAACCTCTTGGAGGTATTTAAATGAAAAATGTAGCCATTTAATATGTTTGTAAACTTTATTTTGGTATTTCAGGATCAGTTACAACACAGAGTTAAAAATTTTCCCTCTTTGGTTCAAGACTGAATTTCCAACCAACTTGCTCTACAAGGGCAAGGCTGGATGCAGTCACCTCTGAATTTTCTGTGAGGTCAGTGCACAAACCCCTGCAGCATTAACAAATCAATGCTGACCTGCAGTCAAGGCTATGCCATCTTATATTCTCTCAATATGACTTTTATCTTCCTGAAAATAAAAGTATTGATTAAGCCCCACTAGTTGACCTCTTTATGAAAAAAAAAAAAAACCAATTTACAGGCTAATCTGTTTCTTAAATGTTCTGTATTTAATGCCCAGTTGCAAAAGTCTCAGTGATGGATACAGGGGTCCTACAAAGAGAATACTTGACAGAGATCTCCAGGATACCCTGGTGCAGTCACAAAAATTCATGTCATTAGTTTCATTCTGCACGATGAGCTTTTTTTTTTTTTTTTTTTTTGTGGTGGAAGGGGTGCTGGGAGGGTGTTTTCATATGACGGAATCCTTTCCTCTAAAGAAATTTGCAGTGACATACTTTGTGCTGGTTTGGGTAAATGTTATGATCAGTCAAGCACATATCTTAAATACCTTTCCGTTTCAGCAGTACAACTGTGCACATAACATAGATGGTTGAAGGAAAACCCATCCAACTGGCAGCTGACTAGTTTTATATTCTGCCAATGCCAGCAGAGCATGCACTGAGGTGTTAGCACATGCTGACACTGTGATAGCTGAACGCCGCAGCAATGAACTGAATGGAAGGAGATGATCTGGGAGCACTGAGAAGGAGAACTGTAATTAACAGATATTGGGCTCCTGTTTTCAGCACTGTCAGTGCTCTGACAAAATCTGTGTTTCCAGTATATGCTTTCTTGGCAAAGTAACTTCCATTGTTAAAATCTCTTATGCTGTTGTAGCTTTAGATTCCGAATGTTTGGGATTTGTACTCTCTCAGGAGCAAAGTCAAGATCCTATGGACAGCCATGGTGGTTTTATCTGTCCTTCAGAGACTAGTATGTGACCCCTTTATTTAAGGACAATTCATACAAACAAACACATGATGTCTCTGTAAATACTGGATTTTGTTGACACTTCTAGTATTTAGTAGCTGGATTATGACATCATTACATTGTATTTAGGATGGAAAATAAATGTGTAGCCCTTGGAGATGTACTAAAAGGAAGTAAATGTGTACTGAAAGCCATTTGAAAGTGATAAAAGAGTCCTCAGAAAAATGTATTTTCAGATTATTTTGAACTTGTATCAAGTCAGATCAGCTATACTTCAAAGCTATGTAACTCCCACACATGTAAATCTAAATACTTCTGATGCAAAGCGAAAGAAACAGAGACATTTCGTTACTCTCCTGCATTTCATTAATCTTTCGTCACTGCCTTACATTTTGAATTTTTCCAATTTTGATAAGCTTTCCTCTGGCTTCATTTTTGAAGTTTTAATTATCTTAATACATAGAAAGGAATGTGACAGAATTAGTCTTTCTGCTAAACAAGGCAAATGGTGTCCATAGCCCATACCTGCTATTAACAAGTCTAAATGGGGTGGGGGAGAAGGAAGTTTTCATTTCAATATAATAAACAGAAACCCCACAAACTGCTATTGAAGATGTTTTGCCCAAACTGTAGCTCGTTAACTATTCTTCCTGTAGATTTTTAGGTTCTCTTTCCTGTTCGGCAAAAGAAAAAATCCCTCACCTTTTCTGTTGTTTCATCTATATCCCACACATGCTCACACCTTTTTTCAATCTTCACTGACATGTATCATAGCACAATATTAAATTATTTTGCAAAATTGTAATTAAATAAATTTCAAATTTACAAGTCACTCATATTTCATCATTAAATTATACTCTCAAACTAAAACAAGGTCCAGAATGATGTAATGGTCTTAACAAAGAAATTATACATTCTGTAATCTATTTGTTACAGTTTGTTTAATTTATTCCTGTCTTTCACTAACAATATATACCTATAAAATATAAATTATTACGAATTCAAAGGGTGAACTAATTTTTCAACCATAATGTAAAATGTCTATTTGTTGAGAGCTCGAGTGAACAGAAGTCCTACTTATGATGTTAAATCAAGGTTAACCATGAAAACAATGTATTGGGTGGGTTGTCTTTGAAACAAATTCAAAGTCTTGTGAAAAAAGACCATTACATTTACTAGTATTCTTGACAAAAAAGGGAAGAAGCAAATAGCTGACATGATATTCTTCATACTTGTAATTAATTTGTAGTTAAAATTAAATTCATATGCCATTATTTTGACTTGAAGAAGAGGGTCTTACCCATGAAAAAGTGTTTTGCTTCTTGTGGCTTTTTTTTTTTTTTTTTTTTTTTTTTTTGTTTTTTTTTAATTTATCAGTCCAGTATGGCTATATCTTTGCTGTTTTTACTGTTAGATTAAGAGAACAAAATGGAAAAAGTAGCATGACTCCATGTATGGACAGAAATATGGATTTACAACAATGCTTAAAGTGCTTTATTATTTGAGGAGATACTTACACAAATGACTTTTCATGCTTATCTCCTTGTCACCACGTATTATATGCTTGCTGCTTGCTCTCATTTATAATATAATGATAGGGCATTATGTTCATACTCAGAGTTTAGTATATTGACATAAAAAACATCTGAAAACAGGAAAATGACAATTCCATTTGTGTATTATTACAGCAATTTGAAAATTTTATTAAATACTCCAGTGCTTCATTTCGTCATTTATTCCTTTGCTTCCAGTGTTGCTTAAAGCACTGTGTAAGTACAAATAGATAATACTAAAAGCATATCCATCCTATTCTGGGGTTTTGACTAGTATTATTTACTGATGTCTTGCAGAACTGAGATGAAATTATGATCTCATGTGACCATTTATTTGCTGATGCTGCAAGATGTCTTGCCTCCAGGATTGGTTTCCATGTATGTGGTTCACCAAAGGTGTAAATCTTATGAATATTTATACATTGTTATGTTTTGTTGTTAAGTGGCAGTGCTGTAATATGAGATGTCAAGTAGTATACTTTAGTTTGCCAGTACCAGAAGTTGTGGGAGCAGCAGAAGCTGTGGCTTGGCTGCCTACATACAGAGGGTCCAAACAAGCCACTTTGGCTGCAAAGAATGAGTGGATACAGTGAAGGACTGCAAACAGGTTTGAAAACTCCAGCTCCTGAAAGTGAAAACAAAAAAAAAAAACAAAAACAACCATGAAACAGAAGAATATATCATAAACATACCCAGGAATGAACAGTGACTCAAGTAGCAATAATTTTAATAACTTGGTGTCATTCTGCTAATGTGCCTAAAGTTCTTCATTATAGGGACTTAGACACTAAATATGTAACATGCAGTAAATAACTGTTTGGAGGCTCAGATGGACAAATTTCTGAGTTAAGTGCCTCCACAGAAATATGAGATCCTGCCAGACAAAGGGGAAGGAAAATGACACTATATAATTTTGCCTCAGGTTGTGGTGGACTGAATGTTATTAATGTCTTAAACATTGTCAAAATCATAGAAGGACTTTTGTCAACCTGCAAGGAAGCAACTGCCTATTGCGACCACTGAAGCACTGCCCCGCTCCCAATGTCTCCTGGCTGGAAGTTGGACTGTGACTGGGAACTTGAGATAGGACTATTGCCTAATCATCTCAGGTCTGAGCAGAGGTAAAAAAGGCTGAGGGAAGAATGAATCTGCCCTAGCTGAGCTCAGTGGGTGTCAGAGGAGAAGGATTTGGGGTGTGTGATGGTGAAATCTCTTCTCACCAAAACAAAGGAGTAACCCCCCACCTCCAGTGAGAAGACCATGTACACATGGGACGTTAACATGAGAGGCAGCTGAGAAGGGGTCTTAAACAATCAAATACCCCATAAAGCACCCCTCTGACTCATTCCTGAGGCCTCCCACCACCAGAAGACTGCACGTGATCCAAGTGAGGCAACAAATCCTGAGTCTGTCACAAGAGACTGCAAAGCTTCCTGCCACAAGGAGGGGGGATGCCAGGCATCTCCTGAATGTATACTAATCCGTTGAATTCTATGTGTTTTGGGAGATCACCACCAAGAAGACCAGAAGGACCAGACTGATTGTATGTCTCTGAGTTCTACAGAGTGGTGATACATTTTCTATTTTAATCTCTCTCTGTCAGCCTCTTCCTTCTCCTCCAGCATCCTCTTTTTTCCTATTTGTTTCCATCTCTCTTTGTATGCCTGACATTCACCATTAAATAAAACCCGTACTACTGACTTCAGCATCTGGTCTTGTTTGCACCTTAGTTTGGGTAGAGGCATTTCAAATCATTTCAATAACTGGATCACAACACAGGTTAATGCAAATGTGACACTTCTGCAGGTTAATTTAGATAGAAATTTCATGGCTGCACCATTGCAGTCTAAAGACCTCTGAACTACTACTGTATAACCAATGCACCCACAACAAATCAATAATGTTGAGTTCCACATTTGTTCATCATGTCACCTCACAGTGTTAGCTATGATCTTACCTGATTCGTTAATCAAAAAAAAAAAAAAAAGCATATTTTCAAAAAGTGTTTGTGATGGGTTTGATAAATCCCAGAAAAC
Source organism: Acropternis orthonyx (assembly GCA_035583155.1). Taxonomy (NCBI): domain Eukaryota; kingdom Metazoa; phylum Chordata; class Aves; order Passeriformes; family Rhinocryptidae; genus Acropternis; species Acropternis orthonyx. The sequence continues at coordinate 111,976,843 of JAWWEU010000081.1, read as the reverse complement.
TCAGATTAAGGTTTTAGTTTTAGCTAGGCCCCACTTCTGTGGGTCATGTGGTTAGGGACAAGTATCAGCTGA
>JAWWEU010000081.1:111962724-111976671 GCA_035583155.1 Acropternis orthonyx | reverse complement strand
GGGAGGGGGGTTTCAATAAGTTATTTTTTGGTTTGTCCTTTATATCTATACATATATATGCTGTAAATTTCTGTAAAAATATGTGTGTATACCAGTTTCAGTTTTAAGGGTTTTTTTTTTCCCTCACTTCTTTTAACTGAAACTCTGTCACATTGGGAAGTGGTTGGTATTTTGCCAAGAGTCAAACCAAAACAATAGCAGTGTTACTATCACACAGTGATATTTTGGATCAATTTTGGATCTGTTATTGGACCAACAAATGAACACGTCCCATGTTTTAATTTCATTAGGAATATTATACAAATCCTTATTTTTCTACTTTAATTTACATTTCTTTACAGCTCTTCAGCATATCATTAGGTTTGCTGGGACTCTTTTAGACACCACTATAGAGGAAATAAAGAAAACCTGCATTTTTTTACATATGTAAATTTTCTCCTTTGTGTTTAACTGACTTTCTCTGACCAATTTCTTTTTAGGTTATCTCCACTATGTGTTTTTGGAGCTGGTATTTAATCGATAAATATCTGTTGTTTTTAAAAACAAACACTGAGGTACTTGAATACATATAAGTGTAGGGATAATGGTGCAGAGTTGTCATCTTTCTGCTTTGATTCACTGTCTATATAGATTTCTTCACTTCAATATGAAGCAAATAATAGATATCTGTGGCATATTCTATTTGTCTTTCTATCTAGCACTGGTATTTCCAGGCTATGTAGTGATAAGAGTTTTGCTCTTTTGCTTAGAAGAATATTGTTGATGCAAATTCAACAAAAATTGCTTGCAAAGTGACATCAGCCTGGAATTTTCTGTACCTTGAAACTTCCTGGATAATAGTGCTTCAAGGCATACTTGGAAACATTCACAAATCCCTCATGGGTGTGGGGCAACAACAGTGTGAAAACTGCATATGTAGAGTGTTCAGTGATTTACTGAATGGGTAAAGCTTTGTTCAGCTCTCTTACAACCTCTGCAGATGTCCTTCAGGCATGCTCAGAAATGAATTTGTAATATACCATGAGCTTCTTTAAACTTCTCTGATGAACAATTATCAATAAATACGATAAAGTTTATGCCAAATTTCACAAACCTGCCATCTGTGTCCATACAAACAAAAAATCCGTTTAGAGACATTCTCAATTTTAAATCTTCAGAGAAAGGCAATTTTATCACTATGTCAAAATATTTAAAAATAAAAAAAAAATATAATATATAAGAAAATGATGGACATTGAAAAAGGAGGAAACAAGAAATTATGGAAGCTATTTCAGAATAACAACTATTAGTCATTGAAATTAACTTACTTTTCAGTTAACTCTATTAATATATTAATTTATCCAATTGGTATTATAAAAATAAAATTGATGTTTCAGATCACAGGATAAATATTTAGTGTAACCATGAAATATATGTAATATGAATTGCATCTCTTATATGTAGAAAGACATTTATCCACGTCTCAATGGGATAAGCCTATTCAAATATTACAGTCTGAGAATTGCTCAAGTTAATTAGGTAACCCTACTAGCTGAAATATGCTGAAAAATTCTTACTATCATAATTACAGCTACTGGACACTAAATTTTCATAGTGCATGACTATAATAATTACCAACAGTTATCACAGGTGTTTCTGCAAAAGTAACACATCAGGAATATTCATTGCTCAATGGACCATCAAGGAGAAGGAGAACAGCCTTTGAAGGTCCCACTGGATTACTATTATTGATTGTAATGATGCAGTGTGGAAATTACCTCGATTGCAACGAAGAGCACTAAGATGTCAGTAAATGCTTCATTATTATTTGCCGAGAAACATTATTCCTATTTCAATGAAGACGTGCATGTTTGACTGGAAATTAATGTGAAGCACAGTAGACTAACTGGTATGTGGTGAGTACCTATGGGTCTGATTAATAGTTGCAGCTCAGTTCCCAGGAGTCTGATTGATGGGAACAGGATCTATGAGGAACAACACTTTCTTGGCAGATTAGCCTAATCACAAGAAAGTTTACTGAACACTTAAGACTTTATGTACAGCTGCTGCCAGACAAAACATTCCCTCACTTCCACTGAGAACTTGCACTTTCTGCTTCCCACAGGTCTGCACTACTGCCAGCAGATGGAGGGGAACCCACAGACTTTTGTGCACACCCAGCCACCTCTGGTTGTTTTTGTATATACTTTGTCCTCAGTCATCCTCTCCTGTGAATACACTTTCATCTAGGCAGGGCATTGTGTATTGCCCACTTAGTTTACATGAAATTTCAAGTAAATAAACAGGCAAACCCGAAGAAACCTGAAGAAATATACTGTGAAGCTATTGAAGTTGATACCAGTAGGGAAAAGTAATTTCTCTGAATCCCTAAAAAGCAAGAAATTTTAACTTGAGGCACATCTAATTGTCCATGCACAAGTACACAATTTACTATTATTCCAATTTCCAGAATATTGTCTGTACGACTCACCTAAGATCCTACTCTCCTAGGGTTATTAGTGTACCCTCTGGTCTTCAAACTGTCTTTATAAGAGATCTCTTGAATAAACTACTCCCAGTCTACATTGCTGTAATCATACCAGACACTCCCAGATTATTAACGGGAACATTCACTGTTCCTGATGGAAACAATATAAGTGGGCCAAAAGGTATATGAGAAAGATGCAGTCATTGAGAAGGGTAAGAAGTGTATGAGAAATCTAGCAGCCATTCACAAAGGAAGTCTGGATTGAAAGGAAAAACATGGAAAGAGGAAACAGAAAAAAAATTTCCAAATGGAAAAAAAACCCAAACCAACAATCTCTTATTGCAATATATTAATGATACAACTACATAAATGATACATCAACAAAACCAAGCAACTCTAAGTCTCCAAGTATGTGTGATATGGTTAGAAAAAAAATCTCCTTAATCTATATTAAAAATGCTCATATGAGAAGATATTTGTTCTTTCATCAAATGTGCTGCTACATGGTCTCTCTCTATTAGCATAAACTCTGACCTAAAATAAATATTAAACAAATAATTAATGTTCAAGACAAGGGGAAACCAAAAATTGAAACAGGCAAACCAACAAGTCAGAAATCTGAACTCAGAAATGCAGTTGCTGCAACTGAGCAATCACTCCGTAAAACTCATAAGAACATATATTTAAAAGCCATTTCAAGATGATATTTGAAATGTGAAGAGCACTGCAATGCTCACAGTGCTCACAATGCTCAAGGCTAAGAACAAGGATTAATTTAAAATTGTATTTTGGAGATATACTTGAAATGAACACAACTGTCAGTCTGTAAAATGGTGCAAACACTCATTGTCACCTTGCAACAGTTCAGACTGAGTATTTTTTTCACCATAATGTGAACAGCAATAACTCAGGCTATTTGTCTTATTTTAGCTAGACATCTATCCAAGACAATATCAAGTACAAATTAATTGGCATTAATTACTATTAAGGTATTATTAATTAATAGTATTAATGCAAAATCCTTGAAGTCACACTTTCTCCTTTGCTGATACCATATTTCTGCCCTCTTCAGTTCTCCATATTCAAATAGACAAAGACAATTGACTGGACCTTCATCTTTATAACTTTATTTTTTTATTCACGTTAGTTTTGTACTGCTCAGCTTAGGAATTCAGTTAGTCTGTGAACAAAAGTTCATGTGATACAGCACAGCTGTGTGACCTTGCCTGAGTTTTTCTGACAGAACTGCTGTGCTGCAAGTCAAGAAAGGTGAAAGCACAGACTGAAGTGCAGCTTTTGAGTTATACATATGTTTTACAAGGCACAGAGCGATGCTTAGTTCAGTTTGGTCTGTTTACTTACAAAATTCAAAGGAGAAATTACATGTAATAAGAAAAAACACTGATGCTGTTTTTTCTACACATTACATACTCCTGTGTTTGGAAGCATATTATTTTGAAACAGAATCTCTCACAGATTTAAGGCACTCTTCCTTTTTGTCAGAAAAATAGAAAGCAATTTCTACTGCAATGGTCTAATATTTAGTCAGGTAGAATTGAAGATTGCAACACACTGAATTTATTAGAGTCCTGAGACTGTGTTAGCCTCCAGAGGCTTCTGCAATACTATGAAGACACTAATGGATCATTAAACTATAGCTAAAAACCAGGTAAACAGAGAGGTAACTAGATAGAAAGAGGTCTAGATGCCCTAAATGTAGAGAAAGCTTTGTCCTTCTGTGCTTGTTTTTTTTTTTTTTTTTACCCACCCCCAATAGTTCAGTAGGAACAAATAAAGGGACACATCAGCTCCACATTCTCCCAAGTCGACAGCTCTCTTTTGTAGCTCTCCCTCAGAAAAATTCTGTCTGACTGTGCAAACTTGTGCAATATCTCCTGCTGAGTGACAGCTGGGAAATAACCTAGATTGGAATGTCTGAGGGGTATCGGTGATTAATGTTGCCCTTAAGTGGTTTTCTTGTCAGAAACCACTTAGACCTTGCCTTAGAGACCTTCAACGTCAGGTGTTTGTTTCCAGGCACCCTGCCATGGACCCACTGGTGTGACCTATGGTAATTATTGTTCAGATTTTTCTGACTGGAACTGCTTAAATCTATGTGGAAACACTTATTTTATTCTACATTATATATCCTTACAGCAACATGAAGTAACTTAGAGAGAAGCCAAACAAAAGCATCACTACAAAGTCTCTACAGAAAATAAAAGGCAGTATTTGTAATGTTTAAATATCTAAAATTATCTTAAATCTGACAGTATACTGAGCAATAAGTTAAATTGTAACTAAATCCATAGCACATGTTGTGTGTTTCAAAGCAAGCCATTTTGAATTTTGTTAAGTCATGCATGAAGCACATTGTAAAAATGTTTGACAGTATTATAAAAAATCAGTAATTCAATGTCAGTGAAGTCACTTTCACTTAGGAAGATGAACTCTGGTAGAAAGTGTATTTCTCAAAAACAAAAAACCAAAGCTAACTAATGAATGGATGCGGTGCTGGACTTTTTCCCAAAATGTGTTTTTCCTGTGAAAAGTGTCAGTGATACTTCTGTATATTCCACCAGAATACAGGGGAGATGCTGGACAATTATGAAGACATGATGGCTAAAACTTAAAATGCTGACACATACATATTTTTTCCCCCAAGCAATGTGTATCTACAAGTTGGAATGCATTTCTAGAGTAATAACAAAGTTATCTGAATTTTGGATCAAACTTCAATAGTTAAGCACTCTGATGTTCTTAATTCTGTAGATCATGAATAAGTGTTCCAGAGCTAAAGCGTATTATCACAAAGGTGCAACACGTCATAATTACACATATCTGAGATAGCATGAGATACACAAAATGCGTCACCTCATAAATGAAAGAAGACAGGAAGCATTTGAATTTTGATAAGTCATATTTTTCTGTGAAGGAATGATAAAGAATCATAGAATCATTTACGGTGTAAAAGACTTTTAAGACCATTGAGTCCAACCATTATCCCAACACTGCCAAGTCCCACCGTTAAACCATATCCCCCACGTGCCACGTATACACATCCTTTAAATAACTCCTGGAATGATGACTTACCACTTCCCTGGGCAATCTTTTCCAATGCTTGACAACACTCTTGGTTAAGTAATTTCTACTAATATTCAATCTAAACCTCTCCTAGTGTACCTTGATGTCATTTCTTCTTGTCCTATTGCTTATCAGGAGTACAGACTGACCCCCACCTTGTTACAACTTCCTTTCAGGTAGTTTAAGAAAGTGATAAGGTTGTCCCCGAGACTCCTTTCCTCCAGGCTAAACAATCCCAGCTCCTTCAGCTGCTCCTCATAAGACTTGTGCTCAAGACCCTTCAGCAGCTTTGTTGCCCTTCTCTGGACATGCTCCACCACCTCAATGTCTTTCTTGTAGTGGGGGGGCCCAAAACTGAACACAAGATTTGAGGTGCCTTGAAAGGTACCTGCCATTCCCTGCTTCCACACTACTTGGAAATGCAGAAGTGAACAGCCCTAATACAGTGGTGGAACGGCCCCTCAAATTTTGGTTTTGTTCTCTACTGTGAGGTCTCATTTCACTACATTCTGATTATTCCCCCTGTAATATAAGTGGGAAAAAAAAGGAGAATCATAAAGAAAATGTTACACTGTATTTCCCCTTATAACAGTGGGGTCTCCAGGCCATCTGAAAAATAGAGCTGCATTTAACAGGGAATGATAACTGTGCCCATGAATATTCATCACTGCCTTTAACAGATGTTTTACAAAATTTCAGTCATCTGAGTCCAAATGAAGCCTGCATACAGTATGCACGAAATCTGGCATTACAGGCATTTCTGAAAATCTGATTAACATTTCCTAATGACTCAACAGTTCCACAAATAGCTATACCTCTAACTCAGTAATGTAAAGTAAAAAAGATTGAGCCTAGACTGTTCCACTTCTTCTTACACTGAATAGTGCTCTAAATGCATGAAAGATTTAAAGGCCACTGAAGGGGGCTATCCATAGAATTTTGAGCTAATCACCAAGTCTTCAAAACATATGACCCAAGAACCTTCACCTTCATTTTGTAGCTACATTTATCTACATTTCTTAGACTAAGCAACAAACTTAATATGTAAACAAATTGGAATTGATAGAAGTGCTCATTATAAATGCCACAGCACCTTCCAAAGAGAATATAATCTGACATCTTTGATCATATAGTTGATATGCTCTGATTACCAAGAAAATTAAATGAAAGTAACAAATTTTATTTCCAAATTGATTAATGTGAAAATTTAAATTTATAGTAAAGAAAAGCAACCAGGGTACACGACAGCACATTAATAAGCATGCCAGTAAGTTTGAGTTATATTCTTCCTTCATAAGGTTGAATTTCTACTTTAATAAAAGGTAGGCAGAATTTTCTAGAGATAAAATTCTATTCAACTTGAGTGGAATAACAATCGGTAAAATAAAAGTACCAGGCAGGATATCTCTAGGGCTTATAAAGTGATTTGTGTGACAGATATAATTTAAAACAGGAAAACATTTTCATGAAAACTATTTTCTTCTTCAAAATCTAGATTTCATACTTTGTTCTTTTCTTTTTAAAATTTAATTCAATATTATAAATATATTCTGGTTTTACCAATTTAAGAAAACAAACAACCAATCAAAAAACCAAAACAAACAAAACCAAACAAGAAAACCAACACTGTCCCATTCTTAGAGTCTTACGAACTTTCTTGAGTCCTAAAATCTTGTATCAATATAACAGCAATAGCAGCCAGATATTAGAAAAAAAATAACTGGACTTTCATTTTTCATAGGAGGGCCCAGCGAGAGGTGAATGGTGCTGCATCCAGCTGACAGTCAGTCACTAGCAGTGTTCCCCAAGGATCAGTGTTGGGCCCAGTCCTGTTTAATAACTTTATTGATGATCTGGATGAGGGGACAGAGTCTACACTCAGCAAAATTGCAGATGGCACAAAGTTGTGGGGGGGTGTTGATCTGTTGGAGGGTAGGAAGGCTCTGCACAGGGACCTCAACAGGCTGGACAGATGGGCCAAAACCAGCCAGTATGAGGCTGAACGAGACCAAGTGTGAGGTCTTGCACTTTCGGCACAACAACCCCCTGCAGCATTACAGGCTCAGACAGAGTGGCTGGAGAGCCCAGAAAGGGACCTGGGTGTTCTGATCGCCTGGAAACTGAACATGAGCCAGCCGTGTGCCCAAGTGTCCAAGAAGGCCAGTGGCATCCTGGTCTGTATCAGAAATAGTGTGGCTAGCAGGACAAAGGAAATGATTCCTCCCCGGTACTTGGCACTGGTCAGGCTGCACCTCAAGTGCTGTGTCCAGTTCTGGGCCCCTCAATTCAGGAAGGATATTGAGGTGCTGGAGCAGGTCCAGAGAAAGGCAACAAGGCTGGTGAAGGGACTGGAGCACAAGTCCTATGAGGAGGGGCTGAGGGAGGTGGGGTTGTTTTGCCTGGTGAGGAGGAGCCTCAGGTGAGATCTCATCACCCTCTACAACTACCTGAAACCAGGTTGTAGCCAGGTGGGAGTCAGTCTCTTCTCCCAGGGTGACCAGCAATAGAACAAGAGGGCACAGTCTTAAGCTATGCCAGGGAAGGTTTAGGTTAGATATTAAGAAGTTCTTTACTGAGAGAGATTGGGCATTAGAATGGGCTGCCCAGGGAGGTGGGTGGAGTCACCATCCCTAGAGGTGTTTAAGAAGAGAATGGATGTGGCACTTAGTACCATGTCTAGTTGACAAGGTGATGTTAGGTCACAGGTTGGACTCGATCTCAGAGGTCTTTTCCAACCTAGCTGATTCTGTGATTCTGTGATAAAAGTTTACAATTATTTCCTTAAGAGAAAATAATTCTTATAACATTAGATTAGGTTGCATTTTATTATTATATGTGAAAAAGATATGTAGTATTAAAACTATTTCTGAAGGAAATCAGATGTAAGAAAATATTTATCTCTGAGATTGAGCAGAGCCTGAAGATATTGAAAGCCATGGTCACCACTCTTCATTGTTGTTAATTTAATGGGAATTTTTATGTACTTTTATTCAGTAAAACATTCAAAATCAAGAAAAAAACTGCTGTGTAGAAAATAATTAACACTGAACACAAAGAAAAATAGATGAAGGAAAAATAGCTTCTTAATGTAGTTATTGGCAGTTAAACTCATAATTGTCCCCAAATGCATTTTTTCTTCACATACTTTATTATACTGTACATTTTTTAGTACTTTTAGACAATTTATTTAACTATTTCCTTTTTGCTCATGGAATTGTACTATTATCACAGTCAGCAATTTTTTCTCTGACATGGTCAGGAAAAATTTTATAGGAAATTATTCAAAAGCAAGGCTTAAAGATGGACAAATAGTCTTTAGGTTTACACTAAAAGTGTGACTCTAGTAAAAAAGAACTTTGATCCAGACTGTAAGACAGTTTCAATTATAAAAGACCCAGGGAGATCACTTCTCATACACGTTGAGACAGTAAATGCCCCATTCTCAAAAGACATAAATCAAAGTGAGCATAAATCTCTCACAGCACTGTTTTCATGAACCAACTCTTGAATCAAAAGCACAACTGAAAATTCAGCTTTTCTGGTTTTGCATTGGACAGAGACACAAAACTTCAGCCTTGTAAGGGAATATGTATTTAATCCACACATTTTTTTCTAAAAAAATCAGATGCATTTTCTAAATAAAACCAGATTTTATACCTTTGCCAAATTTTGTCACTGGGTTGACTTCAGGATATATTTTGCACTATTTCTTCATGATACAAGTATAGGGTGAAAAACACAGCACTCAAGCTCTCAACTACCTTTATCAAAACGACAAAGAGGAGAGTTGGCTATTGTGCCTAAAACCATATATAGTGAGTCCTGTATTTTATGAATTTTTAATCTAATTACAGCTTTCAAAAGACTTTAAACTGGAAAAAAGTCCAAGTATTTGATTCAGTTTACTTCTTTTTTTTTTGTTTGTTTTTCTTTGCATTCTTTGTGCATTAATCTAATATTTCAAAGTAACTTAGTTTATTGTACTTCACTCCCTTATCTGTTTTGAAAATTGTACATTTCCTTTATACAAACAATGTATTGTTTTTACCTTTGCTTCAATTTGTTTAGTATCTTGGTTTTGGAACAAAAACTTGATTTTGCTCTTCCCATCGTCTGAAGAACCTTTGAGCTGGGAAAACTTGTACCTCCAAAGCACAGCCTAAAGGAAAAAAAAAAAAAACAAAACAAAACAAAAAATCAGTTATCTCTGAAAATTGTATTAGACACCTGATCAGATAGCTAATCTCCTTCCAAGAGAAATTTTTTTAAGCCCTGTGTGGTACATAATTAAATGAATATAGTGTTCTGTGGTCAGATGTCCCTTTGATCATATAGATGTATTATATTTCGACAATATTTGATTCACATCTCTCGAACTACATATGTGAAAATTACACTGACATTCCTTTATTTATATTTCATATTGATTAATCAGAAAAAAAGAAGGACTATAAATTTATTGTCATGTCAAAAAAACAAAGATTTTTTTTTTCACTGATGATCCGTGGACTACCTCCTCTGAAGTGATGATCTGACATACAAATCTCCTCTTTTTCTTTCCACATTGAAAAATCTAGTATTAAGGTAAAGGGCATATCAAATTAAAAACAAATATCTATTTTAAATGATAAAATAACAAAAGGAAGCTATATCATGAGAATGTATTTTGAGCTTATTTATGAGAGCTCTAATGAGTAATTTGAGCAGATCATTAATTGCAACCGTATCATTGGTCTTTCAAGTAATGATATTATGAATTACATTGTGCCTTGTTGAAAAAGACAGATTGCTCCACAGACAAAACAAGCAATTAATAAAACTTACAGCTGTCTAGAAAAACATCTTTCTTTTTTTTTTTTTTTTTTTTTAAATATATCTAATATGGACTTATGTAGCAAAAAACCCCAACATTTCAACTCCTTTGCTTAAAACTTCAAAAGTGCTACTGTTTGTGGTAATCTTCTCAGCTTCATTTAAAGATATCCCCTCACCCTTCAGGTATTTTGGAGCATTAAAATTTTTCATTGTGATTCCAGTAGTATTTCATATAACTAGTATAAAAATATTTCAAACCATTAGAATACAATATCACTCACATTGTGCTGTTACTTTGAGGACACTAATTTCACAGGCACTGGACAACACAGAAACTTAAGGTAACCCTTTTGTCTAAGGGTTTGTAAATTATTTCCTCTCAGGAGCATAGGATGACATTTCCATCTGTGCCCTTTGTCTATATCTATGAATGATTTAGTATCTACTGGGAATTAAACAGAATATGAAGGAAGTCAAAATTTTAACTGTCCTAAATCTATGCAGGCCCCTTTGCTTCAGGATATGTTGATCTTTTCATGTTAATGACTGGCAAAAATATCTCACCTGCATCAAGCTAAATAAAGTTTACTGTGTATGTCTTAGTAATCTGAAGAGGAAAGAAACCAAAAGAACAGCATCTTCACTGTGCACAATACACAGAGCAAGTGCTAGAACTTTTCTTTAAAATTCTCCCCATATAGTTGCCCCTTACAGATAAAAATACACATCTAGTCTCAGCACCACTTTCATTCTCTGTGTGTATGTGACAGGTGAGCTCTCATCTGCCATAAACAGAATTAAGAACATTCTGTTTCATATAAACTAGAGAAATTTAACAATTTATGAGAAAATATATTTGTTTCAAATGCTGTTCTCCCGAGGCCACTGATCTGTGCTACAGAAAATAGAATATCTTCCCTCATTTCTATTTGTGTGCAATTCCCTTGACCTTGCTTCATCAATGATATTTACTCATCTCTTGAGTTCAAAACAAAACAAAATGAAATAATCCAGTATACCATTCAGGTGACCATAGTCCTACCTACTTTGTAAACTTCTTCTTTTACAGATCTCTGTAACTCAACAAATCTTGCCAGAAGATCAAGGTCATTGCCTTTCTTCAGGAACAGTAAATTTATTTAAGCATGTCAATTCTAAGATGAGAAATGTAAAGGGCATTTATTACGTCTTTATGTCAGGATAAAACAATAAAAGAAAGGAGCTATCATCTTTTTCATCTCTGATGATGTATGGAGGGGCCAGGAGAGAGATGCAGCATTAACAAGGACCCTTAGATGGGCAGGCAAAATCTCAGGGTACCTGGGATTATTCCCAGTCAGAGTAAATTCAAGTGAAGATGAAGGATCTTTAGAACTGCTGTACTGTGACATTTCCATGCAGTTTTGCCTTGCACTTTATTCCCACTTAGACACAGGAGAATGACACCAAATCATAGGCATGATTCAGGAACACACTTCAATTTATGCATAACATTGATTTTGAAGACTCCTACTTAGTAATGGCTCTTACTTAAGTACACTGCAAAATCAAGTCTATAGTGTGGAGAGGATGAATCCCAACAAAACTGCACTTCAACAATCAGGATATCAAAACAAGCTCCTAGAAGTGACAGTCTCTTTGCAGAGATGCTTAAACACTCTTCATCTAAAGTGTAAGGAATAAAAATGCTATTGACAAAGCATGAAATGATTGCCACATGAAAAAATTATGTTTCATTGGAGTGATCTTCAACAAATTGCACACATTTTCCCCCAAAGAAGTCCACACGAGGGAGGGTTCTTTTTGCAAAACCAAGAGTAGGGAAATGTTGTGAGTTTTAAGTTATTAAATCAGGAATGCAAAGCATTTCAAGCTACTCACCCTGGCTATTTCTTTGTTTTAGAGAATCTATGAATAACAGTTCCTACAGCCTGGTTTAAACTGGGAAAAATTGGTTCTCTGATAGACTCTGGATGTGTCTCTATTTCAATATACCATACTACAATAAAAGTATAACAATTTGCTTATACTACTTAAACTAGATGTTCAAATTCTAGATGGCAAAACCGGCATAAATTAGTTAAGTATATGCACAGTAAGACCCTTTCTCCTACCACAGAAACTGAAGTGCTGCCTTGTGTAGCCAGAACTGCACATGGTGATGCAGAATGCTGTGACTGCAGTTACATCACCCTTAAAGTACAGTGTCTTGGGGATGCTGGGTTACTTCCTCTTGTGGTTTCATATGTTCTGAGCATGGTTTTTTCTTATTTTCATTTTCATTACTGCAAAATGCATAAGCAGTGAACAGGGACCAGACCCATCCTTTTTACAAAGACTACTTTGTAGGGGCCCTGGCAGTATTGGCAGAATATGAGCGGCTATAAGGGTCATTTTGAGGTCAACATGGAGGTCGAAAAACTGCTGATGTAAGGACAAAGGAGGAAGATAAGGTGAATAACAAGATGTGGAGCCAGAGCCAGCATCTAATCAGCAACCAATGAAATGCTTGCCTGAGGCACGTGGAGAAGGACTGCTGGCCAGTTGCAAAGCAAGGAAAGGCGCGTGTCCGCATGAAAGACCTCTTAGAGAGTATAAAAGTGTAGTGATTACGTGAATAAAGTGAATTGAATCTGCATCATATTGGTGTGTTTATTCTCTCCTGTTCTCACCCACGTATGGCTTCGGCACTACTTCATAGTGCCAAAGCAAGAAACTTTTAGGTGAGTGCCAGACGCACTCAGCTAAGCACCCAGTTTTGCACAGATGTGCAACTACAGCAGTGACTTAAACACATGAGACAGAGAGTTTCGCATGTTATCTTTCATGTTCCTGCGGGCTGACTTCAGCGTCACAGTGCTCACTATGGTGACTGTTCTGGAGTCTAATTTTAAAGGCTAATTCTCCTGCATTAGAAATAGGCACCCTTGGGAATACTGATCTGCTCCACTGTCACTGTAATGAATTTTTTTTATGTTTTTGAATATCACAGTTCCTCAGAACCATGTTTTGAATGCTTGCCTCAGAGAGTTAGCATAGGATGTTATAATTTTGTACAAATATGTATATGTATATGTATATAAATGGACTTCTAAGAATGAAGTACATTTGCAAAACATGCAGGCTTTTTCACAAATTGCGTCATATAAATTATTCCTAAATCAGTTTTCATGAATTATAAAATATAAGCAGAAGTACTTACTGGTTTGAAGGTACGGTGTTACTGAGCTCAACACTATAATATATTCCAATAGGACTTCTTTTAGCTGGTAAAAGCAGTCTGTTATCTTCAAGAACTTTCCTTGTATAATCCTCAGTAACTGTGTATAATTTGCATCATTGAGAATATTTTATAGGACTATATGTAGCATTTTAGAAAAATTTTAGGAAAATTTTAGGAAATTTTAGGAAAAATTTTGGTATACCCTAAATAGACTTGACCAGTGGACCAGGTGCCAATTCCTTTTAAAGCACAAAATGCAACCAAAATAGAAACGATTCTCTTGTTGTGATGGGTTTGATAAATCCCAAAAAACTCAGATTAAGGTTTTAGTTTTAGCTAGGCCCCACTTCTGTGGGTC
>JAWWEU010000081.1:111942370-111962624 GCA_035583155.1 Acropternis orthonyx | reverse complement strand
CACTTCTTTTAACTGAAACTCTGTCACATTGGGAAGTGGTTGGTATTTTGCCAAGAGTCAAACCAAAACAATAACACTTGTAGATACTGGCATGAGATACTGATGATGCCTCTGAGACACTTTTCAAGTTGAGGCACACAACTTTATTATGCCTTGATGAAAGACCAAGATGAGAACTCATTATTACCTATTCATTGCCTTGAAAAGTGAATTATCCTTCATTGAGTGAAGACAGAACTTTTGAACAACAGCAAGCAGTCCAACCCAGAAAATGGGGACCAAGGTAAAAGCATATACTGAAAATACCACCATCTTCACAATTTCCATACTCTTAGTGTGGTTGCAGAAAATCTGATGTAATTAATCCATATTTTGAGAAATGCACTGTAAGAAGACAATTTCTGAACAAATACAGTATATAACATGAATTGAAAACAACCAATAACATATAAATCCTTTCCAAATTATTATTCATAGATTGCTTAGGCTGTTTTTTGCATTTTATATCATTTAATAAAATTAACTTCAAAGAATGCAAACAAATAAACAGTGCAGACAAGCTGACAAATTAGATTTAAGACTTCTCTTGAGATGTTATTATTGTAGTAAGAAGTCATCAAAAAGCAAAATCCTATATTAACTGAAATAAATAGGATTTTTTTTTTCCTGTGACATATCTGGGACCAAGATTCTCCACCAATATTTTTTAATGAGAAATATTTTATTTATAAGTAATCATCTAGGACTCATTTGTTCTAGTCTTTGCAACCAAATTACTGCCTATTATCTTCTGCTGGTGTTATTTGGCTATAATTACCCAAGGATGCTCTCTGCCTGCATATTTTTATTTTATAGTTGGGACACAAAAGCAATACATAAATGACACATGGAAGAAAAGCTATTGACTTCTATACCTGCAATACTTTGCTGGTGTTTCCCACAGTCATACAAATGAAGAAAATGATCTTGCTTCTATTCTTAGCACTAGTGTTAAATCTAGAATGCATATTCTGCAAGGGACCTTAGAAAATACATTCCCATCCGTATTATATGTCAGTTTGCTACTCATTCCCAGATTCCTGGACTAAATAACATACTATTTTGATGAGATGACATCAGACAAAATCACTTGTCATTTAGATAATGGCATCAGAAATGTTGGAATATATAATTAGGTTAGGCTATGTCTGGGAACGTTAGTTAGGGGTTTTGCTTTGTTTTGAGTCAGGGAGTTGTTTTACCCTAAACAGAAACTGGATGACCAAAAAATCACAGAATAAATAGTGACTGTATTTTTACTAACCATGCTCTAGGGAATATGCATAGAAATGTGACTGTCTGACTAGTCCATGCCTCTGTGATAGCTACATGATTTAGGATCAATATAAAGGGCATTATGCATTGGTACTAGCAAAGAAAAGCTGTATTTTGTCAACATAGAAATGTTCAACGTGAGTAGATTTGTGTTCCATGGTTTCAGTGATGAACTACCTTCAACATATTATTTAGTAGTCTTACTTCTTCTATATTGGATTATGCATCATGGACCAAATCTGTTCTTGCAGAAAGACTATTTACACTTAAACTTGTGCAGTAGTGTTTCTACCACATACTGCAATGGCATAATTTCACCTGCCAGTGAAGCCACTTGAGGAGTGGCTGAGGTCACTTGGCTTGTTCAGCTGGAGGAGACTGAGGGGAAACCTCACAGCAGTTTGCAGCTCCCTCATGAGAGGAAGAGGAGGTGCAGGCACCTCTCTCTTCTCTCTGGTGACCAGTGACAGAACCCAAAGGAATAGCATGAAGCTGAGTCACAGGAGGTTTAAGCTGGATATTAGGAAGACATTCTTAACCCAGAGGGTAGCTGGTTGCTGGAACAGACTGCCCAGGGAAGTGGTCACAGCACCAAGCCTGACAGAGTTCAAGAAGCGTTTAGACAATGCTATCAGGCACATGGTGTGATTCTTGGGACTGTCCTATGCAGGGCCAGCAGTTGGACTTCGATGATTTTTGTGGATCCTTTGCACTTCAGGATATTCTATGACTCTATGAAATACAGGTTTTCTTTATACTTTCCACTGACATGAAGTATACAGGTTTTATTGTGTAATAGGAAAAGAAGTTTGGCCTTCAGTAGGATTCTTGGAAAAAACCTGAAAGAATCTGTCAGTGTTTTATAATGATTAGACAGCTACATCTCAGATCACCTGTAAATGCTGGAGTAATCAAAGAAACCCTCTTTATTGAGGAAAGGATATCAGAGGTCTCTTTTCAAATTCTAGTTTCTGCAAATCCCTTTGCTCTCTTTTCCTTTGCATCTTCAAAAAGCTGTAGCTGTACTTTTTCAACACTGTCTCCTTTTTCTTGATACTCTGATTGATTGAATTATTCTTCCTTTTAGGTTTTTAAGGCAATTTTTTATATTACATATATTACCAAATTATGCTAAACATCCATGGGCACCTTTCAAGTTAATGCTGTTTTTCATCTGACTAAAATAAGCAAAACTCCTACAAGTTAAACTAAATAACAAGCAGATGCCTTGAAGGTCCTTGTTTTCAAGAATAAAAGTAATTGGGTCTTCAGGTACCTGGGATACACCTTAATTTGTCTGTTTGTCTCATAGGTAATTGAGAAAGATTGCATTCTTGTAAAGTGACACTTTGTCCAGACTTATAGCAGCAGTAGGGAAGTGAGTAGGATTAAGATCTTGTTCATGCTCAGTTCTACTGTGTTACAGATCTCCGGAGAGTGCCTTACTACAAAAGAATTATGGTCCAAGGCAATTTCCTTTGTCAACTGCTGCAGCTTTATAACTGTAAAGGGAAAGACAGGAGAGGACACAGACGATAAAAAACAAAAATGAGGCAAAGGAAAAAAAATCAAGAAATTCAGCCCTTATAAAATAACTGTTCTTGTCCATTACTGAAATTACATAGAATGCTAAAAGACTACAGTTTATTTCCTTGGTACTGATGGATGACCTACCAACATTTGATTCTCGCCACAGAACATAAAACTGTGTGAAATATACTTGATGGCCTATATTAAAGTTGTAGTAGCTATTTTTTCAGCATTTCAACTTCTAAGCACGAAAAAAATATTTTTTTCACAAGAGTTACATCATTAAATCTCTATCTTGTAGTGAGTCTAGTTTCCTCCTGCCTTCTCTATTACTGAAATTTGGGAATCAAGAAGGGTTTTGCATGAGGTTTTATTGCAATATGTTGTACATGTATTAGTTGTATGAAGAGACAGACCATAAGGTATGTATGCCTGGAAAACATGGAGCTTGTTCCTAAAGAAATAAAAATAACCACTGCTCCATATGATTTAGTAGCTTTTCAGTATGAAAAACAAATTAAATATATTTGCAATGCTATTTTATTGTTTACAGTGTATTATCTTTTTTGATGAAGCGTACCAGGTTTCTGCACAAGAACACAGGACAGGTACACTGAGCTTTGTTGATATGAGCCTCATGGGCCATTATGTACCTTTTTGTTACTTTGTTCCTGCACCACCATATAATTCAACAGCACCTTAATTTATTTGCAGTCCTACAAGGGATGATTTTTTTCTCTTCCGACAAATATATATTTTTGTCTGCTCATTTAAAGAGCAGTAAGTGTGATGGAGTACAGATACCTTTGTACAGGTAGGTATATTCCAATGTATATTCACGCAAACATATATATATATGTATTATTTGTAGACGTTATGATGCAAATATGCACATTATAGAAAACAATTCTAATGAATGTCATAAACAGAAACACATATAACACACATGTCTATATATATTTATCCATACACTTTAAGTGTAGTCATTTTTTTTTTTTTTTTTTGTTAGAAGCACATTAAAGCTAAGTTATTGAATGCCACTTCAGTAGGTAGTTTGATACATTGGATCACTTTCAGAATACTAGTTAGATGAACTTCTGTACAAGTCTTGTTATTCTGTGTAATCTATCCATCTCTATACTTAATTCTAAAGGTGACTAATTGGCTGCAAGACCTTATTTATAAATGTTTATCATAGTATCTGTGTATCTCCATACCTAACATAAATTGTCCACAAAAGAGTTACATTTGTTCATTAAAATATTGATGTGTATATTCTAGCTAATGTTAGACAAATTTAAGACCTGAATTGCTGAGCTGTAATAATGCTGCAAAAATGACCTAGGGTAAAATTTGGTTTATAATTTGTGAGATCAAGTTAGATAAAATTAACCTTTTGGATATTTTTAGAATTTTCATAGTATAAAAAACAAACAAGCAATCAAACAAAACATTTAACATGGGAAACATCTCAAGAAATTATGTCTGGTGTAGATGCTGTATACTAAGACACCTTGTAGTGCAAGGAGTAACTAAACAGAACCTGGGAAATGTGATTAGGCAGACAAAAGAAAGGAAAATATCTAAATGGCATTCACAAAGATTAGGTAAAATCACTTTCTGTAGAACACCACCAAGGAAGAAACAGAAAGTTCATTAAGAGGATGCTATTCAACATCCTGTATTCCAAATAAAGCAAATGAAATTGCATTAAAGCTGGTGGACATTTTTTTTTCAGAAAGTCCTCAGTGGAAGAGATGCTGTGGAGAAACTCTCCATTGATCAGATTTAAACTTCCACGTATGCCAACGCTGGAAGCAGATGGCCTTTTGACTCCAGTATATAACTACTGCCAGTGAAAGACTACATCACAGAAATAAGCATAATCAAACATTGGCCAATGTCTGTTTGGCCTGTATGTCACAGGTCGCTTTCATACCGTACATCATTAGTAAGAAGGAAAGATGACATCTTGCATCGGAGCTCTGACCCTGGAAATTGCTACAGAAGAACAAGGATACAAATATACTTTTTACTACTTTTTAATGTTCAGGGAGAAAAATTATTTTGTGTCCAAAATTATATTTGGTATTTTACAAACTGTTTACCTGAATTAAGAAATTATTTTCTGAAATGTTGGACGAATATGATTTAACTAGGCAGTCTTAAAAACTGTTTTTTCTCCTTTCAGAAAATTACAATGGTTCATTATAAACAACAATAGCAATAGAGAAACATACCAAATGCTCTAAATGATGAAGTAGTGTTGACTCTAAGAGCTATCAGTCAGAAAATGAATAAGAGAAAGCAGGTAATATGCAGCAGAAACAGCTATGATTTATCTCAGCACTGTTATAATCGCATCACAGTACAGATTTGTTCTGAATAACTCAGTTTAATACTTTGTTACTCATATTCATCATTGGTGTGTGCAGACACAGAAACAAAGTTTTTATGGAATTATGATGTGTTTAACTTGAAATACATTTAGCACAGATGACAGTTTTTAACCACTAATTTTAACTTACAAAGTTAAGTATTATATAAAGATTAAATCATAATAAGCAAGGAAACAAGCTACACAGGGTTTCACAGCTTTTGTCTGGAAATCATAAGAATAATGAAAGCCATTACCCTCTATAAACTTCTTCATGAAAATTGGTAGTGAGTCTGAAGTTTAGAACGTTTGTGAAATTTTGACTGCAATTTGTCAAGCATGTTGGACAAAACCTATAAACTTGCTTGGAATGTAAGAGGAAGAAAAAAAAAATATTGCTGCATTGCTTATATAAGTGGAATATTTGAATAGCTAAAGAACTTAAAATCATGAGTTAAAGAACTTCACTTCCTTCACTTCTGTTTATTAGTGATTATGCATTTTTAAAGACACCTCACAATCAATTCATTAGTGATTAAGAAAGAAAACTTAAAATACCACAAGCACAATATTAAGGATCAGCTTGGAATTGCTTGAAGATTTAAGACCGCACTGCAACAAAATATACAACAGTACTTCTCAGGTGTTCTGAGAAACTATTTTGTTTCTGAAGATCTTTGTGTTCTGGGAAACATGTAAGTGTCATAAATAAATAACAACAAAGCATTTAATCCAGACAGATCCATTAGATCTGTCCTCCAAGTACTTGTTCAAGACCTTCTTTGAATTCATTAAAACATTTTGCATTTGCAGTGTTATTCTGAGAAGTGAGAAACATACTGAATGAACAGTGCAATATGAAAGTGAACTCTGAAGTCTATAGAATATGGCCTTGAGTTAAGCTCTACACAAAAAAGAGTGGTTGAATTTGGTATGACCAGTGCCAAAATAACAGAGGTGAACATGTACAAGAGGAGGACCACTAAGTTGATCAGATGGCTGGAGTTGAAGACAGGCTGAGAGACTTGGGGCTGTTCAGGTTGGAGAAGAGAAGGGTGTAGGGAGATCTTGTTGTTGCCTTTCAACACTTAAAGGGGGTTTATACGAAAGGTGGAGAAAGAGTTTTTACCAAGGCCTACAGTGACAGGAAAAGGGGACAATGTTTTTAAACTAGAAGAAGGTAGAGTTTAGACTGGACAGAAGGAAGACATTTTTTATGATGACGGTAGTGGGTCAGTAGAACAGGTTGCCTCAAGAAGCTGTAGATACCCCACTGCTGAAAGTGAAAAGTAGTAGTTTGTACAGATCTTTCAAATACAATTTGTAAAACATCATAGAATTTAAGAAATTATATGTAAGTACCTTTTTTATGAATAATATGATATTTTAAATAATGTTTTTGTCATTCATGGGACACTTGTTAGGATTTGTTTATGGTCTTAATTCATAAATGTATATACAAACATTAATAAGATATAGATAATTTAATTTAAATTTTATTCATGTTTCCATTGCCCCACAATATGGTTTTCTCTGAACTTTATTGGAAAATATATTTTGATTTCCTGCTTCATATGAACTCTGTCATTATGTGGAAAAATAATACTTTTAGCCCTTGTGACTATACAGGTCTAGTTTATGTTTCAGAATGTGTCAGACTAGTAAGATTGTTGAAGAATGTTGACAGTATAGACACAGCTTACACCTGTCGTCATCATAAGGAAAATATCTGAATAAAATTTTGGCTAAGAGAGATGCAGCTTTCATCTTTCCATAGAATGATGGAGACTAGGTAATACTTTTCCTGTTTAGGCAAGGTGGGTGACACAGAACAGATTTGAGACAAGTTTTCACCCTATGGCTTGTTTGACAATTTTAACTGTGGTGGTCACTTGGCAAGAGATTATGTTGCTTTCTATTGTATTGTTTCTTTTCTCTTCTAATGCAGTTGCCATCCTTATCTCACACTGCCTAATGCCCGATTACCTAACAAAACAGCATCTTTTCTTTTTATTCATAGTGTTATTTATGCTTTATTTTAACTTACGATACAATACCTACAATACAAGCAGTAATAGGATCTATGTGAAAGAGGGGAAATTTAGGTTAGATATATAGAAGAAATTTACTACGAAGTTCGTGAGGCACTGGAACAGGTTGCTCAGAGAAGCTGTGAATAACTTGTCCCTGGCAGTGTCCAAGACCTGTTTGGATGGGGCTTTGACCAACCTGGTCTAGTGGAAGGTGTCCCTGCCCATGGCAGGGGGGTTAGAACTAGATGATCTTTAAGATCCCTTCCAACTCAAACTATTCTATGATTCTGTAATATTATATGTATTATAATATATATGTATTATATTTAAAAAATATTATTGGAGAGTGGGGAAAACGGGGGGTTGGTGTGGTTTACTGAGTCACTGTATTTTAGTTCTGTTGTGCTGATTTTTTGTGTAATGCCTTCTAAACTCATAATCACATTTCACTGATGAATCATTCAAGATTATTTGCTTAACAAAAAGAAACATACATACATACATACATGAGTATTTTGATTTCAAATTCACCACTCCTTGAGCCAATGAACTGTAGATTGGAGTGGGAAGGATAAAAAGGTTCAGATTAGCAGAGTAATATGGTGGGAAGGGTTGACTTAAGATCGAGCACAAGAGCATATTCTGGAGTCAAAAGGGCATTTTCAGCAATTGCTGGTGGCAATGTTGCAGCCTCTCAAAGAAAAACAAGTACCAAAGAGAAGTGTAACTTAGAAGAGAGATTCACATTCTCACATAACACCAGTGCCAAGTAGTAGCAGTAAAGCCTGCTTACATTTTAGTACTTGCCAGCAATTAGTGCAATTGCAAACATACTCAGGCTCTCAATGATTTTACTGAGATTTGAACTTGCAACAATATCAGCTGGAAACTGATGTCATTCCGTTCACTGGATAAAGCAAACCCTTTTAGCAGTTGTATTGAGTTTTTTTAAGGATGACAGGAAAAGCTGATGGGTAAGACATGAAGACTACAGTTGATTTATGTTTTTATAGACACCTGAACAAAAATATACAAAACACAAACTGGGAATTGCTGTAATAGCACACGCTCCAACCCATGAAACAAGAGAAGAGAATGGAAGGTTATTTTCAAAGCTCACAGATCAGATTGAAACCATTAAGATAATTTCTTCTCAAAACCAAGGACACACCAGCAAAAGAAACATCAAACTCAATCAGCATGGGCTTTCATGTGAAATTAAAGAATGAAAATCTGATGCATTTTTCAGATTGATATTGGTATTGATTTTTCAATAACAAGCACATAAAGAATACAATTTCTCACATAATTAAAAATCACTCCTGAATTTAAACTAAAGCATGAGAGATTTGACAAGAGATGATCTGTTTCTATAACAAAGAGAAGGACATTTTAAGGATGTAGTACCTATCTCAAAATATAATAAAAAACAAGGAATAATAATAGTTTTATGGAAACAAGTCTTAGAATTTCACCTTTGTGGCAGCATCAAAACAGACAAAGCCCATGCTAAAATCGATGGTAAGTCCCATAAGATGACTCTCCAAAACACAGGCATATGTCTTGCACTGTAAAAGAAAAACCAGAGAAGGTATTTAACCACAGAACACATTTCTTACAATACTTCCTAAGACCACTATTTCTGTGTCTTTATTCTAATGTTTATATTTCTCAAAATTATGACCAGAAATTACTAATTTGTGTGTAAATATGCCAATTTATTGACAGTATATTTCAAATCAAATAATTTTTATCAATGATGAAGTTGTCTAAGTAATGTTAAAAAAAGGCATTGCTTCCATTAAGAAAAAAAATGAAACAGAATCAGAATTGCCTGAGTTCCTTACAAATCACAATTGCTAAAAGGAGAGCTTTATGATTTTCAAATCTTCTTATTTATTTTCATAACCAGTAACAACTTTTAATATTAATATATTCCTTTTAGTTTTTAAGAAAAAATAAATGTATATGTAAAATACCTCTTTGGTATGTTGTTTATTGTGGTTCTCTATGGTCCTAAATCTCAGTCAAAAAGGTAGTATTTCATGCAATTTAGCAACTCATGTAATCATATGAAATACCTTTTTTGCTTCTGCTAGTGGACCAATGTATCTCAAATGTTTCTATGAGAAACCTTGAAATCCTGAAAGACTTTATCGTTCTACAATCTTTAAATTTATACATCTATTTATTTCCATATCATAGTTCAACACATGACATGAGACATCTATTAAAACAATTTTCAGGATCAAAACTGTTGCTGTGCTTGGAAGCTGACTCCAGGAACAAAATTACAGACTTGTATTTTTCATCATAAAATGGGTAAAAATTAAAACAATTCCAAATTTTATGCAATTTCTTTAAAGAAAGCATTCTTATTGTATAGACATTTTACTCTCTCAATTAAATTAAATACAGTTATATTCTCCAAAAATTGCTGTAGCCACTAAAACTATGAAATGAGAACAAAGACTCCCATGATCTGTAATGTGTCAGAGAATCAAAATATAAATTGTAAATATGGGAACAGTGTGAGTTACAAAATTGTCAGTACTACAAAAGTACCTATGATTATCTTTGGCATTTTGATTGTCAAGGATAAATCACATGCCTTTACTTATATATTCTTTGGGGGGGCTCTTTGGATTCTAAATGGTCTTTCCCAGAACACAAGAAGCTGAAAGGGGCATTAGCAGCTTATAACAGTTGAAATAGACACTTCAATGAAGGGAAATTGAAAACTTCACAGCCAGTGTTCATATTAGCAAATAAAAGTGGACTTTTTTTCTTAGATCAGCTACACCATAAAACTACTACAAATATATAAACCTTGATTGTAAATCAGTGTTACTGAAAAAGAAGAAGATATTGCTGTTGCCACCATCTCACTAGTACAAGAAAAGAGTGTAAAGTAATATATTTCACAGTTACTTATAGTTAATGAATTCACATATGCAAAAATTTTCAGGTATTGCATGCAAAGTAAAAAATGTACAGTTTTGTAGAATTATCTTTAAACTTCTTGCAAGATGAAAACTACATTTTTATTTGTAAACCTACAAAATCTGGGACAAACTTAGAAACTCTACCAGAAATTAAATTTTGGCAAGGAGACAGTATATGAGATTTAAAATATATATTGTCATCTAAAGTCATCTAACTGCACACCTCAACACCAGAGGTCAGCCTTCAGCGCCATGCTGAGATGGCACAGCTACCTCTCCTTAAGGACAGCACTGTGCTTGGCCTAATTAGCCTCACTGGGAAGTTAAGATATATGAGAAACAGAACATACCAGTCTTGGTTCAAGGCTGCACTGAAAAACCAACCTGCTTCCCAGATTGAAAGTGCTTTCTTTTAAAGGCAGTGCACAGTTTGAGAAGAAATATTGTCTAGTTCACCTCAGTGTAGTTATTTCTAGGCAAAAACTGCAGACCACCAAGCAGCAGCTGATGCTTTACTTGTTCTTTACTTATATGTAAGATCATTCAATGCCCTCAGACCATGCATTCCATGATGTTCAAAACAATCCAGAGAAGCAAAAATTTGAGAATAACAAAAGGATTTCTGGACAGTGAAATCCTAGTTTCTTTGGAGAAGAATGTCTCCTAGCTTATGCATGTGTTGTATGCACTTGCACATGATTCTGGTCACAGGTAATGTGAACTTTCAGACACTAGTTAACTCTGTCAATATTTGTCTCAACTTTATTTTCTTGAATTTGTCTTTTAATTCAGACTTTTGGAGAAAATAAAAAATGCAGAATTTTTTACCAGGATACATGATAATTTAAGATTTCTTATACATTTAACAAACATATTAAAACCTTAAAAGTGATGATTATTAATAAATACTCTGGATGTTTGACTTTGGTTGCTGATTTCTCAATTACAGGTAATGAAAACTTTATCAAAATTGAAGCATCTCCCTCTGAAAAGAAGCAAAATATACTTCAGCACTCATTTTTTTGTTCTCTCACAGAATACAGAATCTTAAGTTGGGTTTATGAATAATTCAACGGATCAGGCAGAGGCTGAAGGGGACAACTCAAAGTTGTTTCTTAGATTCTGTTTCCTCAATACATACAGTTTAAATTGTGAGTTTAGTTTAAGTTATCTCTGAAGCTGAAGGAAGCCATACTAAAAATCTAAGACTTAATTCAGACTTTTAAACTCAGATTCAACTTCAATGGAGGCAAATGCTAAATTCCTGCAGCATAAAACAGCTTACATAATGATCCTCATATTAGAAAACAAACAACTACAATACAAACAAGGACAGCAATACAAAAATTCATGATGTAAGAGGTGAAAACTTTAGCTTAAAGTAGCAGGAACACAAAGGGAATGTGAGAGTCATCTATAATTGCACATTATTACACAAGCTATAGTATTCTCAGATTTTTCGTACAACAATGCTGTGAGACAGTAAGGAAAAAGGATCAATTCAACTAATTTTTTTAATAGGTAATTAGGAAAATGGATTAGCATCACTTACTACCCTAAACAAAGCTAACTTAAAGGTGACTGTAACACACCAAAATGACACCACTACATTACTGCATCACATTTTTAATTTATTATCAGTTTGACTATATATCCTCTAATACATTTCTTTTCTAAAAGAACAAAAATTATATATTTATATTGAGGCATTTAAAAATATTTTAATTCATGATATATTCCTTGAAATTAGACTAGAATAGGACCTGTTTAGCTTCTTGTGGAGGTTAATGCCAATTTATAGTCACTGAGCAATTGTTATTATTTGTATGATTATGGAATAGAATAATTTTAAAAGGCAGTTTTAAACTGCAGTTATACTTTGAAAGTCATATGACTTTATTGTAAGGCAAACCTGCACACAGCTGGATTATAATTCACATTATATAGGAATATTCATATGAATATGATTGCATAAACAACAATTTTAGTGCAGTTGATGCTTTAATTTTCAACCTATCACCTTTTTTTTTTCCTCACAGAGTAATAAAAGAACTTGGAAACATATTATACCATCAGATTTTATTGCATCTTTAAATTGGTAGATGAAAGCAGAAATGGATTGAAAAATGAGGCGGCCAAATTCAGTTATATTAAAAAGTTGTGGGTTTTTTTTTTTTTTAAATTGAGGTAGAGAAAATAAAGGAAAAAAGTTGAAATAATGAGTTCCATAATAATAATCTATCAGGAGAAGTCTGTTTGTCCCCCTTCACAGATTTTCTATAATCAATCAATCAGTCTCAGGAAATCATTATTTTGAGTTCTTAATTTCTACTCTGAACATCAGGAGAGGAAAAAAAGAAAGGTGCAAAGGTTAAGATTAATCTGAGATCAAGATTATTAGGGAAATTATTTTGGGGAAGCATGAGAGTAATTTTGAATAAATGTAATTCTAAAACCCAAAAGAAAAATCTAAACTAGGAATGTTACGATATGAATCAATTTTAGAGTAGAACAAACGGGAAGTGGCTTCTGGGTTTAAAATTATTTAAGAAAAATGGCATATATTCTTTTATTAATGGCACAGTACTGCTTCTGTAAACTATGTTGCAGTCAGTTATATAAGGTAAGAGAAGTTTCTATAAAATGAAACAGAGTGTATGAAAGAGAAAAGTTGAGTCTTCTCCACTTCTCCTCCTAAAAAGGTAATATGCATTAAAACTGACAGCAGTGTAGTCTTTCCAAAAGGGATCATCATTAGTATATACTAACTCAGTCTGTCTGCATGTGGTGGTTCATAGGTCAGAAAAGAGATAATATATAACTAACTAACAATTTGTCTGAATAAGATCATGTCAGTGCTTGCATTCCCAGGAGGACACAGGAAATCCATGAGCGAATACTTGCACAGGTTAATATGCTAATATGACTCCTGTAGGGGTGTGCAACTCATGGTAACATCAGCTAAAGCTGTTCTAACCACATGTATATTTTGTGATTAGAACATCAATATATCAGCTAGGATTAAATTAGTTATAATTGTGGTGGGTGCTTTTTTTCTCCTATTTTAAGTCAAAAAGTCATGACTTTTTGGTCATGTGCAAAAAACAAAGTTATCTTTAAACAGTCTCATATGTAGTTTGCTATAAAAATTCACTAGTAATCAGCACTTGAAGGTCATCCATCTCTGCTGTCATAGGACTATTGAATAAATACACAAGAAACAAGACATGTGTGACAACAGAATAATATATCTGTCACAACAGAATAATATATCTGAGGTACAATTCTGCTCTTGCTTGTATCCAGTGAGTACTTCATTCAGTGTCCTCTCATTCCTGGTATTACAAGGACAACTTAATTTCTGCAAGGTTCTCTTGTGAAATCCAGTAGTAAATAAGGTAGCATGTAAGGCAGTAAGAATATCTAAACAACTGGGTTTTGTCCCTGACCTATAAATTGCTTTTCCTCGTTTGTCCATGAACTTCAATTAACAAATACATATCACCAAATCATAATAACTCAAAGATTGTATTTGAGATGATCTCTTCCGAACATTAGATTGCAAGATGTTTGGGACCACCCAAAGGATTCTTATGCAATTATTTACACAACACAATAATAATTTGAGAGCTGCAGGAGGTCAGAAAATTTCTTAAGTTGCATCATTATTTCATATCGGCCGAATTTGTTAATTTACCAAAAGGTGATCACCAAGGCAGTTGTTCTCACCTGTATCCGTTCAACTTCTAAAAATGTTGCTGTTTGGAAGGCTTTTTCCCATAGTGTTAGGTCAGACTCTAGCTCCACAGAAAAGTAAAGATCTTCACCACATTCAGACTGGACACTGAAGCAATGTTTCCGTCGGTCCAGTAGATCACTGTCCTGATGAAAACCTGAAGTTATATAATCTGGCATACATCAATTAATATTTTTAATTGCAAATATTTATGCCTCAAACTCATTTTCCAATGGCACTTCTAATTATAATAGTAACTACTGAGAAATTGGGATTTTGGTGTAAATACTGACATTTCAATCAGTCTAAAAGAGGACACATATTCAGAATGGTATCTCTGAAATTTTAAGCAGTATGAAAAGTCCATCTGTCTTATTTTCCCTATAGAGGGTGGAGAAAACAAGTTTATATTTCTGGTAGCTTACAAAATTCAGCTTAGAATTTGTCTTTAAATGGATATTGCCAGTAGAGACTACAGTGGCTGCCAGTGGTTAGGTTGCTGGCTTTGGACCTGAAGGACAAAGTTATTTTTGGCTTTACTGTCAACATAACACCACACAATGGATACCAGTTTACAAATATTTAATAATCAGTAATTGCTAGCATTTGTAATTGGTACTAAACCAAGGAATAAGAAAGTTAATCAGGAAATCAATTCACTAAAATATTTATTTATTATTTATTTCTCTATTTAATACAGGATACTTTATGGTAAAATTCTGCCATGCAATTTTTTTCCTATGAAAAATATATTAGTAGAAACAAGTTTAATTAATTTTTGTCCCTATTGTGTCAAAGAAGTCACAAATTCATCAGCTGTCCTTGCCAAAACATCTGGAAATTTAGGTATATGTAGCCTGGGTGCAATTTCTACAATGCTACCCAAAAGCAAAGGGCACAGTTAAGATCAGTGAAGGAGACTCACAAGGCAGTATTGCCTTCTAGTTATACACAACTTGAAAAGACCAAGGGGAGCATAATCAGCTGATACAAGCTGGAAGAGCACCTCACATTTTTCAAGCCATCTCTCCCTGGGGCAGAGAACCAGGAACCCAAAGCCGACTGAGAACAGAAATATATAAAACAGGAACCCGTCTGAAACTATTACTCTTAGTCATACAAGTATGGAACACTACTTTCCTCTTTCTATTCTTGCAGTAGACATGTGACAGACCTTTTCAAGAAAGCCAGCACAGCATGCATTCATGAATGCTTCTGGTTCAAGACTGCTTTACAATTCCTAGAAGAATCAGCTATAGAGGCAAAATACCATCCCTTTGTGATCATTATGACAAAAACAAGTTACTAGGATTTAAAATTGCCAGTCACTGTGCCATAATCTCCTTCCTTACTTCCATAAACTCCTCAGTTTAGTAGCTCAGTAGCATTGTCAGGTATGGAAGAAGCAACATGAACACAGGCTGTTTGATCTTACAAACAGTGTTTCCAAAAAAATGAATATTCTCACATATTTTTCTCCCAAATGTTTTAGAGGGCTGTGTAGTTGAACCAATTGGATGTAGCTGAATAATAGCCTATGTCCTATGACAAAATCTTATGTCTCTTTTTTGGTATCTTTTCTTCCCTCTCTTTTTTTTTTTTTTTTTTTTTTTTTGTTTTTTTTTTTTTTTTTTTTTTTTTTGTTTTGTTTCCTTTCCAATCAGGCCCTTCCACTAAAACTAAAGTGTCAGTTCTGCTCACAGTATGTTCTCACCAGCATTCAAAAAAGAGGTTATAATGTCTAGGTTGTTGTTAAGGCCATCTATGCTCCATTGCACATACAGCCTCAAAGCGCACAGAGCAGCAACACTGTGAAAAATGTTTAACCTTCTGGATACGTGTAGCAACATAAAACATAGAATCACAAAACAGCTTGAGTTAGAGGGGACCTTAAAGATTATCTAGTTCCAACTCCCTTCCATACCCAGTGACACCTTTCACTAGACCAGGCAGGTCATCAAAGCCCTGTCCAACCTGGCCTTGAACACTTCCAGGGATGGGGCAACCAGTTTCAGTGCCTCACTACCCTCACAGTAAAGGATTTTCCAATTTAAACCTACTGGCTTTGAGTTTGAAGTCATTCCCCCTTGTCCTGTCACTAAATGCTCTTGCAAACAATCTTTCTCCATCTTTCTTACAGGGTCTCTTCAGGTACTGAAAGGCTGCAATTATGCCACTCTGAATCCTTCTCTTCTCCAGGATGAACAATACCAATTCTGGATGAGTAAAAGCACAGGCAGACTCTCACTCTTCAAGGGAAGAAAAGATATTTCTTATAGTATAACAACTCTTCTTGTCTAAGAGGTCTTAAGTGGGGTCTTTAACTTGCTGTGCTTCCATGACTACACCTGATTGAATAGGCCTGTTGGTCCATAACCAAATGGACCTATTCAGCATGGAATCTGACAAGACTCACGTGTAAGGTACATGTATTTCCTAGGGAAGGCTTTAGTTTTTCACAGATATAACCTCAGAATAAACTAAAAATATTTTTAACTCATCTTTACCTATTCTTGACAATAGTCAGTAGAGAACAAGTAATTATTACTAATGCAAACTCTTAAATCTTTTTTGAAACATGTCTATGGAACTAGCTGGGATCACAGGAATCACCGTCATTAAATTAATGGAAGCAATAACCTCTGCTTTTAAATGGGAAAGAGCTTAGTGCAGTGCTCTGTTCCAGAATGCATATATATATTTAGCTGGGCAGAGTTAAGGTTTGGTGCTTTTAAATTACATTGTTAGACTCTTCAATTGTTACAGGCTTTTCTTTTCCTATTGAGAAGAATATGTTGCCTATGAAAAAGGGAAGAGTCATTGTGTAGACTGAGAAAAACAAAATGTTAAAAGTTTTACTGATATTGAACTCAAAAAGTGCTTGAAAAATGCAAAAATCTCAGAAGTCTTTGAAGTGATTAAATAAAAGCCTGTGTATTTTATTGCCAACATTGCTAGCAATAATTGTACTGGGTTTTACAAAGAATTACATAAAACCTAGATGATGAAAAGAGAAAGAAGAGCTAAATGGGATCTACGATATTTATACAGATTTTTGCTTTTTATATATGAAAATGAGAGCATGCTTTGATTTAGAGATGATCTAATCAATACTAGGGAGCATTTCCCCTCAGTGTTTTACATGTAAAAATTTCAGAGTATATCGGATACTACACTGTATTATGTCAAACAACACACATAATGTACTAATTTATTAATGGAATTTACATTCCATGAAGTTCTTATTTGGAATGAAAACAAAATTCAACACTTGCACAAAAATAATATTTTAACAGAATAATAACTTCAATTTGTGAATAGCTCTAATGTATGTACTTGTGATTTTGATATCAATGTCTATGCTTAAGTCCATGGTAATAGAAGTTTAAGTCAAATACATTTAAATTATGTACTTTAGTTTTTCTAAAATTGCTGAAATACACTAGTTCTGCATTTGTTCTCAAGCATTTAAAATCTGTATTCTAGATTTATTGATCTAATCACATTTCCCTTTTTGCAATGGATAACTGCAGGAAACAATATGTGGGCAAAGCTGAAATATAGCTATCAATATGTCCTTATAAAGACAGGAATTAAAAGGTTTTTTGTTTTCTTTTTTTAAGGAATCCAACTGAGAACTGTCCAGAGGTATCCGCAAATTTAAGATGACTTTGTCAGGAGTTTCAAAAACAGCTCTGGATTAAGCAGGAATCATTATTAATTAATTTTTACCAAACCCTTATTTTAGCTAAAATATAAAATGTCATTCTACCCATTTAAGAATCTGCTATTACCCTGCATTTTCATATGCACTTACTAGCCAGTGATGGACATGAGCCAGTTTCATGCTGATTTTTTGAGAACTCTTTCATACTCTTAATGATTAGCTGTAGCATTTGCCCCTGATGTTCTCACTGTGAATTAATAAAACTCTCTGAAGAGGAACAGGCATGAAACTTCTAGCAGTATGCTCATTCTCTACTGGAGGGAATGTAGTCCTGCTGAAGGATGGGCTGTGAGGAAAGTCATTGGTTTACACCCAGCTTTGGGGTAATCCAGCATCTCTGCTGACAGGACAGTATGACTCCTGCTTGCCTAATTAATAATGATATCCATGTTAAGTGAGAGTAATAAATTTGTCTAAGGGAACCAAGCATGGCTCATTAGGCAGGTCCTTTCAAATTAAGGCAGAATGCTTCTTTATCACTAAGTAGTGACATTGCCTTCTCTTCTGCAGAGGTAATCTTTTCTCTTTTGAAAGGCTGCTCTCTGCGCGGCTCCTTTTTTATTACTTATATCTTTTCATTTTAAGTACAATGATTGCACTAAATACTCATATTTTGGCTACTATTAAAAGCTGCTAAGATGCATGAGACCCTCTTGTGAAAGTAAGAGTTGCTTTGTTCTAATTCTACAAAGCTCTGTATGCCACAAAACAAAGCTAGGTCTACCACTTTCATGCTCATGGTATGACCCAGGAGGTGCTCAAGTATGGAATTCTGGTTTACCTGTAAAGTTATATACAGATTAATTTGGCAGTGGAACTGTCAGTGTTAGTGAAACTGGTGAACAGTGTTTGACATGAACAACAATTCATGTAAAATGTTCAAAACCAACCCAATCAGAGTTGTATATCCAAGATGGCAAAATAGATCTTGACGTTTAAGACAATTTTATTTCACTGTAAAAATGAAGTAAATATTCATGTTTGTCTTTTTAATTATGGTGACTCTTAATAACACATGAATGAGAAAACAAACAAAACCTGTTTTCTTTGTTGACTAGTTTAGATAGTTCTGCAAAAAGAAATCTGTCCTATCATAACCAGGATTTAAACCTAGCACCTATATTCTCTGAAGATAAGAAGCATTTTCTCGTCAATTCAAAAGCACAAGAACTCCAAGGCTACTGTAAAAACTAATCACATCATGCCTTTGCACTTGCTGGCATTAGTGCCCTGATTATTTTACTGTTTGTGTCTCCTTTCACTTACCAGTTCTGCCTATATAATAAACATACAACCTTCTTTCTCAAGGCTTCTAATGGTCTAGTTCTTTATCTGAAATTTTGGGCACACTTTGCTGGAGCATCACCATTAGTTGCTATGGTGATGATTCTAATAGCATTTACAGGCATCAGGGAACAGATTCACTCCAGAGCAAAAAAAAGATACTGCTTCCCCAACACATCCTCATTAATCAAGTAACAAAATAAGAGTTACCCATGCAGGCACACGTGTTTGTACATACTTCATGTTATTTGGACCCTCTGAATTTTGGTGTTAAAAATATGTTGAAATTGCATATATATATATATATATATATATATATATGCATTTAAGCACACACAGAATTGTAGCTAAACTGAAACTGGACAGGATATTTTTTTATGTCCATATTTTATAAGAAATATGTTTTCTCAAGGGGGAAAATATTTATAATTACATGATAAACTTTGGTTTCAATTAAATTTCCATTAGAAGGATCTGTCTGATTGCTTAAGAGAAATAGAAAGGTTCATTCCCTGTAATCTATTAGGTACAGCAGTAAGCTTGAATCTCTTTCCTATTCTGTCTGAATAGGAAAATTAATTTCCTATTCTGCCTGATTAAAAGATGATGCAGTCTCAAAGATCCTCATCTGAATCAAAGCAAGACTGAACACAGATTTCCTCTGAGCCAATGCCATAATTGTTTCTATTTCTTAATGAACTATATGCAGAAACTTGTTTATTTTTATGTTATACGAGAAAAACTTTCAAAATGTTAATAAATTAGACTAATATTTTGAGGAAATAAATTATTCTAATACTTTCTAGAGAAGCATTAGGAGTTATTTTCTGCTACAGAGAAATCAGAGACTAATATAACTGCAAACATATTAAAAAATGTGCTGATCATCTCTCTGGAGAGTTATTGAGGTTTTGTACCTCTTCAAACTTTGAGGCATTATTTACTGGGAATTAAGTAAATGTAATGATAATAGAAAGCAATGCTAAAGAGTGATCTTATCTTTTCATTCTGCCCCTTTGATTAGTACTTTCTCAAATTTTAATAATTGCAGCAGAGTTTTTTTTCCCATGTTAGCTGCTTGCCTGAGGATATTTTTATATTTTTACATTATAGTTAAAACAATTGAACCAGTTCTGTAAAATAAAATAGGAAGAGGAATGAAATTGGCTTGCCCATGTCAAAAACAAACAAACAAACAAACAAACAAAAAACAAACAAACAGAGAGACAGGCATTACCCCCTGAGACTGCTCTTTGGGCTGCTCTGGGACCTTCATTCTTTGGAATAGCAACAGCTGATTAAGAGATA
>JAWWEU010000081.1:111864533-111942311 GCA_035583155.1 Acropternis orthonyx | reverse complement strand
TTAGTTGTTCTGGGCAAAATTTGACTGTTATAATTTTGAAGATTTCATTCTGAACATGCTCCATCTCCATGGTGTACAGGAAGAGAACCTTCTCTGCTTTCCCAGACATTAGGGATTGTTATGCTACCAGCCATGGTAAGTGTTTCTCATTTAAGAGGCTGTGTACCTCTTCAAGAAAAGAAAAAACCACAACTCAAAACCAGAAGTGGACAGAGAAATTATGTGGAAGAAAAGCCTTTATAATTCACATTTTTGTAGATTTCTGTGAGTTTTTTTCAAATTTAGATATATTTGTTCTAAAGGTAGAAAAAAATCTTTTAAAGGTCTTCCTCATGAAGGACACAAATATTGCAGGGATTAAACCTAATTAAATGAGAAATTGGAAACTTACCCACCAAACTGATTATACATTATATTAAAAGCATTACCGACATGACTGCATACTCTTTTCTATTTTTCTTCCTTTTTGGTTTTGGACAGAATTCCTTACTTAAATAGCCTGTCAATACATTACGTCAGGATGAGAATACATTAGGGTAGCATAGTGAAAGCATTTGTGCTGAATACCAATATGTCAGTAAATTTGTATGAGCAAATGTGTAAAAATTTATATTTTACATGTTCCTGTGAATAGTGCTCAGAAAAAAATAATAAAACACATCAAAAGAGACTAGGGAGAAGAAGATCCTATCATAAAACCACAAGACAAAAATTTGTAAGGAAATTAATATTCCTGTTTTCACTGCTGGCTCTGACTGTTGAGAGTAATTAATATGTAGGCTTCCACTGTGAAGAGAATGCACCACATGAGGTTTTGAATAGTTGTCTCTGAGACAGTAACAATTTATTTCATATAAGGAATGGGACACAATTTCAGTGAAAATAATACAGAATTATCATTGTTGAATGAATGCCTATAGTCCCTAATTCCTTGTGCAATAAAACCACAGCACCTCAAGATAAATTTAAGTATTGCAATAGCCAGAAAGAAAGACAGGGAAAAAAACCCCTCAAATAATCAAATACTGTGACCAGAAAATGAGAGAAAATTGATAAATTAGAGCAAGGCTACACAAAAATCTACTAAAATTGATGTATAAGAATGTATTAGTGAATAAAATACTGAAATCCTGAATTATTCCTAGCTTTAGAAATGCCCTGATTAGACTAAGTTAATGAAAGGAAACTCCTCAAGCTTCAGTTAGATCTCTGATATCTGGGATATTATATGCTAGTCTTTCACAAGTATCCTTATACAGTATTTATATTTCACACCTTATTTCTGTTCTTCTTCAACATTACTTTTGCCTTATGTTAAAAGTTGAATTTGCATTTGCCTTTCAAGGATGTTGCAACAGCACTGTTGGTCTCATAACTGTACAGGGAGCAAAAAACAATTTCTGCAACAGAGAGGTTACAAGAGTCATTTAAACATTTATTTTCTGTATCTGTTATTCTTTTCATTTTCCTCTGTGTGTTTATCTTGTTACTTCTTCCAGGAAGAAGGATCAGACTGTGAGATTGATAGCCCAAACACAACAAAACTGACTAATTTTTCACTCAAAAGGGGACAGTTTATACTACCTTAATATTGTATAAAAAAATTGTCAAAAATTTTTTTCTTTAAAAAAAGAAACCTGTCTAAAGTTTATAGGAAATACAAAAAGCCTCAGTATCCTTTTGTTTTAAATATTGTTTGTTCTTCCTTGCTGAATGAAACAAAAAGTTAACAAGCCTTTATACAGTGGTAGTTTTCATGCATGTAATAACACTGCCTCTTCACTTTCAGAAAAGACTCTTACATGGAGCTGTAGAGTTAGAGCAACATCAACACCTTTAACATACAGGATCCATTTAATTTACCCAAATTTACACACCATGGATTAGGGCTTGTATAACTATGTACATGTTGAGGAGAAATGAACTGAAATCACATACAGAATCACAGAAAATATGTATGATCTGGCCAAAGATGTGGTCATCTACTGCCTGTCT
The DNA here is from genome assembly GCA_035583155.1 of Acropternis orthonyx. Taxonomy (NCBI): domain Eukaryota; kingdom Metazoa; phylum Chordata; class Aves; order Passeriformes; family Rhinocryptidae; genus Acropternis; species Acropternis orthonyx. The sequence continues at coordinate 111,940,316 of JAWWEU010000081.1, read as the reverse complement.
CTATATATGGTAGCAGCAGCCAAACATTAGCTTAGAAGGGTCCAGTGGTGGAAATTCAATGGCTTTAGCAGGAGCAATAGTTTTTCTTTATTGCATAACTGAAGCCAATGTATTGTCTTAATCCAAGTGGATGTGGAGATATTTATGACTTTTACTATTTTCTTACAGTAGAAGATAACTGTAATTCTTGTTAGGGGGGAAACAGATCCTCTTTGGCAACATTAGATACTCTTAAACTTAGAAGGAAAACCAAAGACTGAAAATTACTTTGTCTGTTTTATCAGCTGAAACACTCAGTTTAGCATTTTTTCCAAGAACTGGCACCTGGCTAAACCATGGCTGAAAATCTAAGATTCCATGGATGCAGCAATAACATATCCATTATTTTCACCTTTTAAGCAGCTTTGAGTACATGTGAAGTACTTTAGTGGAATCACTTCAGGATGCTAGTCTCAGCCACTGAGCTAACTATATTAATGATAGACCTCAAAATATGTTCTGTATCCTCACTTTAGATGTTTATGTGTCTATTGGCGTTATCTTTAAAATTTATCTGAATATATAAACATTTCCAGTAGTTTCCCATGCTTTTTATATCACCCTTTTCCCATACTTGACTTACTGGAAAGGGACAGCATAATTGCAGGCTTTTTAAGTGGGCTAAATTAATATAACTGCATTTGAGGATTTTACACATACTAACAGCTAAACAAGGAAGGAATTGCAAGCCTTCTGAGACACCATGTTAGTCCTGATTAATATAGCAAGAAAATGGTAGCTGCACTGATGTGAATGATATTAGCTATAAACATCAATGATTCACTACTCTGACATATTACCGACATAGACTGCCTTCCACAATTATCCTCATATTTCATTTCAGAACTGATCTGACACTTGAATATGTTTCCTGTTTTATGTTGAATAAAGTATGCTTTTGTGGTGAATCTCCAAATATTTTTGCATGACACATTGAAGATAGAAGGCAGGTGACTGAACTATAGAAAGCATTTTGTAACAATTAAAAGGAGATGCTTGGATGAGCAGAAGGATGTAAGTAACTCAAGCAAAAAGAGCAGAGTGCAATCTTGTATGTTATTCTTCATAATTTACCTGAAAAATGTAACAAATCTTTTTCTAACACCCACATGGAAAAATTGCTTAAATATTTAAACTGTTTACCAATTTATCTAAGATACTTGAAAGTCTTTAAATTATACACACTTGCACATGCACACACGTGCACACACTCTCAAAATATATATGTTAATACTGCTTACCAAAAATATAAGAGGTATCAAAAAGACACATACAGTTAAACCAGTTTTGAAGTACTGAACAGGACAAAGCCTTCTGCCCATTTGTGAAGCTAGTGATAGAAGCACCTGCTTTTCTGGAGTACTGAATATTTGATCAATTGTAACACTAAAATTAGTTGACTGTTAATGGGGCTTTACTCCTCAAAATAGAGGATAGGGTGAAACAAGCTTCTTGCAGAATAAATTAGAAATATTTATTCATAGTAAATTCTACCAGCAGTTCTGTTGAAAATGACTCATAGATACATTTTAATCACACAATCACAAAATATGCTGAGTTGGAAAGGACCCACAAGCATCATTGGGTCCAACTCTTTAGCCCTGCACAGGACCATCTCCAAGAGTCATACCATGTGCCAGAGAGTATCATCCAAATGCTTCTTGAACTCTGTCAGACCTGGTGCTGTGACCACTTCCCTGGGGAGTCTGTTCCAGTGCCCAGCCATCCCCTGGGTGAAAAATGTTTTTCTGATATCTAACCTAAACCTCTCCTGACACAGCTTCAGGCCATTCCATTGTGTCCTGGTGACAGGAATGGCATCATTAGATTATCTTGCATGACAAATTGCTTAACATAGTTCACAGATTTTCTTCCACATTCTAGTGTCACTGTTCCACTAGCATCAGTCTGAATAAAAATTGAGGTTAAAAAAAAAAAAGTTTCAGTGTTTTCAATTTCTCAGTGGCACCTTTCACTGACTAATCATCAGAACTTTTACAGTTTCTAACTCTTTCCCCATTTTAAATTGCTTGACTTTGATTTCTACTCACTTTCCTTTTTATTTTTAGGGTTAAATAGTCCTTCAGTGCCTTGTACTTTCTCTCTGCTAAGGCACTTGCACTTAGTCAACAAACCTACTAAACTTTTAATAAATTACTTCATATGTTTATCAATTCATGCATTTACCCCCTCCAGGTCTTAAGTTATTTGCATGTCCATAAAGATCCTTTTACATCAAACAAAGCCCACTGCTGTTTGCCCTTATTTCACAATGAATAATTTAAGCCAATTTAATTAAAAAGTGATTTTCATACTTAGCCTGTTTTACCTATGTTTCATGTCAAAAATTATTATTTCAACCCCAAAATCTTGAAAATGAAGAGATTTATATTAATGAGACATGTACTTTTATATGGTATTTTGAAAACTTTATACAGAACCTTCTTATCATCCACTATTGTTATGCTAGTGTATGAAAGTGATTATTGGGATTCAGGGTATTTTCTTTTATACTTTTTTAGTGTATAAAATTGTAAACACTGAATTAGGGGACCAACGATCCTTTGCTGTCAATAAAATTTCTGTCAATAAAACTGTTTTTCATACAGTCAATAGACAGCTTTTTAAAATCTATTGTTCTGTTTCAAATTTTAATGGTCTTTCTTATTATTTAGAAGATCCTAATCACATTAAGAATAGTGACTTATTGCCTTGCTTCCTCCTTCTTTTCCTTGTAATCTGATGGTGAAAATAAAGAATAAACAAGAATACAGTAACAACAAAATAGTGATTTATTAAATTACTGTTATAAATACAAATCAACTAGCTAAAAATCACATAATAACCTTTGACATCTCTGACTAAGGTGGAGAACATCCTGCCTTATAGCTGCTTGAGGCTGATAGAAGTGTAAAAATTGAAAATGGCATCCCAATGTCCTATATTGCTCATGAGAAAAGCCATAGCCTTTGCAATGCATGCTAGAGGAGAAAGCACACTAAACACATGCAAGCAACTATGAAGAAAACATTGGCCATAGTGGCAGATGAGTTCTAAGTTTTATTTAACATATTTGGACTATATACCCTTCCTGACAATTAAATTAATGAAGTCTTTTGCTGGGTGTAGACATTAAAATTTATTTAGTGTTTTAAAATTTTTACCGATACCAGAAGTGGAATTATTCTTTCATATTAAAGCACTGAAATATTCATGTGTATTCCATAGTATCTGGCTGTTCATATTCTCCACTTTAGTGCTTCTGTCACAAAGAGAAACTTAGACAAATCTCTCAAACCAAAAAAAAAAAACAATTCTACTTAAAAAGACAAACTTATGGTACTACGTCTCTAATAAAAACTGTTCTTGTGAAGTTCATCAGAATTTTAGTCAAAATTAAGGAGTCGAAAAAGGACAAAAAATGGTTTCAGACAGATTTAGCAAAGTCCTGTCCTTGTGGCATGAAGAACATTTTCCAATATACAAGAGGAGAAAATACCAGATAGTTTGGGTGACAGTTGAATCTTCACTTCTAACTAATATAAGTCTAGTATGGATAATTATTTCTTTTTTTAAAATACCTCAGTCCACTGTAAGCAACCCATGTAGAGCAGATGCATTTTGAATACTAAATGTTGTGATAACATTTAATAATTCACTTTGACAAAGAAGACAGGAGTGAAGACCCATGTTTTTCTGGCTCTACAGAGTTGTTGCAACATTCCTGACCAATACACTCAGTCCTGCTTTCTCAGAATGCCCAACAGCCTGATCAACATAGCAGGAATTATGTTTCTGAATTTTTTAATTCTAGAGCACTACTGCTCACTCCTGGGCTAAAGTGTGCAAAGGCTAGCACAGACCACCTGCAAGTCCTACTTCAAGTGAACAATAACCACAAAAGCTATGTCTATACTAACAAATTAAGCATGTATGGGACTGCTTGTTGAGCCTACAGCCAACTGGCAAGGAACAGATCACATCCATACTATGAAACTCTTTATCGCCCTAAAACACATGCAACAGCTCATTACAAATGCACCTTCACACACTATAACTCTCAAGCTATGACAGGAAATGCTTTGGAGAGTGCTAGATGGTTCATTTGGCCCAAAATCCATCGTAGGGATAATTCTAAAATAAATGAAGAATATAGATGATTGTGTTTCACCATCTGGGAATGACTTATGATAGTGCTTTTAAACTAATAGAAGATAGACTTAGATTAGGTATGAGGAAGAAGGTTTTTACAATGAGAGTAGTAAAACAGTGGAACAGGTTGCCTGGAGAGTTGGTAGATGCCTCATCCCTGGAAACATTCAAGGTCAGGTTAGACGGGGTCTGAGCAACCTGATCTAGTTGAAGACATTCCTGCTCATTGTGGGGGTTGGACTAGATGTCCTGTAAAGGTCTCTTCCAACACAAACTATTCTATAACTCTATGATTCCCTATTACTCCTACTGAATACATACACTAAAAAGTTTGAGTTTAGCCAGAATATGGAACTGAACCCTCTCAAGAGACACTGATTGATGATATTGTTCTGCAAACAGGCACTACTGTCTTCCTGGGTTTATTTCTGCCCAATTACAGTACTTGTCTCTTCTGAAGCAGAAACACAGAATACTTTTATCATCTCAATTTACCTGAAAAGAATGACATGAACTCAGCCTTTACCATGGAAGAATAGGAAGCTCAGGAGGAGGAACACTTGGCAGCAGAAGAACCCAGGTTTCTTTTCTTTATTTCCTCATGAGGTTTCCTGAGCTATCATGCTATCAATCCCAAATCCTTCAAACCCTACTACCTTGTCCTTTTCACATTCAACTTATTCTCCAAGGCAAACAGATTTATAACAAAAGTAGCAAGTGAGGTAGTATAGAAGGGAAGAAGTTTGAAGATGATCACAAACCACCAGAATAACTTTCTTTTACATTGCCTCTGCTCAGTAATATCCACGGGGCTTCTACAAATGTGCCTAGAAACACTCATTGCTAAAAAGGTGACTTTTATGATGCTGGCATAAAAGTTGAACAAAACCTTGAGTCTCTACAGATGCTCAATGTAGTAGTAGTAGTAATGGGAAGCTGGTTTTCCTGGGTTTACTTGCTTTTATATTTAGTGAAACCATAGTTAAGTCCTATAGTACCTGCTGTAGAAAACTAGAATATAGAGAAGGTTAATACTCTAATGTCAGAAGCTGCCATTTTTCTTTCATATTTTATTATTTACAGGTTTTATTTAGCTGAAGAACCTGTTTGAAACATTTCAAGACTCTATAAGCTTGACCATATTTACAGACAATAAAGGAATAACTAAATATGAATAAAGTGATAAAGAAACACACAAATTGTATTCTTATATTACTTAAATCAGAATTGCCTCTCTGTCTCTGTTAATACAGACTGAGACTGGAAGATCTACACCTCTTCCTAGACAGTTTGAAGAGCTGATGATAAAAAACCCAACATCTTTGTACTTTTTTCTGTGCTTCTACACAAATGTGCCAGGAAGGCATTGGTTTAGGTTTCACTGCTTTGTGAACTGACTACTGGGCTCTCATAAATTCTATTAAATACCTGAGAAGAGAAAAAGACCATCCATAGATTGGTATATAAGAACAGGAGACACAGGAAAAAGGGGGGGGGGGCTGGGTGTGTAAGAAAAATTGCTAAAATTGTGAGTGAATGAGAAGAGCATCAACAAAGGCAAAAGGATCTTTAAATTATAGAAAACTATATGGCATGCATTCTGCAAAATTTCTGTTCAAGGAATATAATAAAATCTTTGGATAAGTCATGGGGAATCATCATCCAACACACTTCTCTGACAAAGAAGCACTGCCTTGATGCTTACTGCACCAAGGCTTGAAGCAGTCAGAGGTTACCACAGGAGGTTGGGGGGAGTGGAAAAAGTGAAATTTTTCAACTCTCTTAAAGCCTGGCTGTGCTATAAGAGCATTGTTTATATTTAGTTACAATATAGTTTATATTGTTGCACCCTCAGTGCAATGTCTTCAAAGAGTGACATTTCCTGTTACTTCTCTCCCTACATGACCACTTCTAAGGAGTCAATATTTGCACAAACTTGGTAGTTAAAGGACGTACCACAGTGATGGGATGTTTTGCATTTGGGTTGTTTTACTCCCTGAGGAACACTACAGATCTCACTGCCATCACAGCAGTAAAAGAAAACCTTTCACTTTTCTGTTCAGTTTGCTAACAAAGAGGTTTTTCCAGACTATAAACTTGGTTTCTTTTCTTCTGAAGTCTGAGATGTAAAAAGTTTCTGAATTTTATTGAGCCCTTACACCTATAATCTGCCTCCCTAAGAAAATATAGTGCACCGATGAGACCTACAATACCTAGGAAATGTACTATTTATGTCAGTAAAAGAACTTAATGAGAAACACTTTTAAAAAAAATACTATTTTTTCATACTTCTTTTTGACACTAGTCTGCATCTAACTAGATAAAACTCCAGAAAAGTCCAATTTATGTTTTACACAATTTTGACCCCAAAAAACCCAACCCCAAGATACACCAGAAAGCACTTCAGATTAACGAAAACAGACAATTTCTTTTCATCTCCTTTTCTTCTCATTTGAGAAATTTTGACCATCTGGTTTTCACTGTTTTTAAAACAGAGAGAAGACCAGAAAAATTAATTCTGATTGAATTCAGAACTAAAAATTAAAAACAGTGTACAATAATGGTCTTATTCAATTTTATACTCAGAGTTTTAACTTTCTAAACATATTTCATTATCTCTTTCCATTTGTTACCGTTAAGGCAAACTGAAGAAATTAGAAGAAACAAGACAAAAGTTTTCAGAATGATTTTGTATGTTTTAAAGACCAGTCACAGGCCTAGTGAAATCTTACACTACAGCCACTATTATTTTCATCAACATATTTAAGAACAACCAAATTTATCAGTGTTTCTTTAGGCCCTCAGTTAGAAAATGAAATGCTATACTTGTTAATTGTGACATTAAAGTGAAGTTATAAACCCCATATAACATTATGGAGAAATAAAGTAGTTTCCTAGACAAAATCAGTTTTTTTCCGATTTTGCCATGCCTTCTAGTTTGGTTCTGTATCTACTGACACCAGGACTTCCAATATTTGACTTCAAAGGGAAAAAAATAGATCTCTTTCTGCAAGGTGTTAGGCCCTGGTTAGAATACTGGTCTGTCAAATTGGTAATTTATTTTATACTTTCTCATCATACCTTGAGAATTTTGCACATTATCTCATAAACTGAAAATGTTTTCTCAGCTCGTGTCCAATCCCATGTTGTGACCTTTGAAAAACAAAACAAAAAATAAACAGAAAAAATAATTAAGCTATTTTTATTTATTTCAAGAAGTAAGTTTATTAACAAAAATGAAAATACATCCCTACATTATTTATGTATCCAGTATAATGTATACAAAAAGACTATGCAGAGCCTCAGAGCAATAACTGCCAGGGACCAGACTGTTCCATCCAGGCAATGCTTAGGAGATGCCCTCCCTGTACTTACAGTGCAGTACCTTTGCATGCAGGCTGCTCTGTGCTGAATGATGATGCTTCCCCAGGGAACTGGCAGAGATTGCATTGAGATCCTGAGAGGATACAGACCTTGAATTCATCTCACAGAGTCAGAGCCCTGACTATACGAAAGCATGTTGCTCATCACTTTCCTCTTGTAACTGTGTGCCACTATCTACTCCCAATCACCTACAGTGTTTGAAAATCCATAAAACCAGACTCCAACCTTGCAATGTCCCAGACACTTACCTCACATGCCTTGAAATCCAGGGGGAGAAAAATAAACCATGAAACAAGACACAAATATGCACTTTCTTTCTTTCTTTTTTTACCAAGATCTACTTCTAAATTCTAGTAAATTAGGATTTGAAGAACAGCTCATTTTTCCTCTTTGTCTTGGGATTCGATAATTGTTTTTAACTGTATTAATTTTAAGCAATTACTTTACACAAAAAAATGCATAGATGAAAGAATTAAATAAAATCATGCAAGGGTAGCTATTAAGACTTAAATAAGACAGAAAGACATACATGAATATATTCAGTGAGGGAAGAGTCAAGGCAATATCACTACAGTCTATAAATAACTTTCCAAAGAAACTGCAAAAAGGAAACAGGAGAATATTCAGCCTCACAATAAAGAAGGCGGCACAGAATAGAATGAAATTGAGGTTATATATGGAAGAAAAATAGCCTTAATGGTAAGACATTTTGAACTGTGGCCCAGCTCAAAAGGAAGACAGTTGTATCATTAAATTTGTCAGGCATAATGAAGCGGTTGATGAAAACACAAATTATTGGTAGTACAAGATTCAAGACAAACTGCTTTGCAAAATTTATCATAAAATAGTGTCACAGCCCAGGAAGAAAAATCTTATATGAGACCAATTTATCTCTTATGTAAAGAGAAAATAACCATTAATGGATGCAACACACCTGAGAAGCATCTATGGGTTTGGATGCCTGGGAATAAAACTTTCTTGATGAAGAGCATTTTGCTGTTGTATGAGAAAATTCTATCCCTAACTTAATTTTTAGTTATAAACACTACCATTATGGAAACTCCTTTGAGAAATCACAGGCAGGAATATTCAAAAAATACAGTGTTATAGTTTCTCTTCTATTAGAATTTTTTTTATTTGTAGTCATCTTCAAATGCAGTTTTCATTATCTTATTGAAGTATCGGTATTAAACCACAAAGTTACTCGCTCTACTATGGACAAAAAGACAAATGTCTCACCATGAACAGAGAAATGGGGAGAGGAGTCTTGCTATAGCTCCACTGAGCCCAAAACATCAGCCACACAAGCTGAAGTCATATTGCTCCATCAGGAAAAGTAGTTACTGTTGCTGCTGAAGCACAAAGCCATTTGGAGTTATGTTTAGAAACTTACTGTAGGCTCCATACTTTGGGGGTAGGAGGGAACATAAAACCTCTCCCTTCTCCCCTAGTTTCCTGTTTTTGCTTGTACCTACAAAGGGACTTCTTTTCAGGTCAAATCAAAATTTCTTCTATATAACAATATGAGCAAAGGAAGAGCAATTGTAGAATTAAGACAGCCATATAAATTGCTTCACCTGTTCACTTTTAATGTTTTAATTTAAAAGCTTGCATAGTAAAAGAAAAGGTGTTGGTGGCTCTTTTTCAAGTGAAGTCCATCCTCTCTGAGATTTCCAGTTATGAACTGTAAGAAATGGAAACCCACCAGATGTGACACAATTAATAATTCTAAAGGAGGAAATGTACTAGGAAAAAGAAAAAAAAGTAATAAAAAAAGAAACTTTGTTCAAAGCTTTTAAAATGCAAATAACAAACATAGGGATTGCTGCTTTATCTGAACATAGACGTACTATTGATCAAACAGATAAAAAGACAGACAGGGGGAGGCTGCTAATAGACACTGTTTAAACACATGCTTCTCTAATGTGTTAGACTTTGGCAGAGACTGGGGAAATACTTTCATTTGATTTTCTGGTTAAAAAAGTTGGCAGGACATCTCTATTCAGAAAAAATCTTCATCCAAGGAGTTTGCACCGCAAATATAATTAAAACTGTTTTTCTTTTAACTACACTTCATGCATCTCATAAATAGAAGCTCTGAAACTGTGTCATTGAAACGTTTTTCATAATCTTTTGTAATGCCTGAAAGAGACAAACATATATACCTGTAGAACAGCAAACATAACTGTATGTGTAAAAATTTGCATGCAGAAAATAGGATGTTAGAAGTCCTTGAAGTCCTTTTAAAAGGCCTGCTGGAGTCCTTGATAAGAAGAAAATTTTTCTGGGCATGCAAGTGTGCAATTAGTACATCACATGTTGGGGTTGGAACTAGATGATATTTAAGGTCCCTTCCAACCCAAACCATTCTATGATTCTATGTTTTTAAGGCAACTCTACAGGAACTCTTCCTCTGTTTGTCCTATAAAAAGCATGTTTATCATTCTACTTCCTCCTACTCCATGGAGTTTCTGTTTTTCTATTTTAGAACAGGAGCCAGAATCTGGCAAAACAAAATCATATTGTGCTTCCAGCTCAGCTGAAACAAGACCTAGAAAAACCTCAAGGACGGGCGGCTTGTCTCATACAACAGCAGTTAGCCAAAATTTTCCTTACTCACACCACCACAGTTCAGAGCCTTCATAGGAACATGTTCTTTCCACACCCATTAATCAACCTCCCATTACCCATTTACCCCTAGAAGCATATTACTCCTGAAAACTTATGATTCTTAGTAAAGAGGCTTGTAGTTCCTTCCAAAGTGCTCACAAAAGAACAATCTTCCTGGTTTATATTGAACAGGAGCTTGGCATTGATTTTGCTTCTATCTAGTGCCTAGAATGGAGGTGGTTATATTTGGCTGGCAGCAATTGCTTGAGTAGGTCTGGCAAAGGCAGAACTGGTTTTGAACTAAGGTGCTTGGTAGCATAATCCGACATTTTAATCTGATCCTGAAAAATATCCACCCACAAAAGCCAAACTACCAATACTAGTCACGGGAGGGCCAAACTCCCATAGCAGTGAGCTAATGTACAAACATTGAACACAAGCAGTTTTCAGTTCATACTTCCATTCCTCATGTCTTTCACATGTTTTTAAAACTTTTGCTCAACAACAGGAATAGTTACTGATGAACAATGTAAAGATTTGCAAGTTGGCTTTGAATCACCTCAGGAACAGCTGGTCCAGAGAGGTGGTAGATGCCCCAGCTGTGGAAACATTCAAATTATGTTGGATGGGGCTCTGAGCAACCTGTTCCTGTTGAAGGTGTCCCTGTCCTGTTGAAGGTGCTTACTGTAGGGGTGTCCCTGCTTACTGATGACCTTTAAAGCTCCCTTCCAACCCAAACTTTTCTATGATTCTGTGATGCAGGCAGGCAGGAGCTACAGCTTGGGTCTGGCAACACAGGGTTTAGCAGCAGTCAGAAAGGTCACTCAAAAACAGGAAAAATGAATGCACATCCCTTTCCCTGCTGCAGGCATGGGACTGCCACTGGATCCTAAGCAAAATGGCTTAAAAGTTAGCTAGGGGATCTTTACTGCAACTTAAATATAGCATTAAACTGTGAAAGTAAATTGTTGAGTATAAGACAAGAGCTAAAATTTTGCCCAGTGTTGCCAGTCCGATTCCAATTAATATATTTAACCTAAACAATTTAATTTGCTTCCCTACATTCCTTTTGGTGCTTTCAAGCAGCAAAAATGTACATTCAGGATGAAATCTAAATACAGACATATTACCATTCCCACGGCACACAGAAAGCTTTGATATTTCCCCAAATCTCAGCAGCTTCCCTGGAATGATTGTTCAGTTTAAATCTAACCATCTTACTTTGGGCCTGTTTTTCCTGCCAAAGGAAAATTAAAAGCTCCCTTTCAACACAAGTAGATTCCTCTTTTATTTTTCCAAGTGTTCAGTTAAGTGGCAGGAAAGTAATTCTCATTCGATGCTCAATCATCTGATGAACAGCTGCTTTCCATCACTTCTGTACCACATATCCTGGAACTTTTCAGTGCTGCTATTTGCAATCCTGTTAGCTCAATGACTGGTATCTCATAGTGAAAGCCATGTACACATTACATGAAATTATTTTCCTTAATAGCATTTATCTCCACTAAACACAAGAAATATACTTACTGGAGGTGCTATAAATTTATACAGGGAAGATCCTCTCAGTGCTAGAAACTTTGGTGTGTACATTCGATCCTGAAGGGAGTCTTGTTCCCGTTCTTCTGTCCAGCCCATGTAGACTATCTGACAGAAAAATCAATAGTGTTGACAAATTCCTCAAACATTTTCTTGTATGATAAATATCTCATGCGAGTAAGCTAACCTCTGTCAAAGTTTACATAGCTACAAACCTTGAACCCCTGATGCAGTGTAGTGCATTGGCAGTTTGCATAAAGAATGCCTGTTAGGACAATCCAAAAACATGAGAACAAAGATTTATTGCGCTAGCAACAACAACAAAAAACCAAAAAACAAAACAAACAAAAAACCCCCACCAAAACAACAACAAAACAACAACAAAAAAAACCAAAACAAAAAAAAACCCAAAAAAACCCCCAAAACAAGAACACCACATACTCCATGGATGTTAAAGGCCTATTCTACGTTTGCTGACAGACATCACTAAAACTTAATGTAAGTGAAGTGTAAGCAACCGTTAGTCAGGAATACCAAATCAAGCAACTGCTATTACATAGCAGTAGAGATACAGCCTCCACATAAAATTTCACAGTTAAGCATTAAACAATATGATCTTAAAATTTTTATTTCCAATTAATTACAATCTGCTTTTTTTTTCCTTTTTCTGTTTGAAAATCCCTATGTGGAATTTTGAACCTCCTTGCTTAGAAGTAGCAAATTAACACTGTTTTCAGGCAGTATTTTCAACAGACTTAAGAAGAATTAACCAGAATGCTGGAGGCTCTTACCACTACTTGCAGATATTCTGACAGAGATGTTTTAACTATTACTTAATTCCAACTCATTTTAGGATGCAATTCCCTGCCTATCCATCTATTAAGTTAGAGTAATTTAATATCAAATCTTTAAAGAGTAGCAGAGCATGAGTCACCACTATGCCAACTTCTGAAGAACCACTGAACAGTGAGTAGACTCATCATGGAACCTTTGGTTTATAACCATGCCTTTAGTAATAAAATACAATTTCCAGTGTGCACTGGTACACTACTGCTATGGAAAATAGATCAATCCATATTTCACAGAGTCCCGCTAATGAGATAGATCTATTTTCAAATATCTTTGTGAAACTGATTTCTACATTAACAAAGAAAGTATGAGGCAATCTCTGTCTTACATGTCAGTAATGCTCATCCAAGGAAAACAGTTTAGATAAAATAAAGACAATCATATAAATAATCCATAAGTTAGTAAGTTTGCCAATGATAAAAAAAGGTCCCTAAAATGAAGTTTGTACTGCATGCTTTAGCCTTTCAGATTTTGTATGTCACATCCTTTTAAAAAAGCAATTGACACTATTTTATTTTGTTACTTTTGGGAAGATGATTTTCATTAACAGTTCTCCAGGGAATATACATTAAAGTAAATGGTGGGTCTGTTGTTTTTCTCCCTTCTTTTTATATTTTCTTTCTTTTTCTTTCCACCCTCCCCCCCACCCCCCCACCCCCCTCCCGTTGGATATTATTGTGACACACTGGAAATTAATGCCCTTTTCAAGTCTCCTTGTATGAAATCAACACTACCACTCTCTCTCACAATTTATTGGATATTTTATGGTCTATAAACAGAGACAGGGAGAAGATCCATTCCTATAACACCACAGGGAAACCTCAATATTTAATTATTTTGCCAATAGAAAAACTAAAACTGTCACACAGTCTTGAGTTCAATGAAGAACATACATTGAAATATCTGCTGGTTTTGTGACTAAAGTTTACAGAAGTCAAAAAGAAGACAGATCTGTACCACAATATTCAAGAATCAAGAAGACTGATAAACAGTATGTTGTCATGCAATAACTAAAAAACCATGTTTCTGAAATCCCACTTATTCCTGAATGAAGAAATATTCAGAAGGAACAAAACCCAAACAAACAACTGAGAGATACAGTAGAAGAAGTTTTAAATTATTTTAATTCACTAATTATTCAAATTCCTCTCATTTCTGCCATTTCATATGTTATCCATAAGTATGGAACCCCACCCCTTTGACTTGACTGGAATCTCCAGACCTCAGGGACTGAGAGGAACTACACAGAAGAGTTAAATTAGTATAAAAAATTGTACTACTATGTGCAGAACTCTGGCACATTTTCCTGTCTGTAACTGAAAGAGAATGATTTCTAGTTTCTAGGAACTGAGACATCTATGCTTTTAAACTAATTAAACTGAATTAATTTGGTTTCATCTCGATTTTTTTCATTAAAATTGCATACACAGGAAGATGTCATCTTGCTTGATGATATTTAATATCACTGTAACACTATGCAATCTCTTCGTAGTGTTTTTCTCTTTCATATTCCTCATTTCTACTATTCATCAAAATAACAGGATAAAGTCACTCATGCTGTGCAGATGTATTGATATTTCACATTTGACTGACTCAATACTAAAGCAGCCATGAAATTTAAGGCCTCTGTAAATCATGAGAAAAAATTAGAGTGATTTTCCAGAAAACCTGCTGTACCAAAGTTTTATCAACAAAAAAGCATTTCTCTTTCAGATTCAATACTTTCTATTCAACATAGAGAAGAACTGTTAAGCAAAGGCTGTACGACTAGAATTAGAAGCACTTACAAAGTTGTTTGAGTATATGTGCATGAATATCTACATGTGTGGATTAAAACAGCACAGGCTAGATTCTGGAAAACAAGGCAAACTGAACAAATACTTGCTAACTATTTTCATAAATAAATATGATAACTTTTATGTTCCTACAGTGGTCTCAGTTTACCTAAATAAAATCTAAATATCTAAATAAATAGTCTAAATATCAAACAATCTAAATATCTAAATAAAATATTGCATTTTTTTATTTAATAAGGCTCAGAAACTGTTTAAAATTTTCACTTCTGAGATAAAGTAGATGACCTTTTTGAGGCGTTTATGTTACTGGTAAACATTCTGACTTCAAAAAAAAGCTTTGACTATAAAAAAATTAAAGACAATTATTTCCTGGAAAGAGGTCTTAACTTTCCAAATCAATAGCTCATGTGTATACATGAACTGAAGCAGTGATTAATGTGATAATTGATTTGTGAGTTTTGGACCATATCTCAGTTTTGCTGCACATGTGGACTTGACACATATGAAATTTCACGAGATTGTGAAATTTCAGAAATTTCATTTCTGAAAATAAATACTTAGAACTACAGACACATGATGAATGGAAATAAATGTTAATCACAAATAGACAGTTCACAGCATGCTCCTTTATAAATTCAAAAATTTGGTTAGTTTTTTAATCTTAGAAAGTGTTTTTGAGTCCCTATAAAACTGACTGTTACTGGTAAAGGTAGCAGTGGTGATGAATACAGATTTTATTTATGATAACATTTCATTTGAAAGACAATTTTTTTCAGTCCTGGTTTCTAACTTACCTGAAGCAGCTCATTCTTCAAAATCAAATGGTGACACAAATTAGTTAACTTAGTGATTGCTGGTTCAGTAACAAAGATTCAAGAAGTCGTTATGGTTTATGAGTTAAATCATGTGCAGTTTAAAAAAATTCTATATTGAAATGATAAATGAAACAGGACAATTTCTTCAGTCAAACATCCATAATCTTGTAATTTAATATGTACTTAAATCATATGGATATCCTATTCAAGCAATATAAATTGTCACATCTTATATCAGTCCAATCTATTGCTAAAAATTACTTAAATAGCCTTGACTTTCAGAGAGACTTTTTCAAAGCTTTCACATAGGTTTCATTATATTCTAGGAAGAATCGTGAGATAAATATACAAGAAATTTCCCCAAAATTAAATGTAAAATGTATACGACATTACAGAAGTGAGGCAATTCAAAGATGAGAACAGATGTACTGACAGCTTTTTATCTTGGAAGTCTGATACTTGTACACACATTTTGTGAAACTGTGCTGTAGGGCAACAGGATGAACATGGAGTCAGAAGACAAATGACTATGTCAGACAGCAGAGGGAAAACGATGAGGGATGAGAAACTCAGATGAAGCTCTCTACCCTGGTTTTAACAGAATTTTCTCTGTACAATTTAAAATAATTTTCCATATAGTCTAAAAATTCTTTATAGTCATTAGTTAGCAGAAAAACAATAAAACCCACACTGCAAATATGTAAAAAAAAAAAAAAGAAACAAAAAGTGTGATCATAATGCAATCATTTGCAAAATCAGTTCTGCATATAAAAGGCTTAGGATTTTTATGCTAAGAATTTTATTTTTTTCCTATGTCAACAGAAGAACAAATCACATACAATTTTGAATGAATGCTAGAAAAATTTTGCATTGTAAATGCAGAGAAAATGTCTCCTTTCTCAAAATGTTTCTCTTCAGGTTTGTGAAAAGCCTGGTAATCTTTTCATAAATATTTTCTTTTAATTCCTGTGAATTATTTTCTGTTTTCTTCACAAAAAAAAGTCCACTATAACAAGATGTTCTGCATATGAAAATTAATCTAAAAGAAACAGAAGATAGTTGGCAATGAAAGTCTATTTCACATAGGTTTCAGATTAGACTTAACTTACATTGACATTTTTTTCAGTATGTTTTGTGAAAAATAAACATCAGTAATATTCAGTGTTTTCTAGAAAATTATGTCATGTAATTAATAGAAAAGGAATGGCTTTGTCAAACATTCCCTTTGACTTTTATTTCTAAACTTCAAAATTCAGAAATGAACTGGTTTTGGTTTGAATTGTGGATGGACATGATCCTGACAATCTGCTCTAGGTGATCACACCTGAACAGGGGGAATTAGACAAGATGACCTTGAGAGGTTCCTTATGACCCGAAACATTTCATGATTCTGTGAAACAAATTATGAATATATAAAAACATAAAATGATTGCTTGCAAAGTTGTCTCCCCTTTCAGTTCTCCTCTATTATTCACCTCCTTTCTACCCTAAATGTTTTAGAGCCATCACTGACAAAGATCCCCTTAATATTTTTTAATAACCTAATGACTAATGGATTATTCCATCTAAGACTGCACATGTATTGTATCTCATATAGCTTAATTTCCTTCTGGGTAAGAACTCACATTATCATCTTGCTACCAGACTAGGCTGAATAAAGGTTTTCCATTTGGCTTTGTCCTGTTCTATTTTTCAAAAGATATAGTTAAGGAAATATTCTAAGCTCTGAATAAATAGTATCAGAGAAAGCAGCAAATATTTCTTGTTTACAGAAGATGATTTTTCCCTTACACTCCAGATAACTGAAAACTGGTATCAAAGGCTGAAAACAGAGTATATTTGTTTTCTTAGAAAGCAACATTAAATCAGAGCAAAGACAGGTGTTAGGCTGACAAAACTTGCCTGGACCTCTGCAGAGATCTGTACAACATTAACAGTACTGTTTGAAAAACACTAATGACAGTTTATATTCCATCCAACACCAGCCCATGAGAAAACTTAGCACCTTCCCAATGAGATCTACCAGACCTTGCCAGAAATATGAACTATATTTACTGTGTCATGCCTTGACTCTCTTCACAGATTTGAAAAATGATGGCTACATTAGATAAAGGACAGGTTTCCGAACAGGTAAAGATCTATACCTTGCTTTTCCAGGTTTCTAACAATCTTCTTGTTATAATCTACTAATTGCAAGCAAAATTTTGTGTCATGCTTTCAGTTTTTCATCCAGTGTTACACGTTATTAGCCACAGTTTATTTCAAAGCACTCATTTTACTTAAGACTTCTAAGTATTTGTTTATTGAAATAACTTCCTCTAATGACAAAGTCAATTTGAACATTAATTGGGCAACTGTGCGCCTTTGTCAAAATGTCAAGTCTAGAAGTTAGAGGGTTTTGCTTCCCTTAAATTATTCAAGTCAATGAATGATTACATGTATTTAAAATTCATTCAATTTGAATTTGTTCATTTTAATAGAAGTGATTAGCATTTAGAAAGTACATACTTTTTCCAAGAAAGACCTTTTGCTGCTGTTATTACAAAGAGGGATTTGGATGCAAACTGCAGGATTAGATACCAATCTATATTAATTTTGGATGTGTGTGTGAAATTGTGACTAGGAACCAGTACAAAAATAGCTCATATTAGTCCTATCTTTGAGGATATTGACTTGGTAAAAAAGACCTAGAGTAGCTATCCAGTATGTGGAAAACTCCATGAAATGCATAAGGGATGTGTGCATTTTACACAGCATTGAGTTAAGCATTGAGGTATGGTAGCTAGATGATGAAAAAAAAAAAAAAAATCTTGTGTTATCTAGAGCAATCTGCCTTCCACACTTGACTGAGCCCTCCTCCTTCTTGTAGACTTCTCTTGCTTATCCACCACATAACCCACCTTCAGAGCAATTTAGCATATCCCTAAGCAGGTTCATTTGATTGCCAGGTTTATCACTGAGGAGACTTAGTCCTGCTGACATCAGAGTCATTTTACAGTTGACCTGAGAGGCTTCAGATTTTCTCTCAACAGAGTAGCTCTCAGCAAACTCCTTGAAAATGAGCAGTTTTCACATATTTCCTGACTAAAAAAATTACTATATATCACACTGTCAACATTCCCCCTCTTACTGCTGTGCAACTGCAACCAGTAGGTTTCTGCTTTTTTTTTTCCTGGGAAAAAAAATAAAAGTCGTTGATACATGATCATATTGGAATTCCTGCCTGTTCATTTTTCATTACTGAATTTAGGAACAGGCACAAGGAAGACTGTAAATTTTAATCCAGGATGAAATTTCTGGGAGGTTTTGAGGGTTTAAAATAGATAACAGTGCAACACAGAAAGCTCAGCACTCAGGTGACAAGAAAGTAAACATCATTTATTCTGAAGCCTAGTAACTTGACTGGGTTTAGGACTTATTTTTTTTTTATTAATGACCTTTTTTTTTACCTCTTTAAAATGTACAGAGTATATACTTTTCAGGTTCTAAAATATAAATGGGTCAAACAAAAAGTATTTCAGATAATCAAGCTGGAGGGCATGACCTCTCCATTTTGATGAACAACATGTTACATTCATAATTGTTACCTCAGGTTAGACTACTGAAACATATTGAATGAAGAATATTGCAAGTCATTAAACAGTGTCTTTCAGACTTTTGATCATGACACCAAACAAATAATTGACATATTTATCTTAAGTAGCAGGGCGAGAGAAATATTTATAGAAACATTTATTACCATGATCCTCATCCTGGGAGCACTTTTCATTAGATTTCAATTACTGGTTCCAGATATTCTTTTGATATTCCTTTTCTGTTTCTCTGAAAAGGACTGGTAAGTAGAACTTGGACAAAACAAGTGAAACTACGGATATCTGTCTGTCTCTCTGAGATCATACTGCTCACGTAGCTTCTTTGTTCACATCCTGAGCTTACTGAACTCAGTCCAAAGGAGATGGTAACAATAAGCATGGAATACCCAAATGACTGAGTATGCAGAAAATACAGATGATGGGAAAGAAGTTAGACTTGTTGAGAACAATTTTAGTAATAAATATTCTGAGTTTGCATAACATTAGAATTACATTTCTATAGAATTAGATCTTTACACTTCAAAGCACTCACAAAGCCAGAATAAAACTGCAAATAGTCAGTGTATACTTAAAATCGTCTTTAAAGTCTCCGGTGTTGCTTCTTGCACAGTAAAATAATAATACCTGATAGAAATCCCATTTTTGGTATCAATGACTTCACAAGATCTGACTTAGAAATGTTTTTATACCTTTGTGAGATTGAAGCCTGATATTTCACAAAAATAGTAGTTCTGATATATATACATATGTATACAAAAGCCTGTTTAGACATAAAATATTAAATTTAACTACTGTACTAAACTAACATCAAAATTCAATGGAATAATGCTATTCATAGCTACTCATTTTACTTTACATTTTCATTCATTTAAATGGTAATGCTTACAAACTGATGAAAATTAATGCTTGCAAAATTTCTTTTACTGTTTCTATTAAGGAACACACATTTTCAGTCCTATCTGATTATCAAAAGAAAAAGACTTTTGCAAGTGTAGAGTCTTCTTAAGACTTTCTCAGGGCTGTCAGAGAACACAATTACTACTTATATGCTCACAGAATAATAAACATAAAATCTTCAAAAATATGTTTATAAATTTAGACTAGCATTACACTGCCTTTCACAAATTCAATTATTTTTTAAGCACTCAGTGTATGGAATTGAAAGAAGAAAAAATCATCAAGAGGTGAAATTTTATTTTCAAAAGCACAATCCATCTTCTGCATAAATCCACTGGTTTTCTGGTTTCATAATCTGTGTTTAGTTAATTATTATTTTGAATGAAGAGAGTGGGACTGAAGAAGTAGGAGTAATGACATGGGGTTTATTTTCTTCCTTACCAGCAACATGATTTTGCCGTGAGAAGGAAGGTCTAGAAAAGGTCAGCTGGTGGCTAGGTAACTTTTTTTTTATAATGGAAAAAAATGATACAGGTTTAAGGAAAGTTGCTGATTCCTAAGAACTCATAGCACCAAGGGGAGGACTGTACTACTCCAACAAGCTAAACCATTATTTGAATAGTTCAATTAGTTCACATTAACAGAAATACGCAGAATGAAGCAGTGATTAGAGTCAATTCAAAACTAATAATATCACAGAATTCCTCAATGATTAATGACTGCTGCAATCAGAAACATGATGGCAAGTGATACATGACACGGTTGGGTATGCTGTAGTCAGTATTTACACTTGTTAATGGGGACAGATGTCTCTTCTAAGCAAAACTAGTTATTAAATTTTCTGATTTAACTTTCTGGTCATCAGTATCTCCAGCAACTGCCAATCAGTGTATAAAAGCAAAGTTGAATAAGAGAAGGGAAATAACAAAGAAGTCTTTCTGCTGGTGGATTAGTCAGAAATACCTGAAGGCCACACAGCTCTCCAACAGAACATGAAAACTTTGAGAAATTTTGATGCATCTGCATAACATCTTTGCAGAATCAATGCTACCATAGCCAGTTACTAACAGAGAGAGGAAAAAAAAACCAAAAAGGTGGCATCAAATTTTAATCAAATCAATAAAGAATATTCTCTAAGGTAATTTTACAAATTATTTGCTATAGTTAATAATCTTTTGGCTACTGATTTCAGTTTTCGAGATCATTAAGCAATAGGTCTAATTGAGCTTAACTTCTAAACAGAAAACAATAAATATTCTTCCTGATCTATAAAAAATTAACAATGCAGTAAAATTTCAGATTTTTTTATCAGAAATGTTAAATTAAGCACTTTAACATAAATAGATAACATTAGGATTCCCTTTTTTTATCAGAAATATCAGACACTTACCCATTAATCTTCCTGTAAGTCAAAGTGTATTTCAAATATATATATATAAATAAATGAAGCTTACATTTGAAAAAAATAACAGTTCAATGGATAAAAACTGCAATACTGAAAAAAATAAAATCTTCCACTACAGCTGAGACAGCATTATGGGTCACTGCTTTTCTCTTCACCTGCATTCCTCATTTGAACTTTCAATCACAACAGCCTAAAAAATTAGCTAACTATTTTAATAAAAACAAATTTTCTCCAATTAAAATTCAGAGTAGGTAGTACTTTGCTAGATCTAGTGAAAGAGATTTATTTACTATGTCTGTCTTGTGGCAATATGGTAAAGAAATGATGTAGAAAAGAACCACTGATGTCTTTTAGTATTTTTAAAATACTCAATTATTTCTCCTGGTGAGAGATATTATGAAATCTCCATTCTCAAAGACATTCAGAAGATTACCTGGGAAAGTTCTGAGCAGCCTGATTTATGTAGGCCATTCTCTGAGCAGGATTTTGATCAGATGACTTACAAAAACTCATCCAATAAAAATTATTCAGTGAGTTTTTGATCTCAATCAGTCATATCTGTCTTGGAATCTGTTTTAAAGTAGTTCTGACTTAGTGTTCTTAGCAAAACAGCTTCAGCATTGTTTTTATTGCATTTCCACATTATTTTTTGGTGGCACACAGAGTATTACACAGTAAATGTAGTAGTACACATTTCATAATCCATTTGTAGTTGTCCAACATTTTCTAAACACATCCATTTTTTACCTACCCTAATTTTCAGAGGAGCAGTGTATCAAGTTTCTCCCTGCAGATTTCATCCTTAAAATATGCTCTGGAAAGGAATTTTTAGTACAGATTGCTTACAGGTGAGGTACCCTTGATATTGAAGACATTGCTCATAAGCAGCTATTGAGAAATGAAAGATGTATCCTCTCACCCCTTCTCAGTGGTTAACAGGGGTAGAAGAGGTTATGAATTGTGAAGGACCCTGATATTCTATAGAGATTGAAAAGGAAGGGAAAGAGGAGGTGAAACCTCAGATGAGACAAGAATAAAATTGCTAGTAAAGGAATAAAGTAATGATATTTAAGTTGCATTCTGACACATTCATAAGTAAAAAAATATAATTCTTAGATTACTGAGAAAGAAGGAAAAATGGTACTATTCTGGATCCACTTTAAATATCAGTTTTCAAACAGTGGTATTCAAATACAACTCTGTTGAGAAATTGAACTAGAATGCAGCCCCATCCTGAAAGACAACAAGGTAGAGGAAAACTACTGCTAAAATACCTCCTTCAGGAGCTAAAAAAACCTTAGAGGATGATAAGATGAAGAACAGGATATTCAGTATGGTCTATATAATATTATTTTCATGCTTCTCTTCATAACTTACTATTTAACAAGATTATTTTCTTTGCTTTTTTAGAATAAAGCCTATTTTATTTTCTGGGCGTTTGGATTGAATCTAGGCTATTCTGAAGGTTCCATTGGTAGTCATATGCCAATAGCCTGTGGCAGGGAGTTAGTAGTAGAGTTCATACCACTTATTGAACTCATGTTTCATTTAATTAATTTTTGACAGTGGGGTGATGTCTGTCAATAGTTGATGTGTCTCCAGCATCTCAATATTTCCACAGATTTTGCAGTTTCATTGGAAAAGCTTGGTCTTTAAAAAGTAGCAAGTAACATTTTACAATATTAGAGCTTCCTTCCACTCTGGCAATTTATTTTTTTTTTTTTTTTCTTTTAAATGCAAAGTGTCCCACCATTTTGAAGAATGGAGGGATGCAATCCCTAAAATTAATACTGGGTCCTGAATGAAGTTCAAATCTCAAAGTAAGATGCTGAGTCTCTATATCCAGAGTTCTACAGAGGGACAGGCATGTTCCTTTACCCACAGAAAAGATAATATAAAAAATCCTCTGTGGGTGCCATCTGTCTGAAGAAGAGATCCTGAGGTAATAATTCAAGGCCCTGTGAAAAGCAGATAGTGACCTGTTGGAACATTATTAAACAATTGATGGATGTACACTCATAATTAATACTTCACCAGAAGTCACTCCTCTCACAGAGAGAATTTTTTCTTTAAAGCTTTTTTGCATAGTCTCAGAGGTTGGCATGCTATTTGCATAATAGGATCAGATCCTCTTCTTTCCCACTGTCTGGATCTGGTTTTGAACAGCAGCCTACTTCAGCAGGAGGGGAAAGAAAGGCTGCTGCATTATTCCACCTACTCCCATCAGGACGGACTCGTGGGAGCAATAGGTTGGAGTGATGAGTGACTACTGCTTCGGCTAGGCAAGTACCATAAACAGTAGGCTGTTAAACAAATAATGGGAAGCAGCAGGACTTCTGGATGTATATTTGAAGAAAGCAGCCAGAAACTGCAGTTTCTATTGTATCTTGATCCTGCTGGTCTTTGGGGGTACTCTGAGTGCACCAGTTGGTTTGAGTGACTCTGATCACTCAGCACTCACACACTACCAGAGTCATCAGGTAGAGACGTATTTTAGAGAACAAAACCAGATGTCTGCCTGGACCCTGGCCAGAAGTTCCCAGACACCATTGCCTATCCATTGCTTCTGGCCCTTTTGCCCCTTCAGACCTGCACCATTTTCCAGAATCATTCCACATAAGGAAAGGTAACCCTTTTTTGCTTTAAACCCAGCATCATTGAGAGATATATTCCAATGAGGAATATCTTTCTTATTAAATAAACAAATACATTTTTTTAGTTGTCAGCTCTGAAGAATAGCTTTTTGACCTGGCACTGCTAAATCTCTATTTGCTTTGTCATATGATGACTTCATGAGTTCTGCTTTCCAAAACAGTAGGATTGAAAGCAAATATTCTCTAATATGCTAAACATATAACAGATATTGCTCACTAAACAGTGTGTCCTTACCAGGAAACACAACTCTTTGAAAAGACAAAAAAGTGCCATAATATTATGCATTTCTAGGGGATGTTTCTGCATTTTCTATTAAATACATTTTTTAACATTTTTCATCAATTTTATTATTTATTATTGTCATTTTTCCTTCACACATTTTCAGTGGTAAATACTTCTTAGTGGTTTTTTTCCTTCTTCATTTATAGGCAACCCATAAATTGTCAATTGCTTTATACTATTGTACACATCATCCATTTTCTGAAATTCAGGTAGCAACTCTATCACCGTTACCATGGACTACTACTGTGATGAAAGAGAAAAGATCAATGACTGTCTCTGTTCCACAGAATTCTGTTTAACCACTTTTCTTAGAAATTCAAGAGACTAAATATTTTCCCTTTTTATGGAGTGTGATATGAAGCACCAATCACCTGCACAGATGTAAGATAAGTGAATGAGAAAAATGAAATGCTTATTGACCTCTCCTCTTCAAGTAAACTGTAATTAAAAATACTTTATTTAAGCCTTTTGAGTCCCACGTGCTCTTTCAATGGAAAATCTATAGTTAAGGTATATGCTTCATTGATTCCAATTTATTTATTTAGATGACACACTTCCCCAAGGAATAATGTGTGTATAGGTTTACTAAATACTTTGATTATAATACACTAAAATTAATGTTATTCTTAGGAACTTTTACAACTACTTGATACAATAAGAAAGACATTACAATAAAGCATTGCAACATTTTTATTTCTAGCCTCAGCTTCCAATGAAAATCCCAAAATTGCCAGACAGAACGAATTCATATCTGGTAAGCTACAGATATTAGCAATTCCTTATTTAAGATGAGGTTAGAGAAAAAAAAGGTTTCTCCAATACATAATCTTTCTAATTATAACTGTAAAAAAAAGATTACCTATACATTTTTTTTTTTTTTAATATGATAACTGTTTCTCACCTTTTCTTATTTTCTCTCTTTGTTACTGCTTTGCAGGAACTTGTCAGAGAGCAAAGAAGTACAGGACATATATGTCATTCAAGGCAACTATTTCTAATCAAGAATACTGAAATTTGTTTCCTGCCCTCCTGCTTTGTTGGCTTGTTTGGATAGCAGCTAAAAATTCTGTACAACAGTAAAATACATAAAAAACCCGAAAGTATTCTATTGGAATAATAATAAAAAAGAGGCCTTTTCTTCATTTAATGTTTGCTACTTATGTTTCCGGACTCAGACATCAGAAATATCCAACTTCTGCAGAAAATCTCTTTTAAATTGCTGGCATCCCTTTCACTGTCCTATTTATGTTACATATCCCATTTTTTTGGTAAATGGCAAAACATCAGATCCAAATATGTTTAGAGACTTAAACTGGGATTTAATCATGTCATCCAAATAAATAGAACACAGGGATAAAATGACACAATAAAAGCAATGCCTTTGATTGTTATTTAAATTCAGTGGTTTCTCACTCTGACCTCATCATAGATACAGAAATATGCTTCTGGGAAGAACTGCAAGTATTTCTCCATGTCATATTGGTATGACAAATCAGGAAGCAATTATTCCTCTGATTAAATCTGTTGAGGGCTTCTGATTTGGAACAACTCTGGATGCACACATGAAGGATCAGGGTTATTAAGATTAAGATCATACTGTTGCAAAAAGTAGCAGCTGAAAGGAAAGCCCTTATTATGGCAGCCTAGCAGTTACAGCACTCACAAAGTCAGTGTGTCAGTCTAACCTAACCACCAATCTAAAAGCTAAGGTTTATGACTCCTGCTGAATTTATGATACTAAACATAAAGACACACAAGACCTGTGGCATCAGAAAGAGACCAATTTCACACCCAAGAGCAGTGTACAAACAAGATGAAGGCTCTGGTAAGAGCACCTTAATCTCAAAAGCAGTAGATCAATCTGTCCATTTACCAGTTGAATACATTTAAGCCATGACTTTCACCCCAAAATCAGCATAACTATATTATTTTTAATATACGTGTACCTATCTATTTATTTATTGATTTATTAATTTAGAGCAGTAGCATACAATATTAGGCACTCTTCTTTCAGAACCCCAAAATAAGTAATATTTGTTCATCTATTTATCAATTTAGCATCATAGCATCTACCTGTGGGACATATGTTCATTTCACTCACTTTGAATTGCCTAAAATAGAACAAGGCATATAGAATCCCCTCCTTCCTTTGTCCTATTTAAACCTCTAGTGGAGAATACAGTACATTCACCTCTGCATTGACTAAAATCTGAAGACAGAGCTAACCCAGGTGTGGTCATTAAATTTCGTCAGGCAAAACTACCGTTACTGAAAGCAAATTTCAGGGAGAGAGATTAATATTGCAAAGGGGGAAAAAAGCTAATACTTGCTATACTAGCGAGTTAGTACTAGGAAAAAAACAGAAAACAAATGAGAAAAATATGCAAATTATGAAATCTATACTTGAGGCAAAATTGAACTTGCTGGACATGTAGAAATTATTTGAAACACAGCTTGAGACTTATAGTTTGAGACTTAAATAAGAACTTGATCTAATCACTCTTTTGTATCATCTAAATTTCCAGCAGGTGTCCAAATTACTTCCATCCTCTCATGAGTCATAGGGTATGCAGCCCTAGGACATAAGCATTGTTATCAAATAACTGCATCAAGCGACTCACAACATGAATGTTATCTAGCTCATCAGGTAATCAACTAACTTCAGGAAGCTGTCTGACCTTTCTCTCAAAAGTCAACAAGGTTTCCTCAGTCTAAAATTTTTAACAACCTATGGTGTGTATTGCCCTTCTAAAACTTATGTCTTGAAGTTCAAAAGCTACTTTGGACTACAATGTAAAGGGAAGAAAAATGTTTTATTTGCCACAGGAAGCATCTAAATCAATTAAAGAAACTGCTCAGGGAAAAGCATTTCATATCAACCACACAAACGTGTTTATATATATATATATAATATATATATATATTCAGTTTATTTTAAAGAAATCTCAGTAAAGTATCAATAAGCAATATAAGCCTTTCAAGGGTATATGTTATGCAGCCATAATCCATGCTGAGTGCCATAGATGGCTGACAATACAACACAGTGACTTAGGCCAACACAATTTACACCCTATTGTGCACTTCTGCTTAATTTAACAGCAAGAACTCAGTTTCCCCTGTGTGCTTCTATAAGCATTTAGCAATAGAAGCTTAATTCTAGAGATTTTCCTTCAAAATAAACCTGATCAAATCCTTACTGTGAAAACAGATGGTGATAGAGCAGATGTATCATTGGACCTGAAAACTGTCAGTCAAGAGCTGCTGAATGGCTACTCTGAGGAACCACAGCAACGGCATATTGAGAAATAATTAATTCAACAGTCATGCTAAACCAGGAAGAAAAAAAGAAAACAAAAGAAACCAAAATACTCCTAAGGAGAGGGAACAAAAACACTGTTCTTAATGTATTTCTAGAACAGACTTGATTTGAGGACATGTCATCTTTCAGTAGAACATTCTGTTTAATCACTGCACTTTAAAAATATCAAGACAATAGTAATGGAGGCTATTATTCAGAAATTAATAATAAGAAAAGAAAGGCATGTGTTGTGTTTCATACAGATGTTTATCACTAGAATGGATGCTATTCTATCAGTCCACCTGAGCAATGGAATTCACTTTTTTAAATGCAATAGGAATGCAACCCATTTGCAGCAAAGAACAGTGGTTCCATTGAGAGGCAAGTCAATCACCATGACATTTGTGTGTGCTCACCTTTAAACAGAATATATGTTAGGGTTTTTTTTAAATAACTCACTGAGCCAAATTTTTTAGAATTGATTTTAAATGAGATTGTTCTAACTGCAGAACTTTAGTCAAGCTGAACAGCCTATTAAACCAGAATATGAGGTGATATTACATAGCTGATCTGGTACAGCTGCATGTAGTTATTTTTATTAAATTATATAAAAAGGAAGAGTAAATGGGCATAATCATGTATATTTACGAACACCATCAAGAATGTAAAATGTCTGCACAACAATGGCATTTGTGATGACTGAGTGCTGCAGAATCTGACATGCACAATTGTAGCCCAGTTTCTGGCCTTAGTGTGTCATCAGTTTATTATGCCATGATGTTTTAAAACTGAGTTAAACCCAGTTGTGGAGGTGGAAAACTCTTTCTCATTCTCACAAAATTCCAGTTATGAATTGTTAACTTTGAATAGGACAGCTACCAATTCTTTTCCTATAAACCAGGAAAATTCTTGAGGGAAAGATTATTCTTAAAAATTAAAATTATTTAATGAAAATTTCTTATCTTCTGTTGAGTTAAGATAAATCTTTCAAAAATGCTCATGCTGCCTGTGGATAGAAGAGAAATAGTATTCAACATAAAAGATTATAGCATTCTTCCACATTACAGTTTTTTTGTGAATTCAACACTGATGAAACATGGGGGGTTATAGCCTTTGAATTCATCTTAATAGAGATGAGACATACAGTGTGTGGGAAAAAGCTTTAGATACATTACTCTGTCATGATATTCTAATCTCTCTTTCATGTGAAACCTTGAGATTTTACATTTGTCCATGTAGTATAAAAGCAAGAGTCTAATTACACTGTTTGCCAGGTAGTGAATCTGCTTTGTACCACTAGCTTGTTGAGTGAATAAGTTAAAACTGGAATCAAAAAGTTAAGACTTTCCTGGCTGCAACTTAGGAATGTTGTACTTACTTGTACATGTAGAGACTGTAGGAAGTGAACTGAAAGCCAGACTAAGATTTAGATCTAAACCTCAAATTCCACTGTGTACCTAAGCCAATGGGTAACTAATTCATTCTCCTGGCACAGCAACCAGCCGAGACCAGCACATTCATAAACTCATGGTGGCTAATGTAAAGACCAGGAGTTGAAAAGGGATGAGCAGTGCTTGTCCTCATTACACCACCACCGTTTAATGAGGCAGGGTGCATTTTCCTGTCATGTTAGCAGGGAGCTGATGCCACCTTTCTGAATTCACCTGCCTAATGATGGTTCTCGCAGGAGCTGACATTTGCTGTAATCAGTGTAACAGCTGAACAGAGGTGATGAGTTCCAAGAAAAGGAAACATGCCTGTGTTTCCACTCCCTTCTTGCCTGATCAAATAGAGAAGCCTCTGGCTGAAGCCTTTAGATATTACATTCTTTGTGCTTCTCTGCTACGAGGTCTGTATAATTTTTTTCTCTGAGGTTATGGAAATTTTGTTTAGGACATCATATTATTTTTAGTGCATATTTAAAATATGCATTATATTTTGAGAACCAAATTATTATTATTTTTTCTCAACTACTTGCTGGTATAATTTTAGATGTTACTATATCTAGCCCATGTGTATAGTACCAATATAGAAAACACAAATAACATTCTGATTTTTACCAGCATTTTTTGTATCATCTTTCAACCACTAATAAATTTATTAACATCAATTTCAGAACATATTGCTTCATGCTGCACAAATAATGATTACCACTTTCTTAGCAATACCTACCATCTTTGATCTTTTAATTTCAATGAATGTATCTTATCTTTTTGATAAGTTTCCAGACAAACCTACTTTAAGAATTACTACCCGAAAGGAAAGCTGCCACATTATGTGAGTCAACAAGTAATTTCTATTTACTTTTTCTTTTATCTTTTTAACTTATTGCAACATTGAGACATTTGGATAACACTAGTAGAGGTACAGTATCTTCCACACCTCTGCAGGCACATTTTTTTTCCTCTTTGTAATTCTAATGGCTGTCTGTGCCTCTGTTTTCGTCTCCCCATCAAGAGTATTTTCAGGAAGAAGTTTTAACTGGGTTGGTTCCTTGACTCTTGTTTGACAACTGCCTTCCTCTCTACCTAGCTAAGAGAGAGCAGACCGTCGGAAGAAATAGCGAGGAGGGGGAGCTTAGCACCCATTCAAGGAAACTTTTGCTGCTAGGGCAAAGTTTTTATGTGGGAATGAATTCGTTCGCATGCAGGATACCGTGTATATTCTCTTTGTCTGTAGAGGTAACTCCCTTGCTAGAAGTGATAACGTTGTCACAAACATGCCCACTAGGGGGCCAGGCATGCCATAAGGCACGCAGGGAGAAAGTCTGGGGTCTTATTGCGCGTGTGAAAGGCGTTGTTATAAGAGCACCGAAAGAGGTTTCTGCCTTGCCCTTCTCAGCCATCTACACTGCAGTGTTCTCACTGTTAAAATAAATTTTCTTTAAAACTTCAGCCACAGACTGGTGCCTGTGGTTACCTGGGTGCATATCTAGCCTTACGTGTATATATACAAAAACTGTAAGAGAAAATAAGCTTCAATTACCCTGTTAGTGCTCATTACAAAACTCCTGGTTATTTGTTAAGGGAAATTAAATATGCACACTTTCTTTTTTAAAGCACAATAGAATGAAGACAGCTTTCAAGTTCATCATATAATTGCAGAAAGAAGTTAAAACTAGCTGTTCAACCTCTTAGACAAAAATATATTTTATTTATAAAAGTCAAGATAATAAAAATATTTAAGATGATAATTTAATTTTTAGATAAATAATGATGTCTTGGTATAAGTAAAAAGTTCTGTGCCTTCCCTGCATACCATGTTAATGTTTGCTGCACATCAGAAGACAGAAATTAACCTTACATCTGTGTAGCCTTTTTTGACTACTCAGAAATACTACTTAACTTAAACTAGGTGGTGTTTCCTAGTTCATTCTACGATAAAACCCACAACCCTCTTTACATAAAGTATGTCTAAAAGGGAATCTGGTTTTGAATTTAATGTTGCCTAAAATTTCAAGGCATATACATATCAATAAACCTTTTTCTTCTCCAATATATGACGGGCACCAGTCTCACTGTTCCTCAAATCAGTCTCTCTCTTTTCAGTTTGATCTTTTGGCTGAGTTTTTTTACATGCTCCATGGTAATTCCTTTGGAATATAATGATTGGTACTGATGAGAGAAGAACGCATTATATTGCAGGCTGCCCTAACAGATAATATGACCAACAAGCTATTCAAGCCATGGAACTATTTTTGCCTTTCCACTGGAATTCTAATGAAGAGGAAAACACATTACTGACCCCATATGTCAAAGGTTCCAAAACAGCAGAGATTTCTAAACTATATGTTAGACTGGTGGGACATTATAACTGTTATTTTTATATATATATATATATATATATTTTTTTTTCCCAGTAATAAAAGCAAAATTCAGGATAAGAGTGAAAATGGAGCTAGTTAACTCCTTTTTTTTTTTAACTAGCCATAGTTTTCTTCAGTTTTTTGAGATAGAAGTATTTCTTTGCCACTGTCAGCAACTGATGTCATAGAAGGTATTCTGAAAATGCCCAAGTACAAGTGTTATCTTCAATTATTGTAGATTTATTTATACTTACCCATATAGTTGTTACTATTGTTATTAGTAGTAGTATTTGTATTATGGGTATTGTCATTTATTTATTATTTGTGGACCTTCTCATTAGGAAAACAAAATAGTAGTATCTACCTCACATGTGAGTTACACTCAGCACAATTCCATATTAATAAAGTTAGACCAGAGACAGGGAACTGAGAAACATATTGACTAACTGAATATGTGGTGTAAGGGAGGTGCAAGCATTTTTCTTCCTTAGGTTTACAGTTCAGTTCTATACATATTTCTCTCCTTCTACAAGGAAGTAATTTTTTCCTTCTTAAGAATCAGATTTCTCTGCTTCCTCTTATCACCTTAAAATGAAATCACCTTTCTTACTACGGTCTCTAGCAACTAGAACCTCACAATTTCACCCTTGAACTTCAAGATGTCTGTAGGTTTGCTTCCTTTAAAAAAAACTGTGGGAAGAATAGATTTCTAAAAACATAGAGATCTAGCCCTTCATCCCATGGATCCAATCACTAGACACACAGCTGCAGAAAAAATCAGCAATTATGCTTATGCTCATGATGTATTCTACAAGAAACCACCTCTATTCAAGAAATCTTACTCTCTTTTATAAAAACATTCCAGTTCCCTCCAGTAATGTAAGACTGCCAATGGATGAACTTGGACACAGTCAGATTCTGTTTGTTCCAAATTCTGCTACTGGCATGTTCCATAACCACATGCAAATATTAACTTTTTTATGCATTCATTTGTAAATAGGCAAAAAATCAAACCAAAACAAAACCAAAAACCACATACATTTTTAGAATTTTGGAACATTGATGGACTCTGTCTAATTCTCTAAATCATAATAATCCCATTCCTCCTTTGTAGTAAAATTGGTAAGATGGAATCTGAAGAAAATTACATATCAAAATAGGCTTCGAAAACTTAGGCGTATTCTTACTTTGATGAAACACTCCAGTTTCTTTGACTTTAGAATATAAAATGATAATGTACTCTCCAAAGAAAATCTACTGAGAATTCTTCTCTTAGAATAATGCACAGCTATCTCACAATTAAATAAAGTTCAAATGAGAATTAGAATTATAGACCAACCAACCACAACTTTTCTTTTTCTTACCTGCTGGCTTACGGGAAAATTCCTGTTGATTTTTTTTATCTATAAAAATGAATAAAGAAATAGATTAATACTCAATCACTAAAAGAAAAACCAAAACCAAAACACTGGATTTTTGAGACATATATCAAATACTCCCTTCCAAATTACGTATGTTAAAAAGAAAATAAAATCTCCTGCAGTAAAGGGACTGAAATCTTTGACAAGTTCATGTGAATAATGGGACATTTCTGTGGTCATTTTGTGGTTAAGTCTTCTGTTCAGAGTACAGGAGAGGTGAATGCATGCAAAACTGAATTTTACAACACTATGTCCTTTTTTATTTTTTAGAAGATATAAAATAAACTGGAGTATCTAACTCTGAGTAAACGTAATTCAGAGCAACTTACTTCCAACCACTGAAGTCATCAAGCCTTAAGCAAATTTTTTCCTTTAAGAATGATGAAAATTTGGGCTGGAACAGCCTTGGAAACATCCCTTACTCTATCCTTTTATCCTATGTGCAAAATCAAGTATGCAAAAGAAGTTGTGATAATTGTTCGTGTAATTTTTTCTTAAAACATTCAACGATAGCCTCAGATAAAATGTAAAGAGAAATCAGTCTGAGACAGGTGACTCACGAGGTGTTTGCATTTAGCTCTGCAGTTCATGGACTCCATCCAAATAAACATTGCCAGCTTTCTGACACAAAAGTGTGCAGTGCAAAAAGAATCATGTGTAGAACATACCCATTTCTACCATTACTGAAACAAAAATGTTCTTTTTTAATCTAAGCATAAACCCTGAAAGCTTTTGACTAAAACCAGTAAATCTACAATGTGCATTCATGACACATACTTAACACCTAGAACACCTAGAATTTATTTTTTGCTCTCTTATATTAACTTTACACTTTTTTTTTTTTTTTTTTTTTTTTTTTGTAGCTATGGGTAAATGACTAAAACACATATTTAAATTAAAGACATTTTCAACTACAAATCTATATAGAATGTATCTGAATAATCTGAAAAGCCCTGAAACCACAGTATAACATTTACACTGCTTCAACCATGGTGCAACATCTTTTTAGAAGAAAACAAGAATCACCACTGAATTTCCTTCAGTGTTTCCAGTATCATCCCTAAACAACTATATGCAGAGATGTGAATGGCACTGTGTTTTGCAGACTTCAAAACCAGAGCGTTTGCTGCAGTGGTAAGCTCTTCACATTCTTCATGCAAATACTGAGTAAGTCTGTCACTGACATCCCACAGTTTTGCTATCAAAGGATAATTCTCTCTGTCAAGAACATCCTGGCAAGCAAATTCAGCTGGTTTTCAAATGTATTCTGAAACAATAGTGTCAGAAGTACATTTCTACCCTTCCTTCTTGCATGTACACCAGCTTCAGCTTGGGCTGTTCCTCAATATAAGCTAAGGGGAAGTATCAAAAGAGCTAGGACATTCAGTGGGCAAAGAAATAGTATAAAATTAATCCATACTTTATAGATACCAACTACCTTACATGACTTTTTAAAAGAAGAGGCAGACAAAACCCATTTTTTGGACAGAAAAAAAATTTTTTGAAATGTTTTTGGGATTTATTTCTAAATCAACTATTAAATACCCCAGTGTGATAAACCCTTGTTTGTATTAGTAGAAGCTATTAAAATTCTTGTCAAACCTGTTTGTTTTCCTCTAATCAAAGACTACAACCAATACCCTGAAAATTTTAAGTTATGAAAGAACACATCAAGAAAAAGAGATTTCACTACTCTAAATACTGAAAATATCTATTTAGTGGCAAATTACAGTTAAATATTAAATAATTCAGGAGTATTTTTGTTTACTTCACACATAGAAACTAATTTTTTTTTAGATATAAAGTACATTAGGAGGCTTGTGTACTTTCAATATTCCTGTGAAATGCAAATGCATAATTGGAACATCATTTTCTCATTCAAAAATTTCCAGCTCATTTTCTAAAGTACAATCTAGGCACCGACATTACAGAGTTGTTTTAATTATTGTTATTTTGATTAACTAAAACAACCACATTGTTCTTTCAGGTAATATGGTGATGATTTCCTGAAATGCATTATTGTTAATTCTGTTATAGCTTGCAAACTGCAGTATGGTTCTTCAAGTTTACCTCAGTGCACTTAAATATTTATCATTCATATGCATAAATACTGTACCTTACCGAAAAAAGAAAAAAAAAATTCTACAGTTAGGCAGCACACAGAAAGAAAAACATTATCCAAAACTGTTCTTCCCAGAATGTTACAAAGAATATGGAGTAAAATTTAATCTGCAGATGATACAGGTCTATAATCCTTGAGAATTAAAACCTAAATGTAAACACTTTTATAAATGAAAAGAGAAAAAAAAAATCTCCTCTTACTTGACAGATTATCTAAAAGTGAAATGTTTTTACAGTTAACTGATGCACATGAATAATATTTGTTTTTATCAGAGGACACCAGTACAATACACTGCAAACATATATGCATGCAATATTTTTAAATAAAACACAGCAGTGGATATTATAAAAAAAAAAAAAAAAAAAAAAAGAAAATAAATAAAGAAAAGGCATTCTGAGAACATTCTTTAGAAAGATGTGTTTAGATGTGTTTATGCAGAGCAACTGAAAATCAGGAATGGCACAAAAGATAGATGAATCATTATGTAAGTTGAATTAAATCTAGCAAGAACTACATGCTTCTACTTCATGCTCAAAATGCAGGTGCTTAGGGGTGACATTGTATTCTGGTTCACCTTACATGAATGCAAATTAGGAAAAAAAAAACAAACTTAAGAATACATAAAGAAAGCAATTTGGGATCTGGGGATCACCTCAACATGGAAGGGGGAGGAATGCATCAAAAATCAGGTCTCTGTCATATCTTGAACCTGACTAGCAAATAGGCAAGTGATGTTGATATGAGACCAATAATGCAATCACAGAATCATAGAATTTTTTGAGTTGGAAGAGACCATCTAATTCCAGCCCCCGCCCCAACATGGGCAGGGGCACCTTTCACTAGATCGGGTTGTTCAGAGCTCCATCCAGCCTGGCCTTAAACACTTCCATGGATGGGAAGCATATATTTTAGTGAAAGCTATCACAGAAGATTAGTTTGCAGTATAGTTGATTGTTACCAGTACAGATACATTTGACTAGATATGTTCCAAAAATTCAGCTGGTCATCACATACATGAAGAATACTGGTCAGGGAGATGATATGAAGTGGACCATAGAAAGGAATGCACTATGGTCAAATTCAGTAACTTTTGTGCACTAGATTGTGCAACCACAGATGGACAATTTTCACAGACATGGCTGTGCCTGCTCTGCAGAAGAAACAAACAAACAAACAAAAAAAAAAAACGTGGAACACATCCTTTCTCAGCAGGTACTCAAATGAGCAGGCTTTGGCTTCAGGTGTCCACAGCAGTTGCAAATGTTTAGTTAAATATTATTTAAAAGGCTTCATGACAGAGAAGCAGTAATGGAGAAGAATATCATTCCTCACTATTATCTTTTTGTGAACTGTAACCTATTATTGTTGCCCTTTGCTGGAATGAAGCAGATTAAGCTCATAAAAACCGGGTTTTAAACTTCTACATTCAGTTAAAACTGAACTGAATTGTTACTCCTCAGAGATACTGTTTTAGACCTTCTTCTAGAAAATACCAGCGCAGTAACTATTTTCAGTTCCCATTGGAGTATTTTAAAGTGTAATTTGAAAACTACTATTTATTAGGGGTTTGTTTGACCTTTTTTACCTATTTATATTAATGAAATTTGCTATTCCAATGTAATCACAGGATTCTCATGAGATGATGAGGAAATGTTCCTTTCAATGAGCACTAAGAACACTTAAGAGTAGTAAGATCAAGAAATAAGGGCACTGATTCCAGATTTTTTCCATCTTAAATACAAGCAACTAGATGTTTGAAAATGCTATATATACCACACTTGTTTCCATACTATTTCTTGATAAACCGTATTGTAAATAAGAGTCACAATTCTAATGTGATAATGGGAAAGATGATTAATGACAGTGCGAGTCTCAGGTATCACAACTGGTCCTCTTCAAGAAACAATAATATAGAAATTGTTAGTTGTGAGAACAGAGTTCCTGACAGAGCCCATTCCTTTGGAGTACCTAAAGAAACAGCCAAGACTAAAGGGCAACATAAGGAGTGAGTGGGCACCAGCTCCTGCTCAGTATTTTGCTGACTGAGGCAGTAAACAAGATTCCCCCACATTTTCACATATGATTTGATCTATCATCTTCTTACAGTCTGTAGATAGCATGTAATTTTGCAGGTCTTGGAAATTTTCCAATTAAAAAAGAACCCCTTATTATTTTAATTTATCCTAGCCAAATATATATGGATTTCTCTACACAATTTAGACTCTGCAGCCTTCTTCATCAATTGTTTGCATTTACACAATTGCTGATTTACATTCATTAACAGCTAATTAAAATATAATAGCTTGACAAGAATGTAAATTCATTAGCTAGCTCTTCATCTCATGCATTAAAGTAACAATATAGTTTGTGTCATTGGGATGTTAAGTGATCACAAATGGGAAGTAGGATCATTACAATTTGGAGCAATTTGGAAGAAAACAGGAATTCATGCCATGATCATCTTACGTTAATGAATGAGTAAGAAAGAGTACAAAACTGACACTTGAAATTACTAGTTGGCTAGTATTCTTTTCTGTCCTTGCTAGGCATTTGTTTGCTCGATGCAACAGGTAAGTTCTGGTAAAGTTTGAAATTTTGTTATCCAAGAGTATATGTGCATTGAAAGAAGCAGGGAATCAGAGAAGAAGCATTTAACACTTCACAAAAAATACATCATATTTTGGTAAATGCATTCAAATATATGTATAACTGCCTATAGACTAAATACGGGAAATCTTGATGCTGGTTTTACAAGCTGTAGTAGATTTTACAGTTTAGGCTAAAAACCCACACGAGCTATGATATGCAAAGTTATCAGTCAATGTGTTCTGGAAAATATGGAAGCACAGGAAGTATTTAATGCAACATTCTTCTGACATTCTGACCAACCTGTCTGTTGTGTGTTGATCACATTCTACCTGCTAAATGGTTCAAAGGATAGAAATATTCTGATTACTTCTATAATTTCTAGGCTTTGATTTTTATCAAGACTAGACACACTGGACTGCAAATAAACTTAGCTCAAAGGAATTCAGCATCAAGTCCCTTGAAGAAAGAAAGGGGGAAAAAAGAATATATGAACATTTATATAGAGGAGAGGCTTGATTCAACACTGAATAATGCATAACCATAAGCATGACCTCTGCTTTAGAGTCTGTTCCTATAGATACCTGCAGGCTGAATCATTCTCACTATGGTTTCTAGATGAGAGCAAAAGTGAGAACCAAGATGATATGTTTCAGCTTATATAATCAACATTATGAAATCTCTCTTAGGAGCCAAAAAATTACAGAAAGAGATCAGATACTTTTAAAGTTTATTGACAATTAAGACACAGTAGATATAATTGAGGAAGTCCCTAATCCACTGAAATCCCACAGTAGCAGATGGCTGGAAAGACAAAGAGAAAGATAACTATTCTTTTGCTATCACCAGACAGAAGACTAGATGGACCTTTATTCTGGTTCAGTATTAGCACTTAATCTTCTCATGGATCATCTTAATCCATATGGAAATCAAAGTGTTTTATTTGAATCCTACATATATGCAGAGGAAAATAGGCCTAGTATAGTGTTAATGTCTCTTCTGGAAAGCAGTCTTATAATTCTACAAGCTTCCTTTTAAATTCTACTGACTGCCTTTGTATTAACCAGTTGTACAAAGTATACACAGAACTTCCATGTTTTGGTGAGTTCCAATACACACAGGCATTTGATAAATACTTTTGGAGACAACAAAATATGGCAAGCAAAACTCAGGAATTCTCCTCCAAAAATGGAAGCAGATGAATACAAAACATTCCTAACAGAGGTCTTGTACTGATGCATGGAAAGAAAGTATTTGTAAATTGAGAGTTATTATCAATTTATGGCCTGTAAAAGCACTATCAAAGCACAAATCTGAATTGTGATCACAAACCTGCAGACTATCAAAACTTTAATTTCCTTTCTCACTCAAAAGGATTCAGTGATGCACTGAACCCTATGAGCACAGCAGTAATTGATGGATAACAGAAAGTAATAGCAGATTTGTGCCTATTACATGAAAATATAGTGGAAGCCCTAAGGACAAAAGCACAAAATCTAGTCTTCACACAACTGTGATGTTTCCATAATAGGAGTGCAATTAATTTCACTCAAATAAAAAAAAAAAAAAAAAAAGTATTTTGTTTCTTTCACTTAACAGATGAATGGCTTTATTTAATCCTGCAATATTTAACACCCATTCCTAAATTTGGACTTTACCTTAATGATAATATTGCTATTGTGCCTCTTTAAAGAAGATACATGTGTTACAAACAACACTATGACTCTCCATTAATAAAATGCCAACAGCAACATGCATATTATTAGAGTCAAGGAAAACAAATTAAAGCCAGTGCCTGAAAAAGCTATTATTGTCCCATTTGAAAGTAAGCAACATATGTCTCTCTACTGAAGATGTATTAGAAGGACTGTGAACAATAAGCATTGAAAAGACATGAAAAAAAGGAAAAAAAAAAAAAAAGAGCCAGAAGGAGATGCTGGAATCATTGTTTCAGATAATGAAATGCAACTGGAGAATTGTGGTTTGTATCATAATAGTGGTTGTTCACTGGAGTATGATTACTACAGTGTCAATCACACTAAGAGTAAAAAAGCTGGTGTACGTAATATATACGTAATATATATATACATATATATATATATATATAAACATATATATATTATATATACTCACAAAATAGTGAAATATTGTGTACCTCTTGAGTACCTTTTTAATTTGAAATTTAAAACAACTTTATTATCCAGTTTGCAGTGGAAATCCATCTGAATACTACACAAGTACTCAAATCCATTTCATTTCTTGTTAAAAACCCACATCTGTAGATTCCTTCCTGTTGTACCTAGCAACTAATATTCAGTCTTCATTTTAAGATAGCAAGGACTTCCACCTGAAATACAACTTCCAGACTTCCCTAGCTAATATTTTTAAATTATTAATGAGACATTTGATTAGCAGGTCTGCAGCCCTCATAGGTCCTCTGTTCTCCAGTTATTACTGCAGAGTAAGAAACCCCATGCCATTCTTCCAGTAGGAACTACACTATTAAATTGTTAAAAATTGATCTAAATGTCTCTCCTGGTTTAAAACATCAGATTTCATACTTCCTGATTTCTCAAGGAAATTAAATAATGTAGATAAAATCCAATTTCAATTTTCCTTTTCACTTACAATTTCATTACAACATAACATTTAGACAATATAATAGCTAGTATACAGTATTTACTTTCAGAAATTTTCAGAGAATGCCAAAGAAAGTGGGTAAAACCTTTAAATTAATGGTAGTCATACTTTGTCTTATCTTACTATTTCTGAATGCAGTTGCAGGCACCAATATGAATTTGTTCATTCTATGATATGCAAAAGAACAGAAACATATGGCTGAAAAGTAACTCAATAGATCCAAGCTATTTGCCCAACCCATTTGTACCTTCCTGCCATGATGACACTCTTAATGCCTTATGAGTCAATCTATTAGCAAATACAGCTCTACTTAATGGTGGAAGTTCTCCTTATATCAAACCAGACTCTTTCCATTTGCAGTTTAATCCCACTACTTCTCATGTAATTCATCACAGAAACAAGGAAGAAACTGCCTACCCTTTGTGTAGCTCTTCTAAAGTTGAAACATTATTCATTGCTTCAGGCTAAGCCAGTTCCATCTCACTCTGTATTTACTTGCAAGTTTATGCTATTGTCAAAGAAGCCAGAGCCCTCTTTGGTGACACTACTTCTGCATATGAGCACTGTAGGACACATTTTTTCTGACTGACCAGGAGGACTGTCTAGCACATTACAACAGCTCTGACCCTTTAGCCTTCCTCCAAGATTGTCATAGTCACTTTTTATCTGCTTAGAGTGACACTGAAGTCAGCCATGCCTGCATGAATGAGCAGTCCCAGAAAATTGTCATTTGACTAGATGGCTTTGGCAAGATCGTTCAGATTTAAGCTCCTGGGAGACAGAAGACTTCCCACAAGATTAGGTCTACACAAGACTGAAGTTTTCATCACAGAGGAGTGAGTCACTCATGACCAATACATCTCCTCCTCATGGGAAGGATCATCAGTAACCTCACAGCTTTTCCAGCCTGCCAGGCTTTCATTTTATTTTTAATCCACTCTGTCATTAGACTTGAAACTTCAGCTCCTGTGGGTAGCACTGTAATGCATCACTGCCTGAGAAGGGATCATTTCCCTATGAACAAGACCTGCAAGTAGAAATGGCTTGTTAGCTAGGTTTTCCTCATTCACAGTAGGTGTTATTGTGGACCTTTTTGGCTTGTTGCCAATCATCATCTCCACACCCCATGATGCCAGATTTCACTGTGTCTGAAAGCTTTCTCCTGTAATTTCTCTACTGACTTCTTAAGAGCTTTAACTAGCAGGTATGCTCCAGCTGACACATCTGCCTCCCTCCTCAGCCTTCTTTAGGGCGTGAACTGCAAACTGTAACTCCTACAAATTCAGTTAAAGATTTTGATTGAGACACCTACAGTTTTGGTTCCCATCTGAAGTTTCCACCTGAGCCATTATCAGGCATTGGAAAAAAAAAATCCTCATAGCAGAACTTCTATTTTCATCATCAGTTTGCTCTGTATATCATCTATTTGTTGAAGCTCATTACTTTCCTTGTATTCCTTCCTCCTAGAAGTCCTATTCTTTTGAGTGGCTTTTGAGCCACTTCTTTACTCAGTCACATGGCTCCTTACCTCTTAGGTCCCTCTTTCCAATCTGGTGTTTTCACTCTGACTGGCCTGAAACAGAATGACGCAGTTTTTTGAAGAGTGCAGCTAAACTTACTTTGTTCCTATGCTCTCAGTCTATCAGTAGGCTTTTGGACTTTCCCATGAACAGTTCACTGTTTGCCAAGTTTGCATTATTTCAGGACTCCTCACTTTGGTACAGATAATAACATTTGCAGTTCACACTCTGGCATTCAATATGACAAAAGGGATAGTTAAATTGGAGGAGAAATGAGGAATTTCATACAATTATATTATACACAATTATATACAACATGAGACAATTAACCCTCTTGACAGAACTTAATGTCCCATAGAAATGTAGCCAGTGATTTTCAAAATACATTTAATACTTACACCATAACATGCTGGTCTAAATGAATTCCTGCTGGCAAAGTTCAGTAAATCGGACAGTTGCCAGCGGCATAGACAAATACCTTTACCTGAAGCAATGAAGCTAAAGAAGTTTTCTGTAGTCTTTATAGGAATTATATCTTCTACCACCTCACCATTAACCCATTTGTTTACTTTAGTCTGAGTGGATTAAAATAAAATTATAGAAACACCTATTCTTTATTATATTGTGTCACATTTCACTTCTGTCTAAAAGAATTACACACTTATATTCTCTTGAAGTTCTCAGGAAGAACAGCAATATTTATGAGACAATTTGGCTGACAGTACCAGATAACAAAATGCTTGTAACCTAAAAAAATCAACTGGTATTACATTACTTAAATAATTTGGTTGACATAATATGAAATAGCTGCTGAAATATTAGGTTCACATGATAATGAACTAGGCATTAACACAATTGTTAAATTTGATATGAAAAAAAAAAAATTTCATATGTCACTGTGAGATAGGATAAAACCCTGAGTTTTTCAGTACCTGTTTCTGCTGAAAGCTCCCCTTCCACCTGTATAGGTGATCATTTTAAATTTCACTTGAAACACTACGAAACTACTTTGTAGTGACTGTATATTTAAAGGTCATGTCCTCATATACTGTAAAATACATCCAGTTCCTCCTTATACCAAACGGGACTCAGTGTACTCTGCATTCAGATTAATCACAGACTCAAGCACTGTATTGTTATACTCTAAGTTGGTTTTCAGTGAGAAACTCTTTTGCAGTAAAGCTTCTGCACTGCCATAAATAGGAGACACTGGACTCTCCTTAACCTTCTTCCTCTTAACAAGTTGCTGAGCCATTACCTTGAAAAGCCTTGAATGTCATTCCCTTCTAAAGAATACAGTTATCTCTATTGTTCAATTTCACCTCATAACTAAGAATTAATTACAAAACAGTATTAAAAAAAAAAAAAAAAAGAGGCCCTCTAAATATGTATTTTCTCAAGTATTTTCCAGCATTTCTGAAAAGGAATGCCCAAATACTGGTCAATATGCTGATATACAGGTGTAAAGAGCTGTGTATGTGTGGGACCATGGCTGAAAGGCAGGCCAAGGGGTAGAGGATGTCAAGGGAGAACAAGAGTAGGATACAACTTTTTGCACAAACCAATTAATTTTCAAGCTCAGAATTTTTTCTGCTCTT
The DNA here is from genome assembly GCA_035583155.1 of Acropternis orthonyx. Classification (NCBI taxonomy): domain Eukaryota; kingdom Metazoa; phylum Chordata; class Aves; order Passeriformes; family Rhinocryptidae; genus Acropternis; species Acropternis orthonyx. The sequence goes on along the minus strand of JAWWEU010000081.1, from coordinate 111,897,313 downwards.
CTTCAAGAAGTATGTTAAATACTAAGCTACATTTGAGGAATATTTAAAATTCAACAATATTGTTGAATATTTAAAATTTAACAATATTGTTAAATGGACACAGTACTAATAGATGGTATATTTTCTTGCTTTGGATATGACCTTGTAATCCTTAAGTAGGAGGAGGTTTTAATAGTTAAGAATCAACAGAATTTTCTCCAATGTCCCATAAATTGCCAATTTATTTGCATTAAGAATGGCTAAGACAGGCACTGAGGATATTACAAGTAAATTTAAAGATGACTTTTTCTTCAGTGTGCATTTCAGACTTGCCTATGAGAAAACTATGAATTTCATCACATTATACCAGGCTAAATGTAATATTTGAAAATAATTTTTAACAGAGAACAAAAGAAAAAAAGTGAAAACAAAATTCAAATCCATTTCACATTACATATTTTTGTATGAGTGATAAATGTCGCACAGTATATAAAGTTCAAGAATCATTCTTAAGATCTTTCAGTGAAAGTGCATCTGTGTCAGCAGATTTCAGAACATCAACTCTGTCTAATTTAATTTCAGCAGTAAAGGTGATTGTTTAGTCAAAAGTATAGATTTTTTCTGTAGTTCAAACATGATTTAAAGAGGGTCCATTAGAAGGGCCACGAAGATTATCAAAAGACTGGGAAGCCTGCCATATGAGGAGAGGCTAAAAGAACTGGGTTTGTTCAGCCTTGGAAAAAGAAGGCTTAGGGGAGGCCTTATGACCATGATACAGTATTTAAAGGGTGACTGCAGAGAAGGGAGACTCCCGTTTTACAAGGAATCATGGAGGGAGGACAAGGGGCAATGGGTACAAGACACTCCTGGGGAGATTCTGGTTAAATACAAAAAGAAAATTTTTCACAATGAGAACAATCAGCCATCGGAATAACCTCTCCAAGCAAGCAGTGAATTCCCCTACTTTTGACAGTTTTAAGATTCAGCTGAACAAAGTTCTGGGCATCTTGTCCAGACTGTGCCTTGGCCAAGAAAGGCTAGACCAGCTCATCCTTAAGGTCCCCTTACAACCTGGTATTCCAAGGTTCTATGATGTCATAAGCTAATAAATGCAAATAATAGTATTCCATATTTTCAAGATACCTAAATGTGTCAGTTTCTCTAAGTTTCAACAATAAAAACAACATTAAAAGGAAGAATCATCCGTATGACACTTTCATTACTGGAATCAATTTAAAAAATATTAATTTCCCCCACAACGTATTCTCTTATTACTATAGTGAAGTTCTAGTTATCAGTCATGTACCTTATCTTTCCTGAAAGAAAAAGGTATGCACACACAAGCTCAGAAAATTATTCCTGTAGTTAAAAGAAAAATCAGGAAAGAATTTATTCAACGGAGGTATAATGATGAAGACAGTGGCATGAGTAGAGGAACAGAAAAGCTAAAATCTAAAAGTGAAATGCATATGTCAAGCTGTAACAAAAACAGATGGTTCATAAGAAGTAAAATTGTATGTAGTTACATTTTTATATATTGCCACAATGTGGGAATTAACAGTATAAACTTGACACTATTACAATAACACCTAAAATAGCAATATATCAAAATGGTGTGTTATTTTAAGAAATTAGAACTGAACAAAGTAACTAAATATATGAATAATATCATGCCTATTCATAATGATGAATGGCTGCTGTGAGAGCATAAGGTCAAAGCCCTAGATGAAGAAAATCCTGAAGATGAATGAAGGCAGCAATTCCTACATCAAACACACAATTACACTTTTTACCATGAGTATTTTGTCTATTCAAATCTAAAGCAAAAAAAAGCATGCATCAGAGTTGTAGCTTGATGACATGGCCAGTGGAGCTATAGAAACCATCAATGTGGCCAGTTGTTCTTTTTATTATTTGCTGATCACCCAGTCAAGATGCAAACTGTCTTCTAAGTCACCTCACTGAAAAGTCTGAATTGTATTATAACCAGGAGCAAGTGGAAAGTTTCTGTGAGTCCATCTATAGGGTTTTTAAAAAATATGAGTATAAAAGGCATAGGGTGATTTTTCTATGAACTTAAAAAGATAAAGGGAAGTGGGGTTTGGTGAGAAGATTAAATGGAGGTCAGACAGTTATAATTACTCTAAACTAGATTTGGCCTGCAACCTATCCAGTTATATAAATGGAAAATTAATTTACTGGTAGAACCATCTACAAGCCTAGATGTTCTGGACAGTTCTAGTTGCTATTTGCACAACAGGGACTGCTCTTTTTTTTTAATTCAAATTGCGTACTCTACTTCCCTGACCTCTGCTTATTGCATTTTTGAGATGAAAATGCTGTTTATGGTTACTGTTTGGTAAATGAATGTGCTAATAACCACAGTGCTGCAGCAAGGGTACCTAGCTTAATTAAGGTGCAGGAATACATTGCTAAATAGTGTGGAGAGGTATACTGACCGTCTCATTAAGCAAATAACTTTAAAAATAATCTGTTTAAAACAGCCTTGTCAACAGCCTCATAGAATTTTTCTTGCTATAATATTTTAAAATTTATGGTTTATGCAGCAATATAAAGATCCATTTCTGTTAATCTGGTGCAAAAGGAAATAATTATGATATCAAACATGCAAAAACACTATGATTTATCAACTATTTAAAGAACTGAAAAAGAATGTTTTCTCCACAACCCCATAGGGGTTATGTCAGCCTAAGGACATATACCTTCTTGCAAAACACTCTATTTAGGATACAAAAAGAGGAAACCCTTTAAAATTAATATTGCTGCTGTTACAAAATGAGATAAACATTTAAATAGGATGCACACACTATTAAAATACAAGTTTATGAGTAGATGCCTGTTGTTCTGGCAAAGAACAAGTTGTAAAAATAATATCTCCCTCTAACAACTGCATCTTATAAAAATATGTAGAGGTGAAAGCACAAACATCTGAGTAGTCATTGATCACTTTCACAAATATAAAGCAAATGCCCTTTGAGATTTGCTTCATATTTGCATTTGCATTTCCATGACTTCTCTTACAATAATAAATTTCATGATTTTCTTTGAAGACATCTGGAGCACCTCATGAAAACTCAAGAGAAAAATCTTTGCAACACCTCAGAATACTTCATGCAAGTGACTAATAACATTAATGCAGGAAAAAGAGGATCTGAAACAGTAAAAAAGGGGCTTGAATTGTCTCTTAGGTAACACCTTTCTTTGTGAATGGTCCTGATTAAAATGATATTCACAATTCTGTGGATATTTGCAAATAAAATCAACCTTTGAGGATTAATATTTTTATTTTTTTCCCTTCTAGAGAGAGTTATTATTTGATAATTTTGCTTCCATAAAGTTTTAATTGCTTTCCTCCTCTTCCATGAACGTGAACTCTGAGTTGATCTTTTTCATAATGACCTAATGATAAAAGGAACATTTCCTTCTGTCTGAACAGAATAGTAAAGCAATGCAATGGACACTAGAAGTTCTAAATCTACACAGCAGCCACAGGCTGGTATTCTAGTGAAGAAATATTAGGCAAATATATATCTAGAAATGTCCAGCAAAACTTGGTTTTCCCTATACAATAATGCTATATCAAGGCTATAATTCTCTCCAGGTACAACTGCACCTGGGAAGTGAAAACAGCAGCCACAATGAATGGGATAGCAAACACGTAGAGAACAGCAACAAACTTTTTCATTTGTACCCTTTATTCAGCAATGATTGAGCCCATTGCTCATAAAGAAAAAAACCCCAAACAAACAAAAAGAAAAAAAAAAAAAAAACACCGACAACAACAACAAAAAAATCAAACCAACCAAACAAAAAATCCAAAAAATCTGAAAAATTCTCCAAAAACCAACAAAAAACACACCAAAACAAACAACACCCCCCAAACAAACAAAAATTCCAAAATCCCAAAATAAAACAAAACATTTTGCATCAATCTGGCTTCCCTAAAGCAACGTGTGTTATTTTTTCACACAAATTCTGTCACAAATTAAGAAGTCTCAGCACTCCAAAATGGTATAGAACACTTCCTAAGAGGTGGGAGCATCTCAAGAAGCATGTATTTAAATTTGATCTCAAAACCTAAGAGATATTCTCATTAGTTTTTCAAACTTTTGGGAATTGCAAAGGAAGACAGAAGAAAGAAAAAGGGTAAAGAACGCTTATCTGACCACAATATTTACAAGTAGAGAGACATCCACATGAGGCCTAGTTTTGCTAATCTTCCTCTTTCATGGAAAACTTGGCTGCAGAAATTTATCTGGATTTTTCTCTTCCTGCTTGTATATCCGTCCTATGTTCTCAGCCTTTCAGTTGTTTGTGGGATTTCACTGTTTAGAAATTAGTGAACTAAGCTGGGTTAAAAATCTGCAAAAAACCAGAAGCTACGCTGTAGTATAGGGAGTGAAGTGCCTATGTCCAATTTGGTCATGGTAGGTAACATCAACAGGACTCCACCATGGCATGGGAGATACAGTATTCAGGCTGCAGGAGATAAGCATTTATCTGCTGCACTTCAGCAATACGCCTGCTGGATGAGTCCTACCAGATAGTATGGATGTGAATCCTGTCTCCTGTCAACAGCATTGGCATGAATTTTACATGTAACTATATAGATAGAACAGAGAGAAGTCTCTGGATGGGGGAGCAGAGCCTCAGCCCTGCTCTGTCTGTGGGCATCCTTTGGCCAGCGGTGAGACAGATGGCACCAGGCTGCAGGGTGAGTAGCACGGAGAGCTCCTCTCTCTCATGTCAGGGTGACTCTTCCAATCTGTAAGCTATTATGCTAAAGTACCCTCTTGCCATTTCCTATTAGTAGGGGGAGAGGTAGGTACTTCATTCAAGGAGATGGAATTACCCTCTGGAGATATCTGCATTCTTTACATAGTTAATGGGGTAGAAGTAACTGCCTATGTTAGGAGGACTGGTTCACTTTCTCCAAGTCTTAAGGACATTTTTTATATCCCTTTACTACTTAGGGAGTTTGGGTGGAGATGATCTTGCTAGTTAGAGACAAACAGCTAACATTTCTGTGAGATTACTTAGTTTAGCTAAATTAGATTGAATTCTTATGTTTTTGCAGGAAAGTAGGTTTTAAAAAGAGAAGTCTAGTTCCTTGGCAATCAGATACTAGAGAGGAAGAACTCTTGAAACTCCTTTGACAGTGTTAAATTGACTGAATTATGTGAGAAGCCTCAGCATGTTGACACACCACAGGGAATTTTTCATCCTTTTTATTATCTTAAAAAATTACCTTAGGAAATAAACACAGTGAAAACAATATTTTCTGCTAGACAGGTAACAGATTTTTCCCCAGAGTAAACCACCATAAGTTTGCATGATCATTCACCAATAGACTTATAAACATTTTTGGAATTTGGACATGTACTATTTTACCCTGCTTTTTTTATTAAGATTCCTCACCTGTACAAACAGAAAATCTATGAAACATGCGAATAAATCACATCTACATAGATTAGTTGCACATATTCAAATATACCTCTGAATAATTCAATCTAAAGAAAAAACTCACTTTATCCTGTCATTTGAATGGTCAGGTTATAATGGACACAAATGGGCTACAAAAACACTTTTTTACTGACCTTTGTGGTTTCAATGCATTACTCTGGAAGAGCAGTAGAATATCTATCAGTTAGAAATATAAAAATGGTTTACTTCATGACATTTAAAAAGTAGACTTATGAATGAAATTGGAATGTATCATGTTAAAGAGCTAAATTCTATACCTGCACTGGCATTACATCATCTTTCTGCTAATACAGGTAAAAGTAAGGATTAATACACATCAAATTCTTCCCTGAGTGCATTTTATGTTGTATTTTATGACACTGAACCATTAAGTAGTCACAGGTGAGATGAACAGGCAGTCTTCAACTACCTGGTTGACTCCTTCCCTGTAGTATTTTATGATTTCTTCATTCACTGTATCGAAAAATTAGCAACTGCCTTTACTATCACAGAAGGTCTCATATCAAAATAGAATTTAGGATCCCGTTATGTACTCTTTTGCACATAAAGTGCTCTCTTGACAAACTACCCAAGCATAACTGATAACTGTCTCATAAAAAAAAACCAAAATTGGGGAATAAAAAATTGATTACATGCATCAAATGTAAAAACGCATAGTCATTTCAATATCAATCAAATATATGTGATTAATACCTTCTGAGACATTATTCCAAATAGTAAAGGATTGCAGGTTTGATTTCAGAAAGAGATTGTGCAACACAAAATTGTTTTATACATTTTTTACAGGCTTAGGCCAAAAGTTGTATCAAGGGATTCCATAAATGCACTAAAAAAAATTTGCCTTTGATTCCCTGTATTACAGTTCCTAACTGGCACAATTAGGAAAATACCTCTTTTTAACCTGTAAAATTATTCAAAAATATTTTAAACAATTAAAAAGGGAGAAAGACAGAAAAAGTCATTGTAAACAGTTCAAAAAGGTAAAAATTTCCATAGGAAATTAATAATTTTTCATTGCAGTAAGTCAGTGAGTACCATGCACTGGGAAATAAGAATGAAACAAGGTGCTTCATTCTCAATTTTTCAAGCTTGACTTCATGACCTCAGTGATAGCCTTTGAAACAAGTTTTGAATGTAATTACCTCATTCTCTGAAATAAACAAACTGGTGATAAAAGCCCCAACAAAACAACCCTACAATCCTGTTGGTGCCCACACAGCTGTAATTCCAGACACATCAGACTTTTCCCCCTGCAGATGTCTGCCACTTAACTACCCCTGGTATTTTCAGGAGGTAAGAAAACTGCCACAGTGTTTCATAACACCTTTTGTTAGCTGAGAAATGGCAAGTCCACATTATTTGGGATTCATTTCCTCTGCAGCTTATTTGGTCATTTCTTGTTTTACCTATTGGGGCTTGTTTGTCCTAAGCTCTGAAAACTGTCCTGGAATGACTGAAATTCCACTCTTCTCCCCCACACCTCTGCCTCTCCCTCTGATTCCATTCTCTTCCTCAGGCAAATATAAGCTGCGCACTACTTGAATGCACTTGCTGTCTGTGGCACTTTATGAAGCAAGACAACCAAATGGAAAAGTGCTTTCAACACATTAGGCTACTAATAATGTATACTCTGAGGTGTTTTATGGCTTTTTGAGTGCATTTCAATTTCTTTTAATTCTTTTCCTCTTTTAATTCTATGGTTGTGGAAGAAAAGGAAAACTTTTGATGTATCTACTTTTTAAAAATACATTTTGAAAGTGAGCAAGAGGAAAGGGATGTCATAACAAGATAACTCTGCCTTAAATATGAATAGTTATATTTGTGTTTGTTGTGGGTTTTTTTAAGAAAAACAAATAGAAAAGATATAAAAAGAAAGGTTATTATTGCCTTAGCCTCCCACTTCCCAGTTGCTATTTTATCAACAGCTGTTTGTGATTCAACAGCTACTTTTGACACACTCACTGAAAATAAACCAATTGTGGAATATTGAACAGTTAACTGCACAACAAAAACTACGTTACAGTAGCTGGAAGTCTCTCACTGCTGCTGAAAAAGGTAGCTTGGCATTTTGGTACAAAAGGGCAACTTATAATTAGTCCTTTCTTCTCCCATGTGTTACCTCTCTGCAAAACCCCAAATGGCTTGCCTGCATTTCCAGTTAGACTGCTGCTACTTCCTTTATTCTTGTCATCATTTCTTTGCCACTTAAAATCAACCAAGAGGCTTTTCCACCGCCCCCTATCCCCCCCTAAATTACAGGCTCTTTGCTACCTTTCCCCAGGGTGGAATATTCAGAGTAAGTATGATATTCCTCCAAAGTGTCTTGTAACTAAACAGGTCATAGTCTACTGTGTTAACTTAAGCCTTCAATAACACTGGAAGGAGGGAAGAGAAAGAGTTTCAGAGCTTAATATAAATCCTGCACAGATTAAAGAACATATTGAATATTAATATTTTGCTTTTACTTAAATATTAGTGCAAGGCTAAAAATTAATTTGACTCCATACAGAATTGGATGAATCAAAGCGCAGGGACTCTTTACTGTGTGAGAGTATCATATATAACAGTGTGAAAATATTCTCTCTACAAGAATGTCTGGGGTTTTCTTTAACAGTTACCTTAGAAAGGTAAATTTAAAGAGATGTGCTTTCAATTTGATTATCTCTAAGGACATTGCTTCCCTTAAATTGTATTTTAGAGTTGTATATAACACTAATACAGATGTTAATGTATTACTGACAGCTGCAAGAGCTGTGTACTTATATACAGCAAAACAGGAAAGATATTATTAAAAATAGCATGAATAGATTTAACACTTGAGAGAAGCGTAGAAAGAAAATTTAATTTCATTTGAAAACCGATCATGGCTACTTGAAGTTTACACTGTATATTCCAAATCAAAGCTGCAAGACTGCATGTCTTTATGATGAGTGCTGTCACCATAATCAGACTGTGTCATAACAAATGGTGCTGCTATGAAGACAGAAGTTTCTTGCCACAAATTTCCCAGATAAGATGACTATTCTGGAATAAATATTCTTGAATAAATATTTCTTAAAGAAATACCCATTTCTTGCAGTGTTTTCCTGACCTGCCACATTGTTGTTTAAACTCAGGTACATTATAAAAGTGCAGATGAAACACACCAGAGCAGGAGAGATACAGTTTGGCAAGACTTAACTTTCTTTGCAGCTAAATCCGTACATCCAAGATGATACAAGGTCATCCACAATTCTTTAAACAAGGTACAAGCAAAAGGTTTGTAAAATAGGACATGCCTGAAGTTTCCAAAAGTGTAAGTAAAGATGAGATAAAACCATATATAACACTTGATAAAAGTGGCACAGAAACAGATATGTTTTTAAATATACAGCTGATAACAGCCTACATTAAAAAAAAAAAAAAAAAAAAAGTGAGGAAAAATCTGCGACATTTAAGTTATGTAATTCTGATGCTGCACTGACTGCATTTATTCACTTAAATCTGCATGTCCTAAGAGAAACATATATGTGAAAAAAAATGTCAGCAGTGTGTTACAAGTGTATTCATTTCTGGGTTTTAAATGTTCCTAGAGAGATCTAAATATCAGTGCTGGAATAACAGCCTGTATAGGCTTCTTTATACAAGGCTGAGAGTGGAATGCAGAACAAAAAATCAAAGTGTCAGAGCTATGTGAACGTCTGAGTGGCTAATACTGCTTTAAAGAAAAGCATTGAATGTACATTTATTTAATAATGACCAATTTATCTGAGTATTTATGTCTTGGGAAAGGTAAATAATATATGTGAAAATATTCTATTAGCAATACTTTGTAGACTTCTTATAATCTCAGTTGGTTTTTTCTTCATTTTATAATGCATTTGACTTCTAAATTACAGACAGTATTTGACTTTTGCATTGCTACAGAATACACTACTGTAAGAGGTTTGATACTAGTAATGATATTTTTGGATATGCTCCAAACATGCATATCTGAGTAACCAACAAAAGCCAATTATTATTGTAATAAACAGATCATAGGGCATCTAAGAGCATACACATAATCCCTGAAAACTCCAAAATTACCAACATTACAGCATTCCCATGGTTTGCCATTGTCTTTTAACTACAAAATTAAAATGTGAAATCTGTTCACCTCATGTGATTGACATTGATTTATTCCTGTAATCTAATATTCCACAGTATGTTCTTACTGGTGGTAGCATCCACCAGAAAAAATGAGATATGTACTACTATTTATTTCAATAGCTTACTGAATACAGTCCTGTGATATTGTATTCTTTCTATGAGTGGAACAGATCCTATTATTCTAATTGGTTTTTTCTCCTGATTTGTACTGTTTGTCTCTCCTTCTACACAGTGACTTAAGGAATCCCTGTACCCAACTTCAGCATTGTAAAGATTTCTGTTTTTATTGTTGTTTTCTTTTCTCCAGGGAAGTGAGGACAAATATATTTGTCCTCTTAGTAGCAGTACCTTTCATTATGCATTACATTTTAAGCATAACATTAAAGCCATGATTTCAACTGAACTTTTAAACTTTGTTCTAAACAAAGGCTTATGTAAGGTAAGAAGCATAAATGTGTAACTTGCAGTGTCTTCCACAGAAATGACAGAAGAGGAAAGGGAAAAGAAGTAACATTGCCCTTACTGTAGAAAACCCTGCCACAGAGAAAGCAATGGGCAAGAGTGACAAATACTGAGTTGGGAGGATAAATCCCCAAAGATTCTATATAGCTATATCCTAGAAGATGATAACTCAAACATACTTTTTAATTATTCTTTTGTTATAAAGACCTAAAATTTCTGACTTTTACCATACTAAAGATACTAAAATTTTTGCCTTTAAGTGCCTTGAAAATTGCAGCACATAAATTGGCAAGATATTAGGATGTATTGGCAATGGGTGGCTCTTTACAGAGCAAGTGATTATGGAGCATTTTCTTACACTCTTCCAGAGTGTAATTTCTTTAAAACTATGTAACCTTTTGGATACTGTAATCCTACAATTCTTAAACAAATTAGATCTTAAAAAATAGAAATCAGTATCAATTACCACAGAAACTAAGAGTTTAAAAGTTCGGGGAAAGGCAAATAGTTCACAGCTATATTGAACAGCTGAACTGAAAATTTCTACTTGGAGCATTAGTAAGAGAAGGTAGAAGCAGTAGCTTTTTAATTGTCTTTGGCCTGCCATCTAAATTGGCAACAAAAAGACACAGAATCTCATCAGTTCATGGAGAAATTTGAGTTCCCAGTCCCAGGTTTAATTTAGCATATTCAGATTTCAGCACATGAACTCCAGTATCAGGATTGCTTACCCTAAACCTTAGATTCGATATAACCATTCCGGGTTTTGATGCCAATGATAAAACTGGTGAATTTTTAACCCAGATGTCACTCAAGTAACTTGAGCTGGAGAGGAACCCATCTTCAGAAATGAATGGTCTCTGTGGATTCATCACATCATCAATTACAGTGCAATGTTAAGTCACTTCCAACAGTGCATGTATATAGTATGTATTTTTGGTTGCATACCAATATACAAGTTAATTCATGTTTTGTAATTTTAAAGGGATGTATTTCATCTCATATGATAGAGTGTTTCTTAGAAGTTAGAGAAATTAAAATTAGCACAATCACTCAGTATTCTTAAAACACTGGAGGACACTAGTGCTAATCTGAATAAAAAGAAAAAGAATGCATACGTAAAGTCTGTCTTTTGATGAAAATATGAAATGAAGTCAGCATATTGATTTTTTAAATCTATTCTTAATAGTCAGATTATACAATTTTCTATATCTCTGCATTAAAATTTTAACTGTCTTATTGTATAATAATATGAGTTTTATCTCATATGGTACAATGGTTGGTAGTCTAATCACTGCAGTAAAAATAGAGGCTTGCTTGCAGACACCGTCTTCCAGCCTCCATTCAGTTAGCAACACTGCCTTTCAAAGAAGATAATGATAATGATGATGATGATGATGATGTCAAGGCATTTTGGTTTAGCATCAACTTCTGCATTTTTGTTAACTTCTTGCTCTCTGGTAGATACTGGCTACAGTGATGATCCTGCAATTGAGTCACATCACTTTGGTGTCAGATGTGGTCAGACTAGATCACGAGAGAAGAGTTTTTGACATTATCCTTACAAAAATTTCTTTGAACTATAGGCTCAAACATAGTATTGTGGAGCTAGGGACCGATATTTCACAACTGTAAAACACATATGGGAACATAGGCCATGTAATTCACACACACATTTTTGGGGTTTGAAGCATGAGACTTTTTTTCAGCCAGATTGTGTGTGAAAAAGTAAAATAATTTAGATTTGCTGTTTGAAACTAGTAGGCTTTTTTTTTTTTTTTTTTTTTTTTGGTCAAAAATATCCAGGCATTTCTTTAGCAGATTTATTTAGAGAAACTCACTTTGGACCCTCAAAGAAAACAGTGACAGGATATACATATCTCCTTAGATATCAAGTATGAATTCACCACCCTAGGGTCCCTTACGTGTCAAAGGAAAGACAGACATGTCCTGAGGGAATTAATTTCATTATAAAATAGAAGTCAAAAGTAAATCATAAAAATCACTCTTTGAATGTTCTGCTTCAAGACATGTAAAGTTAGGCAAGTGAAATCCTACCAAAATCTATAGAGTGCAAACTCAACAACACAGTTTTTATAGACATTTTTCCTGCTTTCTTTCTGCTTCCTTCTTTTTCAAAAGGTAGATGTGAGAAAGAGCATGTAAATTAACATTTCTATGAGTTACACAGTATTGAAATGAAAACAATTGTTTCCTGTAATCCCCAGATAGAAATAAGAAGTTAATTGAAACTAAAAATCAGTCAACTTGTCCAAAAATTCAAATAAATTCCTTTACTCTCTTCGTTTCTTCGGCACTAGATGCCACAGTAAGGGAGAATGTGAGTAAAGGCCTCTCTCAGAGGAAAAATGCTAACATCAACAGTATGTGTATGTCAATAACAATTTGTAGAGAAAGAAAATATAGGGACCTCTAATCACATCAATCATTGTTCTGAGAAACAGCTTAATTTTTTCCTCCTCTGTGTTCATAATGTTTCTTATATTCACTTATCACATATGTTGTCAAATAAGCAATTTTTTCTGGCAACTGACAATTTAAAAGAAAACTATATTACAGGAAAGAGAGTCTCATTGGTTTCTATAAATTCATAAGGGCTATGAACAAGTAGGACAGTTCTAAAAACAGATTCATGGATAATTATCATAAGCCCTAACTCTCACAGTTACTTTACAGGATGTCTTTGAGATAAAGTAAGTACAAAGATTGGCATAATAATAGTTGCATAATTTACTATTTCCCCTCTTATAAAACATTAGATAAATTCTTTCTTTATTTTATGGATCTAGTTAGAATTATAAGCCGTATTTGGAAAACAAACCATGTAATAACACTGCATTACTGAAATGCAAGTTTGCAACCATATATGTCAAAAGTAACCATAATTATAGTCTTATCAAAGTGTTATCAGATAAAATGTAGGTGCCTCTGTCTATTGTTATGAGCAAACAAATACACTGCTTTAGGTAGCAAGAACCATTGATAGACTAGACTGAACTAAAGATGGCAAGAGAAAAAAACCCAGTTGCCTCAATTTGCAGAATGCCTAGTGAGACAAGTAAGGTTCTATATAGCAGCTGCATTTTAAGGATGAATAAATAGCCATAAAGTTCGCTGGTACTGCATGGAAGCTTGCAGATGGCAGATGAATTCATGTCTGTCACATTTTCATAATACAATGACTTTTACATATTGCTGCCAGATGGAACATAGTTTTGCATCTTGATTATAAATCTCCAAGAAATACAACTTCTTTCCATATGTTCTCCATATTTGAAACAAAAGCAAATTCAGAGACAGATTTGGGAAGCTAAAGCAGATTTCAGGATATCTGTGAGAATATAAATCAAATCCTCAAGGACTTCCTTGTTATAACTCAAATCAAAATAATGGAATTACTCGTGTTCTGTATTTTTTAAGGAAAACCACTAAAGGTATCCTACAGACTTCTACATGGAAAACTTCATGTCCTCTATCAAATGTAAAATACATCCCAGGAAGATCCACAAGACCTTTCAATCAAACTTACTAGTAGTTTGGCAAAACTTCTGCATAGTACTTATTCCTGCTTCAATAAAAAGAGATATCTATCCCACAAAGTCAGATCATAAAAGTGGATGAAGCATAAATGCATTTAACTGTTGTGGATAAGAAACATCTGTATCTATACCACAGAAGCACCTTGCCATTCTCCTCATGTTAAATGATACCTAAAGAGACGCAAAATCTAATTCAGATCTGTTATACCAGTTTTTATATAGATGTGATTTCTCAAACTATGAAGAAAGTACAGAATTCTTTTCCTTTATATGTGTTCACCTATCACACATGGCTTCCTCCTGAGTGTCTGGTATTTGTGTCCAATCCTAGTTGGTACTGCTAAAAAGAGAATAACTCTGATAGCGATGAAGTGAATGATGTGACTGTAGGGAAGAATATTTTCCCATTCAATGATTTCTCACAAAGTCTGACTTGATGACAAACTTGAGCTGACTTCTCTCAGACAGCCTCAAGCATTGTTTATATGCAGATAATTCTGTGTGTGAACCCATTAGGCTTTTATGACAGTTAAAATCAAATATGATTGGGAAACCTGGCTTACTTGGATCCATACTTACATTGTGCTTTGTGAGGCTGGAAATGTTACTTGCTATTGCTTGTAGCCAGTCAATGCAGTCTTCAGCAGAGAGACACTGAATTATTCCACTGCAAACCCCATCCACTGCAATTACTTGGAATGCATTTTGCCTATAGACATATCATAACAGATCAGGTCAGAAGAAAATTTCATCTGTTCTAGCATATCATCTTAACAATACTTGTAGAAATGCTTTTCTTTCAACTACAACCAAGGTCAGCCACTGAACACTGATAAAATGCCAGTTTTCCTGTTTTATAAATACATCACATATTAAAACAATCATGCTAAAAGGTCAACTCAGACTATATTGAGCTTCCATAACGCTATAAAAAAATTCCACAAACTAGCTCCACAGAACCTTGACCAACAGCCTGTATGACTTCAGAAGCTAAACAAGTGAAAAATCTGATGCATACCAAGGACTTAGTACTTCAATATAGCAGATCACAATAGAGGAAAGTGTGCATTGGAAACTGTAAACAACCATTAGGGAAAATCAGTGAATACCTGTTCCTTTTTCTCAACACTTCTGTTTCATTTTACTAAAACATTGTTTAAACACAGTAAGATTCCTGTCTGAGCACTCCTTGTTGGCTACTGTTGCTTATAGAATTTTGTTCCTCTTCTAACGTACTGACTGAAAAGTTGGAAAACTCAAAATTAATTCAGGTAGCATTAACGATTTTTCCAACTGCATTTTTGAATAAAGGATCATTAGCAAAATACACTGGGATGTCAAGAGCCATCTAATGACAAAAGCAGTGTACCCTTTCGTGTCTATACCCCAGCACCAATCTGGGCACATATACAGTAACCTGTCATGCTTTATACACTGACTTCCACTGCCAGACACTGAGCAATTACAGAACAAAAGAAACTTTTCAGATGATAAAGCGGTAGCAGACCTAATTTCTTAAGTAAATAGCCTTCTTGGCTAAAAGCCCTTTGAAGGCTCACAGGTCTCTGGCTTCAGAATGAAAAAACCCTCAATATTAATCCTACAGTAAGATATTACTAAACTTACAGAGAATACCAAGTTTCACTGCTGATATTCTGCAACAAACCCAAGTGTTAATGATCAATTCATGGTTTAACATTAAGCACAACATTCACATTCTTTGAGAATGGTTCAAGCAAGTGAGTGTTATCTTCAAGGAAAAATTGAATGTCACTGATAAAAGTTTCTGTCGGAAGAGAGATATCAGTTTTGCAAAGTTGTTCATTGGGAGTTTTTTACCTCTTGAAATTTTATTCTAGTAGTATAGAATGTAAGGTTAATATCTATCTCTACCATAACGGACTTTGCTGCATCCATGTCAAGTAAGGGCTTTATCTTCAATCAGAAGAAACAATAAAAATGAACTTAGAGCCATGTCTTTGCTTTGACAGTCCCATCATGAGAATCTGCTTTTACAGAGATATAAAGCTTATATATCCTACCATAATCATTCAGGAATCAGTGGTTTATCTAAATCCATCAGGTAGCTTATCAGTTTAGTTGTCTTTTCAAACAGGTAGTGATTTTTATTTAAATTCCCAAATATACAAACAAACTTCTTTCAGTGAATGATTTTCACAGTAATTCCGGTAAAGTTTTGAGGAAAATTTCTTTAAACAAGTTTCAGGTAATGTTGCTAGCATTTATTTATTCTATCCTCTATTTTAAATGGCCAGAAATATATATAGTCATTTTTTCCAGAATAAATTTCTAAGTCTTTCTTAGAGCACAGCATGATGCACAAAATTGTTGATTATCTCTTGCATGAAAAATAGCATTAGTTTCAGGACTCACTTTTTTTCCTACTGAATCTATTGTAAATCTAAGTAGAAATCAAAAAAATTTATTCATGTGTGACACTAACAAAAGCACAGAAAACCCAGTATGTTCCAGATTCAACTCTGATGCACAGATTTCCTTTACACTACAAACACAGTAAATCTGATGCATTCAAGGCATCAGACTGTTCCTACTGTTGCTAGGAATGTGATCCATGCGGATACAAAACTATTCATTCATAGTGTTCTTACCCAAGTATCAGTAAGTACAGACAGTAAGATACATGGTTATCTAATAAATTACTTCTGAATATGTCTTGGAAGTAGATACCCTTAGGCTTAGATTATTCAAATAGTATTTTCTTGAATGACTCAATCAGCCCAAGTCCATAATACCATGCAAACCTGGAAACATAAGGTATTAAATACATGACTAAATGGAACAAATAGGAGATAAATCACTTTATAATACAAACATACACACACACACACACACACACGCAAAAAGGTGAAGATCAGATGAAGACTTAGTCAACTTTTATAGATTTTTACACATTTCAGGTTCTGTGTCTTCTGGAACTCAAAAATTATATTTGAAATTAATAAGCTTTCCAATTTTAACCTGAACACCTTCTAGAATTCTGTATGAACACCTTCCAGAATTCACATGTCTCAAGCATCCCACTGGATAAGCTAGAATATGATCAAGAGGTTTAACACTATATGTGATAATGAGATGATATATTTCCATGCCAGCCTTTTCAAACTCTGAAATATAAAAAGTTATTAGGCTTTTCATAATGAAAACAGCCTTGTAAATACAAACTATGGAAAATTAATTAGTTTCCATTTTGTGTTGCTTCCTTTTATTATTTTCGGTATCCTTTCTTCAAAGCTACTGTTTACAGCAGCATCTTTTAAAGTATTACATTTCTCTACATTTCTCTTATAACAAATTCTGAGAGGGAGTCACAGTTAAAAAATGTTTACAGTAATTTAAAACAGTCTTATAAACTGTTTTGGTAGCAAAATAGAATGTTGGTTCTATGTTTTAAGAAAAAACCACTTCCTCTCTCATATTTATCCTGCAGTTTTGTTTATTTTTAAGTACTCTTCCTCATGTTAGACAACAAGAAGAAACTTATCAGAGTAGTTATTCCAGGTTTCAGTTCTGGTCTAACATTTTGCTTTTATATACTTTCAAATTTATTTTCTAGAAATTCAAATCTCAGGAATATCATTACTACCTAAGAAACTTTCTCTGTAATGTACAAGCTCTATAATGTGCACTTTAAGCTTGTGTTTTAGTAATGCAGAAGATTGAATTCTAAAAGCCTAGATCTATGAAGAGCTGAATATGTGCTAATTTTCCACCTGAGTAATTCTATTGAATTCAACATCTTATCTGAAATATACAGTAGAATAGATCTCAGATTTGCCTGTTATGATTTTCGGGCCTTTATGCTTCATTGTTAAATACTGAGCTGAAGGTTTTCACAGAATTTAATAAAAAACCTCCTGCCTCTGTGGTGACTATATCCTTCTCCATCTCAGTTCAGCCAATAAGCCACTGTAGTTTTTGGTTTACATCTTGACTCCCCAGGCCAGCCATTGTTCCTCAACAGAAGAAGGATCATGCAGCCAAGTAAATATGATTCTGCTATTACCAGTCAAAAGCTGCAGGCTGTTTTTAGCTTCACAGTGATCTACTGGTGAAATGTATACTGTCTAACCTGCTTTTTATTTTAGCTCTGAATAGGAAAAATGACTGGCAGACCCAGGCAGTGTAATTCTAAGAAACAATGCCCTTGGAACAGACTTAGGTGGTGGTGGGCTTTTGTGCAGCTTTCAAGTGTTTACTGAGTATTCACGAAAAGGAAGCAGGCTGCTATAGGGAACAATAAAATTAGCCTTATGCAAACTCCAAACAGAGGATGAAGAAGACTTCTCTTCCTTCAATTTCTAAGGGGGTTCATAAATCCGCTTCTGGGGGTAGATGGTAACAGTTAACTGTAGGACGCATAGAAACACTGTAAGGGTGAGAATGAAAACAGAGGAAAGGTTCTTGAACAATACAGTCTTTCCAGAAAAATTAACATAACTTTTCTGCATTAATGCTGTAATTTTACATGTTTGAATGGAGGAGCAGGAAAATTGAAACTGCCAATGCCTAATGAACCATCAAGATACAGTATAACACACTATTCTTCCCAGACTCACATATCTAAGCTGGCAGACATGAAGACTACAAGGAAAATCCAGAGTTTATTTCAACTAGTAAGGCCTCACAGCTTCACAAATGTTAAATCCTTTGTGCTAATTTTAAAAGTTATTATTTCTGATTGATTAGAAGAGGAAGTTATGGGAAAACATGCTGTGTACCTGTAAACAGCTGCCCTCCAGTTAATGACTTTATATGCTGGCACTCACAGAATATTTCAGTATGAGAACTTCATTCTTATAAATATAGATGACAAATGAATCCATAAAATATGTAGGTATTTCAAACTTTTAACAAGTATGATCTTATTTATATACTTGCCTTGTTGGATTTTGTAGTTACTTTAATTTCATTGGATTATACTTGAAAAACAGTAATCATTCCAGAATATTGTTGTCTTCTTTCCTAATTTCTTCTGATTTACTAGGATAATATTAAATTAAAAAATGAAAAGTTGTAGGTCTATATGACTATTGTGTCTGTCTGAGATTAATTCAATTTTCCCCACAGCAGACCTCATGGTTGCTGTGCTTTGTATTGATAGCGAGAAAGGTATTGATTACACACCAATGTTTTAGCTGAGCAGTGTTCACACAGCATCAGTGCTGTCTCTCCAACATTCCCTCCTCAGGAGTAGGCTGGGGGAGCAAGATCTTGGGTGGGAAAATAGCTAGGACAGCTGATCCAAACAGACCAAAGTGCTATTCCATAACATATGACATCTGCCCAACAATGAAAACTAGGAGAAAGGAAGAGCATTCATTATGACACTTGTCTTCTAGTGCAACCACTATGCATACCAAAGCCCTGCTTCCCAGGAATGGGCTGAATATCACCTGCTGATGGGAAGCAGATAGTAAATACTTTGCTTTCTTTGTTTCCACATTTGGCCTTTACTTAATTAAACTGCCTTTATCTTGACTCATGAGTTTTTTCCATCTTATTTTCTTCCCCCTCATTCTGCTGAGGAGGTGAGTGATAGAGAAGCTTGTCTGACACCTGGCATCCAGCCACGGTCAACCCACCACAATGATGTCATAAATTTAAACCCGATTATGAGCTTTGGACAGCTTTCCTGGTGATTGTGAGAGAACATGGCAACAAAATTAAATGTTAACACATGCAAAGTAACACATACAGGAAAAAATAACCTTAGCTACATGGAACAAAAGAAATCCCTACTGTAGCTGTAAACATGAAGGAAAGAAGTCTAAGAGCTGCTACAAACATTTATCTCAATACCATCACCTTAGTGCTCAGCGACAGTCACAAAGTGCTAGATAATAACAAACAAACAAAAATATAAAACATCATTATGCCTTAATATAAATCAGGAAGGATCCTTCTTGCAGTCCTGATCACCTTGACATTTAGTTGTTATATCAGAATTATGAAAGAAACAGAGAATGACAGGGACATTCAGAGCTATGAAAGAGTTTCTCAAAAAGGAGACAACAACTGTGATCCTTCACATTGGAAAATAGAAAACAGTCATCTGAATTTATAAAAATGTAAATGAAGATATTTTGCATTTTCTTTGATACAAGGGTCAGGCCCCACAGTTCACTCTCTTGCCCCCCGTGGCAGACTGGTGGCCTGTGCTTGAGGCCAGCTGTGCTATGGTGAGGTTGTGGGATGTGGGATCAAGCTGCTGTGAAAGAGCTTGAGTGGGAGGCCTGTCCACCCCTACACTTGGGAGCTTCTTATCTGCTCAGGCTCTTGCCCGCAGTCCTCACCTGAGTATGCTTGCAGCTATTCCTGTGCGTGAACATGTATCCCACTGGTTTGGACCTCACCTGTACGCTGATTTCCCAGCCTGAGCCCCAACTGACCATGAAGGACTTCTCTAAAGACCATCTCTAAGCCTTCTCTGTTCCTCCAGTGGGAGCAGGGACTTGGGGTCCTTGTCTGCATGGACAATGCCTCATCCAGACTCTCTCTTGGCTCATCTTTCCTATGGGGCAGCCAGCTCTTGCTGCTTCCAAACATGATTATTTCACCCAATGTAGTTTTCAGATGAGATATTTATCACAAACAAAAGGGAGCACATTTTAAAAATTGCATTGTAGAACTCAATGACATAATGCATTCCAAAAATCAAAGCTATAAAGAAAAGCAGATTAGAAAGAAGCTTTTGAGGACAGGAGCATTAGCAGTTATTAAATATGATGACCTATGTGCAGTCTCAAACTGCGAAAGGTACTGACCACTAGGTGCAAGTAGGAAAATCACACATCTCCCCACATACCTGGTCCCAGCTGATGTCAGAGCAGAATTATGAGACAAGATAGACCTAGACAGAGGTTTATGAAAGCTCCTATGTTTCATGTCTCTAGCAGCTGCAGTGGAACTAATAATGGCATTTCTCTAACAAGGCAATTATCTGAGTCATGTATGTGTCAATCAGGAAGTCAAGTTTCAACCTTCTGAACTTCTTTACCTGCACAAATCTGATCCCGGAAGGTACTGGGAAAATCGTGAATGAAGAAGTGGAATTAATCGAAGATCACACCATCTTTTTTCCCACCTAAGTCCTGGGGATGCTGGCCATGAGGAACATGATAATGTATCCTGAAAAACATTAAAAGGTCCTTCTCAGTTTTGGACTTCATTATAAGTACTCAGCAGATTTGGAAAGAAAGATATAGACTTCAAAGACTTTTTATTTCATTTGGCAGTGTTCCACCTTTTCCAAATCACTTGGCATCAGTTTTAGTAAGCACTGGAGAGATTCTGAACTTTTCCTCACCAAAAATCCCCAAACCTATAGGTAAACCTAATCATCAATATGCTTGGAGGAAGAGTGAGGAACAGTATTCTAAAAACATGAGGAAAACAGACTATCCTTTTTTTGAAATGACTAGATATGAAAAAAGTTAGTATTTATCAAGTAGCACATCATTAGACAGTAGTTTTATATCTACACCCTAAATAAAGGGGAGCTCTAAACTATCCAGTCTACAACCATAATTCAGTTGCACACATATACATACATATCTATTCTAATGACATCAGCTCAAAACCTGGTAATTGTGAATAGTATTTAACATGTGATGAAAATTGTCAAAATTGTCAGAACTACATGCTTGCTATGAATATTTTAGTTTTACCTACTTACACAAGACATTGCTTAAATGAAAATTGAACTTTCTAATGTTTATGATCATACCTACAAAGAATGACCACTTAAATACCTACAGTCTAATTTCACAAGTATTTTTACAGAATAGAGAAATGCCTATAAAAAGTGAACTTATCAACATCTATTTTTAAAAATACAACACCTCCTTCTTTATCAAATGCTTTATAAAACAACACGAGTAATGATGTTATTTTTCTTAAAAAGAATGATTCTTCAAAGTGTCTTCTCATAGTAACAAATGATCAGGAAAAGGCTGAGGAATTATGGACTTCTCTACCACAGGTTTTAATAGTAAGACCAGTCATTCTCCTGGTACCAAATCCTGGAGCTGGGAGCTGGGGATCAAATTGAAGCCACCATAATCCATGGGAAATGGTCAGTGACCTGCTGCAGCACAGTGTGGACACACACAAGTCTATGTGGCCAGTTCTGTTTGATATTTTTATCAATGATCTGGAAGAAGGGATTGAGTGCACCCTCAGTCCATTTGAACACAACACCAAGCTGGGCAGGAGTATTGGTCTTCTGGAGGGCAGGAAGATTCTGCAAAGGGATCTGGACTGAGGTCAATTGTATGAGGTTCAACAAGGCCAAGTGCCAGGTCCTGCACC
This sequence comes from Acropternis orthonyx, assembly GCA_035583155.1. Taxonomy (NCBI): domain Eukaryota; kingdom Metazoa; phylum Chordata; class Aves; order Passeriformes; family Rhinocryptidae; genus Acropternis; species Acropternis orthonyx. The sequence goes on along the minus strand of JAWWEU010000081.1, from coordinate 111,875,327 downwards.
TGGATCACAAGAACCCTATGCAGCACTACAGGCTGGGTGCAGAGCGGCTGGAAAGTTGTCCAGTAGAAAGGGACCTTGGGGTCCTGGTCAACAGCCAGCTGAACATAAGCCAGCCGTGTGTCCAGGTGGCCAAGAAAGACAATGGCATCCTGGCCTGTTTCAGCGACAGTGTGGCCAGCAGGACCAGGGCAGTGATTGTTCCCCTGTACTCAGCACTGGTGAGGCTGCACCTTGAATCCTGTGCTCAGTTCTCAGCCCCTCACTACAAGAAAGACATTGGAGTGTGTCCAGAGAAGGACAATGGAGCTGCTGAAGGGTCCAGAGCACAAGTCTGATGCGGAGTGGCTGAAGGAGCTGCAGTTGTTTAACCTGTAGAGGAGGAGGCTCAGGGGGGACCTCACTGCTCTCTACAACTACCTGAAAGGAGGTTGTATCCAGGTGGAGGTCAGTCTCTTCTTCCAGGTAACCAGGGACAGTGTCAGTAAAATTGTAACTATCAATCCTGCATAAGTTGAAATTTTTCAATCTCAGACTTCATATCTTTTCTTACTGGTATCTTCTATAAAATATTACAAAAATTATGTATTTTTCTAGAATGTGATTTTTGTGTAAGATCTATGGAATTATAAATCTTTGCCAATTTGAACTTTACTTTTACATATGTGTTCATATATGCATTATGTATATGAAACAAAATACCACCATGAATATCATGTTAGCTGAATGGTAGGCTTTTCATAAGTAGTTTACTTATTTAAAACATATATTCAGTAAAAATAAATAAATGATTGGCTAGGAACACTAAGCTAGGATGTTGCTTTGAACAATGTCTTGAATTTTTAATGTTTTCTGTTTCCCTTCCAGAAACGTTCTTCACCTATGATTAAACTTGAGGAAAAAGCTGAAAGGCAGTAAAAGTTCAGATACAAACTGCAGGCCTAGATATGACTGCAACAGAAATGTTAGCCCTACCTTTATCCTGCATAACTTTTAGAACTGTTGGCAAAAGACCAAAACCAGTCTTGTCTACTCCAAATTCGGAGTCAAAAGTCTTCTTCATGTGAATCACCAAGATTATTAAGAAACAGACTATTGCTGTAAGTCACAGAATCACAGAATTTCTTAGTTGGAAGGCACAGATTACTATCACCAAAGTTCAGCTCCTGGCCCCTACAGCCCAAACAATCCCATCATATGCTTAAAAGCATTGTCCAAACACTTGAACTCTGTCAGACTTGGTGCTGTGACCCCTTGCCTGGGGAGCCTGTTCTAGTGCTCAACCACCCTCTTGGTGAAAAACCCTTTTGTAATAACTAACCTAAACCTCTCCTGACACATTTTCATATCATTATCTTGGGTCCTGTCCTGTTACTGGTCACCAGAGAGATGAGATCAGTGCCAGCCCCTCCACTATCCCTCATGAAAAAACTGTAGACTGCAATAAGGTCTCTCCTCATTCTCCTCTTCTCCAGACTGGACAGACTAAGTGACCTCAGCTGCTCCTCATATGGCTTTCCCTCAAGGCCCTTCACCATCTTTGCAGCTCTTCTTTGGATGCTCTCTAATAGCTGTATATCTTTCCTTTATTGTGGTGCCCAAAATTGCACACAATATTCAAGGTGAGGCCGACCCAGTGCAGAGTAGAGCAGGGCAATCCCCTCCCTCACCCGGCTGGTGATGTTGTGCCTGATGTCCCCAGGACACAGTTAACCCTCCTGGCTGCCAGGGCACTGCTGATTCATATTCAACTTGCCATCATCCAGGACACCCAGGTCCCTTTCCATGGCACTGCTCTTCAGCCTCTTGTTCCCCAGTCTGTCCATACATCCAGGGTTTCCTCCTCCCAGGTGCAGAATCCTGCTCTTGCCCTTGTTAAACTTCCTATGGTTGGTGATTGCTCAGCCCTCTAATTTGTCCAAGACTCTCTGCAGGGCCTCTCTGCCTTCAAGGGAGTCCACAGCTCCTCCCAATTTTGCATCTGCAAACTTGTTTTGTATCCCTTCGAGCCCTGCGTTTAAGCCATTTTTGAAGATGCTAAGAGCACAGGGCCCAAGGTGAAGCCCCACTAGTCAGAGGCTACCAGCCTGATGTTACCCCATTCACTATATCTTTGCACTCAGTCCATGAGCCAATTGCTCATCCATCACATCATGTGTTTATTCAGCTGTCATAATGCCTTCTAGAGAATACTCTGAGAAAAAGGAAGAACTATGGCATGAGGTTTGTACAGAATTTAGAACTCCTTTGGTTTTACAAACCCATAACAAGGGGGCATCTGAGATAAGAACCGTATCCTGCCCCTCAATGGAAGAATTTAATTTAGGGTGAATTATAGATTAATGATGTCTGATTATATTATTTAAACTGAAAGAGAGAGACTTGGTTTCACTAAATTATTATCAGTTCAAATAGAAACTGTAGCTAATCTAGATCAATTTTGACACCTGGACACCTGCAGAAATAGAATTCACAAATGAAAGCATGTTTTTTATCATAAAAGCAAAGTTAGAATTGAAGTGGCTATCAGAATAAATCAGCTTAGGATCTACTGTCATTGCCTTTTTACATATATACATACCTATATAGACTGTTGAGACAAGTTCTCTTTTGTTATTGCTGCACTAGTTACATATATTGCTACTGTTATTTGACATCAATTTTGGTGTTATCCCATTTTTATAAATATCAGCTCCTAAAACTTGTATAACTCCTAAGGGATTCCCAGATTATAATCAGGTTTAAATCTGTGGTATTAATATTTAAATCTCTGGGATGCTATTTAAAACCTTTAACAGTAAAATATGTACAATAAAACAAGGTGGGAATTAGCATTTGCAAAGTCTGCTCAACAAGGCTTACAGTGTTTTTAATAATTAGGATCTATACTAGCTTGTTTATTCTGTGCTTTTTATATTTTCATCTATTACATTGCCAAATACTCAGCAAAAACCCCTTTAGAACTATATAAAATAATGGAAATTTTGCATTTCCTGACTAAGAAAATTGTTAAAAGTCCCTTGTTGCACTTTAAAGGCATCTTTTAGTAAAAATCTGATCAGACATCTGTAGTATTTTATCCTAGAGAGACTTTGCTGCATAATACTATCACTCTTCAGTAAGATTTTAAGTGTACATTACCAGAAGTAAAACACTCTCACTTTAAAAATAGGTAAAAACATGTACCCAAATCATCTTTTGCCAAAAGCTTTAGATAATGCATGCAACAGATGTAATGGGAAAATATTCTGAAAAAAGATTTCTTCCTTTTTTATAAATGGATATATTTTCATTTTAGGAATTTTAATTCATATGCAGAGAAAATAATCTAGAAGAAAAAACTTTTGCAAAATCCGTACTGTCCAAGTGAAAAAAACAATCACATCTCTCAAGGCACAATCTCAGCCTTTTGTCACAGTTTAATTCTCAGCCATAATATCTGGCAACTACTTTTTCCCTCTATGGAACTGTCTATCTCCAATGTTAATTAGAGCTCCTCCCATGTTGCTGCCCTTTATTAGTACTTCCACTTAGCTATTATATTATAAATATTCTGTGTAATTCCATCAAGGAGATATAAGCTCTTACCGTGCAGTTGGGGTGGTAATTGAGATGCAAACCACTATCACATAGGGGAGAGGATGTGCCACTGCTTTGGTCACTGGGGGCACCTAATACAAATACAAATTCATCAAAAAACCTTCATTAATCTATGATGTTGTAATTCAAATTTGCATATGTATGTTTCCCCACCCCACCCCCCTTCAAATTACTTTTGTCATATATAACATTCATTTACTTTCTCCATTCAGACAGTATCTTCTGGCTGGAGGCTTAAGAAAGCCGCCCCTGGTGCTCTGCTTAAAAAAAGTGAATGGTCTGTTTAGTAAGAAAAAAAATCAAAGGTTTTTGCAAAACTGACAATAAAAGGGAAGTATGTACCTTCTCAGTTTTTACTTGAAAGAACTTGTCAGATAACACTTTTGTTACTCTCAGTGGAGTTTGCAGTTCTAAATGTTCTTGTAACGCTGTAGGAAATTGCAATGCTACACCTCAAAAGTAACATGATAGGATCCATGCAAATGCACGTTCCTGTGCATCACTCAGGGTACTCTGTGGTACCCTTTCATAAAATGGACTAATGTACCGGGATACATTTTTAGTTAAGAATACAGTGTTCTGATTTTTTTCTTATCTCAGTAAAATCTAACACATAGGCAAAAGAAAAAGATGGTATTTCAACAAATGTTTGCATAAAATGCTACTTCATAATTTAATTCCTACTAACTTAAAATCAAAGGCTAAAAGTATTGTAATTAAATATTTATTGTTTTGTTGGTTAAAAATTAAGCAATTCATTTGGAAGCAAGAAGCAGAAGGAAAGCAATGGTGACACAAGACACAGGCTGTCATATAAATATGCTTAGATATGCTGCAACTGTCTATAATTATGCATCTACATTTACAATTTAATATAATTAAAGGAAGACAGCTGCCTCCATATGTCTCTCATGGGGCCAATTGATGAAAACTCAGCTGGACTTAAACAAAATACTTCTCATCCCAGAGTAATTTATTCTTAGGTAAACAGACATCTCCACCAAAGCCTCTGAATTTTAAACAACAAAGTTAAGCCCTCTAAATAAACACACACAATATCATTTTCACATTTACAAGGAAAACCTCTTTGAGGCTAAAATACTACCTGATGATGCCTGAGAAAACTGATTTTAAATACTCTGCATCAGGATGTGAGCTACTGCAAACTAATGTAATTATACTGTTTTACCTGCAGCTTTGCTGATTGACACCAGCCAAATGCCTGGTTATCTGTTTTTCAACCAAAGATAGCAATTCTTTGCTTGAGGTGAATGATAACAAAAGCCCTGGCAGTAGGAGCATCTTATATTCAGGCCATAATGCTGATTGTAAAAGCTGCTGTCAATCATCCTCAATGCACAGTAGTTTCAGAAGCTGCAAGCATTCACAAGCATTGAATTAAAATTTTTTTGGCCAAGTAATAAAGGCTTACATGCACAATCTTCATTCAGTGGCAGTTTGAGAAAAGCAGGTGCTCTTTTCAGAAAGGACACAGTTAGGGTCACTTCTTCCCCTGCATTGCGAAGGACCTGAACCTGGAAGAGAAACACAGACAGATATCTTGAAACAAATATATGACCAAAATGCTTCAACAAATGTAAGCAATGCCACACAGCTTTCAAATATCAGAATATAACTGCTTAGTAATTTATTGCAATTCCATTTGTTTAAAAAGAAAGCAAGACATAAAGCTTGCTAAATGCTTCTTTATTGTGTTTCTAGCCACACACATAATTAATGGGGCAAGGAGGGCATTGGACTCCTATATTAGCACTTTGACCTGTGCTATTATACAACTTGCTTCCTGACAGTATTCAGCTGTGTACCTCCTTCTTTTAGATAATTCACTCTAGTATGTATGTATTAAAATATACATACATATATTTTCTCCCTGTAAAGTTGTCTCATAAATCCTCAACCGAAAGAACAGCAGTAGTTTCCATAGCTGTGCCATAATCCTAGTAAGTCTTTTCTACAGCAACAGTTAAATTTAGCTGAAGCACTCCAGCATGGATGAGAGACCTAATCTTCCTCACAGACACAGAGGAAAAGTACCTATTTTAAGTCTTAAATCTTAGATAAGCACAAGCTTGGGTTTTGCCAAAGGGCAGCTTGCATCTTGGACATAGGAATGCACAAATCACCTATCCAGTTGTGAATACTTTTAGCCTTCCTGTCCTCTCCCACAGTTGCTCTTCTGGCTCTTGTTTATGTCTAGACCTTGTGTGGTACAGCTGATAGACACCCCAAACATACAGCAGAACAAAGGAAATCCAGGCACCTCCCCAGAATGGCACAAAGGAGACACAAAAGCAACTAAGCACTTAAGTACTTAACAGTGGAGGAGGAACATTTGAATCAGCTTATAACATGAGAGCCAAGAAGCATCAAATCACACAGCTCTGTTTCAGAGAACAATCACTTCCTATTCTGTGTCTATAACTTCAGAACTCTTCAAGGGCTGATTTAATTTGGGCTTACAATAACAGAAGACTGCACCATGCCTCTCCATGTGGAGAGCCAGATCCTTGCAGCCACATTCGGAGAGCTGCTACACAGCCAGGTATTAGACAAACATTTTAAACTAGCACATATATGCTTCCTTTCTGCTGTGTAGCTGGATAGCACACAGGTAACTGTTCTGTCATGCTGCTGCTTGTGAGAAAGCCTTATAAATAATTTATAAAGGATTGCTATTCTTTAATTATGCCTATCAACAACCTACCTGACTGATTTAGTTACATGCATGTGTATAACTATACATAGGAATGTTTTCACCTGGAATCACTGAATTATGTTGTTAACTTAAAGAAATTCTCCAAGAAAACAATGTTGACTTTGCCTTGAAATACAATACTTCCTGCTGCATGCGGGTTGCCACAGAGGAGTAGCAATATGATGACAGAATATTTAATATCTGAAATTTTAAGCTCTTTATTGTTTAAAATAGCACACTGTCAAGGCACATTTTGCAGTGTAGTATATATTTATATGTATGTGTGCAAATAAACACACATGCACATCACAACAGATTTAATTAATTTATACTGCATGCCAAAAACAAAATCTGTAATGCAGATTCATAGAATCATTTAGGCTGAAACATGAGCCTCTTTGATAAGCACTTCCCAATTCTGATATATTTTACATCTTAAAATTTGTAAGTAGCACTTACTTCATAGAAAACTAAATTGCAATATGCAGAACAGTAGATCAAGACTTTGAGTCCCAAATTCCATCAGAGAAATCATTCTCTACCCTCAGCCTCCAAAGAATACTCATCCTTCTCCTCTCTTATGTATCAGTCACACAGTTCAGAATAGTCACATCAAAAGCAAAAACTTATTCTCTATTGTCTATCGAAACAACATGTGTGTATAGACAAAGTGCAGAAAAAATACAGCCACCCTCTGCCTCTTAAAGAATATTTCTTTTTACTCAGGAAGAGGGACAAAATAAGTGGAGAAGTTACAGAATTACCAACTTTAGTTTGTAAAGTTACCTTTTAAGATACCTAAGAATAAGTGGATAGCATTTCTGAAAGAGGCTAAAACAGTAAACTACCCTGAATCTTTCTTTGTCCAGGAGTAAAACAAGTCATGAGTCTACATGATTTCACCTGATAATGCGTTGCTTGGTAGAGCCTGTAAGATGTCGTAAGTAATCTACCGTGAACTTTTTTGCTAACCTTTCTCCCTCTCAAACCTCTTTATCTCATAGGATGAGAACAGTAAGCTGGAACACATTTCAGTTGAAATCAGCAATACTTATTTCAGTGAAGTGTATTTTGGAGTGTATGAAGCATAGATACAGAAAGCGGCTAGATTTTGACATGCAGAATAAAGACTAAAGAGAGATAAAAGATTAAAAGAGAAAACTACTAGGTAATGACTCGAGAGAAGATGATGAATTATCAACCCCCTTTTGCTTACCTTCTAGTCATTAACAAAGCCACTTTGTGAAATAAGGTCAGTGAAGAAACTGGGAATTTTAATTACTTTATTGTCTTTTTCTAGCTTTCGGTTGAAAGTTTTACTGTTCTTTTATATTCTTTCTCCTTAATTTACTTGAGAAATGAACAATCCTAGAATGGTTTTAAATTGAACATGCCTTACAGTATTCTTTTACTTCGTGTCCTCATTCACCAAGTACAGCATCTCATACTGCTTTTCTTCTGTGTAGAAAGAGAATGAGGCACAATGAGAAATCTGCTATTATAGAGGAATGCTTTTAGTGGTACACCAGAACAGCTTATGTTCATAACGGGAAAACTGATAACTTTAAAAAAAAAAATAAAGGTAACAGTGTAACAGTCAAAAGTAATATGCCTAATTGTTAAGAGGAGTTATGTTTATGAAAAAAAACCTCACATGAAACACAGGGAGTCAAACAGTTTGTCTGGAAAAGACAATACAGATATAATTTCTAGAAGTTCATAAATATGAAAAAAAAATATATAAAAATAAATGTATATAAAAATGCTAATTATTTCTTCCCTCTTACTCACTGCCAAACATTACCTTGGAATGCAAATTTAAAGAGCTAATATGAGGACAGTGCAAATGTAAGTGTATTGCTTGTTTCATGAACATTCATGAAAAATGAATGTAGCTGCACAAGTGAACCCATGTGGACCTGAAGAATTGGTAGTATATTCCAGTAACTAAGTGGCAATGAGGTTTTATCACTGAAGTCAATTCATGAACACATTGATGAAACCAATTGTCAATCATTATATCATTTTTAGATAAAGAAATGGATAGATATGTGATCAGCCATCCTGCTCTCTTACTTGGAAGAAAGCTCCCTCACATCTGTTCTATACAGACTGCCAATACTTTCTCAATCAAGGACTGTCATTGACAAGAAAAGTCCTAGCTATTTCTGGAAGTGATAATTCTAGAAATATTTCAAGGTTACTTTCAAACACAAGAGGGAAGTATACTATCTAAATCCTTTATACATTTTTTCAGAGTTAGACTTTCTGATTTATAAGTGTTATGGGTTTAAGGTTGGAGAATTTTCTCTTTCCCTCACCCGCCTGGACTGGGAGTGAAGCCTGGATCGGAGGGGAGGGGGTGGGGAGGGGGGAGCTTCCGGGGGAGGGAGGAAGGAGGGGAATGTTGTCTTTTTTTTTTACTTTCGGTTTTTGGATCGGTTCCACACACACACGCGGTTTGGTTGGCGCTGTGTTCGGAGCCAAGGTCTGCAGTCTCCGGAGGTGCCCCGCTGCATCGGAGCAGCTCTCTGCAGTTTTCCTGTGGATTGTGAGGCACCGAGACAAGCCGGTCAGTCCCTCCTTCTTACTGCCTGGTCACCGCCGGGGAGCTCCGTCCTGCAAGTTGAGCCCCGTTCCTGGCCCGCCGCTGCAGTCGGACATTCTCCTCCTCCCCCCGTGCACAGACGCCCGCATCCACTCCTAGCCCATCGCCGCCGGATGCCTTTGTCCCGCTGCCAGAGCAGGCGCGGCCTCCGCACGCACCAGCCCAGTCCATCGGAACCTCTGCTGACCAGGTGGGGCCCCGTCTGCCTCCACTCCTTGACAGCTGTTCCACCTGCCACCACCCGGCGCCCCTGCTCCTTCATCCACCGGCGCTCAAGAGAGCAGTGTGGTTGCACCGCAGCGCAGCAGTGCCACTCACTGTCCGTGGACTAGCATTACAGAACATTCAAGCCAGGTTTTTATTTTTGTGTTCTTTTGTTCTGTTGTTTCATTGTTTCCCAGTTTGTGTGTGTGTGTGTGTGTATATAGAGAACTGGTTTGGGAGCTGTTATTCCCCCTCCCTTTGCCCTTTTACTGTTCACCTAATTAAACCTATTCCCTAATTTGAAATCTACAGTGAGTCTTGGTGTGATTAATCGGGTGGAGTCCTCTGTTCTATTGGCCCCCAGATATCTTAGTTTTCTCTTTCAAACTAAGACAATAAGGAAACCTGAGAGCTAGGTTGATCAGAGGAACTACAGATATTTTCACAGCAATATCATGCATTGTTTGCATGATAAAAATGTCTCATGACCAAAAAGCTACAGACTACTTACTAGTTCCTGCAAATAATGAAAGTCTCGTAGGAATATGCAGTCATTCAGAAAGCTTTCAGAATTCTTCTCATTTTGCAATGTCTATTTCCATATTATGATATAGTTATATTAATTTCCTTAAATTATTGATATGTTAGTTCACAAATGAGAAAAAAGTTGGAGTTTGTTAATTTTTTTTCCCCCCAATCAGGGGTAAGGTAGATTTAAAATAGCAAAATTAGAGACTGGAGATCCTGAAGGTTGAATTGCTATTGACAGTGGCAATAAAGTGGTACCACATTTTGTTCAATATATTAAAAACCCAGCAGGTCTGGGAAAAGTATGGTAATTTTATTATAACCCTTCCCCCCCGGCCCCCTCCCTTCTTATTCTATAGAACTATATCTGGACCTTCAAAAAATAAATTATATTTACTACTGCACACAATTGCTGATCAATCACTGATTTCCATAATGATCCCATCATTTGTCAAAATAATCCAACAAAGGGTAGAATACATCTAAGATTTTTCGTTTTGTTAAAAGTAGCTATTTATTTCATAAGTAACTAGTTCACAAGTGATTGCTTTCTTTTAAAATAAAAAGTGATTATTTTTGAGAAACAGTGCTTCCATAATATCTGTACAATCAAATTACTAATGATAATGCTAGGCACAAATAACAATAATAATACTGTATTAGTATTGGATTTGAATTAGAGCCTCATTCCCATTGTGTATAAATGGTTAAAAAAAATTAATAATAATGAAAAGTAGCTATGTCAGTAAGAGATTTTCAGTTCATTACTGCTAATAGAGAAGGCATCTCTAAATCTGCAACAAATAAAAATATTTAAAACATTTGAGGGTCTTGGTCAATGGCAAGTTGAATATGAGTCAGCAGTGCCCTGACAGCCAGGAGGGCCAACCCTGTCCTGGGGAACATCAGGCACAGCATTGCCAGTCGGGTGAGGGAGGGGATTGTCCCACTCTGCTCTGCACTGGAGCGGCCTCACCTTGAATATTGTGTGCAGTTTTGAGCATGACAATATAAAAAAGATATCATGCCATTAGAGACTGTCCAAAGAAGAGCTGCAAAGATGGTTGTTATGGGTTTAAAATCTTGGAATTTTTCTTTCATCTACCAACCCTGCACCTCAAAGGAATCACCCTCTGTCTCC
>JAWWEU010000081.1:111791982-111860062 GCA_035583155.1 Acropternis orthonyx | reverse complement strand
AAACTATAATTCTGACTTGTAATCTGTTTGTGAGTTAGACTCATTCCTCCTGCTGGTTTACCTTTAAACCAGCACATCTAAAAAAAAAAAAATCCATCAGGCAATAGGAGACCAAATATAGATCACACTGAGGACATCTACTCCTGTCAGTTCTTTCTTTAAGGCACTTCCAAAATAAAAAGATAATACTGTCTCTTCAGTGATCCATTCACAACTGAGTTGGAAAAAAGAATCTTTTAAATGTTTAAGTCTAACCCTTGTGGAATGGATTATTTCCAATTTTGTCTAAAAAATCTGACAAGAGCTTTCTGGAAGTCTAACATTTCTTATGCTCCACAATCAACACTAAAATGTCTATCAATCTTTCAATTGGAATAGCAATAGACCACAATTAATGTTTAGTAACCTTTCAATCAGAATAGCACTAGGCTGCAATTTCTGCTTAGTCACATGTTTATCTATTGAAAAGTAATATAGGAGTGTCTCAGCAAAAAGTATCAATGCAAACACCTGAGGATAAAAAAACGTTAAAGGAAAAGTCCGCAGCATTTTCCTCTTTAATCTTAGCACCCATAAAAATATTGCTCTAAGTGCTTAATTTGCATTCTTAGGTCACATACCCTAATTCTGAATTGTTTCACTAAAGACTGCATTTACTGGTCATCACAGTTCATATTAAATAATTAGAAGGCTATTATTCCAATACAGAAATTATGAAAAGCAAGGAATTAGAACTTGCTAAAATGTTATGTCTATAAAAATTGAGAACAACATACCCTGGAGTCCCTGACTCAGGTCATAGGGGACACCATAGGTCCTTGAACTGAAACATTTCATACCATATGCTGAAAAATAACAATTCCTTAAATAGATTCCAACAATTATACATTATTTTCCATGATCTAGCAGTATATTCTTTGACTCATCCCAGCTGAGTTTCAGACTATCAATTCTACTGCAAATGTTCATTTTAATTCAAAACAATGGATCTTGTTAGTTATTCTCAACCTATAGTTCATGGACTACTGTTGGTCCGGGACTGTGGTTCATAGAAGAAATAAATACACAAATCTACATTTAATAGCCTTTTAGCTCTACACTATAGACATTTATTCATGACAAGAAAATACCTATGGAAACACAAGAAAAAATATCAAAGAACTAGAAAGCTCCAACCCAAACTCTTCCCAAGTCTTATGAGCTTTCTCAGTGTATCTATTTGTAGTAAGTACACAGCACTCAGAGTTCAGAAATGCCTATCTTTGTTTTCACATGATCTACTCCATATACGGCTCTACTTCTCCAGGATTATTCAGATACACTAAACCATCTTTTTCAGACGTCCTCTACTTTAAACACTCACAGCTGTTCCACTTTTAGAATATTATTATGCATTCAGCTGCTGGGTACCTACTTTCTTTCCAAGTTAATTCATGAACACACGTTTTTGAATTACATATTTAATGACTTCCAAAACAACTGGCTAAGAGGAGCAAAGCTTAACAACACTTAAAATTACAGAAATACCAGTAGAATATTTACTAGTATGGTTGAAATCAAACAGCATGTAATTTACAAATTTTTTTTAATAGGAAACTTGAATTCTTTTGGACAACACAAAACTTTCAGTTTTCTAAAAGTAAATTACAACTCTATGAGACTGATAAAATCCAAACATGTATTTAGGTAACCACCTCAACTCTGCCATCAGTCAAATATGATAAATCCACAAGCCTAATTCTGGCTTCAACTCGTTGGATTAACATACATGTTTCATCTTCTACCAATACTACACACTTCCATTTCAATTGTATATATTTCAGTAAACTTCTCATTGGTATAGCTCAGAAATTTACAAAGGAGTCAGATTTCTCTGGGATCACTCTAAAAGCCATTGTCCAAATCAAATATTGACCTATGCTACTTTAAGAGAATTGTGTGACCCCTTTAATAAACAAAGTTCCTACAAAAATGGAAGAAGCATTTACACTACTTATATAATAGCATCTACTTATTTCTCCATAGTTTTTCCAAAGGCTGCTGAGCATTCTGTGTGCACTGGAGTGTACAGCCAGATGGACAATAGGCTATCCCATTAATCTACTGAGGATTTCTTTTTTTTTGAGACACAAGGTTTTTCTGTTTCATAATAATCAGAAAGAAACCACAACGGTAGTCTATGCTGAGATTGTGGTAGTGGGTTCTTTTTTCCCTTTCAACTACATGTTATGGAGAATATCCAGGAAAACTTGTCAACACCTGTAGTACCTGTAACACCTGCTAAGCAACCTCCAGAGGTTGCACATTTACCTTCAAGAATCCATAAAGATTCAAATATTTTTTTCTTTGCAGCAGGCCATTCCTTCATACATAGATAATATGTAGAAATTCCTCCTACTCATCATATCTACACAGTACCCTTGTGGACTCTCTCTATTACTCATGCAAATAATATCATTTTAGTGGGTTCTAGTCCAATATAATATGGTAAGAATAAACCAGAACCATAATTCACTAATTCTCTGTAGGCTACCACCAATCCTTCATATTTCTATTCTCCAATAAGAATTTAAAATAGCAAAAGATTGATAAAACCATCTTTAAATGAAAGTAGAGAAATTTAATATGACATATTCTCTTGGACTAAAATATATATAAAAAAATTAGTCACATCTATGTAATTAAATTTTAAATTTCATTACATTTATGTATAATGTACCAACTAAATATTCCATCACAGATTTCCCCAAAACATCTTTAACCAAATTTTTGACTACCATTCAGCAATCTCCAAAAAAAGACTATACTGAAATGACACTTTCTGGTGATAAGAGCTGCCACAAACAAACTCTGTGCTGTATACAGGTCAGAGCTTCAGTCATGAAATTATTAACAAACTAAGTGGGAAAACCAACACAGCAGGTAGTAATATCAATACCTCTTACATAGAATATTGAAATTTTGCTTTTGCCCTGAAGGTGTTATGGCATACAGTGCATGATAATGCATTCACTATTCTAGAAAAAAAATTATAATGAACACTGTAAGAACTATCCAACAGTGTAAGAGAACACAACAGATTACAGCAGGTAATCATGAGCTGAATTGAAGCAAAAATATTGTATAAGATCTCTCAAAACCAACAGCCATATTTGAGCAACTAAGCAGGAAAACTCTTCATCCCATATACAAGTCACATCAAATACTCAGTACAGAAAAAGCTAAAGATATTATCCATGTTACATAAAGAAAAAAATCAGCTTTATTGACAGAATAAAGTAAAATGTTCCATATTTATTTGCATGATTCCTAGAGTACCCAGCTGCAATTGGAATAAAAATAATTAGCAATAAAGATCACTAGAAACCCTTTTATGAATGTATATGTGGGTTTTGGGGGGATTTTGCAGGAAGACATGCTACAGCAAAAAAAGCCTCAGATAGAAGTTTTTTTCAATAATTTTTCTTTGGGGAGATGTTTTAAATAAGGGCAAAATTCAAAGCAAATAGAAACTGGAAATGTTTTTTCTAGTGAGCTGTAGCAGAAATTAGACAATAACTTGGAATTACAGACTACAAATTTTGCAGGAAATGCATGATCCTCAATAGGAGGAAATAATTTTAAAAAAATTGTTCATTTAAAGGATGAATTTTTTATGAAATTTCTAAGACTAAATACTAAAGAAGTACATTCTTTTATAGATGTAATTTGTGAAAGGATCATTAGTAATATTCAAAATGCATACACATTACTTAACTTTATAATATACCAGTTATTAGTCTCAATCCTAATGCTTGAAGAGTGAAAGTCATCCCAGTGACACAGTATTTGGAGTACAGTCTTGAATTTTAAAATCTTTTATAAAGAGAGATATGTCTAAGATTTTTGAAAACACAGCTTGAACACAGAGCTCCAGTTCTGGGTGGAAAAAAAAAAAAAGGATCATTCCTGGAACAAGAGTTTGCTCACACTAATCCCATTGCAAGACTGCAGTCAAACACACATCTAGTGGCAAATTTCACATTTACATATTCAATATGAAATTTGCTGTTGGCAAATATGACCTTAACACTTAGTTTTCATGAATAGCCATACTAATCAAGCACCAGCATATAAATGCTCATGAAAAATTAATATAAAATGATCTTAAACAGTTTGAAATCAAATTTTAATTCTAAATTTGAATAAATAGTACAGTGCAAGCCTATTCCTATTTGTTCAGTTCTAAATGTTATCAACTTCAATATGACATTAAAAATAATTCCTGGACAAATTTGTATTTGAAGTAATGTTTCAGATCAATATATGCAGTTAATTCTGCTAAGTTTCTTGGCATCTCAGGATTTAATCTTTGAGAAAGATAATTTAGTACTTCAGGGATTATGCTTAGTGGTAAAAATTCTCAACTGAGAAAATGCATAAGAACATACTTTCTGCCATTTAATGCAATGGCAGCCTTTTTCCTGCAAAATAATTTTACTGCATCCAACTGAAGCTGAGAAAATTACTCTTTTTCTTAAAAAGTATAAAAAATGAAGTCCCCAATTTAGTAAAATATATAAATTCATAATTTCAGGCAAACACATACATATTTTGTGGAAGAGTGATCCAGCAAAATTGCCCTGTGATTTCAAAATTTCACAAACAATATTGCCTCAACATTTTTGTGATCATTTTCATCAGCATCTAAATTTTAAAGGTCTTGGCAAAACTGAGTTTGGAGGTACTCACACTGGATTTTAATTAACCAGAGGACATTTATAGATATTTTGGAAACACAAGAGATTAGCATGTAATTCCAAGGAAGTAAAAAAGCCAATTTATATTTCAATGTGCTGATGAAAAATGCTGAATTACAGGCTTAATCAGTTTATGGCATGAGTTCTTCGTGAGTTTCAAAATTAAACATAAATCTGGTATATTAATCAAAACTGATTAGGCTGCTTATCCCAATGCAAACCTTTTTAATACTTTTTCTTATTGTTCTCATTAAGCAATAACACCACAGAAGTCCATTCTTGCCAGAAGTTAATTACCATTTCAAACTATAAAATCATAACAATAATTGATAGACTATTATATAAAGTGAATGTGTTTTCTGAAACAAAAAACTGCAACACCAAAGTAAAACCAGAATACTTTGTAAAATTCTGTTACATTGCTGCTAAGTGATTATGTCAGAATACCATAAATTAAAGGACAAATATAGACCTCACTTTTAGAAAGTTCAGGTCCCTCACACCTTAAAACTTTTAGTTTTACAATTTTCTCTGTCCTCTCATTTTCTATAAAAATTCAGGAAAGGAAGAAAAACACTGCTGATGCTGCATAACTCAATGATATCTAAGAAACATTATACAGAGAGATGATTCAACAAAGCATGCTCCCATTTAAGTAACATTTTCCTGTTGAG
This sequence comes from Acropternis orthonyx, assembly GCA_035583155.1. Lineage (NCBI taxonomy): Eukaryota > Metazoa > Chordata > Aves > Passeriformes > Rhinocryptidae > Acropternis > Acropternis orthonyx. The sequence continues at coordinate 111,854,649 of JAWWEU010000081.1, read as the reverse complement.
ATTATTCCTGTAAAGATTCTGGGATATTAAAAGCTGCAGTCATAGAAGTAAAAGTAAAAATTTAAATGTCTTGGTATTGCCAAATTCCAACACTCACAGTGTTTTAATTGTAAAAAATAATACTTTGTTTCACAGACTTTTTGTTCCCATTGTTGTGCAGGTGATTCATCTTACTCTAAAACTTCACTTACTGATTGATGGAAAGATGCTTTATACAGTCTAAAACCTTGTTAACTTTCAGGGGGACAGATATTTAAACAAAATATTAAAAAAAAATATTTACTTGTTAGCATTCATTATGGTAAACACTAACTTTCTGCCATCAGGCATTCAGAAATAATACATTATGACCTGAAGAGCACAGGGGATTTTGCATATATTTCATATTTGATTTTTCATGTAAATATGACTGAACAAAAAATGTCAAAATGCACTTAAGACAACGGAGAAATGGTGAAGATTTTTTGAAACATGCCCGTCAATCTGTTTAATATGCAAATACATCATACTCAAAATAGTACAAGGAGGGAAGGCACTTCAGTACTTCAGAAAATCTAGAAATATCCTCAGTACTTTCCACTGCAAGTCAACCTTAAAATATGGGAGTTTTTTGATGTAGAACATTGCCTTGAACTTTCCTTTTAATGGTCAGCATAATTAGAACCTTTTACATGCTCTGAATCATTACTGGCTTGACAAGGGCATGTGAAGTGGAATAGAGCTATGTATGTTCACTAGACCTCATCTAACAATATATTTCATTACCCTAGTAATGCCAGTTCAGCCTGAGCAGTGACTATTTCCCATTTTCATCAGAAAAGTACTAACAGCACAGGGAAACAGTAACTCCTGCAGGTCTATGTACAAAAAACTAGATAACAGGTAACTGCTGTAATTTTTAGTGAAGTGTTTCTTCCCTCTATAACCACACCTGCACTAAAGTTCTTCTTGTGACCTGTGAACCTACTGCAAGCTGTTTTACTGGCCACAGTCTTGGAAAAGAGCTGACAGGAAACAGGTAGTACCAAACTGAACTTGTATAAAGACACCAGTACTATCAGGGCAAAAGAAAAAAATTACACATCTAGAAGTAGGCCCAGTGGTGACAAACAGATATCAAAACACCAGTACCATACTGTACCATACTAGTGGTTGAGAAGTATGGGGGGCCATCTGGAAACCTCCATGTATCTGGCTGGAACAGGCCAACACTGGATACTATTGAAAAATTATATAGAGTCCATTCTCCTTTCCTCTTCCTTCTCCACCGAACAAACTGTCAAAAGATAAAGACCCGTTGTAGAGAAAAAAAGAATATCTAAAAATATGTACAGGTGTTAGATAATCCCTGGATTAAAAACTTCTTCCTGGCACCCATTTGATTTTACTATAGCCAGAACAATGACATTTCTGAAGAGTCAAATTGGGTATTGTAACTGCTGAAAAATTGTTAGAAGACTCTATATATGTGCAGGTTTGCACTGCTTTGAGCACATATCTTATTTATGACTCCTTCTGGCTAGCTAAGTGAGTACACCTGCTCTGTTTTGTCCAGTGCGCTCTCTTAGGTCCACATCAAGCCATAAGGAAAACACAATTGCCTTTTAGAGGTATTTCCTTTCAGTCTATATCACATGGTTGTTACCTGTTTAAAGAAAATAGAGTTGCTGGAAGTTTAACAGTATTTTCTAGTCCTTATGGGTAAATGAAAACTTTTTAATAGTTTTTTAATAGAGAAGATAGTTTTCATAGCCATAACAGTTTTCATATTTCCTACATTAAGCAGAAGTGTTTTGTGCATGTTTATTTCCTCTGCCCTTTGGAGGCTTTTGATGATCTCTATGATATTCTTGTCTAGTCTCACTAGAGTAGTTAGTCCAAGTGAAAATAAAAACTCAAACATCTAGCAAAAGTGAATGATTCTTTTTCAGATATAAGCCACGCAGAAATAGAATTAAAATAATCAGGACTCTGGTGCTCCACCTGAGACCAGGACCCACTTTCTTATTTTTTTAATTATTGTATACCATTACATCTATGCACAGCAAGGAAAACAGTGAGTCCCTGTAACAAAGACAAATTGAGGTATAAAGTCCACAACTGGGAGATGCTGTGTAAAATGAAATATTTCAGAAAGTCGTCTGGAGGGTAAAGCACACACACGTACAAATAAACATGAAAATATTTCTATTTATTAGGAAGCAGAGAAACCCAAGTCTTTACAGCAAAATGCCAATGTAAATAAGGTCACAAACAAAGCATATCTGATGGTACACACTTCAGATCCACTGCTCAACTGTTTCTTTTCTTTGCAGCTCAGGCTTTCAGCATTAATAAAGCTGCACGACAAAGGAAGAACCAAGGGCAGTTATTTGAAGGATGTTGCACCGTAACTGGTGATTCAATCTTTCACTCTATACCACTAAGCCCTAATGGATTTTTGCTTTGAGGACTGCAGCTATGTAATAAGGAAAAAACAATATTAATCATGCAAACTTGGTATTAGTCATGACAGCATAATCTACTCCCTCCTACTAAAACTCAGCAGTAAAGATGAGCAGTTTTAAAAGACAAAATCTTAATAAAATGACTAATATATCTACAGGTATCTTGAGAAAAAAGAAATTAGGAAGACTAGCAACACATTAACATATTTTAGAAGTCAAACATCATAGTGCTTGAATAAATTCAAGGTTTTACTGAGTCTGACACAAAAGAAAATAATTATTTAAACACTAAAAAACCATAGCTAAGAGAAGATTAGAAAGCAGCTGAGTACATGTTAAGAATACTGCTCCAGGATATACCCAAATTCAAGGAATTTCCACTACACAGGAGAAAATGGGAGACTGCATCTGCTAAGTTCTTTTCCATTTGACGGACACTTATTTCAAATCAGTGCTGAAATATTAGACTTATTATTTGCTCAAATTTCATGCACAATAAGGATGTTCAATAAAAGATATTTCCATTAATTACACCAGGGCACCAGGGTGTAATATCACTAAGGTGACATCAGTACTTTATTACTCGTCTCAAATAGAAAACAGCAGATGTATGGAAAGAGTAGAAATATTAGATTTCCAGAAAGTTTACATTTCACTTTTAAATTCAGAAGTTAAAAGCTACAAATTGATTATGGTCTTCTCTTAGAAGCACCAAATATGCAGCTTCAATATTTAAAGTCACCATTCAGTCTAGAGGGGAAAGGGCTAAATGACTGTGCTGTGATTTATACAGTATAGGATCTCTGCAACATGAGAAGGTGGTAATCTGTGTTTGTAGGTTGCTGTTATTGCTGTAGCAAAACCACAAAATATTAATGCAGAGAACATTTTCTAGAACAGATTCAGAGCTTCATGTAATTCAGAGAGCTAAACCTGATAAAAATCTAGGCCTCTGTTCCACAGTTAAGGAAACAAAGATAACAAAAACATAATTTACTGAAAGACACTTCTGTAAAGACAAGGTGGAGTGAGATTTCAGATCATTTGGTTTCCAGTCCTGCCTTAAAATTACAATATACCCATTCTTCGGTTTAAAAACATTTACAGAAAACATTGCCAAAACTATTCATAATGGGTTTTAAAAATCAGTTTGAATGAAACAACAGTTTTAAAACAGAAAAGTCAGAGTGGGAGTTTCATTAGCTGCAGATGATTGGAGTTAAACAACTACAATCCCTATACTGTCAGTTTCATATAGCATATATGACTCATGGAAACCTAGAACAGTTACAGTCCTGCTGTGAATGCAGAGAAAAAGAGGAATCAAAAGATACAATGCAGTGCAAATGGATATCTCATGTAAGGTCATTCTGATGGAAAAAAAAATGTCTTGTGCAAAATGCAACCAATGGTTGAATTGAAACAGTGCCACATACTCTAGGTAGGTCTACATAAAATCCACCCAAGTCTGAATATCTATTGTCTTTATACCTACTTACCACTCCGTGAGCTTTTCCTGTTACTTTTCAAGGAATGCCACATTAACTGACACATGCAGACTTCATTTTTCAATAGAATTATTCCCTTAATTTTCCCCAAATACAAGAAATAAGAAATTGCTTCATATCCATAGCCATTTAAATCCTTTTACTTCTGAAGGAAAAAAAAAACCAAAAACAAACAGATGCTAAGATCCAAAGAGATATGTAACCACAGTTGTCCGTAGTACCTGAGATACTTTCTTGACAACATTAAGAACAGAGATGTAATCTCAAACATAACTGCCTTCATTTGACTGAAATTCTTCCTTCTGCATGGACTCAAGATGATTTGGTGCACTATAACCCTGGAAAGAGTGCTAGATCCACCACAAGGGTTTTGGTAGTATGCAACTCAGTTGACTCATACTCTCTGACTCCAAACCACTCAGTAGTACTCCAAGGGAAGTAGTTCACAGCACAGCCTCTCTCTCTCACAAAATCTTGTCCGTTGTTCATGGTGTAGTGGCTAGACCCAAAACCACCAAAAATGTCCATATAACAGCTTTATGTTGGTGCTTGCCTATCCATCTTTATGTTTGGACTGTAAATGGAGGTAAAAGCTAGAGATACATCAGTTTCCAGACTACAAATAAATTAGTTTCCAGCCTTTAGAATAATCATATCCATTAGGAGCCCTTAGAAGACTAGGTGTATGGATTGAGAAGTTATGCACTGTTGGATCGTATTAGTTACACAGAACCTAAACTCTTAGATCTGTCTGTGAATAAACCTAATTTCAGCCTTTAAAAAGTCTTGTTGTAAAATGTAAAGGAGAGTCTACTGGAAAAGGAATAATTAATAATTCCAGAGTAGAAAGAGCACACAATCATGTAATAGATAGAAAGGACTTTCCTTACCTCCACATTCAAGTTCATACTGCATTTTTTTGACTCAAACTGCCTGTGTGATGCTGATATTTTTAAACTGAATTGCTAAATAATTTTTTTCCTGCAACCTCCTCCCATGCTGATACTTCACCACAGAGAGCATGTATTTACCTTACCATAGGAAAGCACTAAGACTGAAGAGGTGTTATGCTGCATAACCCAAGACAAACAACAGGCTGACAGTCTTTGATAGAAACTAATCATGTGCTTTCATGGTATGGCAAGTATTTTCACCTTCTACAAGCAGTAAACTAGGCCCAAGATTAACTGATTCACCTAAAGCTAAAAAGAAAAAAAAAAAAAATCGGAAAGCAATCATGTCAAGGCTTCCAGTAATGTACTAAGATACTAAGAACTGACTACCTATCTAGCCTAGAAAGAGTCTGTCAGTCTGTCTATCTATCATCTGTATCAAAAGTAATGAAAGATATTAAGGACAACAGAGTGCTCACAAGCATTAACTAAGTTCACTAAATATTGGGGAAAGGTTCTCCCTGCCACAAATTTGACTAAACTACCTAGTTTTGTAATTCAAAAAACTTTATATGCATAGTATGGTTATTAGTAAAGCATGGCAAAGTACTGGGGCCAACCAATCATCAGTATAATACAATGGGCTACAATGATTATGCCACAGGTATTTTCATTGCAGAGCTATGAAGATATGACATATGCTTAAAACGTTTTCACAAGCAGCAAGAAGTTTTGCATCTAGAAAAAGAATGAAAACTCACTGGATTCATATTGCAGATACAAGTTTGAATTTTCTATGGGCATCTTCAGTATTCCACAGTGAAAAAAATTTCAAGACATTAAGACAACCTAAACACTAACATATCTTTACATAATATTGTACATGCTAAGTCTTAATTAGTTATACCAAGAAAAAAAAAAAATCAGAATGAAACAAAGCTCCAAGCTCATGTGTCTTGCAGAGCTATTTCAAAAGCACCTGGATGCAATAAGGATTGAAAATTAAGTTTCAAGTACTGTTTGACTCCTTACTGTGAACAAGTATGCTCCACACACATCATATTTTCTCTGTTACCCTGTGATTAGAGGTACAGATCCTGTATTTGATAAACACCCTTCAAGACAGAAGTTCTAAACCAACTCCAACTGCAAAGGGCATGTTGCAGGAAAAAACCCTACCTATAACTCCTACTGGCACACCAGTTGATGTACCTGCCCCTACAAAGGGCTATGCCTAAACCCACAAGTTACTGCACAATGCATAGTCATATATATCACTACTATAGGAAGCTCTACAAAAAATTTACTACACAAAAATATAGCATATGACATTGAATACTTCTGAAAAAGATATATTATCAGAGTTCATTTACTTTGGCTTTTTTATTTATATTATATATTTATAATTTGTATGCATATTTTAGTTTATAAATGTCATATGAACATTTTATCCTACTTAAATAGTGCTCAATACTATTAATTATTAAGAATTATTCTAAGTTAGAATAAGGATTTAATTTAAAATTTATCTGCTTCTTAAACTTCTAAACCACTTGCAAATACAAAAATCCACTTTCAAAACTGGTAAGTTACTCTGTTTTTATTCATAGAGAATTATCTACAAGGAGTTTGAGAAGCAAATTATGTTGGATAAATGAGGTATATATCAAAATTTAACATGATGACACTTGCTACTTTATGTCAATCCCCCCTTTTGGCTTTTCCAAAATCTTTTTCTTTCCATGAATGTGTTTAAACCTTACTATAAATACCCAATACATTTATCACAAAATCACAGAATATGCTGAGTTGGAAGGGATCTATAAGGATCATCAAGATTTTAATGGTTCAGAGACTGTTTCAGAAAACAGAAAATAAAATCATGGTGTCCTTACCAGTTTTCAATATGCATTTGAGTGTTCAAGTCTATGCTTTTAGTAATATATTTTTCTCATATCTTGTAATTTCAACAGCCTAGGTCCCATTGAGAGATTTACCATATTAATGCATATTAATGTAAACCAGCTGCAGTAAACATATGTAAAATCTGATCACTATTTCACAGACCAAACTTAAAAGTCATAAAAATATGACATTAGCCGGTATATACAGATGGGATATGATGAAGGCTCTGAAGAAAAAAGCATGGTTTGCAGCATAGATTTCCAAAAGGAAACAGGTGTCCAAAAGCACTCTGAAGAATAGTGCAGCGATCTCATCTTTCAGCCTGCATTGACTTGCTAATCAAAACTTTATTACCTCTTGCTTTCTATACCTGAACGGCATATGTTCAATGATCTGGCATGTAGCAGAATGCTGTATGAAACACAACGCCTCCTTGAACTGGCAAAGCTTTAGAAAGATAACCTTTCAAATATACTATTACTACATTATCTTAAAAATACAGATACAAATTCTGTGGCAATCCTCTAATTTATAGCATTATTTTCTGAAATATATGGTTTCCTCCTTCTGAAAGTACTTAAGAGTCAAAAAGTCAAATATGACAGAAATACATGATATGTTTAGCAAAAGTGACTTATCAATGGAACCAGCCTACTACAGACCTCTATGCTACATATGGCTTCTCTAGAAGAAATCTCCTTAATATACTTTTATTTTAAACCCATATTGATAACAGCTTAACTGAAGGAGGACAGCATCCCTCATAACCAACAGCCAGAGAAGGAAAGGAAGATTAATAGTTTTGTTTTATTCTTTAGGATTAAAACCAACCAAACAACAAATCTCCAACACAATGCAAATTACAGCTTTGGAAATTAAAATGACCTCACACAGCCAGAAAGGTGTAGCACTGCTGAAATTTGACAGCTACAAGCCAGAAGAAATGCTGGATAATGTACAACTCAAGTCATCATAATAAAGCAATGACCTTTAAGATAGAAAAGCCTATCTGAGAAGAGCAATTACACAAAATTAGGAAGATTGCACTAAGAACTGTGTTGTTTGTCATGTTAGATGGTACAGTCATATTTGTTTAGGAGTATAATAATACAAGTGATGCCACCACACTGCTATGAAGGTACACTATCATCTCAGTAAAGACAAACGACAAAAAGTAGACTGAAAAACAGAAAAGCTCACCACTTCTTCATGCCTGCATTTTCTCACATTAATTCCATTAATCTGTTATTAAAAAGATAAAGAGAAGACTTACTCTACATTTCATAAGTATAGATTTCATTTCACTTTTCTAGAAAAATGCAAAGTAATTTGCAATTTTACTCACCTGTAGAATTGCATCTCCTATAAAGAGTAAACCTGAAAGTTCAGCTGAAAACAGAAAGCATATTTTTCACTCATTTTGTATAAAACATCCTACATTTTGTGTACATGACTTCTAATTTAATGTAATGTTTTCACATACTCTTTTAAAACTTAAAAATAAAAACCAAATAAAAACCCAAACATAAAACATCCAAATAATAATTTGGCTTTTCTTTTTTAAACCTTTTTTTAAATACTAGTATTTCAGTGTTACAATAGAAGAGTTTATCCAGCCCAAGGACAACAGTGTGAAATATCATCCATCAATCAGTAGCACCTTTCAGGCCATTATGGTGAGGTATGACACACTTTTCTGAATGGAAAGTGACAGCAGGACTAGGTCTTATTTGCCCATGAGAGACCATTTCTTACAAACTGAGAAAAAAAGAAACATGGAGACTCCAGAGCTACTTATAAAGGACTAATTTAACATGTAAGCTTTTAGGAAAGATGAAAGATCCTTTAGATCCTGCATCATTCATAAACTCTGATAAATAACATGGAATATTCATACTGAGTAATGCTTTATATGCTAAGGAGCTAGAAAACCAATATATTGTGCAAAATCACTACCCAAGCAGAATTTGATTTTTAAAACAAGACTGTATCACAAAGACATTTACAAAATCTACTTCTACACTTGTAATTTTTGAATATTGTGTTGTGTTTCAGAGTTATATGATACAAACATACTTTGTAAGCATACTAGAAACAGAACAAAGTCTCTATACAGAAATTAATAATCCCTAACATGAAAACTAAGGAATGTTAACAGATTACTTGCAATTATTTACCTATAGCATTCCATATCATCCCAGAAGATACTTTCTGGAAAAGACTAGAACTGGGCTTGATCCAAAATCTTTATTTCCATGAGCATGGCAGAGGTGGAGGGATGGCACTGCATGTAATAGAAGAGTTAAAATGTATGGAGCTCACAGAGGGCAATGGCACAGCTGAGAACCTCTGCGTAAGAATCAAGGGGTAAACAAATAATGTGGATGTCATTGTCGGAGTCTGCTATAGACCTCCCAGCCAGGATGACGACATCAATGAATTATTCTTTGAGGAACTAAGGGACACTTCCAAGTCAACAGCCCTTGTCCTTATAGGGGATTTCAACTTTTCAGAAATTAACTGGGAGCATGACACAGCTGGTACAATCTGGACCAGAAGCTTCTTAAAAAACCTGCATGATAACTTTATGGAACAGATTCTAAGGGAGCTGACTTAGAAAGATGCCTTCCTTGATCTGCTGCTTGACAACAGAGTGGATCTCATGAACTAAGTACGTGGAGATTGGCGGCTGTCTTGGCCACAGCAACAGGAAGAAAAGTGTCAGCAAAACCTCCACTCTGGTCATGAGGAGAGCAGAGCTCAGGCTGCTCAGGGAATTAGTAAGCAAGGTCTCCTGGGAAAATGTTTTTGCAGGTGCTGAGTTCCATCAGTGCTGGTCACTTTTCAAAGATCATCTTCTAAGGGTGCAGGAGCAGGAAATTCCCAAATGCCAGAAGGCAAGCAGCTGAGGCAGAAGGCTGGCTTGGATTAGCAGGGATCTTCTCTTGGAAAAGAGGCAAAAAGAAAGGTGTATGCCCAGTGGAAGCAAGGTCGTGATGTGGGAAGAATTCAGAGATGCTGCTTGTCACTGTAGGGAGAAAATTCATGTGGCCAAAGCTCAGCTGGAGTTGAAGCTGGTCAGAAATGTGGGGGACAATAAAGCTTTTTCAAATACATTAATGTCAATAGGCAGCATAGAAATATCATCATTGTGTTACAGCATGAAGATGGTCACTTCACAAACAGGGACAGAGACAAGACAGAGGTGTTTAACACTTTCTCTGCCTCTGTCTTCAACATGGATGATGAATCAAAGGGGTGTCAGTACCCTGAGTTGGAGGACCATGGCTGTGAGAATGATCCCAATCAACCCTGAAATTGTGCAGGATCTTGTCAGAGACTGAAATGTTTAGTGGCTTAAATATTGTAAGACCACCAAAAGACTTTTGTCCACTGTAGCAAACTGAAAAGAAACAGCTGCTCACCCAGCAAAGCCCACCCCTCCCTGAATATGCCCACTGAGAAGGGACCTTCAGGTCAGGCAAGTGAGTGCCACTGTCCAACTATCCCAGGTGCAGAAGGGTGTGCACACCTGAAGCTACAAACTGGATTTCCAGCTAAGGGAAGAGGCTAATAGGAGGCAAATCCTGTCAGGTGAGATAATCCTTTTTATCATGCCAATGTCCTCCCTTACATGATGACTCTGCTGTAAAAAGACCCCTCTGGGAAACCTTGAAGACATTTTGCATCTGGCCTGGGCTGTTCATCTCAAGTGTTGGACCATGACTGAGCTGACATAACAGGCAGTTGTAACAACTTAGGAGATCTCAGAGACTCATGAAATGTCCCATGACACTACCTATTGTAAAATTCCCCACCCCAGGGGAGGTACAAGGCATTCCCACCTGAGCTTGAAATGTATAATAACTCATGAGGCCTGAGAAGTTTTGGGGGGAAGGGGGAGCTTCTTCCAGCCCCAGCAGATCAAGACCATCACTTCGACAGGACTGCAACCACCACTTCAACCAACAGACGCTGAAGCTGCAACTACCAAGTTTCCTCACTGGATCCAGTGAGTGGTGACTTTATATATCTTAAGACCCTTGTCCTTTCTTTCTCTTTCTCTTTCTCTTTCTCTCCCTTACACATTTCCTTAAGCATTATTTTTATGCTTTAATACTGCTGTATTACTATAGATGGTAACACTCAAAATAGCAACATAGCTGCTTATCTTTGAAACAAAATTGTTCTAAAATAAATCCTACATATCTATGTTTATAAACACTGATTATTCAGTGTTGTTTCACTCTAATCCACCTCAAGGGATTTATTAACAAGAAACTGGGTTAGTCTCCCCTCCTTGGGTGGGTCATAGCAGATCTGCTGCTTCAGCTGGATCCCTACAAATCTATGAGGCCTTATGGGATTCATCCAAGAATCTTCAAAGAGCTAGCTGATGTCATTACAAAATCTCTCTCAGTGATTTTTGAGACATCTTGGGATTCCAGAGAGGTCCCAGCTGACTAGAAGTTGGCAAATGCTGTCCCAATATTGAAGAGGGCAAGAAGGAGGACCCTGGAAACTACAGGCTTGTCAGTCTCACTTCAGTGGCTGGTAAAATCATGGAGAAGATTATTCTGAGAAGTATTGAAAAACACCTGAAAGACAATGCAGTCATCAGTCAAAGCCAGCATGGGTTCACAAGCAGAAAGTCGTGCTTATCCAACCCAAATTTCTTTTATCACAAGGTAACCCACCTAGTTCATTAAGTGAAGCCAAATGATGTCATCTTTTTGGATTTCAGTAAAGCTTTTGATACCGTCTCTCACCATACCCTTCTAGACAAAATGTCCAGATAAACACAAAATGTGGTGGGTGAGTAATTGGCTCACAGGTCAAGAACGGAGGGTAATGGTGAATGAGGTAACATCAGACCTGTCACTAGTGGGGTTCCAGAGGGATCCATCTTGGACCCTGTGCTCTTCAGTATCTTCATACATTACTTGGACACAGGACTGGAAGGGATACTCAGCAAGTCTGCAGATGACACAAAACTCCGAGAAACTGTTGACTCTTTCAAAGGCAGAGAGGCACTGCAGAGAGACTTTGACAAATCAGAGGACTGGGAAATCACCAAACATATAAAGTTCAACAAGAGAAAGTGCTGGATTCTGCACCCAGGATGGGGCAATCCCAGATGCATGTAAAGATTGAGGAATGAGATTCTGGAAAGCAGTGCTGAGGAAAGGGACCTGGCAAGCTGAGTATGAGTCAGCAGTGCCCTGGCAGCCAGGAGGGCTAATCATGTCCTAGGGGCAACAGGAAAAGCATCACCAGCCAGTCGAGAGAGGTGATTGTGCCACATTGAGGAGGTCTCACCTTGGAAATCGTGTGCAGTTTTGGGCGCCACAACATATGAAAGATATACAGCTATTAGAGAGCATCCAAAGAAGAGCTGCAAAGACAGTGAAGGACCTCAAGGGGAAATCATCCCAGGAGTGGCTGAGGTCACTCAGTCTGTTCAGCCTGGAGAAGGGGAGGCTGAGAACTCATCGTAGTCTACAGCTTCCTTGTGAGAGGAAGAGGAGAAGCAGGCACTGATCTCTTCTTTCTCTGATGACCAGTGACAGAATCTGAGAGAATGGCCAGAAGTTGTGCTGGGGGAGGTTTAAGTTGAATAGTAGAAAGAAGTTCTTCACCCAGAGGGTGGTTGGTTGCTGAATAGGTTCCACCAGAGAACCAGGCATAGCACCAAGCCTGGCAGAGTTCAATAAGTGTTTGGACAGGATTATTGGGCACATAGTGTGACTCTTGGGGATGGTCCTGTGCAGGGCTAAGAGCTGGAGTTAATCATCTTTGTGGGTTCCTTCCAACTCAGCATATTCTGTGATTCTGAACCAATTCTGTGACTGGGAATCAATATTGACATAAATTATGATACTCAAGTCTGTGTTTGAAGGGTTGGTCCTATTAGCTATATGTAACAAAGGATGCTTATTGTAGGATTATTGTAGGATACACATTCTGATTTATTATTTTATTATCTTTTTTAAAATAAATGCATATCTCAATATCCTTCTTCAGACACTCAGCTTGCACTTGCTAGCACTTCATGTACGGCCTAATGTGCTAGCCTAAGCACCCTATGCACATCACTAGTTTTAAGAATTGAACTGAATGTCAGATTCATGTTTAGAGGTCCAAAGAAGACCTGAAAGAAATCGGGAGGAGGGCAGAATTAAGCCTGCAAGGTCTTCAGCTACAGACTTTGGGTCAAACAGCATTTTCTATATCAAAGTTCCCTAGTATAGGCACACAGCATGACACTGCCCACATCACAAGACAGTCTCCTACACAGGAGATGCCTCTCAAAACTAGCTCTCTAAAAATCAGCAGTATTTTTATTGAAAGGAGTAATGAAGATTATATCTCAGCTAGGTTTTGAGGCTAGAAATAATGCATCAGCTACTGCAGCAAAAAAAAGTAATGACAAAAATAAAAGAAAAGTGTGCACTTCTGTGAGCTCAATTAAACTTGTCTTTCTTATTTTTCCTGCAGTGTTTAATAGCATTTTAATAGCTACCATAGGTAATATATGCCACATTTTAATGTATGTATCTACTTATATGCATACTGAAAAGAATGCAGTAACAACTATAACTTCTTACGGTTAACCTTATTGCCTTCCTTAGAGGCTCATTCCATGCTACTCCATAGCCTCCCTGCATACAACTTTCACACCTGCCTTTCAGGGTTGGCTTTCAGTTCTCAATACACTGATTCTTCCATGTCTCACTTTATCTGTGTGGGTGAATATGAGATTTTTTTTGTGCTGGTACATTTAAATTGTGGTGAAGAATCATCCTAGAATTAGTGCATTACGGATGGAGGGAAATGCTTCTGAGTTTACATTTCCTGCCTTACACAAACACACACACACAAATAACAGGGATATTAAATACACCATTTTCATGCTGATTAACCTTCCTCTCTTGTAACTCTGCACATCTTGAACTGCTTAACTATCAGCCATATTTCTAGCCCATATATCATCCCAATAATTTCAAAAACATTGCCAGTTTGAAACAATACAGAGATTCAGCACCAGCTCAGTTTGTATCAAAAATAAGCATGATTAAGACTTCATGTAGTACCAGTTTTGCTACGTATGAGTTGCTGCAAAGGCTTACACAGCTCAGCATTATTTTAATTGCTGAAATAACACAGGGGTATTATCAAGGTTCTGTTATTAGCTACCCCTGTCTCAATACTACACTACTAACCAGTTTAAAAAGTCATGCATTCTCTTCTTGTGTTGCCATGATTAATAGCCAAACACTGAATCTGCTAGAGCTTCCTGAAAATAACTATTGGGAATGGAAAGCTACAAAACCATTACTTTTTATTAAATTTGTTAAATATCTTCATTCTATAAAAACCTTCCTATTTCTCTCCTTAAAAATAATGTTTTATCAGAAGTTGCTAAAAAAAAAAAAAAAAAGAATGTTGGACACTTTACAAATACAAGCACTAATTCTGTACTTTTTCAGAGAAAGGTTCTGAGGAAGAGAGAGATTGTAAAGACATGGGAGATTAAGAGTACAAAAATAGTGTTTGTTTAATACTGACTGAAGAATCTCAAAACTTAATGCACCTTGTTTTAAGGGGCACATCAAAACACACTCTACTAAGCTGATACCCACCTCTTTGTTCTTTGGATATCTTAGAAATGACCACTGGAATATTATGTTCTGCTCCACCCTGAAAATAGAATAAATGATAATTTTGTGAGTAACTATAATTTTAAGCAAAAAAGTATTTTTATTTTACCCTTTCCCTAAATGCAGTTTTTACAGAGATTGAGAAAACTCTGATTCTGCGTTTCCTTTTTTTTTAAATGAATATTTGACTGTGATTAATTCCTTACTGCCTCTCATAAAGATGTTTTCGGTTGCCATCATTAACTAAGGAAGTGAATTCAAACTCTACATCACTTGAAGAAAAAGGACATCAGTTTATCTGAATTCCTGAGAGCTTAATATACGAAATCATGTTCTGCCAAAGCAGAATGGCCATGCCCCTACAAGGGCAGCCATGCTTGTGACCACTTAGTTTTCATGCTGGTAAGAAACAGGTAAACAAAAGCGCAAGAAAGAAGGTTTAGACTTTTCATCTCAAAAGCAGCCTTTATTTGGTTCTGTCTCTGTCACGCAAACACAAAGAGTGAGGAAAGCAGTGGCATAAGTAACAAAGAAACATTAAGAGAGGAAACAGTAGGTATTCACTAAATGTGAAGAAATAAAGGAAAACTGGACAATAATTCAACAGTTTGACAAAATGTCAATGCTGTTGCTTCATTCAGTTTATCCTGTTGGGTATGGACACATATATGGTTCTTAAGAATAAAGTAATAAAAGTAAATCTTAAATAAAAAGGAAATTCAAAGGAAGGAAAGGCAAATATACACAGGGAAACAAATGTTTTTTCCTCTGCAGAGAGCATCAAAGTATAAACCTGAATCCAACCTCTCCAAATTCAAATCATCAGAAACTAGTCTGCCACAGTGTTATTTTGCCAGGAATGCTGGTTAAGGGTTTGCTTTCTCTTCAGTAGGTACATTTTGCTTTGGAAACAATGGCTTTCTTGGGTCCAGGCATCCAGTGTCAAGGTGTGGAAAGGACTGACATGGGTATTTTGATAGTCTAAGGAACAGCACATATCCCTTCTTCATACAACAGCCAATTGTTTGAAAGTGAACAGACTCTTGTGCTCAACTCCTGTTTCTGTCAGGCAATAAGGATTAATCTCCTGTGAAACTGTAGAATTTTAAATAGGATTAATTTCTTTCTGCTAGTGGCTATCAATGCAAATGGTCCAAAAAACAAGGAGTTAATAGAGATCTCAGTAATATTACAACAATTATACATCTACAGGAAAAGTTCTACCGACATTGCTTGAGATGAGTGTTGACAAGCACAGAACTTATCCATATTTGTAGCATGAAGAATTCACTCCACAAAGACAACAGGCTCCTTCTCTTCAGTCAGGTTGAGACATGCATTCAGATTCACTAAATTGTAGTAATATAGCTTATTGAGTATCTCTCAGCAGTTTTCACCAGAGGAACAGCAACAGTAAAAGTTTGCTTTGTTGAAGATACTCAGCTCAAGCTCACTAAATTTATAAAACTTAGCCTATACGCTCCACATTTTTTAGTCACACGCACATTTAATTTCTTCCAAATTTTTCAAACAAACAGAAATAATTGTGTCATTCTCTTCCTAAGCTTCAAATGTTACACAGATGTTGCACTACCCAGGATACTTAAAGTCCAGCAAAGAAGTGTAGGGTTTAAAACTCAGCATAGCTAACAGAGGTTCTTTTTTCTCAGTAAAACAGCCTCCATCCTTCATCTCTCCACTAAAGAGGGAAATTACTGTTATTACTAAGTCAGCCTGCAATGAACACAACATGATTATTTCTGTCTCATTTTATCACTTCTACCTAAATCCATTTACAGTGCAGATTTGAAGAAGCTTTTAATAATGTTCTACTGAAGAAAATTCTCTCTTCTCACTGCATCCCAGTCTGACCAGTATGAAGGCTTCTTTTCAAATTAGTCATAGGATGTATTGCCTGCTATTCTAAGAAACAAAAATAAAAATGGGAAACAGAAAATAGCTAACTATCTATCTATACCCAGTCATTGTTAGCAATTCATAACAAGATGTATATACTCTGCCAACATCTTGTTGAATACTACTTCATATTGACACTCCAGCCTTGCATCCTGCATCCAGTATTCTCCATTCTCCTCTGCCCGGAGTAGAAAAAAGTATATGCATGTCTGAATTCTGGTTTTATAGACTCAGGAGATATTCCTCTGAAGAAACCTGTGGGAACAGAAGTGACTTTTCCATTGCTTTAAATTTTCCCTTCCTCTGGTATGGACATGTGATTCTAATCTCAGACGAGAGGAGGGACAAAAATACATCAGTGGTGTTGAAGACTTAATGGCTCAGACTTCTACCAGAATCTAACATCAATCTTTCTCACACAAATTTTCTTTGTCATTTTTCCTTAACTGGGAAAGGATACAGCTGGAATAATGGTAGCTGCCCACCTGTGGAGGTAGTCCTGCTAGAAGAGGCAGAGGAAGCTCTAATCACTGGTAGCTGTTTGAAGCTCGCTGTCCTGGATGCTGGCCACTACTGGTGAGAGGTCAGTCACACCTTCTTTCAAAGTGTCACATGGTACACTCCTAAAGATTTTTTTCTTATCCCAGTTTTTATGTGTGAGGGTTTTTTTTTCAAAAGTTTTTATCATATGAACAATAGACCAAGTGAAACTAGTGATTTTTATTGACAAAGGCTGTTTCTTAGTCTGGTTCTAAGTATAATAAGAAAATAATTTATTTTTTTCTTCATAAGCAGAGAGACTTTATAAAAAATTAGATCAACTGTTGGACTTTACTGTCATAAGAGTTAGACAATGTATGGGATGTTTTTATTCATACTAAAAGTCAGCATTTCCACTAACAAAAATACCTGTAAGGTCTATGGCCACTAGATTTTTTGACTAAGTCATACTGAAAATTCAAAATAAATCTCAGCAGATCTGTGATGCTGTTAATAATTTAAAATGAATGATCAAAACAGAGGCAGGAAAATGGCACTGTAATGAGTCCTGGTAGCCAGACTGTAACAGTAAACCTTCATTTGTTTAATGAACTATCAATTTTGTTGCCTATTTCTGCAAGAATGCTACACTCCAGTTATTGAAAAATATTATGTTCTTTCAGAAGTCATACACTTAGCAGCATCTTTTGTTAAAGCTCTGCATCTTAAACTTGTCAAAGATGTGATAAATTACTGAAATACAACACTACACTTACCAAATTCTACATCTAGCTCCATGGCTATTCCTTCACACACAAATGTTTATCAAGAGGCTTCAGAAATGAGAAAATAATTCCTTCAAAAGAGCGTAAAACAGTTCTGCTTCAAATATAATAACAGTTGTACTGGTAACTTCAGTAGAATGAAGTACAGCAAAACACACTTTAAAAGAGTGGATTATAAGCAATATTTAAAGGACTGAAGTTTCAGTCTTGTGCAAAAGTCAATCTCATAAGCAGGTTTTTTAAGCAGTTAGTTGAATCTGTGATTTTTATAAATATAGTTGGAGCACCCAGGTTGTAAGAAAAGAGAAGACAGTTTCCCTCATAGGCAAGGAAAAATATAATAGATAGTTTTATCTTGGAAATATTGACAATTTGTCCTGCTCTTCAGAGAAAAAAATAAAAATAAAAATTCCAAGAGTACAAAATATTTAGGGTGGGATAAGATACTTTCAAAATTTACTCAAGAGAAAAGTTAAAAGGTGTCTTGATCACGTGACATTCCTGAGAGCAAATGGGTGTTTAAGTTGTCAGAAAAAAGGCATTATAATGCCCTAGAACTAAACATCAAATCTAGACAAATTCATAACAAAGCACAAGGAAATACTCTAAAGTGAGGGTCATTAATCACTGTACCACTGTAATTAACACCTCAGATAAACTGCATCCTGTTATACACCACAGTCAGAAAGTAAGTCCTCAGATAAGCCCTATCCTTCTGTAGTAAGATAACAGAAACTACTGTAGCTCATGGCGCTGTGGGAATTACTGACACAAGGAGAGGCCTCGGTCCTTCTCAGTCCTACAGGGTGACTTGTAGATCTCTGCTTTCAAGTACTGTTTCAAAATAATTACAATTCTGTTTAAAACTAATAACAAATGCAAGTTCTTCACTGAAGTTCAGGAATCTTCCAAAGCAAAACAAAATAGCAAACTTATATTCATCTTCAAAAGAAAGCATACCTTAATTGAATGACATTTTAAACAGAAAACTGGCACTTTTCAGTATTTGGAACTGACACTGACACTTAAAGGCATACCTAAAAAGTTCACTTCAGTGAGTCTTAACAAAGTTTGCCTACTAAACTAAAATATAAATTACTTTAAGTTCCAGTTCTAAGTTGTTTCTTACAGCTAACTTAAAATTATAAGAACAGATTATATTAATTATTTGTTTTAGATTATGCTGGCTTTGTGAGAATGTAATAAAGGGATCTGGCAAAGAAGGTTCCACAATCTTGATTTTTTAAAAAATAAAGAATTTTAAAGTAATAAATCATATTGCCTTATACACATTGGCAGAATATCCTGGACCATAGAATTCAACTGACCATTTTAATTACCTAATCTATGCCATTCAAGTAAGATTGAGTTTTCTTTGTTAAAAAGAGATCTTCTTTGCATTTAATCACATTTTTGAAGGGATTTTATCACCCAGTTGTTAGTTATGCCAAAAATTAAAAATTGTCTATTCACACCTTTCCACTACTTAGACGTTGATCAAAATATCTATGAAATAAAATTATATTAGAAAATTGATGTCCTGCTATAAAAATTTAAGAGTATCTTTCTCCACTAATTTAAGAAAGACCATTGCACATTCACCCTTTATATTTTGAAACTATATTTTATTTGATAAAATGTACATAGTACTTAAATAATGTGATCTAGAAATTGTCAGCAATTTTAATTCTAAATTATAACCCACTGTAATGCATAAGTAAAAATCAAGTTTAGTGACTCTGGAGATTTGCTCTCCAAACATCAAAACTCCTCACTGTAACCCATTATTTCTTAATGCCAGTGAAATAAAACCTCATTTACCCAAGCACTGGATTTTACACTGACATGCATTATTTCATCATTATTCAATGAACTGTAACCTATAATGATACTGGAGATGCTGTTGACCAAACTGATGAGAAATTTTGGTTACAAAAGAGCAATTAGTTTTCCTTGAATAGAGGTCTTCGTGGATCAACAAGATAACAGCAAGCATACCAAGACATATTTAAAAATTAGTATTTCTATTCAGCAATATTCTTATCAATGGCAACACAAATGCACATTAATCCTTCTTATGAGTCACTTATAAGGTCAGTACTAGCAGCTATTCACAGGAAAATCTATACTTTCACTTTATATAAATAATTTAAGCCTCTCTGCATTCATGTGAAGTACGCTTCATTTTCTCTCCTGCTATCTTGGGAATGAGGACTGCTGTGCTTAGAAGATAAAATTAATTGTATGTTGTCTACATTCAGATTTAAAGCTAAGGTATGGTTTTCAAAAGCATAGATTAGGATGACAAAAATTATTAACCCTTCCTCCCTCTCTCAAAAAGGATCACCTATACTTACATATGTTCTTGAATCTTACTGAAGAAAGCAAAAACATGATAAATTGTTGTGTTTTAGAAGCAATAACACTTTCTTTCCTACTAATGAATTGCAGTGAATTAATGTGATATTCTTTGTAGGAGAATTGATGATGATGTTATTGGCTGTTTCATGAGCCTGTAGCTGTAATTAAGCATTTATTAATAAGCATTTAAATTAGAGTGCTGTTGAACAAAAGTTCAGTTTGTGCAGCTGAAAACACTCCTCAACTCTTGTATCAAATCTTATTACAGAGTTGGTCAGCTTGAACCCTAAAGGAATGATCTTTTCATTGCCTTCCATTACATAGGGCGATGCAGTTGCTGGTTGCCTACTGTGACAGTATCTAACATACTAGAAGATGTTTGCTCTCATTTCTAGTTCTCTAAAATACAATTTGTCCTAATTAAAAGTAACACTGACTATAGACAAAGACCTTTTGTGTAACATGGAATAATAGGAAAAAAATCATCATCCTACCTTTATACTTAATCCAAATCCTCCTACAGTTTGTCTTCTAATGGTTACTGTTCTTTCCTGAGGTAAAAAAAAAAAAAACAAAAAAACAAAACAAAACAAAACAAAACAAAACAAAACAAAAAAAAAAAAAACACCAAAACCAAGTTCTGTTAGATTTAATGTTTTCTGCCAGAACAACTATATTCACTCTTCAATAATCTGTTTCTGTGCTTCCATCCTACACTGATTTTTCTTGCTTTAATGAAGTTCTGAGTTTCCGAATGCAGAAATCCCATGAAATGTATGCTGCAGAGGAAAACCACAAAATCTGGAATAGTAGGTCCTGTCTCAAACAAAACAAAACAAAAAAATCATTTGTTCAATTCACACCATACTAGAAAGTACTGCAATGCACTAAGAACCAAATCGCAGTCTGACAGTTAAGGCACAACACAAGATTTCAGAGGTCTTAACCTCAAGGAGTCCTAAATCGGTCCCATATGCAGATTGAACACTACATGGTGAAATACTTGCACTGCACTCCTCTAGTGCATTTTCCAATTTAGTTTCAAGCAAAAGGAATACAGCTTGTGTACTCTAAGACCAATCAGTGATGTGAACCAAAACATGGTAAGTGCATATGTTGCATAAATTCCTTTCAAAGTACAGTCCTGATACAAATTAAACAAACAAAAAACGGCCCACAAACTAATACAAAGACAGCCACTGTGGATCTCAGAGCAATGGTTTAAAAATCATAACCAATGATATAGAGGTTGTTGTTACAGACAATTATTAAAATCAGCTTATTGTTTTTCTTTTATTGTTCGTCTTAAAATTTGTGCTGTTAAAACTGTAGGCTACTATCTGTCTTAGATATGACCATTTACAAAAAAGACTTTTTGTTTCCTAGTCTGTCTTGTTGAATTTATTACCAAAGATCACTTAGAATTAGTCAATTTAAGTAGTGGTAAAAAAATTTAATAGCAGATATATCTTATGTCAGGATACAAAATATATGGATTATATAGAATTTTCATGTCCTCTAAATGTGGTCTAGATTTTGTACTCATTTAATTACATATATATTGCACAGTATAATGTCTTAATTATATATAGTTTATTTCAGCACAATCAGCATAGATTGCCAGTGTTGGTAAGATTTGAATAATTCATGAGAATAGTAACAGTGACAGGGAAGATGAAATATCTACAGAGATACTTTTCCTTCCTTACTTCATATATAGAAAGGAAAATAAAGGATTTAGGGCTACAACATAAGAGTTGTAGAAAACAGTTACTGCAGATTTTGTGGGAAAATCAAGTCCTTTTCTTTCTTTTTTCATATTTGTGACAAATATGAACCATTTAACTGCAGAAACAGCAAGTATAAATTAGTTCAATGTTTTGGACAGCAAGACCAAGTGGATTGCCTAAAAATGAGGTTTGCCATTTATTCATTTAGGCTAATGCTTGCAAAATGTAGAATACTTGAAAATGCTTATGCTAAGAAAAAGGTATATAATTTTGCTGTTAAATAGCCAAACATTTCAATTTTTATTTTTAAAATAAACTTCTAAGAAGGAACTTTTATAATGCAGTTCCCAGAAACTGGGTTCAGGCCACAAATTTCTTTACAAAACCTTTTGTCTGCCGTGAAGTTTCAGATGCAGGTAATGCTGCAGACAATATATTTAGGATAAACCAATATACGCCACAGTCTAATGCGCAGTCTAAGCTGAGTTTACACAAACGAACATGAAAGAGTCAGCTGTGGCTCCACTGGGAGCTGTATTTTTCCTTTCAACTTCAGCTCATTTCCACCTCCAGATTGTGTTGAACATGAAGTCAAGAAGAGAAGTTCCAGTCAATAAATTCTAGTATTTTTTGTTAGACATGATCAAATCAAACAGAAAATACTTGTGCTACCTAAGATGATGTTGAAAAATAGCAACCTTTCAATAAACTGGTTTGGTAGTGTTACACTAACTACGAACGGAGTAAAGAACAACACAGTTTAGAATTAAATTTCAAACAAAGTAGTATGCTCAGTGAAAACCATAAAACTTCATCAATATCTGTAGCTCATGATATGTCAGTAGTCACTGTAAATAGCGGCAGCTGAGCACATTATAAGTTAAGGCTATGATTTTTAAAAACCCAACAGAAAGCTACTCCACAGAATATTTTTATCTTTGTCATCTTTCTTAGCACAACACACGCACAAATACCCATAACAAAGAGTTAATAAAATCTACTTTTTGGTTTTCACTCAAGCAAAGGCAGACTCAAGCCAGCCCTGAAAACATCTGATCTGGGCTCTTTCGTGAGTTTGCTAGTGCTGTCTGAGACGAAAGTAGAAACATTTTACACTGGAAAAACATTACTTTTTTTTTTTTTTTTTTTTAAATGAAAGAAACATATGCTTCAGAAATACTTTGCTAGCATAGCAGATTACTAAATAGGCAATACTGTGTAGAAGTAAGGAAAGAAACCAGAAACATTTCAAGAAACTGTAAGTTTTTCCAGCATAACAAAATTAATCAGAAGGTTTTATCTAGTATTATTTCTAGTTTTTTCCTATCTCCACTGAGAGTTGATATTAAATATTTCAAGACTAGACATTTACTGAAATGAATTTCACTTCAAAACCATACTGCAAATTAGAGCCACTTAAGTGATGTGTAATGAAGGCAAGTATAAAGAAGGCACTGCATTGCATTTAACCTGAGCTAATTAAAAACACTGCTCACTCTTACAATAAAGAAATAATACTTAGATGTATCTTAAGTGTAAAGACTTACATATTCTTTACAGCATGATAGCTAACAATTACAAATATGCAAATAATCTTCAAAAATGGAAATCAGAATTACATACAAGTTATATATATCATTAGTAAGACATCAATAATCTCTAGTCTGCAATTTCAAACCTCACATAAAGCTTAGAGTGAAACAGCTTTTCCAGAACTGTCAGAAGCATCACATATTTCATGCACCAGAATTTTGGGTTAGGATTAAACCCCAGTTCTGAGCAGGTCTTTTTTATTCTCCCACCACCCCAAAGTTTAGAAAGAGAAAGAATAGGAGTCATCAAAGCATCATTATCCCCCATCCAATCTAAAAGTGAGCCATTGGTGATGGCAGGTTATCTTTTGTAATCAATAAAGAAAAATAAACACATTCAATTCAGGTGAGTCAAAGCAGGTGCCTCAATTGGGTGTGAATCACCTTCTTGAGTATAGAGGCAGAATGTCAAACTGAACTTGGGAAAGATGATTCCTTCCCTTTAGAGTTGCAGAGTTGAATAAGTATTTTGATGGTAGATATCAGCTCTGAAATGTTTTGCCAGAAAACTCCTTTATCCAAGCAAGTTTTACTTGCATATGACATTTTTATGTGACTCTCAAAAACCCCAACCCAAACTTAATTTTCATTGCCATTTTCAACCCAGGTGAACTGAATAAACTTTGTCTGCAAAGCACTATATTGTAATGTAAATCAACATTTTTATTATAGTGATTAATATAATAAAGAAGCTTGACTAGCAAACTGAAGCAAATTATTTTGTTCTGATGTCTTTAATTAGCATTTCAAAGTAACAATAACAATAATAAAATCCTTTTCTCTGGTCCAACAGCTTCAAGGTCTTAAAATGATTTACAACTGTTCATTAATAAAATATGGCAACAGCTCTGGAAGGCAACACATTCTGTACCAGTAAAGAAGTGCTGTAAGTGTCCTGATTGACCATTTATGTTGTTTCAGTTTAAAGATACTGAAGTTTCATTGATTGTAATTATCTGATTATAATAAAACCTTACTAAAAATCTGTGTCAGCTATAGATTTCTCTATTAGTATTTTTCTTAGTTTCGCTTTCCTCTCCTTTTGCACAGCATGGTATTCTATGATTGAATTTGCAGTGGTTTTTTAAATTCCAAAAGCAGCTTCATCTCCAAGCTTACAAAATAATACTTGGTTCAGATGAAAACCAACTTATTTCACTATCAAGACTACACAAAATGTACTGTGAGCTTATAATTTCATTATCCCATTTGTTATCTACATTATACCAAACAGAAGGAAAGCTAGAGCTTCTAGGATTCTTAAAAGCAAGATTTAGAGCAGTATTTTAGCAGTTTTCTGGAACAGAAAAAATTAGTTATCATTTTATTGAAAAACACAAAGCTGCTGCCATCCTGTCAGCATTTTCCATGCCTTTAACTCAGAAAATTCCTCATCCACACATATGTTCATTGACTGGAAAGGACAGCTAACAGTTTTGCTAAAAAAAAAAAAAAAAAAAAAAAAAAAAATCTTTATCAGAGTAATGAATGACCATGTGAGCACACAGTAACAGCAAATAGTCAGGAAAGGAAAATATAGAATCCTATGTAATCAGTAACTACTTACATCTAGTCAAGAGTTAATGTTATTTTTAACAGTTAAATCTTAGAGCACAGCAAAGATTCAAATATTTTATATTGACTGCTATGTGATGTCAAAGAAAGTTTATCATTGTTTAACTGACTCTTAGAAATAATGATTAGTAAGTAACCCTCTCAAATTATTTATCCTGCATAACATAAAGCAGTCATCTAATGTGATATAATAATCTAATAATGTGTCTTTATGAAAAAAAGTCAAGTAAACATTTAGCAAAAGGATGAATAAAACCTTAAAACTCTTCATAAAACTGAATTAACTGCATGTGAAACTTAAATATACTGTTACTCCACTTTTTTCCGAGAAGATAAATTTTATATTTTCAGTTAGGGACACTGGTGTCCTGGTTTGTGGTTATTCATCTGGTGTGTCTGGTTATTCATCTTACAAGAGTAAAGGATGAAATATTAATTTGTCTAGGTCTAGACAGAAAACAAGACCTCTCTTTTCACAGTGGGTAGAACAGACACCAAGGTACTATACATATGGAAGAAAATGACAAAAAGCTGAATGGGTGCAGCACAAAATAGTAGGTGAGAAAAAAGGAACACACATGGAGAAGAATCTACAGTAGTGCAGTGAGATGGAAAAAAGGAGGAAAATGTTAGAACATAAATTTTAAAATATAGTATTACAAAGATAAAATCATTACATTGGCAGCAACTTCACAGATCAACCTGTTAACATTTGATGCCTTAATATCTTCAAGGTCATGCTCTTATATAGTTTACCAGTAGTAATTCCATTACTTTTTGAAATAAGAAAACATCACAATTTTTTTTTCATTTCATTTAATTATTGTAAACATTTTCATGATTTTATATCCTATTTTTTGTAATGCTTTGCTCTTTCTTACTGACATTTATTCAGATTAATTTACATGAGTAGTCAAGCTTTATGCTCATTCAGAGTGTAAAGGACACAGGACACAGGTCAGTTGCATTTCCAGTTTGAATTAATAGTGTTAATAAGGTTTGCCAGCAGACTTGCTGATCTGCTAACAACTTCCATCATGTGACATTTGAAGTTTGTCTCATTATTTCAGTTCCTCATGCAACTGGAGAAGGTTGACAGTAAGGGATGGCAGCAGAATGACTGGTCAGCTGGAAATCCCTCTTCCTCTGCAGCTGTGCTGGAGACTGAGGATGGTAAAAACTGTTGTGTAGGCTGTTAACACTGACTGGCATAAGCAAAAGCACTCAACCCTTTGCTTGTTTTCACTTCAAAATCTTTCCAGTACTGAAGCATATGCTTAAAAGCTGAAGTATTCACCTAAATACCTACTCATGTAATCTCTACTCCTAGGACTGATTTATTTCAGAAGTACTGCATTTCTAAATATAGAAATAAAAGAGGAAGAAACAAAAACATAAACTTGAAGTCATTATGGATCTGAACTCACACTAGGAAAAGTTATTGTTCTCTTTCAAATTTGGCATTATAAATGACCATTTGAACCTCTGTTGATTGCTATGCTTTTTTCTTTTAAGTAGCTGCAGAAAAATAAGCCGCCTTAGGCTTTCCCTAAATAAGCATATTTACATCTGTCAGGTTGTCACTTTAAAGCTGCCCAGACTGGCAGGGAAAAAAAAAAAGTTACCCCCATCTGATAGATATTTGACGACTTCTGTGAAAAAATGGATTCACTCCACTGAATAGCTGACAGATACCAACATGATAAAAAAAATAAAATAAATAAAACAAAAGATCCTTTCTGGTACTTTTGTGAGGGTAACAAGAATGGAAAGTGCTTGAAAGGTGACCTATCTGTCCACATATTTACAATTCTTTCCAAGACAAGGAGTTTCATTTTGGCATTGTTTATAATATTCAACCACACATCAGAATCAAAAGTGAAAATAAAGATAATACAGAAAATAAATCAAAATCATTATTTACTATTTTCAACTTTTAACTTTTTTCTTCTATTTCTATTCATTAATACTGCTGTTAATTGAACTTCTTTTATCAACACCAAAATATATGAAAATAAAATAAATAATTTTCAAAAGAGAATGATCTAATGTAACAGATGAAAATTAGCTCTCAGAAAGTCTCAAAAAATTAAATATGCAAGCAAGGAAAATGTAATAACTTCACCAGACTGCCCAAGCAAGTCAAAGTTAAGTGATATGTTCTGAATTTAAATTTATTCTTAAAAATTAATCATACCTTTACTATTTCAATTTAAAAAACAAAATCAAGAAAACCATTCTATTGTGCAAAATTTGTAACTTAAAAGAACCTTTTTTTTTTTACAAATTTTAAAAAAATTAACAAATCTCTAACAATTAATTTTGTTAATACTTTATGGGCTTGGTATGGATTTATAAATCTTTGAACACAGTTGATTTCTCAATAGCTAAAGGACAACTTTAAAAGTGAGGTACCATATGTTCTTATCTTTATAAAAAAAAGAATGACTATGTGATTAATAATGTCAGAAAACAGATCTGGCTATAGTGCAACAATTTAAGTCAGTGTTACTTTCTGACCTTGGAAAAGGTATTTATTGATGGGGTTTTTGTCTATCGAAACCAATTAAAGTTCATAGGCCCCATTCAGATACATTTATATCAACATCAGTTAAATCCTTTAGCAAAGGCATGCTACTCTGAGAGCTGTTGCCCTACCAATCCCCAAAAAATATGCACTCACATGTTATAAGTACTGAATTCTGAATGATCTTCATAACAATTTCCCCCAAAGATTGTTAATTAAGAAACAATCAAACCACTAAAAGGAATTACTAATGTTTAATTAAGTAATGTGTTACTACACAGCAGAAGTGAAATGTGACTCATCTCTATGTTATCATCAGGTAACTTAGCAGTATTTTACAAAATCTATGACCCTTTACCAGAACCTTTAAGAAAATTTCGTAAAAATGCAAACTAACATGGTAGCTGAAGTTAACAATTTGCCAACTGCCCACAGTTTATTTTCATTCTTTTAGAAAAATAGTAGGTGATTCAAATTATCCATCTTGTTAGATGGTACAGTGTTATGTTCTTAATTTACAGATTTCACATACACATAGGTTCTTTGTGTAGAAAAATTTTGAGTACAATTAGCAAACAAAATGTAAAGAAGGGAAAAAATCCACGGCTTCACAGACAGACAAACTACTTATCTTGATAAAGCACAATAATGCTTTTACTTAAATTTCAGATGGTCATAAAAGGTGATAGAAGTTGTGATGATCAAAAAAAAAAAATTGATTCTGGAATTCCAAAGATTAAAACTATTCCTAGGACTAAATCTACTGAAGAGTCATATTTCAGATAAGACATGCCACATCTTAGGCTAGCTCTTCTCCCATCATAATTTTCACGAAAGCATTAGGCTATCCTTTTTACTCCAGGCTATTGACATGTATGTCTAAAAAGGCTTGGAATTGCCTCATTGCACAATGTTATCTGGAGTACCATAAAGCAATTTTATGAGCAGAATTCCATGTAATCAAAGTAAGTTTAAAAGGATATATAAAGTTCTTCTATACTTCTGCCATGAAGTTCCTACATGGTTCAGCTGTTTCCAGCCCATTTCCTAACTGTTCTGTACAACAACAAACTGTCATGAAGATTTATGATGATTATATGAAAGCTATCTGTTAACAATATCAGAATTATGAAAAAAATATGTTGTGTATCCAGCACCTTAGGGGAGAAAAAGGTGCACCTGACCTGACAGACGCCACTTGTATCTTCCAGTTTTTCCACAGACTCATGGATGTCTGCAGAACACAAGCTACTCCAACTCAGGCATACACTTCCCATACAATAGAGCGTTTCTACAGGCAAGGATTTAATTTGGATTTGTAATGACACTGCCTTCTAGGTTTAGAGTTTCACTAAATGTCCTCGTCTCACTTTTGGTCACTTGCACTGGAGTTCAAATCTACGTCAGATGTCCAGTAGTAGCATAATGATGAGCCCACTATGACTTTTTCTCTTGGAAAGCAAGTCTTTCTTGTTCCACACATAAAGAAATCTCTTTAAAACTTATTGATGCAACTGATGCTCAAATTTAAATCTAATCAGTGATCACTTGAATTTCTGTTGATGCTTTATGGAATTGCTGTGATCCAATTGCTGCAGGACCCTCACTAACACTATCACATTTTGTTCAGTCCACTCAGGAAACAGATGCTTTATTTTTTTAATGTTTAACACTGTTTATCTTTCTTATAATGTTTATGCATTTAATTTTCTTACTCCAAACGCTATATAATGAAAGAAGAAACAAGGTTCCTTTGCACCAAAACCTTTAGTCTGGGAAACTAGAACTGTCTTCCAAAAAGGAAGTGTTCTAAATTAAGAACTTGGTCCTTATCCCATGCACTCACATTAAACCTCACTTCATTCCTAAGAAGCCATTTACTTCATTTAG
Source organism: Acropternis orthonyx (assembly GCA_035583155.1). Classification (NCBI taxonomy): domain Eukaryota; kingdom Metazoa; phylum Chordata; class Aves; order Passeriformes; family Rhinocryptidae; genus Acropternis; species Acropternis orthonyx. The sequence goes on along the minus strand of JAWWEU010000081.1, from coordinate 111,825,378 downwards.
ATTATTCCACAGGATGCTGATCAGGATGCTGCTGGAACGTTAAGTGTCTGTTTAAAGTCTGTCCTACACAGAGGAGCATGCAAATTGATTCAGACCCAACAAACAGAAGAGATACTGTTTTGAGCTAGAAACACAGTAATAGCCTTTCGTTCCACACCAGTGCAGAAGTGATATAGAAAAATGTTATAATAAAATTATTTGAAGATTATTTATTACAACAGAATTAGAAGAATTTTTACTGTAGCTACTTGTCTGTAAAATTTAATAATACTATTGTTGTTTCTCAGTTACAAATTTTATTTTTATTCTTTAGTGTTTATTCTCTAAATAAGAAAAATAAGAAAACAAACAAATTAAACCTAATAAATCAAAAATAAAAATTAGGAATATCAGCAAGAAAAGAAGCCTGTGGGGCTTGTCTGATTACAGGATACAATCAAAGCACATTATTTCAGATTATTTAAATTATCTGTGACAAAAGGACAGCTAACTGTCTGTGAAATGCCAATCATCCTCAGCAGGAATGAACCTACTGCTACAAAACCTAGTCTTAATCCCAGAGGAAATAAGGGTAAAGTACTCAAAAGTCACTAGCCTAACAATGACTTCCAGGAGAAAGAAACTCCTCATCAGCACACTAATATCAGTCAGTTAATGAGTTACGCATTTAATATGCAAATAATATGGGGGAGTTTAATTGGTGAAGCAAATAATACACTGTTTTCTACAGAGCCTTTGCAAAACTAAAGACAGCAAAACTGTAAGAGAAAGCCTTGCTGTGAAAAGGAAAAAATTAATATGCATTTCATGAAGACATTTAAATAACAAGTTCAGCAGGAGTAACAGATATTACAACAGAATAATGAAAGCTCTATTTCTGAGTGATAAAATATTTTAATAAATAATGCCAGAATGGTGTTGGTGGAATAATAGTGCCACAGTGTGTGTTTCTAATTGAACTACTGTAACTTGAGCTTGAACTCATAATTTCTTTATGTCCTGGCTACTAGATGTCTCCTATATGGAGGAACAGTACATTCTGATTGGTAAAAGGAGCATCTATATTCCACATAAAGGACACAAACTTGTATTAGTAAACTGTATTTGTACAGCAGGAAACAGTCAAAAGCTAATGGCAGATTTTTCATGCAAATAAACTCAGACTGTATGGAGACAGTGTAGGCAGCATGTTCCTCATATTTCAGAGAAAAGCTCTGTAACTTTCACCTTGATATATTCTTAATCCTGAGATAGATTATTGAATGCATTTTCCATTAATCTTCCACAATGCTAGCATTCTACCAATTTATTTGTGGTTTCTGCTTTGTATTTTTTACTATACTTATATTTAGAGATATAGGTATATGGCAACATCAGCAATTAAATAATAAAACAGACAGACATAATAGCATTCACATAATATTTGCATAAACAAATATTACAATACTATGTCTCACAAGATTTAATATGAAATCCATGATAATTTTATTTAGCTCAAAGGGAGAGCAGAAGGTTTATGATAGTTTCCCATAAATCTTAAAAATACCTCTACAAAACATAATTACAGTATCTATAAAAATGTATATAGAAATGAATACCAAATGGTTTCTATTACTTTTGTAGCTATCTTTTAATATTAAATTAAAACTTAGCATTACAATAGTACTAAAACCTACAATATTGTCCTATATAAAATTTTACAGACCTTCCAAATAATTATCTAGAAAGCTCAGTTTCTTATGCACAAGATTCAATATGATGCTTAAATAAGAGATCTGACACATCATGTGAAAACAGTAATACATAAAACACACTATTACACTGTTCCATCTCTATTAACATGATGTGCTGGCAAGACTAGTGGCCCTCACAGCATGCATGAAGTTTAGTGCTCTGCTACCATAGGAAGCAACCAAAGCAAGAGAAGATAATTCCTCTATCAGCAAAGCCCTACCACAACTGTCTTATCAACTTCACAGACCATACTCAGATACCTAAGAATGCTGAGTTATCTGTACTCCCTGCGAAATCACTGCTCCTGTCATTGCTCTGGCATTCAGTGGTTCCAATACTCATAGGTAAGTGAAGAGAAACAATACTGTGTTCACACATATAACTTATTATCTTATTGCTGCTTTTTGGATGACTATTGCTAATATTTACTCACAGAAGATGATATATTAAAATACACTTAGTGGTAACTATTGGAGTAAATGCATACATATGCATGTACACACCTGCACGTATGTACACACACTATTCTTTTAATTTGCAAATAACATCTTAAAGAAGAAATAAAAACTACTTACACCAGAATAGAAAGGCTCACCAGACACACAGATCACATCCTGCTCCTGGATCATCAAAATATCTTTGGCTAAGTGCAGTCGCACTTTGAAAGGCTCCTGGTTACCATCCTGCAGCAAACAAACCCCTGTCTTTGTCTTCAAAGGAAGGAATAAAGAAAAAAGTTTTTTTCCATTAGCAATTTGCATTTCTAGAAGTGGTATTTTGAATCAGAATGGTTGAGAGATAGGTACAGTTACCATAAACACATTAACAAACATCTAAAACTATTTCCAGTCATCACTGTATTAACTGTGTTTAGACTACAAGACAGCAATGGTTAAAGTAGCATATAGGGAAGACAGATTTTGCAATAATAAGGTGTTATTTCACCCATGATGAATTTGTGAAACTCCTTTCAAATTGCTTCAGATCATCCGTGCTCTTACTTTCCATCTCTGTACTAAATGATGACACCTCACTTAGACATGAGGTAAAAGCTGATGCTCCACATATTACACCAATTTTGACACAGAAAGACATACAATGACACTTCCAAACTAGCCAGATGTGTGCACCAACAGCTACATGAAGCAGTTGTGGGCTTTCCTTATCTGGGCGCACAACACTGACTCATTCTTTTACGTTCCTATTCAAATGAGGATGTTAAAGGCAAGAATAAGAGGAAAAAAAATCAAAGAATACAACTCCTTCTAGTAACTTACTTCTTGCTCCACTTCTGTATTCCAAACTTATGGCTAAAGATCGTGAATTCTGTAGGATTCCTCAATATAAAATAAGTGCTTTTACAGCAATGAACAGTGCCTTTGTGGTAGTACCTATGTTGCTATCTTTTGGAGCATTTTACATGAGAGTGTTGAGCTGTGAAAAAACTTGGTATATGTAAGTACCATCAGTATTTAATAATTGTTCCCTGAAGGTTGTGTTGAAAATATCACTCTTTGTAATATTTCATAAGTGGAAAAATTTCCTATTGGTAGATAATTTTATATATGAGAAATTTGCTTACAAACAATCTAAAAAATTAGCTTTATACCATATAATATTCCAGTATAACACATGCATTTGCATAGATACAGATAAATATGTATCCAGATCTGTATATCAAAATAAAATTCACATATAAAAAGTATTTAAAATCTTGGACTCATCGGTGTCAATAAGAAAACTTTCACTGTCTTTACAGAGGTCAGATTTCAATCCATCATCTGTAAAAAGTTGGCTTAAGAGGAGATCAAGCAAACAAAAGCATTTCTGTGAACTTCAAGTGCCAAGGTTGACCTGGCTGAATTTGAGATCTCTTTCTCAGACAGGAGTCTAAAAGAGGATTTGAAAGGTCTCCCCATAATGTTCTCTGATACCTTACATCCTTAGCACAGAGAGAACAAACACTAATATGGAACCAACAGTGGGCAACTAGCAGAAGAGAAGTTTAAATCTGTCTCATGAGGCTTTAAAAGAGGTGGAAAGGTCGAGAACAACCTTTAAATAGTTCTATATAATGTTCACTGTTCTGTCACTTCTACTCTATACCCAACACTCAAACTTTTTTTCCTTGGATGCCAGGAGCAAATGGGTATAACTCGGCCATGACTTTGAAAGTGGTTGTGATGTGGTTTTTATCCTTTTTAAACTAAATAATAGTAAGAAAGAATGAAGAGTTCCACACAATGAACTCACAAATGGGGTCGGTGGAAGCTCTGATCAAAATTTTCTAATTTTTCTAATGTTAAGGTGTCTTTTTTTTTTTTTTTTTTTTTAACAGGATGAGATAGAAACTGTTTGATAGAAACTGCATAGACAAAATAAATAGATCACAAAAGGAGTTAAGTATTCAGTACCACTGAAAAATGCCCTCTTGCATCATACATGTAACATTATGATATTAAAGAATTGTTCTGTCCTTGTAACTTCTGCCTTACAAACTGTGATGCCTCCTCTCTCCACAGATTTGTGAAGTAAGCAGTAAGTGACAAATGAAGTTGAACAATGTGGGCTGTAAATAACTATGGTCGAATAAAAGGGGCTAGTTACCACTTATAAAATGCCTTTCTTCTGCAGAAGTTTGCAAATGTGTCTTTCCTCCTCCTTGGATAACTGGAAATAGAATAAATTCTGCCTCTCATACACTGAGTATAGTAACTCTGCCTTCTTTGACTGCACATTTCTGATTAGTCAACAACCTTCTAAAATTTTCTGAGTCTTTCTGCAAAAATTGAGGGGTTTCTTTGGGGGAATTAGAGGCAGATAACCACAGTAGACACAATTAACCAATAGAATAAAATTAAAATCAAGTCAGTTTCTAAATGCATGGGTGTTGAGCTTATTCAGTCTGAACAAGGAAATCAAGCTTGGGAACAGCAAAATATTTTGACCTTTGGAAAGACTGACCACACACACTCAGGGACCTTATTTACATCACACACTCTAAAATGTAATGAACCACTTCACTGTTGTTGGGCCTTATGAGAGCCAGTTTACAATACAGTTTAATTAAATCTTCAATTACACTATCTCCTTCCTTCTGCTACCTGAGACCAGCATTAAAAACCAGGCAAAGGAGAAGAATGTAGTTGAGTTTCATTAGGTAACTTCAAAAGAAGACCTTGAGAACAAAGACTGGAATTTAATTGTTTCATTTTTGTATGCTGAAACTTCTTTTTTTTCTGCTCTTGCCCACTCCCTTTAAAGCATCCCATAAACTGAATGAAATGAAGATAGGAGCTCCCACACCCATATCCAGGGGTAGAATTTAGGAAAGACAACCTGTACATATACTTTCATGTAAATTGCTGTGTACATCAACATTTTCCATTCACGTGGCCCCAGTAAAATTATTCTGGCTGGAGGGAGACCAACTGTCTAGATGACAGTCCTGCCCTCTCTTACATTTGAAGACCTTAGAGGGGGTGAGCGTGTGTGTGTGTGTGTGTGTGTGAGAGAGAGAGAGTGCAGGGCTACGGCTGATGTTTGTTCCTAGTACTAATTTCTAAGACACTCCATGTAGGGGTGTTTTTCCTTTGAAGCCTTCTACGTTTCACTGGCTGAGGGCTGTGCCCTACCCCTGGCTTGCAGCAATAAGACAGAGTAGGGACATCAGCTGAACTACGGTTACTGTCAGTGTGAGGTCAAGTAAGGCAGCCCCTTGTGCTGCATCACCTTACACCACACATGGATAGAGAAGCAGAGTTCAGCTGATAACAGTTTGTTAAGCCAATACAACTTGACTGTACGTTTGAGCCCAAATTGCCAAGAACATCAAAAGGAACAATGTCTTATTAATAGAGTTTGGCACCTGTTGCAAAGATGGGAAGAAAACAGAGTGTTTAAACTTGCAAATTTTAGAAAATTGATGTTTTAAGGAGTACGTATGGAGGCAATATAAAGCAGGGAAAAAAATGATTTTCCATATGGAGAAGAGCCTGTGACTTCAAGCAAAAGCAGTGATAAAGAAAGGTAGAGGTACCTAAGTAACAGATGTGGTAAATGTTGCACGTGCACAATGTTGCCTCTGTCATCTCATTCTATACCCTTTTAAGCTGAGTTAGACAAGAACGCTGATGTGGCAAGAGCTGATGTTCTTGGAACTGCTTGCAAGGGGGGCTGAAAACTGATCCCCCTTTGCTATGCCACACCAGTCTGTGGTGAACGTTCTGCTTCAGGTCACTATCAGAGAATTGTACAGGCTGGCAGAACCGTTAGGGCAGATTGCTTCTCTAAAGAATATGGTCACACTCTGATCATTATTAGCAACAAGGTAGTGAAAAAAAAAGTAATTTGAAAATCTTTTCCCATTATACCCCGACTTGCAGCACATTGTCCATATCAGCTGTGTATAAGATCTGGCCCTAATAATTTTCCTAAAAGGAATTTAGAAATGCTTACATACTAAAAACAGTTTAGTGCAGTATACATGGCCTTCACAAATATTTACAAATTAATTTCAGAGGAAATACACGTGAAAACTACAGTTTATAGATCTATGCCCGCAGCAATGTCTCTACCAAACATATACCAAAATAAATATTGTTGAAGTAACATCTTTAGTTACCTTTATTGAGAAGTCAGTTTCTTGCAGAACTTCCAAATATAGATTTTTTTTTTCTAATTTCTCTGACCTAAATAAGTCTGCTGGCAGATTTTGTGTTGAAGAATTATTTTTAAAATTTTTTCTCTTTGTTTTTTTTTTTATTGTCATCTATGACAAGAAAAAAAAATTCTAAAACTTTTCCTATGTTTTGTTCCAGAGGAGATTTACTCAGTATTTCATATGATTTAAAATAGTTGTAATTAGTTTTCAAGACACAGATATATCTTTTCATCTATGCTATTTTGTCTATGACTTTTGCCTTACAGTAATAATAATAAAAAATGTTTAGTTTTGCTTCTTATATTTTCACATCAGTAGGAAGACTTCAACAGATATCCCAGAATAGTTTAGTCCATGAACCAGTGGAAGAAAGGAAGAGGGGAAAAAAAAAAATCTCAGCACATTTTCTATGCAAGGTGACCTGGATTTTTAGTTTCTTTTTACTGATATGTCCTAAAATAAACTCAACCTCTGCAATTCGGTTTTAAGCCCCAACATTTATTTCTACTATCAAGAACTTGATAACACTAAGGAGAATGGGCTGTAGAGACTACCTTAAATGTGTATGTAGTTCCTTCAGATTAATATCTACCCTTTTGGAAGCTTATTTGAACTGAGGCTGACCTCTGAGTATTTGGAGATATGTCTGTCACTGCTTTATAACCACAAGTATAATAATAAAAAAAGGAAATTGAATCAGAGGCTTAAGGAGGTAATGGCAATGGATTCAAGAGGTAGGAATATGTGTCAGAACCACATAAAGGATCTTTTTTAAATGGTCCAGCTTCACATTCTGTGGACGTGTTGCTAGATTAAGTGAAAAGCACTTATATTGTCAAAAATTGGAATGCAGCCCAGAAACACTGGGATGTGTTCAGCTTGTCATTCAGAGCCTCTTCTATCAGATACCAACATTTTCCAATCCAAAAGACAGCAAGTCCATTCCTGCATATGAACTGTATACTCCAGTCTGAAAGAACTGCAGAAAAAATCTGAATTGGTTTTGAACTTATTTTTAATTGATTTGTCAGGTATTTGTCAGGTAAGTGTTTGTCTGTGGTATTTTTCATAAATTATTTTCTTGAATGAATAAAGTCTCCCAGAGAAAGTTCTTATTTCACACAGTCTGAAATTCAACATGCAAACTAGGCATTTGGAAAAAAAAAATTATATAAATATGCATATATTTGAATTTCTTCCTGAACCAAGGTACTTTTTTAGAGCAAAAACTTTCATTTTCTGAAGCTATAATGATGACACTTTGATGTCTGAATTGCCAATGAGCTTACTGGGACTAGAGAGTTGAGGCTGAGATATGACAGCATAAAATTGAAGGCTATTGTAAAAAGCAGGCATATTTCTTCAAATTACTTCATCTATTATATGATATTCTAACAGGCATTGTAAATTACCAGTCATTTTCCATCTTGTTATTTTGGGATTAAATTATGAGTTGAAACTTCATTTAAAGAGAAATCTAAGAAACCCAAGGTATTAGAAATCCCTGTATTGCTATTTAACAGGATTTATAAACAAAGCAAATCAGCAGCTTAGGCTGAAATGTGTAAATCAGAAAATATCATAAAGGTGACTAAAAGCAGACCAAAAAAAGTATACAACAGGATTTAGGGAAGAAAGTCAGGAGGAAGTAAAAATATGGCTTAAAAATGAAAACACATTCTGTGGGGGAAAAAACAAACAAACAACAACAAAACAACAAACAACTAGATGAATGTTTAAATAGAAGTCACTAAACCACTGAACAGCAGAATGTATCCACTTATAATATTTGTGAATTCAACAGGAAAATTCATAGGATTTATAAAAGAGAGGACAAACAAACAGTTAATCAATTCAAATTAATCTTTCAAAGAAACAATGGACAATACTGTGAAAACAGATGAATAGATTATAAGAAAAATGAATGGGGCATTTATTAACTTAAGTAAGTTTGATGCTGTATTCAGGGGAAAAAAGCTATTAGAAACAGAGAATAAGATTTAAAAAGTTAGAAAGTTAGAAAAGTTAGAAAGCATGCAGCTTGTTCTTAAATTACATGGAAAATATGAACTTTAAAAAAAACAACAAAAAAGTATCTCGGGGAAAATGTTCTAATGCATTATAATCATCCCAAGTCTTCAATTTCATCAGACGGGTACTTTCGCTGCGGAGGACAGTATTATGTCAGAGACTGAGGTTATCTTCCAAGAGATAGTTTTCAGAATATAGAATAAGGTCAAGCAAGTACAGGAGAGCATTTAAAGACCACAGTGACTCTATGATTTATGCTCTTGTAAAGTTCAGAAAGCTCAGGATAAAGGGTAAAAGATGAGCTGGATAGTCTTATGGTTTAGAAACTGTTAGGTACAAGAACCAGTAAAATGGATACATTTGCTGATCAGTGATGGAAAAGAGAATGGAGTACAGAATAATCAAATATGAAGAATGAAAAACTTCCCACAATAAGTAAGCAGAGAAACCACAAAAAAAAAAAAAACAAAAAAAAAAAAGAAAAATTGCAATTTTCCCCTCATCAGTTACCAGTTAGTTTCCCTTAAAAAAATAAAATTAAAAAAAAATGTGTGTATGTGTGTAAGACCTCCTCTTTCTATATTGCCTTTCAAATTGTCTAGCATAGAAAGTTTTTTCCTGCAGAATAAAACTACTTTAAGATGCCTTGAAAGGCAGCACAGCCTAAAGATAAGATGCTTAGGGGAGAAAATAATCATTAGGATCACATGAATCATCTTGAGATTGACAAGAAACTTTACCTGTCTACATATATGTGTTTAAGCTCTCATTATAATAGCACTGACTGTACCATTCAGATCTGCAGAAGGAACTTGGGCACAAAGTGCACATGCAGATACTTTCAAGTAGACAAGATCATTTCAGTGTCCAGATCCCACTAGTAGACACTAGAAAAAATAAGGGATGCATGAAAGCATCAGTACTGCATAAGAACTAAGGTTCCCTCAGGGACATCCAGTGAACTAGAGCTGCAGTTATTTAGAATTAATGAAATGAAAAAAAAAAAAAAAATTGAGTATGTCATGGACACTAAAAAACGTGCTTTGGCTTCGTTACCTCTATGTGGAATATTTTAGTTTTATGCTAATTGAAACACAGCTCAAACTATTTACTGCCATTTGTAAGGATGGAAGTATCAACAAGATTCTGAGCTCCAGCTGTCATTTTGGGAGAAGGATCTCAGTTCTTCTACAGTGGTGGTGGTTATAGCACTGGGAAGGGTGATAAGATATTCAGATGAAAGGAAACAAAACGGAAGAGAAGATCAAATAGCCCAGATGCTTCATGACAGCTTTTATTGCCCTTATCAAAAAGTTCTTAATAACTTTTCTGGCATAGAAGACTAGATGTATTTTCCCCAGATACACAGTACGATTTAGAATTTGATACAGTAGAGGATGGAGGGGATAGAAGCCTGAAAGTTTTAAATGTACTGACTACATAACAAATTAAACAAAATTACCTGGAGCAAAGTCTACAGCTACCTTATGTTTCATGTCAATAGTTGAAAAAAATAAAATAATAGCAAAATCTTTGTGACTTGGAGTGACTAAACTATTGCCAAAGATGTGCCAAGATGGAATAGAACCACAACATAATTAAGGATATAGTGTCAAAATGTTATTTCCCTTAGTCATTATCAGCATTTTCCTAAGAAGCTCAAGTACCAGATGAAGTTTTGGTTAAATATCCTATAGTGTTAAGAAAATTTTATTAAAAAATAATAGCTGATAGGTATATATTGGAAATTGAAATACCTGATAGAATGGATGATTACACCTCATACTGACCTTGTGAAAAATCTCATTAAGTAACTAATTAATACTTGGATGGTACAATTCAAAGTCCAAATAACACCCTGCCCAGTTCCATCAGTCTATTGAGGGCTGATTATCACAAGCTCAGAGGATCACAGGAGCAGACTGGCAAGTTGGGAAGCCAAATTATGGACTCAGAAAGGGACACCCAGTCTGTGTCCCCTGCCAGGGCTGTCTTGGAACAGCTTCAGCTCCAGTGTCCGAGTGTGAAACCCACTATAAGAAAATGCCATAGCACCTCTTGGACTGAGGGGAGGCCACTGCAAGGGAGCATGGGACAAACTATGGGATGCAGTTTTGGATTGCACAAGACCTATTATGGGATGTTTAAGGGAGGAAGCAAAGGCAGGGAAAGGGATTCAGTGTTTTGGGGAGGAACAAGCATGGGAAAATAGAGGGTTAAGGGGGAAAAAAGTGGTTGGTCACATGTAGCTTCCTAGTCAATGTGCTTGTCTGGCCATGCCCTGAGCCCAATCTATGTAGTCTGTCCTATTGTCCTATGAAATTGCTTTCTAATTATTTTCCTGGGTGAGAGATTCTGTAGTGTGTGATTGTGAGTGTGTGTGAGACAGTCTGTACCAGCAGCTGGAGATGGGATGAAACCTCAAGAGGCTCATGTGCCCAGTTGCCAGCAGCTGTGAAGACTGGGATTCAGGGGTAGCTGCTGGGCCCACTGTCTAAGCCCCGCTGCTGGAGTCATCTGTGATGTACGTAAAGATATTCTCATGAATAGATCTCAATCCTTCTCAGCCAGAGAGGAATAGGATGAGGTTGTTGTCACTGTCTGTGCAAGTGCTCTGTGTGTTGCTATGTGATCTGTGTGGCTGGTCATGTACATTAGTATATACATACATATGGATACATGTAGTGTACATGTGCTCTGTCTGCATGTGCGTATTGGGGATACATCTTCACCCTCACTACTGTCTGGACCTGTGCATACAGAGCTGCAGCAGCCTCACCTCTCTTGGGCTTTTAGATCCAGCTCACTGTATTCTCTCCCCCAAAAAATCAAAATAGATGATGCATTACACTAATAGTGCTAAGGTTTCCATTAAAAATTACACTATGTGCAAGCATAAGGCTGTCAATGATTTGTTTAGATATAGGCATCTGGTGAAAGTAGGTTGAAAGTCTATATTTTATTACCTTTAGTCTGGGAGGAAAGAGGTAGACCATAGTCTCAGAAGTGACACCACTGATCCTGTGGCATAAAGCCCATTTTACACAAAGCATATAGGTTGAATCAACCTCTTTTAATTTTAATAATCTAAAAAGCTAAAGGAGCTTCTTTAGGGCCTCCAGATTATGGAGCTCTTTTAGGATGGGTGGAATCATTCTCTCTTTTCCTTGTTTATCATGGAAACTCCAGCAAAGCAGATGATTTTTAAAGAGCTAAATTTGAAATCAATGCCCCCATTAGAAGCTAGATACAGAATGAAACAGATCTGTCAGTGTACTTGCACTGGAAAGACTAAGATAGGACACATATGCCAAGTCATCTTCTGTGGCTGCCGTTGTTTATTACTGCTGTGTGGCACAGAGTGAAGTAATTGCCACTAAATAATCTATACTAGCATACAATTTAAAGAACACAACATAAAAAACCCCTATGAAAATAATATGTATCTCCCTCTTTTCCTGAAAAAGTGCATTCAAAAAGAAATAATAATAATAAAACCTAAACCAAAATACCCTTAATAACATGCTTTAATTTTTGGTCAGACATGAAGTGGTCAGGAAGTTGGACCAGATGACCATTGCAGGTACCTTTCAACTGAAAATATTCTATTCAAAAAACAAAACCTCAAAACTAATAAGAATGCTCTCTTCCATGCAAATAATTTGGGATATGTTGCTACAGAATTTAGACTGTGCATGGATCTTCTGAGGTATTATAGCCTGACACATACCATCCTGGACAACCATCACAATATTCTTTCCCAAAGGCAAGTTTCATATTAAAATTATTTTTTGACCCCCTTACTCCTTTCAGAATGTTGTCATGATTTAATGTTCTTTAGCTTGCTTATTTTCCCTAATTTATTTCAACTGATTCTCAAGTCACAATTGGTTTTAGCTGCAGTTAGTTCTCCATTTTAGTGCTGTTCCCATCCTTTCACTTCTATGTTTTCATGGGATCATGGTAACACTTGAAGTTCTAGCCAGTTTTCTTGTTCCCAGTTCTAGCTTCCTAAATATTGTTTGTCATTTTCTGTATACAGGCAATTTTCATGACTTTTAATTTTAATAATGCATTGACATATTTACATAATTTGGTGTAAATGGTTCTCACTGCATCTCAATTGCTGAAGTTGTTAAAACTACATTAAAACAACATGTTCAGAGAAAATCACTGACTAATATGCTGCCCTTTTTAAGGTCTAGAAATACATTTCATTTGTTTTCTTCAAGGTAAAGCTAGAAAACATAGCACTTCCCTCATCTCTAGTGGAGGGGGATTGAAGTCGTTTACATTATGAAACTACAACTCTTTTAGGCAAAAATTACACTCTTTCCTCATTAAATCTAAATGGAACTGCTTTTCATCTTGGTCATCTTCACAGCTTCCACTCTCTGTCCACCCACCTTTTCCCCATACTTCTGCACTTCCCCCTTGGTTCTGCTTTGCAGCACCAGACAGATTTCTGACTCCACTGATGTTTTTCTCTGTGTACAGGTTTTCAGATATAAATACTATATGAAGAGCAAAGATCCCACAAAACATAGCTACATGCGCCTACATTGTGCCTAAAGAGGTAAATTGGAACCATCAGACTTGAGGTCTAGGGATGAATACACCTGGAAATAGCCTTTCATCTTCTGCTATAGTCTATCTGGCACCATGAAGTGATCAGATGAATAACTTACATTTAATTATATAACTCCTAACACCTCGGGGCAGGGGGGAGAGAGGCGGGGTGGGGGGAGGGGGAGTTAAAAAAAGGATATTACAATAAAAAGGATTAAAAATTCATTGATTTTCATTCTACTACTGTTTGAAAAGAAAAATAGCTGACCTACCTCTTCACAGGTGGTCCTGAAATCCATGTGCTATGACACAGCAAGTGATATTTGTCTAAAATGAAAAGAAAGATTTCATTAGAATGAAAAAGATATACCAAAACAGAAAAGTTATCTGTCTGAGCTGAGCCATTGCACTTCTCTTTGTTAGGTACAGTTATAGCCATTGCTTAAAAGAAGAAATTATCAAAGTTGCAACAGGATTAGGCAGTGTAAGATGTTACAAGTTTTTCCTGGTTTCTTTGAATATAATCAAAGAATGGTTATGTTTTCAACATCTCCTCCCTTTCTCAGGGCATTCAAACATACTTTTCTTATTGCAAGTGTAAATTTAATTTTTGTGTTGTTTGCAATTTTTTTATTTGTTTCAAAAGAATAGACTCAAAAGTAACAAAAATAGAGACAATTAAATGTTGCTTTTCAGAGTACTCTCTTCTAAAAAACAATTGGTTTGTTTTTTTTATTTTCTCCCCTAATTAAAAACCATCAAGCACCAATGCCTTTTGTCTCACATTTTATTAATATACCTAATCTCTCCACATAAGCCAGTGTCATTTAACAGGGTACTTACTTTGCAGAAATATTTATGAATTGAAAAACAAATGTTAGAAAAGTGTGAGTACTGGCAAAATGTCACACCAAATCCTGTGATTATTACTTTGCCTGGCCTTTACCTAAAGTGTATTCATCCCAATGCACACTTATACACTCATTTATTTATGTGATAAAGCCACTGGAACAGGATATTAGCAGAGGCTAATAACACTGTCCTGCTGCTGGTTCTGCAATAGAAACACTCATGCATCAGTAAATAGCATTTTCAGGCAGCACAAAACAGTCCTGGGCTAAACAGTAATTTCATTCAATGGCTGGAAAAAACAATCGTGTAACAAAATTCTCTCCATCGGGCATTTTATTGCTATTCTATATTAATAATGTACTTGCAGTTACTTGTATTAATACTCAAAAGTTCCAACACAAAATTTTCCCCATTAGACCCAAGTTTAAAAGAAAATTTAAAAACTATAGCTCACATAGTATAAAAATGTAAGTCCTAATAATTAAAATAAAGCCTCCTAATAATAATAAAATCTCTTCATTAAGTCTCTTGAATTATTGTACAGCCCTGGATGCATTTTTATTAAACTGAAGCATAAGCACACATATAAGGTTAATGTTCTCTATTTACTGAGCTCTGCCTGGTTCACAGCCTGTGCTCCACACTAATTTCTGCAGAACTAGCCTAGATTGGCTAGGTTACAATTCAGAAATTTAAAAAAAGACCCATCATCATTCCTTCTTTATCAGTTATACAGGGGCACCGAGATCCAATAAAGAACTGTATCTGTAATTCTGCTCTCAAAATGCTCATAAAAACAAGGTCGCAATTACTGTCTCAAAGACTTTCTCTCTGGTGGGACAGTCATTGTGCCACAAAGTATGTTTCCTTTATGAACTCTTTTTTCAGCTGAGTAAGCTGAAGTGGGAAAGAGGCTTTACTCACCTTAGGAAAGTACTCTGAGAAGTTTCTAGCCTTCTGGAACTATAAGCACACGTATCTTTAAAATATAAACTGAAGTATTACTTTCCTTTCTTAGGCCCTGATTATGTCAGGTCACTAATTCCTACCGCAGCCAAAAGTGTGTATTATGTTATGCTCTGCCTTACTAATAAAAGTTGTGCAAAGTTTGGGCTTAGGCAACTCTGGTTCCACAGTCAATGACAATTCCACTTTGGTTCTTTTTTTTAGCTATTCTTTGATGTAAATCTTATCTAATCCAGATCACTTTCACAACTCAGTATTTCTCTATTTTCTTCTTCTTTGTTGTTTTTATGTATTACGCATCTATTTACTTATTACAGAAATATTTGTATTATCACATAGAACAGTCAAGAACAACTAGGTTTTGCAACACCACAGCTGATTTTATATACATCTCATGGTCTAAAATAACTGCTAGTTCTGCTCAGATAATAATTTAGCAACAAGTACAAATCTTCACAGGAATACCAAATTCTTTATTGAAAACCCCTTTAAACCCTTTTAAAACACCCCAATATATTAAACACCATTGTCATTAAAGTTAGTATGCTTAAAATTATTTCTGAAAGGCAGGAGCCATAGTTCTCTGTCCTATGTTTTGAGGGCTCTCTTGGCAAACAGAGCTCTTGGCCTTCAGAGAGACAGTACACAAACAATAAATACTGCCTCCCACTACCTGTTGCTACTTGAAGAATCTACCTGGAAATCACCTTGGCGATGCTTCATTTTTCTCCCTAAATGCTACATCAAAAATAGGTAAAATAAAATATACTACAAATACTCTCTTGACATCCATCTCCTACTGAAATGACTTCTCTGGTACCCACAGGAAGGTCACACACAGAGTTTTCTCTGGGAAAGCTGGTTAGAGGCATTTTTTCATAATCTGTGACAAGTACTTTTACTCATAAAATATTGTCTAAAATGTAAAGCTGGAACCCACACAAATCTCAACACAAAATCACATTCATTGCAATGAGTCTACATGTTTCTCAGGCATGCAATATCTCAGTTACTAATCTTTGCTATATAGCTGACACTGTTTCTGCTTCCCTCTATTTCCTACCAGTTCGCGTCTGCAGCTGCACATAGAGAATTTAAGCCCATTATCAATGTTCTTTTACTGACTATCAGCAATTTTATAACACTTCATATTTTACAAACAGCACATAGAAGGTTTGATTACAAAGTGCAGTACCTCATAAATCATCTCAGAAATGTCATTGTTTCCAGCATTTACACCCCAAATAAACACTCAAGATAATTAAATTACAGGAATACATATCATGCATCATGCAGAAATGTTCTATCTTATGCTTGTGAAATGCTCCAATGTTTAGTCATTGTCTCCTTCTGTAATATATGAAAAAAGTCAGAAAATATAAACCTAAGTAATTTAAAAAATAAAACATTTGTAAAATGATAAACTGTGAAACCCTTGGCTTACAGATACTTGTGATAAGCTTCTGGCTAATCTCTGCAACCCCATCTCCAAATCACAGACACTTTCACCTGAGTGCCTTTCCAGCTCTCCTAGGAGCTTCCTTCAGCCCCACCTAGACAGTCCACTGGTCACCAGAGCACAGCTCCATTAGGCCTCAATATTTGATTCTCTTTTGCCCCTCCCCACCCTCAGGTTGCTTTAGGACAGACTGCTCCAGAAGGTGAGAGGTGCTGTCTGTGGCTTTGCAATGCAGAGGAAACAGCTGCAGGACAGAGCAGGGTGTGCAGGCACAGAGGGAGGCATGAACAGCGTGTTTTACTCAAAGAGAAAGAATGGATCCAAAAGCAGTGAGGTTCTCTGAAAGAGCTGGGAACCACTGCAATAAAAGATATGTAAACAAGCAAGCTTTGAAAAGTTGCTTGCCTTCCTCTCAATTTGATTTGCAATCTGCATTTCTTCCACAACTGAACTTAGCTTACTTGAGCTTAGCTCCCCTCTTCTGATGGACATAAAGGAAGCAATGTGTGACAGACATGCTGGGAACAAAATTTGACACTCCCCTTGGCAGAACAGACTGTTACTCAATATTGAAGAAACATTTATCAAGCAGTATTATTATGGAATTTGTGTTCTAAAGGGAAATCAAGGGCTAAAACATAATGGTAAAAATGAAGGCTATGGCAGCCCTCAGAGACAAAGCTTCGTTTAGGATAATGTACTGAGCACTTGAGCTGTGCTCTGATCGTCTTATAATAAATCAGGTCATATTCCAGTGGTATGCAATTTCACAAAGTATTTCCACGACTGAATATTCCAGTATACTTAATGTAATAAGATAGCAAAACAAAGGAAATTTCATGTGCACACAACACTAAGACACTTTGTGAAGTGTTGAAAATATCACAAGCCAAATAAAATACTATTGAAGCAAAAGTATAAAATGCTTCATACTCAAGGTTACTGATGCAAAGTAAGAATACAATACTTATGAACAAATAACAAGTTTATGGAGAAATACATTATCAAATGCAGTTTAATTTGGCATATGATATCATTGCAGCTTGTATACAATCTACTTGGTGGAGATAAGTCACAAGAAATTCTTACATTCCAAGAAATGTCTAACTGTTAACTGGGAAACAGACCAAACCAATGTTTTAAAGGCAGAAATACCAGATCAGGAACTACTTGTGATAGTAGTTTTCTACTAAATTTCCTGTTTGCCTTTTCAAGTCCTTCTTCTGTCTCCATTCTTAGTAACATCTTTTGTGCTCTATATTGTGGAGATGTCTGAAAGAAATTGTATCCATCATTTTTGTGTGTGTTAGGAAATTAAACACACATACATTTGTGACTCTGCAGGGCCTTTAGCAATAATTAAAACTAAATTCCAAACCATCTCTATTATAAATTGGGCAAGTAGACTTAGAAATTATCCTCTAGTCCTTTGTGCTTTTTTAGGAAATAAAAATGTATTTTGGATGAAAAACAACATTACTTTAAATGCAAATTCCATGAAGGTATATTCATTCCGTTCAGCTTGCCACAGGGTGCTTGGTACTGGACGAGTGGTCAGAGGCATACAGACAGCACTGTAAATCAAATGAGCAATCAAGTAACTGCAGGTTAATAAACCCCTACTCAGTTATTTTTTTGCAGCACACTTGAATTATATTTTGTTTGGACACTGAGTTAATTATGTTCAGTTAACATAACGTTTTTTTAATAATTTATGTATTGGACTAATTAGGTGAAAAATTTCTCAGCAAGTTGGGAACAGACAGTCTCTAGATCCAAACACATCCTGATTCTTCCCCCTTAGAGTAGAATACATGAAGGGGGATCTATATATCCCATGCACAAAATAAAAGCTTTAATAAATTAAGTAGAAGGATGCTCCTAAAGCTGGAGGACCCTAAAATGCATGTACCCCAGTCTACCTGATAGTGCAAGAACTGAGATGAACTTCAGAATCAGCAAACCTGTGCACTTCTTTGACCATGAGGAAAATAATCACCTGACAAAGCTTTTAAACAAAACACCTAGCTGTTAGAAAAAATCATACTTCAAAACAATTGAAGTTGGCAATTAGTAGCTAACAAGGTTTTTAATGTTCCATTCATTTTACCTTGGTTAAAACAAGTACGGTATTTACTTGCTAGTCACAATTTATTATTTTAGTGGCAAACATATTAAATATGCAAGCCAAACTAATGATTCACTGTATAAACATCAATTTTTTGGGAGTCAGTGAGCCATACGGAAGTATTAACTGAATGAATGTCTCTTGGGCTCCTGTTTGTTTATCCAGTGCTGTTTGCATTAACAATTATCTAGTGTCCCCCAGAACAAACACCCACAAAATGACTTAACATGTAGCCCAGTCTGTTCTGGCTTGGCAAAAGAAAACTATTGGAAAAAACAAAAAACAACGCAACACACAATCAGTATTACAGGAGAATAATCTGAAAAGAGTGATGTTAAATGCCAATGGGCTGCCACTGCATGTCTTTATGTGAAATGCTCTATTGAACTCTGGAACATGAAAGTTTGACTTTGGGTCAAAGCCTGGAATTTTGTTAGAAAAAAAAAAATAATTCTGTCTGATCTCTCACTTTTCCAATGTTATTCTTCAGTGCTTCAGTAGATGTGTTTAAATATAATTACATATTTGATTTGAAAGAGAGGTAGTGCACATGTCAGCACCCAAGCTAGTACTAAATGTCTCCTTAACTGCTCTGGAGGCTGCAGGAACTGTGACATGATTTAGGTCATTTCTCAGTTTTGTCTAAATAACAGTGACTTGTGTCAAAGATAAACAGAAGTTCTTCTCTGACTATCCAGCACTGCAGTCTCCACTTTCTCTCTGTTCTCTCTCAACACAAAATTTCCTTATAAAAGACATACTGACATTCCTCTGCCAAGGCAATTGTTTCACACTCAAATATAAATTTCATGCCCCTGGCATCATGCCTAATGTTAATAATTTGCAGTGAGACTTTCTACATTATACTGCATCTTTTGCTTTCACTTAAGTTAAAAAACAAAACCGAAACCCAAAAATATTGTACCAGGTTAGAAAATAAATTAATGGTTGCAAGCCCTCAGGAAATATTTATTTGAGATTTTCAGATCCTTTATAAACAACTGATAAATATATTTATACTAGTATATATAAACATGTGTCAGATCCAGAATTACTTGCAGAATTCTTAATGAAGAAATAGTAATTCACTGTGAAATTTCAAAAAATCTGTATTTCCCTCAGATGATACATTGTAAAAATCCTGCTTAAAAAAATCTAAACAATAATGTGCAATTAATAATGAAAATTAAAACCAAATTAAATGAAGAAGGGACATGACATCAGACTTAGCACAGATAACATTAATTGAATAAAAGTAATATAAATATATTTTACATGCAGTTTACAAGAGTAAAAAGTAGCACATATTTCCATTTTGTTAAATGACTAAAATTTTTTCCATATGCCAATGAAAATACAAACAAGGATTTCCCAATAGATATGACACCATTTCTACTCATATGATACAGTTTGAATCACAAATTCCAGCACATGTTGATAGAACTTGAACTAACAAGGTAAGCATCACTGAAAGAAATTACAAAATTTAATCCCAGAGAAACTCAGAAGTTTCAATAACTTCAATGAAAAGAACATGATAAGTCATTTTAACTTGCCCTAGGACAAAAAAAATAAATCCAAATTTAATTTGAAATTTCACAACTAAAGCAGTATTCGATTATGATTTGATTATTCCTCATTTTGATGGCATTGAAATTAGTTGAGTAAGTTCAAAGCACTTTTGTTCTGTTTTATCATTAGCTTTAAGAAATTATTCATATCATAAAAAAGAATATTCCTATTTTATTTTCACAAAATCAAAAAAACCCATCATTTTATATTACTAAGTTATGTATCACAATGTAATACACTCTTAATTTGTTTGAAACAGAGCAGTGAAATGCTTTAAGTTGTCTTCTTGTTATGTCTATAGGTGTGACTATAAGTTCTGTTTTTGTAGCAGAAGCTCCTAAATAATTCAGATAGAATTAGACACCTTGTTGGGATGAGGTGTCAAACGAAGCAGTGAAAGACACTCGAGCTATCATTCCTTCCCACTGAGATGGTAACAGAAATCACAGTAACCCACTGAAAAAAACTGGCACTATTTATCTGTCAGTGTGTATCTATAAACTGATATTTGGAGCTTGCTTTCTACTTAGCAATTTCCATCATTGCCAATTTTGTAACTGCTAGTCAGTTTCTTTGCTGATAACTTGGAAATGGAACGGGGCTACAGGAGGCAAAAGGTTTGGGGAATATGCCCAGAGAGAGAAAACTGAGTCAGTGCAAGCAGGTAAAAGAGAAGAAACCAGATGCTTACTTGTGGTAAACAAGACTCTTTGCTGAGACATTGAACTCAAGTCACTACACTCTGGTATCGTAATCATCCAGGCAGAACACCAGAGAACAAAACAAATTGGACATTATAAGAGCAAGACCCCAGATTTCTTATTTAAAGTGGAAAAAGGCAGCTCTGTCGCACTGCTGCTGAGACAAACTGTTGTTTACTGTGTCAGGTCATTGATCTTTGAATGGCACTGAGTTTCTTCACTGCCTTTTTTTCCCCCTAGCTTCTATAAAGTATGAACTTACAGATTTCCCATAAATAATCAATAACAAAAAAATAGATTCAGAGAAACATTTAAATCAATGTGATTAACTGACCATTTGACAGCTTTAGCATAAAGTCTGAACTGCAACTTCATTTCTACTACCAGGTATTGTAATCAACAGTGACCTTCCTGTCCAAAAATTTCTATGACAACAAGCATGCACACAATTCCAGAGGTCACCTTTAAAAACTATGCATTTGTTTTGTCATCTCTGGGACAGCATAACTACAACATAGAGAGACACCCAGGTTTGTTGCAGTTGCTGCTACAGTCTTGCCTCACCTGCAAAGTCACTTACAAAGGCTACCAGTAAACATTATGTTCCCTCAGGTTAAGATAAAAACAAAACAAACAAACAAAACAAACAAACAAACAAAACCACAAAAAAAAAACAGTAACCTATTTCAAACAGTTACCAGCAAAGTAAGGTGGAATAATACTATGCATGATCTAGGAAATTCCATCCAATAGAGACATCATGATCATGGTTTGCATAGTCTTCACCACATTTCCCTTTTTTTTTTTTTTTTTTTTTTTTTTTCAGAGCAGATGCTTCTATACAGAAGAATTCAGTACTTATAGAAAACAAACACCAACAATTTGGCTCCAAATTAATCAACATAATTAAATCTTCCACTTGAATTTTTATATGATTGCAGCAAAAGCCTCTTTAACTCCTCTGGAATTCAGAAAGCAGGAATTTGTAGCATTGCTGTTGTAATATCATCAAGTCAAGTTTATTTATTGTCAAACTGTTCCTGCAGTAGTACATTGTCAAAATGTATAAAAAGAGAACCTGAGATATGCTAAATATGCCACATAGGAAAACACAGCACTTAAAGTACTGTAAAATTAAAACAAACAAAGTTAAGTAGCCAGTGAGAAACACTTAGAGCTAATTACAAAATATCCCTGTAAGAGCAGCACCCCTCACTGAAAATCTTTTTCTGTGGGGCTGGATTGGAATGGGATTGTGAAATACTCATCCCAGCTCTCCACACATCCCTATCCTCCAGGTTGTTTGTCCTACTACAGGGCTATCAAAGTAAGTTGCAAAAAGCACCAACTACAACCTGCTCCACTTTAAGAAACTGAGGTTCGTTCAGACAAACACTAGCTAGTGATAAAATGTTCTGATCCAGGAACACTGAGCTGCCACGCAATGATGCCTGTGGAGGGCAGGCGTGGGTGTATAGCTATAAGTCCCATCTCTATTTAATAAGTCATCTTGTGGGAATTATTCATTCTGGTTATTGCATTTGCTATGTAATTAACTCCTGTTCAATTTAGATTTTACTTAATGCATTCTTGAGCTCACTGAAAACCAAGATGGCAAACACTGAAAGTCATAAGAATTTTTCTCTGTCTGTAAAGACTTGGACACATTCATGATGCAATATAATTATAATAAAGGTGGGACTAATATCACTAATTCATTCTATGATTGCCTTTCACACTCCACTAAATGTAGATGAGAGAAGAACTGTACAGTCAAGCAGACTGAAAGATGCTGAAGTCATGCTGAAAAAGTGTTACCAGGAGTAGAATGAAAAGAATGTGGAAGGAAATCTAAAACTTGGTAGGTCAGCAGAAAAGAGTTAGGGTACGTCAAACTGAGAAAGCTTTTGGGCCATGGGCAAGCTCAGGAATGAGGAAGAAGAGAATCTGCGGGAGAGTGAATGTGAAGGTTTGCAACTACCACAGAGAATTTGCCTCCAGGGAAAGATACCAAAAATCAGATCAAAATTCCACAAGCATGGAAGTGTTACACCTGTTTTCCTGGACAGAATATGAAAATTAAACAATGTCAGCAAATTTATTGTCTCTGTTGTTAAGCTGTTAGTATGGACTCTCATATGAATTCAGTCCATGAGAAGTATTATTCTTCAAAACAACAGACTACATGACTCAGGGATTAGTAAAAGGATCATTTTTAATTTCCTCACAGCCACCCTACTTCAGAGGAAAAGAGAGTTATAAGAACATGGACATAGGTTGTTTTATGCAATTACCTCTTTGCTAGAAGTCAGTTTCATCATTAAACATGATCTAGGAACTTCATATTTTGGAAACACAAAAACTGACAGAACATTACAGCCAGTACACTAGTTCAACTGACAGCTCTGAAGTATCCAAGTCTATCCCTAAGAATGCCAGAAGATACCTCATTACTGGTTAGGTTTTACATGAACTTTTTTTTAAAGTGGGTTCCAGTGGAAAATTTAGATTGTGATTTTGTAACTGAAACCGAGTCACAGTGTCTAAACAATGATGACTTATGTTTGCACAGCTTTGTTTATTTCAAGTATTTTCAAATGTTTAACTTACCTGAAAGGCTTTGAGCATAAGTCTTGAAATCAAATGGGACTCAAGTTAAAAAAATTCCATTGATGTCTCCAAAACTCACAGGTGTAGTAGATGAACATCTATATTGGTACACTAAAGAGTGCCAAAGGACTTCTGCACTTCAGACACAGTCACTGAAGCAAAGCAGGAGTCTTGCTCTTCCTTTTTATTTGCCAAATCTTTCAGGCAAGAGAGTAGGGGAGAGGACAGACTTCAGGTCACCTTTCCTTTATTCACTTAAAATCTATTTCAGGGAATAGAAAGGTCATAGTTTAAAGACTTCATCCCCTCATCCTGTGGGGATATGGAACTAGAAATAGGTGTAGGGTTCTTTTTCAGGATACTTTTTCCTCCAAGGCAATGGAAGTTGGAACATTTCGGAGAGAGAGAGAGAGAGTTAAGAGCAACACAATGTCAGTCCAAGAAGACAGATGAAAGAGGAAAACCCATTAAAAGGGGAGAGAAAAACATGACCAGTGAGGGAAGAGATTGTTAAGAAGAACAAGGAAAGAAAAACCATGAAGAGGAAAATGGAAAGTTTTTTCAAAAATCATTTGCATTTCCCCAATAGATATTATGTTTTAAAACTGTTCCTATATAAATAAGTCAGCTTGGTCAAATCTATGTGTACTAAGATAAATTTTGTTACTTTTTTTCATCAGTAGTATTCATTATGCTATTTATGAATGGTAAGCTGAAGAAAACTATTTTAGGTATGTGGAAGAACTTAACTTCTTTACATTTTGAGGTTTTCTAATGTCCCCTTTCCTCCTTCCTCCCAGCAGACCTGGAAAACAAAAGATTGAACTTGGAAAAAGAGAAGTTATGTAAATCTTAGGCATAAGCTGATGATAAGCAATAATATTGAGGAAAGAGGGTCAGAGACGCATTAAGAAATACTTTTCCTACATTTTCAGTCCCATGGTTATGTTAAGTGGGTTGTATTTTAAAAATCTTTTCAAGAGATTACCAGAACTATCAAAGTTCATTGCTTGTGACAGGCCTACTGAAAACAAATTACTTCAGTGTAGCTTTGGATACCACCTGAATCACAATGGCTTAAAGGCATTCTTTATCATTTCAGAAATACTAAAGTGAAAGAGAGATATGTAAAGAGAACAACATCTGTACAGAAGTTCAGTGACACACTGCATTAAGGAAAATTAAGTCAATGTTAGCACAAGACACTGATGCAGGAAATGAATATGGGTATTGTGGGGCTGTACAGACTGTTTGAGGATCTGAGATATGGCAAACCTGTCACAAAGGAATGATTAAGGCAAGAACCTCAGCTAAATTAAGATCATGCAGTAGAACAAAATACATTACTATTTTTAGAAACTGTTGACTACCACATAGCCCAGGGAAAAGTCTGGTCTACTGTTTTCAGTGTAAGTGACAGCAATGCCATCAGGGTAAGCCAAGGACATACTGAGAGTAAACGGCAGACAAGTTAAATCTGAGACATATACAGGACAATGTGAAATGATGGCTTCGCAGAAGTTCTGTAAACCTAATTTCAAGGACTCTGCTGCCCAGAGTCCCCAAAATACAAGTTCTTTTGCCACCTAATACACATGCCCAAGGATAAATTAATCCAAGAAAACCTGATATCAAGCAACTTTATCCGAGCTTGAAACTATATAAGAAAAAAAACAATTTCTAAGGTAGAAATACTGACATTGAGAGGGAATATTTCTTACTGGTTCTAACTTCAGAAGGGTTTTTCTATGCTTGTCTGTGATATTTGATCATATTTTAAAATAATTCTTCATAAAGTATAGTTGACTGATCCTGATTTAAAAGTAAGTGAAAACTAGAATCCTAAAGAAGATATTAGAGTGTTTCACTCTAAGAAACATTTTTCCTTCGAAAATTAAGATTTCTTTTGTGAGCTGCCAATATTACCTCTCCTAGCAACAGCACAACTTCAGATTCTTGGAATTCTTCATGGCTTTAGCAACCATCCGCCTCTGTTTAAAACAATGGTTCAATTAATGAGAAATACTTAAGCTTCCTGCTGTTTAAAACTAGTCAAGTTCCTTTTCTGTTTTTTTGAGGGGGTTTTAGCTTCTTTTTCTGAGTATTGCATAACCCTGAGATTAGCTCAGTTGGTCAGAGCATGATGCTAATAACACCAAGGTCTCAGGTTTGATTCCCCATACAGGCCATTCACTTAAAAGTTGGACTTGATGATCCTTGTGTGTCCTTTCCAACTCAGGACATGCTGTGATTTCTATTTCTGTAAAAACAGCAGCACTTTTAACAACCATTAACAGTCCATGTACAAAATATCATGAGAGTCTGGAAGTAGTGCTGTGAGAATATGCAACCTACCTCTTGAACATGAGCATGATTTGGGAAAGATCATAAGGATCGACAAGTAGTAAATATCCGTCAGGGTTTTCATTGACAGTTATTTTGGATTATTAAAATCATTTGGTGGAAGAAAATTAAGAAAGAGGGCATATGTTAAAAACATGGGAGAAAAACCCTTCACGACTAGATTTTAATAGTTATAGATTAAAAAAAATGTCCTCAACATATGCAGTCTCATGGTCTCCTACTTGCTCCTCTGACTCTTGAGAGACTCTCTTAGGCAAAAACCAATTGATAAACAATCTGCTGCCATAATTGCAGCACAGTGTTTGAGAAAACCGTATTTATTCCCTTCTTGATCTTGGTGTACATAAACTGACTGAAAAACAGTGTTTTCTCCACTTTCAGAAACAAAGCCCTCATAATGGGATGGTATCACGAAACTGATCATTCCAGTCCTGGCAGGGATTCGGATAACTGTCTGACTGAAACAGCCAAGTTTTATTTTAGGTTTTAATTTTTAATTCTAAGATCAGCTTAAAAAAATTTAAAGAATGAAGGGAAGCCTCTCTTGTCTGCAGTTTTGAGCAAACTTCATTTCTGCTCAGCATTCTCTAGTAAAAACACCAGAAGAGCCTATAAATAACTGACTCTCTGGTTTCTTTTTAAAGAGTAAACCTTGTAATTCCACCTTGTATAATCTGGGATCTAGTTCAGAAACCCAGAGACCAACAACCAGTGAGAGTATAATGTATCTGTTCCTTTAGATACTTTCACAGAAGCTCTATGGTGTAGACTAATTCCTAATTCTGTACTCTGGATTGAAAAACATCTCAGACTTCAAAGACTTACCAGACCATGTCTGCAGCTTTTGTTCCCATTTTCTCTTTAACTATATAACACTGCCATTAGGGGAAAATTGGGTAACAGTTTGTGCAATGCTTATTGTAAAACATGCAGAGGTGAGAGGGACATACAAATTTTCCTCACAGGTCTACCCAGAGCTGTAATCTTCCACTTCAAAATCCCCTTTTCCACTGTAATTGACAACAGAGGTTCCATAAGCCATCACGACTTTCAAAAGAGTGATCTGTACTTTCAGAGTAAGGGATAATTCTATATAATTGATAGAATCACAGCAGGATACAACTGTGATGAGATCAAAACAAGGTCTCAAAATCAATATATGAAAGTCTGAAGATACAGTAATGCAAATGAATACATTACTATCTTGCCATAACAGTATCTGGTGGAATATTTCAAGGCTTCACAATGTTACCTAAGGAAGCAGGTGAAGAGACAATAGTTTACGATATTCTGTTCACTTTTTAAGACAAGAATTAGCAAAGGTCTCTTTCTTTCTTTCTTCCTTTCCTTCCTTTCCTTCCTTCCATCTTTCCTTCTTTGCCAAGAAAGAACTTCATGAAACTAGCACTTAGTAGATGTGAAGCCTTAGTTCAGCAAGATATTTAAATATGTTTCTAACTTTAAATATGAGAATTTCTAAGACTGAAGATGAATTTTCCCCTCCCAATGTGCAAAAAAACTATGATGCTAAAACTATTTTGAGATTAGCTGACTTTTAGAAATAATAGATTCAATAAGGCTTCTTAACGTGATGATAATAGTTGAATTGCATTTTTGATCACATAAAAAAAAATATTGCCAATGCATACTATGAAGATATCAGGTGACATCTCTGTAGATTAACAACAAATCCTTGAAATTTAAGTAATTGGAAATAGTACACATGAGCAATATCAAGTAGAAATCCTGACACACACTATTATAACAATTACTGAAAAGTCTCAGGGAGGAAACCTTCATATTTATACATCTGCATAGTACAACTCAGTTGGTCCTGAACCACACTAATACAAGAGAAACTATATTTAAAAATCTAACATCTAAGAGTTTAAAAATTGTTATCTCTATACTCCATCTTATACTTTGTTCTACTCCTGTTTTGTAGTCTTCTTTTATCCCTTGTTTTAAGGAATACAGACAAAAGAAAAATATAAAAAGGTGAATTCCAGGTCAGAGATACTTTACAGCCTCTACTGCTATGGTGAGATCATTTGCAGTGACTGCAGTAATTGTTGGGCTTTTGTAAAAGACTATGTACTTCAAGACTGTAATTCCTTTGGGCTTCAATGAAGTTAATCATGTGGCATCTCTTATGATCTCCTTTGCTTAGCTTCCATTTTCAGCAGAGGCCATTAAAAAAAAAAAATCCACATTAAGAACACCAAAAAAAACCCCCAAAACAATCAAACATACTACTTGAATTGATTATTTTTTAACACGAGATATTTGGACCATCATGAAGTTGCAACTCTAATGTGTATAACATGTGAATATGAACTATGCTTTCCATACTAAGTTTGCCTCTAAGTTCCTTGGGTGATGCAGTTATTAATCACACTCAATTGCACAGAGCTAAGAATATGAAGAAGTTAGAGAGTCACAGAATATTCTGAGTTGGAAGGGACCCAAAAGTTGATAATTAATAATAAATACATAAATCCTGCACTCATTTATTGTTTTCATTTATAATCTTTTGTTTGTGCCATCTTACCATCCTCACAACCCTAATATTATTGTTATTTTTCAATTCTTATGTCAAACACTACCTTATTACAAGTTATATTAAGTCTTGGTTTTAATTTCTGTTGGAGTTCCTCCTATCTCAATTTCCTACTATTTATAACTGAAAGTTGCATAAAAAAGCTGAATGTGGGATACTTTTTAAGGTGTAAGAGCCTCCATTCTTAGGTCACAATATTAGAAATATCCTAGAGTACACAAATATTCAAAAACTCATACTCAAAGAATTTTTTATAATGTTTTAGCTTCAAGTCCTATAGCTTTCTCCTTTCTAAATTCAAAGATGAGCTATCCCATTTATCAACTTTTGGAAAACTGTAGGTCATTTAATCTAGTATACCCAAAGAACTGCCCGAATATTTCTCCTTATTCTTCTTCCTTTTAATATTCCAGATAATAAAATCACTTCCTAAAATCAGAGAGTACTTCAAAACCAGAAATGAAAAATTACACTGGAATAATATAGCAGAATCTACCAAATCCTAGAGAAAGAAAAAAATTAAGTGTATTTCATTTATATACTTACAGAGCAATGTGACCTAAGTTGGACCAAATATTAGTGGGAAGAAGTTTGAAAAATTCCCTGTAAAATGCAGAAAAATTCTGCTTCAGAAAAGAGAGGAAAACTCACAAAATGTGATACATTATAGTCTGATGTGTTATAGTCATTAAAATAATATGTTTCTCAATATGTAACTAGTTTGACAGATGAGCTCTGTCCAGGATGAAACCTATTGTTCATAGATTATTTTTTTTAATATGACATCATTGCTTAAATAAATGCTCAGTTGACTTAAATTAGCTCTATTTGAATTCAAGCAATTCTCCAAATTCTTTATTTTCTACAACCTTTCTTTGAAAAGGATACATAATAAATCTGGCAATGCTCAGCAGCTATAACTGTCCTTCACCTCTTACACTGACAGACGATGCAGTAAGCTGATTGTGGTTTAAACAATACAACAGGTTTCAGAAATTGATCTCATCTCACTTTTTAAGTCAGAAATAAAGCGAGGCTTTAACCCCACTATACTCTCTGCTCTGCAATCCCCCAGGTAGTTCTGTTCACAGATACTGTTTTAAAATATGGAACAAAGCATCTTAGAAACATGTCCTACTTTGAGATTAAAATTCAGAGGGCCATTACATTAAAGTACTAATACTCCTTCCTTTTCTCTCTAACACCTCTCCTTTCACATTTCATGAAACCATGTCAGGACTAGCCTACTGAAGCAGAATTAGAATTCCTGAGAGAAGATCTGAACTGTTGAATTGTTAAACATGTCAGCATGCGAGAGATCCACACTTCTGCTCTATAGCAATAAGTAGTACAAGGTCTATCTGCTTCTTCCCAATCCTCGGGTGAAAAGAACAATTGATGTCAGTCACATTCAGCAGGTACCTACTACTGTGCTTTACCCTGTCACTCCAGATGGAAATTAAGTGCTGCAAAGACCATCCATAGGCTCTGAAAATGCAGAGGTACGTATGGTACACAAATTGAACAATATATATATAGCTCTTGTATATTAAAAGTGTTCTGAAAAAGTTGAGAACTATCACAGAGTTCTCTTCAGAATTCTCCTGATAACGGATAAGCTGATTACGGAAAAAATTGGAATAAAGGTCAATATATGCAGTTCAACACAGAAATTATTGTATTATTTGAAACATTTTTGCAGTTGTTGCTCTGGGGTTCAGTCAGTGATGAGCTCTAATCTCAGTTAACATGCTGTAGAATTTTTTCCTTTTCCTGTTTGCTATTCCTTCACAAATTAAATTTTAAATCATTAAACAGAAATGCCTATTTGCATGTAACACTTAGCTTCAAAATCCCCATGCCCAAAAGCATGAAAAGCAGGTGCAAAAGTATCTCAGGACACAATTGCACTGAATAACCTTAGAATGAGCAAAAATTTCTGATGTGTATCAGAAACAGATAATTTGCTGCTGCTTTCAGTGTCCTAATGTTAACTCACAGTCACCAAACCAAAAGCAAAAGGCCACCAGCTCTGGCACTATCAGACAAACAGCTCATTTAAGATTAGCAATAATCTATTCACTTTCATCTGCTGTAGATAAAAGGGAATCAGTAAAGAAAATTAAACACAACAGGATTTCATTTGGGTTCAGCCCACCTTTTCAGTCGTGAAAAATCATTATTTCAGATGGGTTTTAACAGAAACCTTGGGCTGAGAGCACAGCCACAAGACACAGATGAGGCCCTCCTTTGGTTCTCACTGTCCTCTATCTCCTCACACAGACAATGCAGGATACCGGGCAATCCAGAGCTTAAAACAAAGCCACATCAACAATCAGCACCCTTCCATACTCTCAAATTCATATAGAGGATATTCAAAGTTATAGGGGGGGTGGAAGAAGATATTTAGAGGGATGACAGAGGGCAACATCAAGGCACAGGATGGGAAGATCACTCATATGTGTCACCAAGGCCGTTCCTTTCTTCTTGGCTGTGAAGGACACATTAATGCTACCTAAGCTGGTGCACAAGGGGCGAGCATGACTTGGAAAGACTCAACAGATGGATTCAGTTAATTTCAGGTACTAGGATCCCAGCAGAATGCATAATTATGTTTGTAAAAATTTCTTATGGAATGAAGTTTTCTTTATGCTGCCTGTAAGAAACTGTAAACACTTAGCTACTCCTTCCTTACTCAGTAACTACAAACTTTATTTATGTATTTTTTTACTATGCTGTACATCATACAGCTTGCTCCAAAATAATAATTTTAATACCTCTCCATTTCATTGAGGGTATCATATGCTATAACATTTAAAATATTGCTGCAGCTGGAATTATGGCTACAATTATGGAGGAAGGCTCAGTGCCTTCAGCAATGGCATAATATAAATGCCACATAATAATTCCATTTCCCCTCCAAATGTTCACTCAGATTAATTTACACAAGCACATTGCCCTTTTCCTCACATATCACAGACTCAGTCACTCTGGAGTGATAAATAATCGCTCTTAACACTCAGTGTTGTGCAACTGATTGGGGTGAGACTTTCTCATTGAAATGCAATTATTGTACAGGCAACTGTTGCACAGGTGACTGGAAATAAAGTTGTTTCTATGAAAAAGTTGACTTTTAAGACTGCTGTTACAAAAACTTTGCATTAGCAACATGAAGAAAAATGGTTTTACAAATAAAAACTTACATGTGAGGCAACTACAATACACTGATCAATTTCACCGGGGAAGGAAAAGTAATGACTAAGCATAGTAAAACCAAACCTCAGTGGAATATTGTAAATATATGCTGTATATTAAAGTTTTATAACAAATACAGCATTCAAAATGAAAAATAAAGTCACTCTGTCTTTACAGCAACATAGCTGAAAGCTTGGCCTGCTTTAAAGTTTTATATTGCAATGTCTAACACTACTTTTCAAAGAATTGGGCAGGTATTTATTTTTATGTATTCAGATCTTCATAAGCAATAAGATGTATTCTGAATATGGAATGAACTAGATACATCTTAAACCTTATAGGCAGTTCAATGGTTTAAAAGAATATTATTTGGTAATGACCACATTTCATAATTATCTGTCCATTTTATGAAATCAGATGAATTTAAGCAATGAAGACAAACTCTATAACCAAGTATCAGATATAAAAGAGAAAATCCACATAATTTGCATGTGGAAATTGTTAACTAACTTGTATGATTTATTTTACTTTGTCTCAATTTTGTCTTTTTATGAATTCTGCACAAATCTACCAAACTCCAAGAATCTTTTACTATCACTAGTAATGACTTATTTGTTCAGAGTTTCACAGATGAAATTTTCTCTTTGATGATTTCAGTAGAAAATTCACCATTATCTTCAAGGGCACTAAGGACTTTGGATTTCTCATAAGATTATTCTTGATTAACAAAGTATTGAATCTCACCATAATTTCACACACTGGAACCTTTAAAGTCATAGTAACTGACAGAAATAAGGAATCACCCCCAAAGTTCTCGTTCTATAGCAGATAGATCAGCATTTTATACAATGATACAGTCATGATACTACAGCCCCAGAATTTCACTTACAGCAACAGTTGTGAGAACATCTTACAGGGACTGCTGTTGTGAGAAGAATCTTCTGCATTTGTCCTTCACTGGCAGACCAACATTGCACTAGCATGTGAAATTCATAGAAAGCATACCACAGTAAATACAACTAATGTTTTCACTCATATAATTGACAGTAGTGACACTGCTTTCCACAGTAACTGAATGGGCATCTGTTACAACACATCTAAAGAGCCTTGCTCACCAAAATGCTTAAGCAGAAATAACAACTTCTGATTTCCGAAAGAAAATGTCATTCATTATGACCCATGTAATGATGAAATGTAACAATATTAAAATGTTTAAACCTATCAATATTTATTTATATTACGTATCCACAAATTAAGATTATGAAATGAAGAAATAGCAGAAAATAACACACTATCTCATGTGAAGAAAATCCAGTATTTTGCATTTTTATGGCCACTAAGATTCAACTTCACTACAATGTTGTTTCTAGGGGTTTAATTTAATTTATCGTCTCACATAAGCTTCTTTTTGGAGGCTGAATTACTTCTATTTGTTTTTGAAATTCCTAGAGTCTACTTCAGTCACAAATTTACTACCAAACTGAATTGATTAAAAGGAGCCATCTCCATTTTTTAAAATAAATGTGAATCGAAAAATGGTCAAGTGACCTTTACAAACTTTGTTTTCTCATCTGTGCTACAAAGTTCATTCCAGGACCAAAACAAAGGAAATCTCTCAGACATGTATGAGCAATATTTATATGTTAATGTTAATGAAAAGAAGGAATTCTTTCTACATGTCTTTCCATTTCAGTTTTGGAGACTAAACGAGTATGTTAGTTCAAGCAACTTTTGGATCAACAAACAATGCTTTAGAAGCAGCTATCTTAATCCCTTTTGATAGTTTCATTTTTGTCATTCTCTTTACTTCAGTAACAAGCAAACAATAAAATCATTATCAGAGAAGTGGCATAGAAGGTCAGTCTGCCTCGATCATAGCAGACAAAAAAAAAAAAAAAAAAAACAAAAAAAAAAAAAAAAAACCCCAAAAAAACCCAAGCGGTGGATTAACAGGAAAAATGCAAAAACCCTTAAACAGAAAAAAAGTAATTT
>JAWWEU010000081.1:111757420-111787341 GCA_035583155.1 Acropternis orthonyx | reverse complement strand
ACTGTAATTCTGACTTGTAATCTGTTTGTGAGTTAGATTCATTCCTCCTGCTGGTTTACCTTTAAACCAGCACAAACAAACATTTTGAAAAGCAAATTAAAAATATTAATACTGTTCATTAAAGCTACTGAAACTAGGTGCAGTACAGATACCAGCTTCAGAACAGTTCCATTTACTATAAGCATACACAGGAATGTGTGAAAAGGACAAAATCAGGCTATAATTTTTAGTCAGATCATTTGGTCTCATTTGTTTGTTATTTATTACCATTGATACTATGGACAATATTTAAAGTTGCCACTGACTGCCTTTTTAAAGAAAACATAAAATTGCTCATATTGAGTATCAGGCCTTCAGTATGTGACTTGTATTTCTTTTTGACAGAGATATGATGGCTTCATTTATTTTTTGTTCCATTTGTGTCCATTTTGTGCCCATTGTTCTGACAAAGAACAGGAAGACATGGAGCAGCAACAAATGCCTGTTATGTATAATTTCTAAATGGTAATGGTTACATCTCTGTTATTTCAATCATACAAATAAGTTGAGATAACTACAAAAAGCAAAGTTTTAAATGCTTTTGTAAGGTACTGCTTACTTTGTAGGATTTTTTTTTAAAATTACTTTTGTAGTGATAAACTATTTTATTAAACCTCTGCCTCTTGTCTTTTGCTTAAGTGGTTATCAAATCTACATTAAGCAAAAACCTTACTCTTAATAAAACTGGCAGGCTTCCATCAGTGCCATGATTCAGATGTGCAAGGGTACTCAAGTACAAGTAGTTTGCTAGCTGCAAGATGTAAATGTTATCCAAAAGACTAAAATTCACCCTTGAAACAGGACTTTCACGGAGCATAGACATTGTGCTGACAGAATTTATCAGGGCTGAACTCCAGCAGAGATAATTCTTGATGTGATTCAGAAAAAATTCCATTACTGGAGCTGCAAAAGTTTTGCTGGAGAGCTGACAATCATGCACCAGTAAAAGGCAGGGAAGGGGGGGAAGCACTGAAGGGAAAATGTGCATTATGTAAGAAAGAAAACCTGCTTCATGAGATATTCCAAATATACAAATTATTTGTTTTATCACCAGTGTTTCATTAGTGATGACTATACAGCAGATTTTTTTGTTTAGACATACAGGAATCTCAATTCACATTTACTGCCATAAACTTAGATAATTTACTGATTTAGACAGAAAGCTCCCATAGCCTGGATAAGACTGAAGTGCTCAAAGGGAAAATAAATCAAAGCCATAAAATTATGAAACTGGTATCTCTAATTATGATCTCCCCTGAAAACATGTAACCTTCAAAGCCAGCCTGCCTGGATTATTTCCAGTCATGATCTTTTCTTGGAAAATTGCATCTATAGAATAAGATAATGAAAAATAACACATTTACTTCATTAAAAAGTAAACCTTTTTTCCTAAATGAATAGTAGAAGTCCAGTCAGGAAAAGTCTGTAATCACTGGCCAAATGATTAAAAGTACATTAAATTTTGTACTTCGAAGACAATGTTTTAATTGAGAAAACTGGAATGTAGAAATTCATCGATGCTCTAAACATCATAACACTTTTTTTTTTTTTTGAACCATCAACCCAAGCATTATAATATCTTTGGCCTGTATGATGGATGGAGTGCTTTAAAGATAGAGAAGTCTAGAAGTCTCTGGAATCTGATCTTAAAATGAAACAATTCACAAGGTAAGAAAGAAAAACTTATGGCTGGCAATTAAAAAGACTGAAAAGACAGGACTCATGGTGCAGAATTTTAAAGAACAATGCAGCATGATGTGTGGTTCCATCTGTACCTTTATTTATGGACTAGTCCCAATCCTCATATGTCATGTTCAAAGTTGACTTCTATCACTGACAAAAATGTAAATCCTTTGCAACCAGGACCAAAATCTGATGCCATTTTTTGCGCATTCCAGACTAAAATAATTTCTACTTATTCTCCTACACCCATAAGACACTAATACAGTAAACACCCAGCTAAAATGCTAAAATTATCTATAATCCTGATAATGACCTAGTTTGCTATGAGTTCCCACCTACTGGGGAAAATAAAACAAAAAAAATAAATTACCATTTCCTGTCTGTTTCTTATAGCAAAATAGACTGTAAAACAGAAAAAAAAAATGTATTGAGGATACAATAACTGGAGATGGTATATAGTTATCTAAGAAGTTTTAGTTGATTTGAATGGAAAAATTTGCCATTTTTAATCACACAGAGTCATATGCAAACACACTAATTAACAATTAGATTACATACATCATGCATTTTCTGCATTTTTTTCATGTATGGTAAATTTAATATCTCTGGGATGTATTAAGCACATCCAGCAGTTGGATGATCTGGAAACCTTGAGTTCAACAGCGCTCAGGCATACACCACTGACACCTGTTTGTTCTGCAAGTCTATCTCCTTGAAGTGTCCAACATGCTGCCTTGAATGCTGTAATGGGGCAGTGAAAGCCTAGGAAACATGCAGTACAGGAATCATGGAAATTTTTATACTCAGCAGTTCTTTAATAGCACTACACAGCAGGCCTCAGAAGTTGTGACAGATCTGCAAAACTCATTCAGAGAAACTCTTAGTTTTTGCAAGAATCTGTGAAATCTCCCAAGAAGAGCGGATGTATGAACATAGAAAGTACTTAGCAGATTGTATCAGATGTGAATCTCTAGGAAACAGATGTAAGATGAAAAATAAGAATATCCTCTTCTACTCTCTCAAATATGTTGGACTGCTTATTTACAGTAAGAAGCTGGTTCACTCTTAGTACCTTTGAATGTCTATTATTTAACTGAGAACACCAGAAACTGTAGTACATATACAAATCAGTGACAGCTGGCATGCTATACTTACGTCTGCAGAATATGCTATAAAATTATCTATTAACTCTCCCTCAGATACCATTTGGCTTAGAGCAATCAATTCCTTATTCATGCTTTTCAAAGGCTAACACTGGCCAGCAAAGGCATATAGAAGAGGGAAAGTATCTAAGTAAAAATCAATTTTGAGAAGTCCAGATATAAAACTAAAGTCCTTCTAAAATTCACTGTCAAACTTTTCAATAAAATACATTTCCAGTGTTAGACAGGCATGTATTTGTCTTCAAAGTAGGAAATACTTATCTCTTTCTGTGGGAAGGCAAAATAAAACACTAGCAAACGTGTCTCTAACGCTGTTACACTTTTATTTTTCTGTTCAAGAAAACTTGGCTGTTCTATTGTGGCATAAGACAATAAAAGGATGTTTAGCCCTCCCTTGAGCATGGAAATTCTTTAAAAGTAGTTGCCAACCTCTGACTGTGAAGGATGAAAACTGCTAGAGCACAATAGAAGTAATAATGAGTTCTCTGAAGTTAAGCATAGCATGGTCACAGATGCAGGCTCTGCAAGCTAATAAAAAGAATTAAAAATTAATCTAGACAGTAGATTCCTGTTGAATTTCTCCACTGTCATCAGCTGTTTATTGTCATGCTCCATTATGAATAAATGAAAGACTTAAGAGGTTTCAGCATTTATTAAATCCCTAATTGGAATCACAGATATTGAGATCTGAGGCTACGTCAAGTCATTTTCACTGATAAGTAAGCTCATCATAACATCGTCAAAGATGCTAGTCAATAAATATGCATAAGCATTTGCTGAAACAGAAAGCTGTTTCTCTCCAATCTGTAAGAGTAAAAAGTTTTACGTAGTTTCTTTAGTCCTAATTGCAGCTAAATCAATAGAGTCAGAAGTAAGCTGTCTGATCTGAGGCTGTACTGGTGGGCAGAGATAGATGTAAAACAAGAAAGAAATAATAAGTCGGAAAGTGCTTTGAAGTGGGTGTGTTTCTCAAGTTCAAGAAAATTGAAAAGTTAGGTTATTTTCAACAGAGAGTGTATAAAAATCCCTAGTATGTCCCTATCCAGAATATGTAATAATTCATAGACAAATAAACTGCACCAAAATTTGCTTGACAGAGAAGGAAATAAAATTCCTGACTGAGAGCTTACCAAATACAGCAGACGAAGTGACCCAGATATGCAGATTCCACTGGATTTGCACTGTAACTAGGACTCTGACCAACAGGTTCCACTACATCTTTCAGGCAAATAAGGACATATGTGCCCTACATATGATCTATACTAATATTCAGTATTATCAGACCACCTGGGACAAAATTTGGGAATTCACATATATGAATAGCTTTACAGTACAAAATAATTAGTAACATTTAAAGTTCTATTTTGCTTAACATTAATGAGTCATTATTTTTTTGTCAAGTAACGCTCTAACACTTTGGAAGCAGTATCTGCTAAGTGTCATCCCACTGATGACTGCCATCTTATTTTGCTACTCTACCATTCATACAGATTTCATTCCTTGAACTCAATCGACACTCCCTAATATCTCCCTCTTTTAAGTACATCTCACATAATCAAAAGCAGGACTGAGAAAAGGAAATAAAGAAAAAAAGAGATCTGGCACTGTTTCAGGATCACCCTTTTGAGCAGCTGCCTAGATCTGAGATTCCATGTTCAGAAGTTGAAGGGTGAACAGGAGTTTTGCAGGCAAGGCAGACCAAATGGTGAGCACACTGTCAGGAGATGAGGCGAATTCATACCAGTGAGGTAAAAACAAAATGATGCAGGAAAAAGAAATTGCAAATTATGAGTATCTAGATAGCAACCTAGTGGCAAGCTGGTGTGACTTGTTAATTGGGGAAAAGAAAAAAAAAAAAAAAAAAAGAGAATCCTCTGCAAGGAATCTTCTTATCTTCTATGTAATTTTCAAGCTGTCAAATTTAAGCTTATGATTTTATTGCCCTTAGAGTTGAAAATATCCTCAGGGAAAACATTAGTCTGAAAGCAAATTGAATTGCAAGCACTTTAATATTAATCTGCTTTACTCAATATAGCTCCCTTATTCCAATGACTCTTGGTTGCTGCAGAGCAATTCTGCTGTTGACTCTCAACAAGAATGACAGGCCACTTAATACAGATAGATCTGAATCCCACTACCTGTCTGACCATAAAAACCTTGGGGACATAACCAAATATATCTAAATCCTACCAGTCTCCATATATACTTAATAGGGCTTAATTCTGGAAGAGTAAGTCCAAGTAAACTAGATTAGGTAATTTTCTGTACATTTTCAAGGTTACCTGTTTTTTTTTTCCTGTTTCCTCCATGCAATGAGAAGCTTTGGCTCATCCGTTGTAACTAGGAATTTCCATATATTTAAAAAGAGAAAAAGAAAACACCATATATAAGAAAATAACAGGGAGTCCTTTCTCTCTGCCAGGTTGAATAGTAAAGATATTTTAGGTATGTAGCTTTATTATTATTGTTGTTGTTTTTACTACAACAACATGTACAGAAGTCAATTCTGACTTAAAAGCCAAACCTTTTCTTTTTTTCATAGCAGCAGTAAAAGGGAAGGAACCTATACAGATCTGCTTAAGGATCTTGTAGATAGGCATTCAAA
The DNA here is from genome assembly GCA_035583155.1 of Acropternis orthonyx. Taxonomy (NCBI): domain Eukaryota; kingdom Metazoa; phylum Chordata; class Aves; order Passeriformes; family Rhinocryptidae; genus Acropternis; species Acropternis orthonyx. The sequence goes on along the minus strand of JAWWEU010000081.1, from coordinate 111,781,851 downwards.
GGTATAAAAAAAACCCAAAAATCTACATGTATATGTATCCAGAAACATGCAAGTGTGCCAGAGGTAAAGACCGCTTTTGCCAGGCAACTATTAATCTTTCTTTCTTTGATCCTGTTTGCATATAAAAGGGAGAGAGAGGAATCTACGAGCAGTTCCAGATTTTACATAACAGGAGGTCCCAAATGAAGTAAATTTCACCATTAAGAGCAGACTAATGAAGTACAAGCTACAAGGCCAGAAAATGGTGACAGCTGTTTTCACATGTCAGGAAAAATGCACCTTTCAAAAACAGGCATTTGGGTTTGCCCCTCATGAGCACTGCATGATGTTATCACTCAGAGACAAAGACCAAGTTCTTCTACTTTTTTTTTTATCTGAAATCCTCAAAGTTCAGCCACAGAAACAAAATCAAGAGAATTCTTTGAGAAACAAAGGCCGAAAGTACAGAGAATTGCTCACAAAAAGAAGGGTTTCCCTATACTGTTTCCTCTAACATAAAGGAATGAAGGGAGTGGAGTGGAATAGCACCATTTCTAAGAGATGTAAAATACCCCCTGTATACCGCCTTTTTGTTAGTGTAATCTGGATAAACTGAGCAGACCATTTATTTCTTCTAAGGTGGAGATGGAGAGAGAAAGAGTGTTAAAGAGGAAGTGAGGTGCTGACAGGGAAGATCCATTAATCTCTAAAGAACCAAGTATGTCTAAGCAAATTGTGGATAAACATTGTTCCATAGAGTAACTGTGAATTGTTTACCTGGTCCAGCAGGTGCCCAATGTTGCTTTTTCCTCTGATTTCCCTCTCTTCACAGCTCTTAGTATTATTTAGACATTGGTAAGGCAGCTCTAACATTTACAGTCACATCCACTTCAGGGTAGATGTATGGACCATAGCTTTCAACTGTGGTGTAAATGTTTCTTGTATTTTTGCACTCTATAAGGTTCTTCCCTGACATTTAAACTCGGGAACAGTATGTAAGGGAGATGAAAAACATGTGTGTTTTCATAGAAACAGGTAAAGACAAACGTCAGGACAAAACATTAGTTCTTGATGAGCCTAAATTAAAGTCATAGTATCATAAAAACATTTAGGTTGGAAAAGACTTTTAAGGTCATTGAGTCCCACGATTAACCCAGCACTGCCATGTCCACCATTAAACCACATCTGTAAGTGCTACTGGAAAGAAAATGGTGTCTTAGGCTATGTCTGTTTGAGGGGCAGTGTCAGCAACTCCTTAATACAGGAGAGCAGAGCATCTGTAATCTGAGGCAGTCAAACACGGCCCAGCCACACACAGGAGGGCCTGTAGCTGTGCTCTGCAGGACAACATCAGCAGCAGAGCTGTACAGGTCCCAGTCTTAAGATGGCTCATGCCAGTCAACTTCCCACTGTGACACTGGCTCTTCTTGAAAATGTTCACATGGACATGCTCTTGCTAATGTATGACACTTAAATTATACTCTATTAATAATGAAAATGGGTTTATAATTGGATACAGGCTCAGAAGAGCCACTTTCAGTTTCTTATTCAATACAAATTTATATTGTGCTTTAAATGAAAAGATTAATACCCAACTTCATAACAAGATATCCAAAATACATCTTCAGGTAACTCCAAACTCTGCCAGCAGAAGCAGGTAAAAAATGCCCAACGTTGTGTCTGACCAGTTCTCTCACTGCCTAAATGTTTGCTCAAGCTCTGCATTCAGGTAGTCCTATTTTAACCAGGATAAGCAAATAGCCTCCAAGCTCATATGCACAACCATTTCAAATCCAGCAAATAGGGTTGTTTGCAAGACCCAGTCAGGCAGTAGTTCTTAGAAGTCAGCAACCCATGGAGACTCCGTAAGTCAGGGCAATACTACCTACACACACAGGTTTTTATGACCCTGCTGCAAAATCTACCTTGTATTGTGCAAAGTTCTTCTTGTTTTACTCACTAAAAGCAGACTTTATGATAGAAATCTATCATCATTTCTGAACTGTAACATATTTCTGTGTCATAAAAAAATTATGTTAATTCCAAATTTTGGAGATTTCAGGCTAAACCTGTGAGAGGCATTTAAACCTGGTTTATATGGAAAGAATGAGGTTTAAGAACAGATACAACAGATTGCATATAAGCCTTAATAGTCTTCGTTTTTCCTGTACTACAGAAAGCTTGTAGGAAGACCTTAAAATGTCTGTGGACATTTAGAAATTTTAAAAGAAAGACACATTAGGTGTCAGTAAAAGGAGTTGATGAGGGATAAAAAAAACCAGCTAGGCTAGGAAAATATGTTCTTATATAACCAACTGAAGGACAATGGATATCCCTGAGAACAAGAATAATTTTTAAGATAAAAAACATCAGTATGTGAAAATAAAGACAGTTTTTAAGTATCATGACACCTGCATGGTAACCAAAGAGATTAAATGAGATCTGAATACTGTGGAGCACAGGTAACTTAGAAAAATTAAAAAGAACAAAGCATGAAAAAAATGTTTTACTACTATCTTGAAAAGGAGAAAGAGCAATATTGATAGAGAATGTGAAAAAAATACAAATAATGGAGAACTACAGCAGTTTGATAATTAAGAAAAAACATAATAGGAAACTATTATGGAAGATCCAAATAATTAGTAAATAACTAACATAATACAGATTATGAAAGAATTTGAAATTAGAATATATTTATATGTATTAAATAAACCAGAAAAGAATATCAGGTGAAATAGCAAAAAAAAATGCAATACAAGACATTCTAATTAATGCAACATACTAAGAAAAAGACAAAAAAGAAACAAAAACAAAAACACAAGAGAACCCAAAAAAAACCTTGAGTCACTTTGTAATGAAAAGAAATCAATGTAACTTGGAGCTGAGATGAAGAGCCGTAAAACCAACCATCATGACCTACTAGGACTTAAGAGGATATTTAAAGAAAATAAAATAATGTTAGGAAACAAGAAGCCAAATAAATTTAAGAAACATGCACGTATGACATGAAGAAAAACAGAAATTTATTAATTAATTTGTGAGTAGGGTTTCAATATAAATTCTTGGCAAAAACACTTGGCTTCAGTATTTCTAACTTTAGATCAGGTACATAATTGTGGTATACTCAAGCCCTTCTACAGTCAACAAAAAAGACAGTAGTAGGCAGTTCCCTCAGACTCTCTAAAAAACTTTCTCGAGATGTTTCTTTCCAATACCAGGAGCACAATTCTTTGTTAATGGAGGGGTATAATGGGTAAATAAAACATTTTAAATAAAATGGCCCAATAGTCTAAACAAGACAGCTGAAACTATATATACTTAATTGCATTTAGGAAAGCAGAGGATAGGCAAGAAAAACACACTAGTTATACACAAATAATTTCAATATGTGTCTCTCTGAGGACTTGATGTATAGTGTTTAGAATGATCTTCAGTTTCAAAACAGTATGTGTGAGACACTATGTTTGAAGAATCTGTACATCTCTGATGATGTGTGGAGAATCTATGAGAGTGTATGTCTGAGTAAATGTTTCCCTTCCTTTGAAGAGTATTCTGCTCCCTTTGAAGTCAGTGGCAATTCAGTAGAAATTGAATAATCCCTTTGCAAATAAATAACAAGAATATCAAGAAAATAATAAAATTACATAATAGTAAATACCATTAGATAAGAATTTCCAAGAAAGGCACCTGTGTAATGTGCAGAAATTTATTCCATGAAAATACTGTAAGTATAATAATCTTTAAAGCATAATAAATGGTCACCATTTATATACTGCAAAAGTAGTAAATACAGATAGCAAAAAATCTGTAACTGGCTATGAATGAAATGTATTTTAAAGAGGAACTATAGTAAAAGAACACTATTCTGTTGGAATTCTGACTATATTCTATCTCAGAGATAATAACGCTCATACTTTAAAGGGGATTATCCCGGTTTCTTTGAAGCATCACATGATCTTCACATTTCATAGTGAAAAAGGCTCATATAAGTAGGAAGTAGTACAGAAGAAGGTCATTAGCATAATGAAGAAAATTTGAGATCTTAGCTCCTGATAATGGTTAGAGAAAACATTACAGATCTCTACCTAACATGAATACAATTAAGAACAGACTGAAGCTACAGAAACGTCTGATTTGTAACAAACAGTCCAGACTGAAACAGGAAAACATAATAAAATGGAGGCAGGATTCTATTAGGCTGTAGTATGAGGAGGAATAGAGGGGAACCAACCTTTCTCAGATAAACCTTGCCAGTTTCATTATGCCCTGCTAATAGTAAGTTAATGCAAATATCAGATTATTAAGCACAGATACAATCCAGAATTAGAGAAGAAGAAAAAGAAAATGCTTTATTTCATCATTTTTTCCCCCTATAGCAGAAAAAGTCCTTGGTCCCATGTTATGGAATTATTCCAGTGCGGGGCAATGTAGAAAACCTTCTAGGGTATTCTCCAACTGTTTTGTTAGTAACCACAGAAAGCTGTGCTATCAGTTTGCTGATAGACATATGCTACCAACAACATTTCAGTCCTACACTTAGCTCATGCACAATCCATATGAATATTTAGAAGGGTAATATGTACACACAGCCAATCATAAGAAAATAATCAGCTTTATTCCAGGTCTATCTTCAGGTATTTTATTAGCAGATTTTCATTGAAGTCTTCAACTAACAAGCACAGCCAAAGTTAGTGACCCTTTGGTACACTGTTTTTCTCTTCCACAAAAAACAAGAGAAAATAATCAGGATCCATAAAAACCAGACAATGTAGCAGGAAAATGAGATGTTTAAATTAATCAGAATAAATTAACCCAAATGGATAATGGTAACATTACAAATAAGTAGTGATATTTCTCACCTTTCTTTTGAGAACTTTAAAATGTCCAGACTAAATGTAAATAATTTTCCTAGAGGTGTGATTTAAATTTTTAATTTATACCTATAGATGGTGAAAGAGATACTCCTTTTTTTTTTTTCATTTTTTGACAAGCATGTCATTTAGTAACGATTGATTCTCGTTTTCCACATTCATGGCACTGTTGGCCTTTAAATACAGTATTTGTGCAAACAGATATCTTACTTCCATCTTTCATCAGCCTTGCACTTGTGATGGTAATTGACAAAACAATGACTCAAGCCATATGTCTGCTCTAAGTTTTACATACACACACACACAAATACATGTATCTGTACCTACAACCACACATACACACACATAACCCCCACTGACATGTCCAAAGCATGGCGTATACCAAGCTACCTAGTCACCTTGAGAGCACAGCAATTTTTAACAAGTTGGGCACATCCCTATCTTAAATTAAGTTTAAAAACCTCTTTAACACACTCACATTCTTGTAACAAAGGCAGAGAAGCACACAAATGTTTATACTCAGAAAATATATAAGGTAAAAAAAACCCACCCAAGTATAGTCTTGATACAACTTGAAGTCTGGTTTGTCTCAGAAAAGCTGTATTTGGTCTAAAGGATCATTTTCTTTATGACTACCAGTCTTGCTAAAAAATATAAAATAAGGAAATAAAAAGTGTGTGTCTCTTTCAGGTCCCAGGGAATAGTAGGTGATATGCTTTTTTTTTTCCACAATCACCTTCACTTTAATTTAGATAAACCACAAAACAGTTCCTAGTCCTTTCAGAATTAATTTTGAAAAATACAAAATATTTTAGAGCACAAGACAGGGAAAATTATTCAAAAACTTCTCAATGCCGTCCTAACAGTTGTTTACAGAAACCCCCTTCATCATCTCATCCTTAGGATTTTTTTCTTTTATATGTGATATATTTCATTCATTACAGAGCTGAAATCTACACAAGGTTACCTCAAAGCTGGACAGTCCTGGACAGTCTCTGTTTTCTGAGGAACTTTTGCTATCAGGGGACAGAAACAAGCCCTTTTGAACAGTTCAGATGATACAGTTAACATAAGTGAATTATTCCCTGTAACGGATGAAATCTATTTCTTAGCCTTCATAAATTATTTTTATTTAAAATTAATTTAGTTTACAAAGGATAAACTAGTCAGAAAATAAAAGCCAGATAATCACACTGGGTTCAAGAAGACTACTTCTAGAAACTATTTGGTGGTATTGACTGATCGTGTTATTAAGGCTGTTAATTAACTGCAAATATTCTGCTTGATTTAAAAGTTTTAAAGTGAAGGATATGTAAATATTTTCAGGGCTTCCTAAGTGCCTCTCTACTAGTTTAGTCTAATGTAAATTACAAATGATTACAACAGAAACATTGTGTATGCACAAGGCTTCATTATCTTCCCATCCAAGCAATTAAATAGCAACATAAACATATACAGCAGTATATAAAATAAAACCAGCAAGTATTTCTTCTGGAATATTATGCCTATGGTTTTTTCAAATTGTTTCTCAAAACGATAAACATTTTACCTTTGGTTTTTTATATTTACAATTTACCCAATATCAAAGAATGATCAGACTGAAAATAAAATAATGAGTATACAATCAAACCTTTGAAATACTTGACAAAAGGAATTGAATAAATATCCATTTGTAATTTGAGATTTTTTCCTCATTAGCTTATACCAATTTCTTAAAATAAAGAAGAGGGATCAATTAAATCTGTGCACAAGAACCTCTCAGGAGTATTACACTTTCCATGCTGAACATGCCCACTTAGATGTCCCATCCTCCAACTTAAAGCTACAGTCTTTAAATGTAAGTCACTTGCTAGAAACCCATTTCTAGCTGGGTTTTTAAACCACTCAAAAACCCTTCTCATCACCTTTTAGCACACAGGTTTATTTTTGTCTTTCCTAGCTACCTACTATTGTCCTCACACTGACCCGCTACACAAGGTTACCTCCCCACTGCTCTCCCTCACTGCACAGCCACACACTATGTGGGAGGACAGACCACAGCCACGGGTATGCACGCAAGTTGTACATACAGTCCACCCAGCTGAAGAGCCCTTCATGACAAACTGTTTTGTCCACCCTGGCTGCCCCAACAGCTGCAGCTCTGCTCTCCTTTTTTCTGTGAGGAATCACTATTGCTGACCCAGGCAGGCAGATGTGAGGTCTCAGCAGACATAGGCTACAGTCCAAGGAAAGAGGGATGCTGTGGCCTGAAAGCATCATTACTGGCATTTGAGTAACTAACTAGACAAAGATTTTCTTTCACACAGCAAGGCTGCCTTTTGCTGGAGAGTTTCTCACCCAGTGATGCATTTCTCAGTCTCTTCTACTGCTATGGGGGTATGTGGTCTTTAGCGCCCTGAAGATTAGGTATTAGCAGGACCGATGGGATTAATGAGCATGAGGAGGCAGGAGCAAGGGGGCAGAATCTTCTGAGAAAGGTGAATTCTACATAAAGGACAAGAGGCACTTTACTACCGACTATACAAAATAAATTGGTTCCATCTTAAAGATGTATCATACATCTATACATACATATCCCCGGGAATTGGTATTGCACATTGTTTTTGCCTTATGCCAAGGTAAAACTTTTACCCTCTATTATTGGAGAATATTTATTTTATGATTTTGGCCTTTTGCAAGACAGATGCAAAATTATATGCCATGTTCCAGATAAAAAAATCCCCACACAATCACCCCCAAAAAACCCGCAAGAAACACACAAACCCCAAAAACATAAAATTCCATTTTATTTCACTCAAAATTCAAAACTTTCCAAAGAATATTACTACTCGCTCTTTGCAAATGTACTCAAGATGTCAGATTGCTGACCCAACTGCACAACGGCAGTGCAAAGCACCTCAAGCAGTCAAGAAACAGCCTTTGTCTTTTTGAACAATGTGACCATTAAGTCTGCTGATTTAGCAGCCTTTGCTGCAGCTTGTGGAAGGCAATGGCTCCTTTCCTATGGGACGATGTGCACAACTGCAGAAATGGATCTTATTACAACATGCCATTGAGTACTTTTGGCCCATGTTTCAAATCAAAGAAAGACCCAGTACTTAAGTACCCTGTACTTGAGGCAGGCAGAGAAGCTCTTGGTAGATATGGTAAGAGTTTCCAGAAATTCAGGTAAAGCTGAAGATAACATAAACATACTGTGAAGCTCTGTACCCAATAAAGTTTTTATATAATTATAAAATAAAACAATTTAAACACAGACTCTGATAAATCTCCAGCAAATATAAAACCTTTCTTTACCTTTCCAGATCACATCATTCCATTCAATAAAAAGTCCAATTTGTAGTACATAGATGGTGTACACAGCCAGACCCACTCTGAGCATTATTTTCTAATGCGTAATTGATTATTTTTCAATAAATCATCATTCTTTTTAGTTAGAAAGAATTGCGGACTGGAAAAAAACTTGTGTTGTGGAAACAGACCAAAACTGGGACTTTGGAAAATTTGCAAACACATCTCTCAGTGGGATTTTGTCACCATGATCACAGCAGTATGCAGTAAATGGCTTCTCTTTAGCTGACTTGCACAGGCTTCAGGATGACATTATTAGTATTAAATGGCACCTTTGTAAACTAGCAATTTATGTTCTACATCTTCTGTTGTTTTGCTGAGATTTTAAATGGGAAAGTGCAACCAGGTTTAGGATCTCTGTAAATAGGAAAAGTTTTATTGAGACTTTGAAATTATAGTTCTCAGAAGTCAAACAGAAGTGCTTGTGTCAGGCACAGTTTGAAATCTTAACTGCTAATGGCAAGATATATTTTTAAATTCACTTGGAATGTGAAAGGCTGTGAGGGGTAAAGTTCGGCGTGTACACACAGCTGATGAAGAATCATTTGAGACACACACATACCTGGGGCTGGCAGAAAATTTTATGTGATAAAGATGGTACCTTAGGTCAGAGGTAACTAAAAAGTGAATTTCATATTCTTCAGGGACATTCTCCTTCTAGCGAATAAAGGGCAAATAGCCATCCTCTTGTTCCATTCCTCCCTGCAGGCTTCAGTGAAGTTGACCATAAGGTAAGGCTGTACTTCATGACAAGTACAGCCAGGTTCCTGGGAAACTGCTTAAAACGCCTCGTATTTGTGATCTCCCTCATATGCAACTATTTCTTTCATCCCTTCTGAAAAATAAAGGTTGCTTGCAGAAGAAATACTGTCATATAGTCTTAAGTACTAGTAATAGGCAAATAACACTCTCCTACCTACTCAATACAACTATGGTGCCACCAAACTGGTCCAACTGCTTTGAAGAAAATCAGGTCACTGGTGAAGAATAAGCATCCAAAACTTAAAATTAATCCTTTTCCTCCCCCATAAAAAAAACCAACCCAACCAACAATAAAATTTTCTTGAATTAAAAGATCAGAGAGGTAAGTGGTATTCAGACCTTAGTCCAAATGTACCTTTGAGGTTTTTGCCAGAGCTCAGCATTCACATATTATTTTTAAAGTGATTTGTACTTCCTCTCAACTAAGAGATTTTACTCATTTATAAGAATCTTATCTGGTATTAACTTCCCATGCTTCAGTTACAGAACTGTAGTAAACCTGGAGATACTGGGAGTATTTGAGAACCCAGGAAACTCCCTAATAAATATGTAAAGCTACAAAATTAAATATGAAGCTTGACTAAGCTACCTTATTAAATGTAAGTTCTACAGTGTATAGTATCAAGCTCAAGTTCTTTGCTGCCATCTTTATGTTGGGATTTCCACACTGGGATTCAGAACAAATGAAGTTTCCTGAAGCACGAGGTAAGGGCTGAAATCAATTACTTCACTTTTTAAGGCAAAGTAATTCTCTTTGGAGAGCTGCAGTCTTTGCCTGTGATGCAAATATAAAGTTTTCGAGAGCATCAGCATGCCTCAGAGTATCAGGGAATTAAGGGCAATGAGTTTTAGTATCTTCTGGCATAAAGAAATATAATACGTATGTATTATAAAGAAAAGCTTCAAGTAGAAAACTCCTATTCCACTACACACGTTTCTCCTTCTAGAAAGAACACAGGAGAACAAACAACATATGATTTGACATGCAACATAAAGACATGTGATGCTACCCTGACACAATAAAAAGTAAAATAAATTAGAAAGGTTGAAAATAATCAGGTTTTCTTGGTTGGCTGGCTGATTAGATTATCTCCCCACCCCGGCCCTGCTTTCAGCTATATTTCTACTTTTTTATCTTAAAATGAAAAGGGTATTTGTATACCTAGGAATTCACCTACTTACTTTAACTATGAATGTTACTTAGCACCCTTGTCCTGACTATGTCCTTAGTTCCTGAACAAAAATATGCTTGCGCCCAAGCTGTAATCATATTGTTTTTATTACAACAGAAAAGATGAAAAGGCAAGAAAGGGACTAAATCAACATTCATGATTTCACTGGAAGTTGAAGAAGGAACAAGAGGTGAACTGAGAAGGTTATGTGTCTTCAACAAGGTCTTCAAGAAGGCAGTCTAAGAAGCTACATATAATTTCTGTAACTTACAGCCTTACTTCAAAAGAAAATATATTGTAATTCATGTTTCTTTGGTTTTTTTTGGAAAAAGATATTCATAAAAGTTTCATGAAATCCAACCAGAAAATTTGCAGACACAGACACAAGCTAAACCAACATAATATGAAGACTTCACCACCTTTCTACACAACGACAAATTCCACTGTTTCCAATAGGTCTGCTTTGTTTGAGTATTGCTTAGAAAAAACTACCACTAGGAGTCTGTAACCACATATCAGCAAACAAAAGAGCACTTCTGCCTATGCTGAAAAACAATATCTGAGCTGGAACAAAGGTCAAGGGAACTGCATATGCAAATAGAAGAAAAGGATAATAACATGAAAGGCAGGTAAGGATTAAAGCATAAACAAACAAAAGTAATAAAGGAGAAAGGTCTCTGCCTAAAAAACTTCTTTGGATGTAAGTTCTATTTAGTTTGGGGGGATTTGTGGGGCTAGGCTGCAGTAAGAACACCACATCTGTCAGTTATTGTACAGATAAAGTACAAGACAGTTGATGAACAATGAAGGGTGATTTGCCACATTCTGCACTTGGGTATCTTGCTAACACGTAAAAAATCCACTGGCTATCATGTACCCCAACCCATCACACAAGTCACAGGAAAATATACATACACCCAGGCAATATATAGGGCTATTTGCACATGACTCTATGTATTCCAGATCCTAATGTCTCAGGACATCAAAGGAAAGGACAAGAAAATAAAGTTTTAAAAAACTAAAATTTCATGCAGTCTCTTGTTTGCCCCTCCTTCAGGCTGAGAAACAGAAAGATCTTGAAGAGGATCTGGCCAAAGGAGTAATAAAGAAGTAAACAGGAATTTCAAAATCAGATGGTTAAGGAATTACATCATAGGCATTAAGGGGAAAAGGATTAAAAGTTTAGGCTACACTGTCCTGATCTATGTATGGTTTAGACTGTCTATCTAATTAAAATGCAGAAGGTCCTGATCTATGACAGCTGGATTTAGTTTAAAGGGCTGAATGCAGAGTGAATTGGCTGTTTAATAAGCATCTTTGACTGACACAATAATTCAGACCTATATCATAGCAAAAGGCCAATCACAGATGGATCAACGCCATTTAACCCGTTCTTATTTTCACTTCCACCTCTTCTGACTGCATTTTGAAAGGAAGGACAAAATCAAACACCATAAAGCCTGCTTTTTCTCTGGATTTTTTAGAAAGTTAGTTTCCTCAACAGCATGTTCTTTTGCAGGTTCTGATTCTTCCTTAAGCCAGTTAAGAGTAACCAGTCCTATTCTTCTTTTATTTCTCCCCAGACCAAAACACTGTCTAGATGACCTGCTCTACCTCCAGAGTCATCACAAAATTGATGCATTTTTCCATGGAAACACCTAGGATGAAAAACATAGCTGAAACATCGCTTCCACAAGGAGTCATAGTATCACTCAATCACAGTATCATTTAAGCTGAAAAGACCTCTAAGGTCATCAAGTCCAACCACAAGCGTAACACTGCAAAATCCACCACTAAACCACATCCTGAGGTGCCACATCCACATGTCTTTTAAATACCTCCAGGGACTGTGACTTAACCACCCTGGGCTGAGTCACTGTTTCCCTGGGCAGCCTGTTTCAATGTTTGACAATCCCTTCACTGAAGAAATTTTTCCTAATATCTAATCTTAACCTCCCCTGGAGCAACTCCCATCTAGTCACTTGTTATATGGGAAAAGAGATCAACCTCTACCATGCTACAACTCCATTTCAGGTAGTTGTAGAGAACAGTAAGGTCTCCCTTTGAGCCTCCTTTGCTCCAGGCTGAACAGCCCCAGCTCCCTCAGCCATTCCTCACCAGATCTGTGCTCCAGACCTTTCCACCAGCTCCACTGCCCTTCTCTGGACACACTCCAGCACCTCAATGTCTTTCTTGTAGTGACGGGCCCAGAACTGAGCACAGGATTCAAGGTGCAGTCTTACCAGTGCTGAGTACAGGAGAACAATCACTGCTACACTATTTTTAATACAGGCCAGGATGCCACTGTCCTTCTTGGCCACCTAGACACACTGCTGGCTCATGTTCAGCTGGATGGTGATCAGCAACCCCAACTCCTTTTCAGATAGGACGCTTTCCAGCTACTCTTCCTCAAACCTGTAGTGCTGCTCAGGGTTGTTGTTAAACAAGTGCAGGACCTGGCACTTCACAGTTAACCTCATACAATTAGGACTTGTTTGCTTTTCAGGACTGCCTCTCAAGGAACTCTCTCAACAACTCTCTGAAGCAGGCCAAAGTCCGCCCTCTGAAAGTCCAATACAGCAGTTCTGCTGACCTCTCTCCTTACTTCTCCAGGAACTGAAAATTCTTACAATTTTGTGAGCTCTGTGCCAAAGATGACCTCCAACCATCACATCAACCACCAGTCCTCTCTTCAAAAATAACAGGTCCAGCAAGGTGGAGAGAGGACAGGGAATCCTCTGTATCATGCATCCTGTTAGACATGTCCTAGGGAAGACAGGGTGTAATTCCAGTAGTCTACCTCTCTCTAGTTCTCCCTTATATTCCTCATCCTGCTCAACTCCTCTGTCACTAAAGTGGAGGAGTTCTCCCACCTGGGCACACCTCCAGCTGGCTCATTACTGCCAGCTGGTACTGGTGTCAAAGCTTGGTCTGGGCAGCTGTCAGTTCTGGTAGGCGCAGAGCTTAAAAGAGGCCATGGTTTTCTTCAAGGTGGGTATCATTGCTTCTCAGTGAAGCTGGGAGAGCTTCATCACCTTTCCTGTGCCCTTGCATGCAAACTGCCATGCCAGGGCCATGCCCAGTTTGCCATCCTGGTTGCTGGAGCATCTTAAGGGCTTCTTTTATATATGTGGAGGGATTGGCTGCTGTTGCTTCTGGCCCTACCCAGGTCCCATCAACTGCTGTGGCATGAGCCATGAGCTCCTGGTGGCTCTCTCAGCTCCCCTGAGGCTCTGTTGCAGAGATGGATAGCTAGCTAGCTAGCTCACTTGGCACTGACAAACATGTTAATTTATCTGAACAGTCAGGGTGAATGAGATTGTCCCCGTAAGTCCTGCCTTTACCTACTTGCTGATGTTACTGATTTTTTTTACCCTAATACTTCTGCTGCTAGCACCACATTGTTTTATGCACCTGTTTCAGGAACAGAACTAACACACCTCCCAAGCTGCTAATAAGCCCTCATCATCTCCTCTAAAGTCATTCATTCCTTCCGAGATTAATTCTCATGAACTAGTAGTCCTCCTTGCCCATGCTGCGCACATTCTGCTGCCAGTTACAAGCTCTGGGGAAGTCACATAAACCACTAGGGTTACTGCTGCTTCTTCCAAATGCCTTGGCTTTCAAACACATTATCTTGGCTTGCACTTTCCATAGCAGGCACAGCTCCATTTAGTAACTCTTTAATTTAATTTTTATTTTGTTAGGCTCTGATTTTGAGCTCAATATTTCTTTCCAAATCAGATCTCCATCTTAATATTGCTTTGCACGCTGTTTTGTCAGAGAGACTGGCATCACCAATAGCTGCTGGAACTCACCTTAACATAAAGTGCCCTGGCCTAGGGAATGAGGTAACTTTAACTGTAGCCATGAGAAACTACGAACAAAATAACTGAAGAAAAAATTCCTTAGGGATTTAAAGCAGTAAAAGGAAGAGCAGAAGTATGTTGCACATGCAAGAAAAAATGGTGAGTCCTGCTTTTAAGGTATTTATCCAGAGATACAAAAGAATATGCTTGACAGAGGATGACAATTGCAAATAGCCTGTGGATAATTCAGAGCTAAACACTCAAAGGAAAGGCAACACACTCTTTGATTGCCTCTTTACATCTGAGCAATGTTCTCTATTTTCCACCATGAGTATTGCAAAATTACATATAATTTTATTACATTCACTATTTTAATATAAAAACAACTTAGTTATTTTAATATTTAGCAATTATGTGTTACAGTTTCCTTTCCCTGTAACACATTAATTAACAGCAGCCAAGCAAATTTGCTGTTAAAGTACACCTTACAGTGTTTACTTTTTTTTAGAGATATTTGGCCTGGTACCAGTGCAAGCACAGCAGAGAATTGAGCAAATTCCAGAAGGTATAACAAAAGCCATATTTACTTGTAGGACTGCTCTCCAGACCTAGCAATCACAATGGGTAAATGTAGATTTAACCTCTGAAGTATTAAAAGTAAACAGTCCAAGGAACTAGAGACAGCCAAACCAGCATCCAGCATTAACAGCCTGTGGCCACTCAGCTTCTACAACGCAAATGTAACACTGCACTTTCTTCCACCTACAGTGTATTTGGGACTACTTCAATGCACAATAAAACTGCAGTATCTAGAACAGTAATTTCACATGTGTGTTTCTTAGATTTTTCAGCAAAATGTTCAGATTTTCTTCACCAGGCTTTACTTGTAACCCATAAAGTCAGCTTTCACGGACCTTTCTGCATCCTGATGAAACACTCACACCGCAAAACTTCTCACAGTGTATCTTTACCTACATCTACTTCCAAAAACGTTGAGCATTATTTGGCATTCATTCACAGTGAAATTCCAACACGTGCAAGATGTGTGCAAACTTCTGAGACATCTCACACCATTTATCAGGTAATAATCACAGAATCACAAAATCACAGATTTGTTAGGATTGGAAGCGACCTCTGTAGATCATCTGGTCCACCCCCACTGTCAACACAGGGTCACCTAGAGCAGGTTACACAGAAACACATCCAGGTGGGGTGTGAATATCTCCAGGAAGGGAGACCACCTGATGCCCCTGATCAGCCTGTTCCAGTGATCTGCCACTCTCAATGTAAAGAAGTTCTTCTTCATGTTGAGGTGGAACTCCTCGTGTTTTAATTTATGGCCATTGTTCCTTGCCCTGCCGCTGGGCACCACTGAAAAGAGTCTAGCACCATCCTCTTGGCACCTGCCTTGAGATATTTATATGCACTGATGAGATCCTCTCTCAGTCTTCTCTAGGCTCAGCTCCTGCAGTCTCTCCTCATAAAAGAGATGCTCCAGAACCCTCATTATCTTTGTGGCCTCTGCCGAACCCTCTCCAGTAGCTCCTTGTCTTTCTTGTACTGAGGAGCCCAGAACTGGACACAACAGGGCTGAGTAGAGAAGGAGGATCACCTCCTTTGACCTGTTGGCCAGACTCTTCCTAATGCACCCTAAGAATACCACTGGCTCTCCCGGCCACAAGTTTTCATAAAAGGGGCTTATACACTAAAGTAGCTTTCTCATTTATGACTAGGTTAGGATAGCTACCCTTTGGATACCTTAAGCATCTTGAAACTCACTCTGCTTGATGGCCACATAACCATTACATGTCAAAACTCTTACACAAGGTTTGTATCAGATCTGTAAAATGTAGCTACAGCTGAGAGACAAAAAAATCTCTTTTTCGTTCCATAACATAGTGAAAGTTACATGAAAGTCTGAGATACAACTGCAGAGAGGCCAGACCATTGTATCACTGGGGAGTAATTGCAAAGAATGACTGGCAGCTATAGCCAGTCCTGAGTAAAGAGCAAAACAGTTCATTAGGTATTTTCCTAAAAACAGAATTGACATAAATTCTTTGGTATTTAAATACTATCTGGGATATGTTTGAAATGCAGTTGAGATAACCGAGACCATTAAGTATTCAAGATAAGGATAACTTAATTTTGTAGAAATAGAAGTGATAAACTTAAGGAACCCTCTGAATTTTGTATTGGTCCAAAACGTGGATTTATTTATTTTTTTCAAATAAATCAATGTAATTGGAGAGTTTTTTAAAGTCTCATCAAAACTGTTCTTAAATAAACCATTCTTCTGCAGCACTGAAAATTCAAACATTCACAAGTAGTATTAGACTTACTAAAATTTTCTTAGGAGACAGGAGAAGCTGTACCCTCATTCCAATGTCATTTAATCATCTCAGTCTGATTGTGAAACCAACTACAGAGCCTTTCATTTATTAAAGCAAATGCAAAAATCAAACTGCAAAACAATGAGAAGAAAATTGGATTTTTGGAATCCCTTTGGTTTAAGTAATCAAAAGCTATACTAGTAAAGGCAGCGCAACCATTTTCCTCACAATATTTTACATAGTAATATTGAAACAGGCATATCTAATTTGTGAATGTTGTAGCTTTACACATTGAAGCTGCCTGAATTTGCTCAGATGCTGGGTTTTGAATGCAATATTGCTGCATCCATTTAGTTTATTTCTGTCTTTCCTAAGGCAAACCATCCAGTACAAGAGATATTTCTTGATTTACTAGTACCTTTCTGGATGAATAGTTCCACTGATGAAGGATCAAGCTCTATTCCTAGACAAGGATTTTAAGGTATTTTGTTTAAATAGGAGAAACAAAAGGAAATAGTGCATTTGTTTCTTACTGAAAAACAGAATATGAGACACAGAACCCCAGGTCATTACAGGAATGACTTAGATGCTTCTATTTTTGAATGTGCTTACAAATATTTGTTCAGGCACCAAATTCTGTCCTAACTGCTTAAGCACTCAAGTTTTCATAAAAGGGACTTATGTACTAAATTAGCTTTCTCATGCATGACTATCTCAGCCTAACTACCATTCAAATGCCTTAAGCATCTTGAAGCTCACTCTGCTAGATGGCCACATAACCGTTAAGTGTCAAAACTCTTACACAACTTTTTCATCAGGTCTGTGAAATGCAGGTGGGAATGCTGTATCTAAGACATAAAAATAAAATCTGTTTTTTGCTTCATAACATGAAAATTTGAGATACAATTGCAAGGAGGACAGACTAGTGCATCTTGTCCCTTTTTTTTTTTTTTTTTTTTTTGTAAAAGCAGAATTCTCACCAACACAGTTTTATCAGGAAGACAAAGAACTGAAGTAAAACCCATGAGAATTTCTACCATTCCCAAATTCCTTTTGATGCACATGATATGTCTAAAATCTAAGCACGGGAATAAAAATGAAAGCATAGATGCCCATACACAATTGGTATCCCATGTGCATTTATCTACTATGCTTTAAATACATCCAGACAGATAAAAATGAGAGTACTAACAATAATATATTGTAGTCAGTGAAAAATTGAGAAAGAATAAAGAGAGACTAAGGAATACAGTGTGTTTCCATGATATTTCCCATTAAGTCTTTTTCCACTATGTTTATTAAGGAATTTTCAAATACTATTGGATGTAGAAAATATTGTCTTGTGTAATAGCAATAAATAATTCACATGGATAAAACCAGAACTTTAGCAAAACCCTTTCCCTAATTTATATATATATATTTCTCAAATTTAAAAATGCATCTTTCTGTATTTAATCCACAGAAGATCTACTGCAAATGCAGCCAACATAAAATGACATGTTTTAAGAACAGCACTACCAAACACTATGACTAAATTTGTGATTTTTGGAAGCATGAATCCCATACAAAATTGAAACAACAAACTATAGCTCCATCAGCACACTCTTCATCATGTTCCTTGGATACAATTACATTCAACGTACTCATAAGAGAATAAATAACTGTGATTCTCATTTATGTATTCAAAACATTTATCATTTTAAAGAACATGATCACTTAGAGAAAAATAAACAGTCACCTTTTTTCTTTTTTTTTTTTTTTTTAAGTCCATCAGGCCTTTATTTACCATGAGGATCTTTCATATGATGCTAGAAGACAATGTACTAAAGAATCCTTGGCATTCCTTTATGGCCAGTCCCAGACTCTGTGCAAAATTTCTGCTATATGAAATGGAAAGCTTTGAGCCATTGTATAACTGATTGACTCAGAGGGTCTTTTCAGTGGTACCATCACTGAAAGTCATAATAAAAAAATACAGAGATTACTTTGGGGATGAGGGAGCTCTATCTCTATTTATTTTACCACAGCATATTGAAGTTATGATCTTTTTAGGTGTTTATATCACCTAGATAATGCAGCTAACAACATTATGTGACCACCGGTTGCCACAAGAGAAGCTTGAACTAAATATTCTAGCATCCAGCATTTTAATCACTGAGAAACTTGATGGCAAACACTGCGCTAATAACACTAATTGTATAAAGTAGGTAAGAGGCTAATTAAGCTTAACTGATTGGTACTTCTTTATGTCCTAAATATATATTTTTATTAGATACCAGTCTACTTGATAGGAGCCTGTTGAAGTTAATCACGTAAGATAAGTTTGGCCATCTGCAATGAAGCACCAAACAAGTATCAGCAAATCTTCAGTTTTCATTAAGCTATGGCAGAGAATTTCACCTGAAGTCAGTCTTTTGTTCCAGCTTCAGATTTGGCCTGCTGTCAATATCTGCAAACCAAACTTGCATGGCTTGTACAATACAGCATTTGATAATTTAGCATTAAATTAAGGTACTTAATACTTGACAGACTTGGGCACATAAAATGAAAAATGAGGTTTTCACAATAGCCAAAAAGACAAAAGATGAAACCATGTACTACTCTGGATATTACATGGTTCATTGTACTTTTCAGGTGTACAGCCACTAATAAAGAAAATAATTAAGAGGGAAGGGACATTCCAAACAAAACAGTCAATATTTATATAGATTAAGTCTAGGTGTGGAATACAAGACATTTTTGAGAAAGAGTAGAAGACTGGGAAAAAAAAAAGGTTATGCTAGGAAAGCTCTGGGAAACTCAAAACAGCACAGAGCACTGCTCTTTCGGCTATTTTATTAGGAGTAGGACACACTGAAGACAAACAACTTTGCTCTGAAAGTTTTAAATATCCCCAGGAGACACTGTTACTATTGACCACAGTCAAGTAGAATTAAACTTTTTGATAATTATAGACCTGGAAAACATGTGTCCAATCTAGCCCCATTGCCCTTAAGATGCCAGTCATCCCTTTCATTATGTTTGTCTCCACACCACTACAATCAAAATTAAAAATGCATTTATCTGTTTTTAATGACTAAGACCTCCCACATATGCTAAAAGAAACTCACTATTTAAACACCATACACGGAGACATGTAAAGGAATTGGTAAAATTACCTCATTTTGTAATTTCTTTTCCTCCTTCCTTCCTTCCTAGCAAGAAATTTATTTCTCTGTCTAGCAATGTACCAAGTTTAGTAATATCCTTGTGAACAATACTTTTCTTTCTTTGTTCTATGTGACACTGAGGACTGAGTATATTGTTGCATGGGGAACTGGAAATTCAATATATTTAGTATGTCTTGTACCAACAGCCTAGCACATAGAGGTTTGCTGTACCACTAATAGTTGACATTCTCACATATAAGACAGACGTTTATGATCTAACATAAGATTTGGACTTACAATTTCGTAATGAACACACTAGGATTTTTCTTTAAATTGTGTATATAGGATGAATCTGCTCATGGGAAAAGAATGCTCTGTATCCCTGATACTGCTTCAGTCTAGAACTGTTACAGCCGTTTTGTGGATGGCTTACAGCTGCATTAGAGCTCAAAATTGTATGACTGAAAGCCCAGCATTTAAGTTGTCACAAAAAGCTGACAATCATAAGGATGTGGGCATAGTAGCCTTAAATAACAGAAAACAAATATCCCAAAATAGTGTACTGTTCTGATAAACATTTTTACATCTGAACATTTTAAGTAAATGAACAGATCTACAAATAATGTATAGGTATAAGAAGTGTTTGAGTTTTGTTGGTGATTTTTAAGTCTGTTTCTGCTTATTTTAGCTGCATTCCTTTTCCCCTTTTGCTAACCCCTCTCTGAAAAAGAGTATGGTACTGCTTAATTTTTAGCAGAAAGTTTAACAACTGTGAGTTGGAAATATCTGAGACTAACTACTTCTGACTGTTGTGGTTTTTTTTTTTTTTCTTTAAATTGCATTCAGTTAAACTGGAACAAGTATGAAAATCAATCTTATAGGAGAAAGAAAAGTAAGCAATGAAAATAAGCAAAAAATATATCTTCCACTTACCTAATTTGTTATTATGTATTCAGAAAACATTTAAAATGTATTTTTATATGCATGTTTTAATGAAATGCTCATCTTAGAGTTTCATCCAGGTAAGGTGTTTTGTGTTTTTTGGGTTTCTTTTAACCTTACAACACATGTTGTAAATATATCAAAGTTAATTAAAATTTGAATTCATCAGTTAACTACTTCTTAGCATGTCTTCATTTCACACACAGTAGTGTGTCTTTGCTTTCTCTACTGCCTTACACTGACATATTGAGATATTGTCTGGCTTTTAATTACAAACTGCACAAAAAAAAAAAAAAAAAAAAAAAAAAAAAAAGGAAGAGGAAGTTGTGTGTCCTCAAGGCTAAACTGTCATTTTGGATGGAATTATCCATCTGGCATTTAATTTTCACTTCTGACACAAGTCACAGCTTTTGTCAGAAAGAATTTTTGTTTGGATGTTAGCTTTTTATACACTGCAAGAGAAAGCTGTCTGATGCATTCCCTTAACCCAACAACATAGTCAGAAGCATTCTCATTGTGAGATGACTCAAAAAAATCAGCTATTTAGAAAGCATGAAGATCACACCAGAGGTTTCAGGAGTCTTTTTAGAGCTCCTTTCTTCCTAATTAATCTTCTCTTTCACAGACCTATCAGTGGATACCTATCAATGCTAGATCACTCTAATATTCCTAACAACCATTAGAAGACACTTCAGAATAAATGAAAGCAAAACAAATTTTCAGCCTACAGTAGGTGAGTACAAGAAGGTACATTCTTGCTGCACATGCACATTACTTACTGATGCTCTCCAGCACCACTAAAGGTAAGTATTTTCCAATTTTGCAGTGCATTTCAAATAAAAAAGTAGTACTGTTGAAGAGCAACACAGAAGACTCTTAACTGCTCTCTGCTACTGTTTTGAGAAGATTCAGCCTTAAACATGTTTAAAAGAGAACACTGAATCCACAGAATGACTGGACACCCTACAGCATGCCTGAAGCCTGGCCACATTTAATCTTCTATTGTGTACACGGTGTTAGGTCACTCTAGGAAACAGCCCAATCAATTGACTTCTTGTCAATCGTACCATGTGTCTCCAACAGGGTATGAGATAAAAGGTCTTAGGCTTATCTGCTCCGTGACAGAGTCAGCGCTACAGAGATGGAGACTTTTTACCAGGGCCTATAGTGAATGGACAAGGGGTAGGTGTTTTAAAATGAGTATATATTTAAATTACATATAAGTAAGAAATTATTTTACTGTGAAGACAGTGAGACACTGGAAAAGGTAGCCCAGAGAAGATGTGGATGTCCCATCTCTGGAAGTGTTCAAGGTCAGGCTGGATGGGGTTTTGAGCAAACAGATCTAGGGAAAGATACTGATGTCCATAGCAGGGTGTTGGAACTAGATGATCTTTAAAAGTCCCTTACAACTCAAACCACTCTATGGCTCTATGATTCTACACTTCACACTGCGCTAGGGAATAATGTGGACTCCACCTTTAAACTTGAACTTCTTGTTTCTACCCAGGGCTTCTGCAACATCTACTGAATGGCTGAATGTAGAATGGGATTTAACATGGACTGATCCCTGAATTTAAAATACAAAATACAAACACACTATAAAATATAAACACACAGACATATAAAGAAAACAAAACAGATAGGTACTGTGCCTTGTATTTCACCATACAGGAAACTTACAGAACAAATGCCAAATTTAGATCCTGTCCACTGAGTCGACTTCCCTTTCAATGAGAAGACCTAGACCACCTCATTTTCCCCTCCTGCCTTTTAAAGTTACTAACATTATATTACCAAATTTTTGGCATAATCAAGGCATAAAACTTGCAGATACAAACACACAGTCAACAATTCCATCAAATTCTCTAAAACTGATAGCTGCTGAGAAGCCATTTCACCAGAGAGGGGAAGCTCAAGCTGGCTGCAGCCCAGGGCAGCTGATCCTGAGATGGTGCCACAAAAGAATCTTCAGGCTTTTCACATAAATGAGAATATTTCACCTCACTGATAAGCTTGCAAAAGCTTTCAAGATGGAAAACTCTGATCTATACTCTTTCCTGAATGTTAATTTACATTGTTTATGCAGAGCTGAGCTATTCTATTTCAAACACTGACTAAATAGATCTTTGTCAATTTCTTTGTCTTCAATTGGCTTCAGACAACTTACAGGCTTTACAGGAATGACATTATTTAGTATTAATTATAATTATAATTATCATAATCATAATTAGCAATGCACTCTACAGAGGATAGATACATTTTACTTCAGTCCTGTATACCTTTAAGAAATAATGTTTCATTCCTAAACTGAAACCCAGTAAGGCAATGAAAATAATGCAGTTCCCACTGATCAATATATCTTCAATGGAGATAGGAAATTCTTCCTACAGTAGAGGCTAACATGAGGAAACTGAATGCCAATTATTTCACAGTATGTGACTGAGACTCTAAGTGAAAATTATAATTATAATAGACATAATAGCTTCTAGATAGTGGTACTCAATAACATCTCATTAATAGTATTGATACACTAATTCCAAAAAGAAACAATAACTACCCTAATGAAAAAAGGAACTTGACTTAATACTACAAGAAAAATACACTTGAAGATATATATAATCTTCATCATATCTGGAGAATCAGTTGAAATGTTTAGAATATGCTGATAGGAGACAATATGATGAACATTAAACATTTTTTTCACAGTCATCTAGCATATCTGCGCAGATAGTGATCATTAAAATCATAAATATTACATTAGAGAGTATGTGGTACAAATGGCCCATTGACTGTTAAAAATAATGAAAACTGGATAAGAAAACAGAATCATTCTTAATCTTTAAGAAAGAAAAAAAACGTGAATCCATGCAGACATGCAAATTAATCTCTACACATGATTCTTTTTTATTTTATGAATTTATGAATATGAGTTCAAGCGTGGGTACGGGAGAGAACAGTAGCTCTTCTCTCATCAAGTGATCCATTGTTTTTTCTTTATAAATGGAGGATAGGATACCAACTTGGAGCATTTATGATAAATGAATATTGATGGCTAAAACATACTTTATAGTTAATCAGCTCAGCAAAACTAAAAGAATACTGTTAAGATCTCAGAACCATTCCTCAAAAATGCAGAAGTGTTGGAGCTGAGACTGCGTGCTTTAGCATAATGCAATCTTTTGCCAATGCTTTGTGATACAGCTTTTAGTTATATAGTTACATACTTAGTTTTGCAATAAGAGTTTCTGAGGAATAGAAGACAAAGTGTAACATAGGAAATGTCAGTTTTCCCTAGCACCAATGATGTTGCTAGCCTTAGTGATAAATAAAAAAGTATTAAATTCAGCAGAATCATCATCACAGTTAGGCTTCGCAAACGAAGATTTGGGAAGGGCTCTACCCACGTTTGCTGCAAGCACGCTGATGGCTAAAAAGGCCAGTGTGAGATAGGCAAGTCCAGTTGCAAAAGGCATAGCAGAAAGTCTCCATAGGTGGTATTGGCGAGGCACTGTTCTTTCTGCGTTGTCTTTTCTCCTCAAGACTGATCCTGTGTGAGATCTCAAAGGAAGCAGCAGCGTTATGGGTGGTGTGTCTCCATGCCTTCCGACTGGAGGCCAGAGTGGACCACTGATGGTAGTCAATATGGCCAAGGCTGAGGTATTGTTCCAGGGAGTCCTTATAGCTCCTCTTCGGGGCTCCTCTCTTGCAGCAGCAAGTTCCCCCCAGAGAGCAATCTTGGGGAGGCAGTGATCCTCCATCCTGGAGATGTGCCCTGCCCAGCGCAGCTGTGTTCTCAGCAGCATGGCTCAATGCTGGTGACCTTTGCCTGTTCAAGAACAAACACATTTGTCACGTAATTAGTCAGTGGATGTTTAGGATTGTACAGAGGGAGCGCTGGTAGAAGTGCTCGAGGAGTCGCAGGTGGTGGCGGTGGATGACTCACAATTCCGACCCATATAAAGGAGTGGACACTACAGTGGCTTTGTAGACACTGATCTTTGTACTTTTCTTCAGGTGTTTATTGCGCCAGACTCTTTTATGGAGTTTTCCAAAAGCTCTG
>JAWWEU010000081.1:111738946-111757231 GCA_035583155.1 Acropternis orthonyx | reverse complement strand
CATCCTACCCGTGGACACACTTTGTCTGACCCTTCAGTTGAGACCTGACTAGCATGGGAGACCCTACCGGAGGCACATATCACCACCAGCATAGCTCACAACCTCATAAGGGCACGCAAGCTTCTCCCCTGTGACAAGGGGGCGTCTGTGCAGAAGATTCAGCAGAATGCGTAAATAGTAATGAGTAGCCTACTAGTGAAATGTAATGTATGATTTTTTTTTTTTCCCACTTACCTTCAAGGACTCAAAAAGTCTGAATGGGCAAACAAAAAGAAAATTCAAATTATAGTCAATGAAATATATATAAAACTGCCCATCCAAACCTTCAACTACTGATTGTGTCCTTTTTTCTAATCAACTTTCCCCCAAAAAATAATCTAAGCCAAACAAACCAATAAATTCTAGAATACATTCTGATTCTCACACTTACATATATATTGACAGTTATACAATAGCAAATCAGCTCATCTAGGAGGTAAAATAAAAAGCAGTAAATTGCAGGAATTAGCCTTCAGCAAACCTCACCTTTTCATCTGTGCTTTAACACCAGAAAGGAAAGATGTTCTAAGAACCCATGCTGAAGAATAATTCATACAGTTCTAGCAGCAGACTATCTGATGATACATAATTAATCTTTGATTAATTACTTTAATTTGGGCACTACAACTATTTTTGTAAAGACTGTAACATGCAGAAAGAGTTACACAAAGAGTTCTTTTTCAGTATGAATTGCAATAATTCTACTTATATCAACCTTGGATATATACTCTATCCAACTCTGACTAATTTTTAAGTGCCAATTGAGTTTGGTTTTATTTTTATCTTTCTTATATTGGAATTTTTATTCATGCTTCAAGTTAATTTCTGAGTTCATTGTTACAATTTGCTTTGTTATGAGGCTCTTGAATGTTGTTTGATCTTGCAGAATTTAAGAATCTAAGGCTCAAAGCAGATATTTAAATTGAGTCTCATATACTATCTCAACACTTCTGCATCATGAAAGATTTCAACAGCCTACTGTACAAATTGTACCAATAACTGAGTAGCTGAGTGCTACATAGTGCAATTTAAATGTCCACCTACATAGTAATGAATAAGTACAACATTTGCAGTAAAAACTTCCCCAATATTCATTTTACAGATCTGAAACCACTGGATTTATAGTAAGTCTTTTTATAGATGGCTTTCTACATTTTGGCTATGGTTCTTCAACAAATACATCCATTTCATTAGCAACTATGCATCAATATCTGAATCTTCTTCAAAATGCTTATCCTAACAGTATAGGCTGCCGGAGACATTTACTATGTCTTGCCTCACAGATGACATTCCCTAACTCTCATCACCATTTCTCTCTTTCCTCTGCCACTTGCAAAGTTTTATGAAGCTTTTGAGAAGATAGATTGTTGCTTTTTCTTTTTTGGTCACTAAATCTTTGCATCACTTTCTGTTTTCAGTAAAGCACTTAAAATTGTTTTGCACATTTTTTTTCTTCCTGGAAGCTGCAAAATTCAGGTCAGCTTTCTAGGACTTTTGGACATCTAGTTCAAATTGTAGCAAAAGCTGCTCACTCTCAAAACCTTGCATTCAGGGTCTTAACCATTGTATCATTCACTGAATTCACAGTCTCAAGGTTTTCTGTACAGTATATGTGTAGGGGGAAAAAATATTTAAAATGAAAGAGTTATAGTGAATGGAGTAACATCAGGCCAGTGTCAAGTCACTAGAGGGGTTCCACATGGCTCCACCTTAGGCCCAGTTCAACACCTTTATTAATGACTTGAACACAGGACTGGAAGGGATACTAAGTAAGTTTGCTAACACTAAACTGGGAAGAACTGTCTAGTCCCTCAGGGAAGAGATCCCCTGCAAATGAGAGAGATTGGCAATCACCAACTGTATGAATTTTAACAAGGGCAAGTGCCGGATTCTGCACCTGAGATGGGGCAGCCCTGGTTGTGTATAGGCTAGGGAACGAGAGGCTGGAGAGCAGCACTGCAGAAAGGGACCTGGGGGTCCTGGTTGATGCAAGTTGAATATGAGTCAGCAGTGCCCTGGCAGCGAGGAGGGCCAACCGTGTCCTGGGGGCATCAGGCAAAGCATCACCAGTCGAGGGACAGGATTGTCCTGCTCTGTTCTGCACTAGGGTGGCCTCACCTTGAATATTGTGGGCAGTTTTGGGCACCACAATATTAAAAAAAACATTAATCTCTCAAAGAACGTCCAAAGGAGGTCTACAAGGATGGTGAAGGCTGTGGAGGGGAAGCTGTATGAGGAGCAGCTATGACCGCTTTGTTTGTTCAGCCTGGAGGAGAGAAGACTGAGGGGAGACCTCACTGCAGTCTGCAGCTACGTCACAAGGGGAAGCAGAGGGGCAGGCACTGATCTCTTCACTCCCAAGACCACTTCCAAACTTTCACTGGTTTTTCAGAATTAAAATTAACTTATGTAGAAAGTGATAACTACTGCACTGTTGTAACAGCTTTCAAATTTGTAGAAAACGTAATAGAAGAAGGAAATAAAACTCAAACCAAGTAAGATATTTAGTGAATTCAAAATGCTTTCATCGATACAGCACACTCATACTACATTTCAGAAGGCACTCCTCCTTTTGCTAATACAAGAATTCCTGAATACAAGAAATAGAAACAAAATACAAAGTATTCACCAACATGTTCAAAATCACTGGCTCCAAGTACTAATGTGTGGCAAGAGAGTATCAGATTGCATAATTGCTTGGCTTTTCAGAGTTAACACAAGTATGAAAGCACTCCTTGTAAAGCTCACCAAAATACCCAGTAGGTTACCATTTGCTAATGTAGCTCATTTTCACTTCACTTCTTGAAAAGGATTTTGTTTTCTTTAATTTATTTTTTTTTTATTATTTTTAACTGCAAATGAATTTGGGGTGGACTATAAAGTAACTGCCCCTTTTCAAACACAAACACTTCTTCCCAAACTTGGTGTCCTGGTCTAGATATATGGATCATCATAAAGCCAGTCATCTAGGTAACATTTTCAATGTCTTTTTTCTACCATTTTGGCAAGAAGTATGTCAAACTTCAACATTAGCCACAAGAATCTTTAACTGACTTTTCAGAAGACACCAGACTCACAGGTTTTCTTGATTGCTTTATTTCAATTTTCAAATCAGTGTCTGTCTAATTAAAAATTGAATAAGAATTTTTACAACTTTTACCACTCCAAAATGTAACTGTTCAAACCATCTTATTTGCCTGCACCTCTCATTTTCTTATGCTTCTTGTAATCTGCAGCTGTTGATAGCACTCATTTTCCTCCTTCACTGGTTTTTAACAGCTCAGTAAGCGTAAATTCTGCAGCTTGTTAATCCTGGGATTCGTTTTCCTCCAACTCACTGTCTTGTTACAGTGCTACATCTTTACTTGGCTCTTGCCTTGAAATCTGAATTTCTTCCAAGGCTGCTGCTTTATGAAAATTTTTAGGTTTGTGTATTCTTTTCAGCTGGGCAGCTGCTAGAGAGTGGCATACATTGTCCTCCAAGCATTTTCTAGCTTATGCACTCGAGGTTCTTTTGCTCAGTCCAGTCACCTCAGGAGCTTAACATAAGCCCAAAAGCTGTGAGTTTTCAAGGAGATTTTAGGTGAAAATTTAGTACATAAGAAGAGACTTCTGCTAAAGACATAAGAGGCACATCAAAAGGAATGAACTAAGTGGGAAATGCAGACAAAGACAGAAGCATTAAGGATATAAAGTGGAACAAAGCATGAGACCCCAGAGGAACAGGGAAAGGACCAAGATGTCAATAGAATGATTTTCTGCTTAAATAGCTCAGAAAGGATTCTCTAATCTTTGTTTCAGAAAACTTTAACCCCAATAGTCTCAATTATTTCATTGATTCAAAGGAAACTATATTATCTTGTAATATGATATTTACTTTGCAGTTTTTTTCTATCAGAGTACGTGGAAAGAATCAGTTACTAGGCATTGGCAGTAGTCTTTTCTAAGAGTAAAAATTATTTTTTACCTCAGGATAGCTGTCATTTACTTGATTGGCATCATCAACTGAGTAAAAAAACCCAAAACAAAGCAACTATTGACTTTTTCTTTTTTCTCTATTCCTGTACCCCAAAAGGTCACCTTTTATTTTCATTCTTCTCTACATCCTACACACCTAGACAGCACCAACTACTTCAATATATACAATTCTTTCACAGACAAAAAAAGAAATGCAAAGTCCAAGTACTGAGACAAGTCTTTTCTAGCCTGAGTTAAAAAAAAAACAACAAAACAAACACAAAAACCAAAGCAAACCAAAGCAAACAAGACCAAACCAATCAACCACACAAAAAATATATCCACAAAGCAAAACTCAAGAAAACAAACAAACAAACCCATAAATAAAACACTGTATAGGTACCACATTAGGATCCCATGTCTGACAAGCAGTCACTGGGCTAGCCTTTATATCCATCTGAGCTCTATTATCACATACAGCTTTCCAATATTGTTTTGATTTATTTTGTTCATCTTTCCTAAGACGGAAGATGGATAGCATGGAAATATGCATAACCATCAGGTCTTCCCACACTAAGCCCTACAGTGCAGAAATGGCCTTTTTAACTGATCACACACATCTTCCAGAACAACACGGCAAAGGCCCACGTTGGCATAAAGACAAGATGCAACAGCACTGAAGACTGTAGTTTCTTATAGTCTACTCTTGGGATCCAGCAGCTCAAGTAAAAGCCAAAAAAGCCATTATGACTAAACTTGCAATAAAACTTATGAATTTGTCACAAAATGTATGGATCTGATTTTCCTGGCATAGACAAATCCCTGAAAGATTTGTGCAACCCAAATTATAGGCATGATACTTACTCCTCTGTCTTGGCCACTATGTCCTAACAGTTTTATATATAACCATTTCTCACACATTTTTCTTGCCTTGATAAGGGAGACAGACACAGATAGCAAGCCTTAAGTTTATGAGATGCATTACAGCAGGGCAGAAACATAGTGGACACAGGGAGCTTTTATGTTTTCACTTTTCTACAAAGCACCTTTTTTTTCCCCAAGGGAACAGTTACCAACATTCTTCCTCCTTACATTCTACTAACACAAGGCTTCCTGAAATGAGATCTATAAAACCTCTCAATAGTGTAAAATAAATATAACATCTTTCTTTGTCACCAATAATAATAATAATAGTATGCTTATTTTAGCCTTTATCTGTACACTTTTATCTTTAATAAAACTG
Organism: Acropternis orthonyx; assembly: GCA_035583155.1. Taxonomy (NCBI): domain Eukaryota; kingdom Metazoa; phylum Chordata; class Aves; order Passeriformes; family Rhinocryptidae; genus Acropternis; species Acropternis orthonyx. The sequence goes on along the minus strand of JAWWEU010000081.1, from coordinate 111,751,992 downwards.
TTCATTATCTGAATGCTCACATTTCAGCCTTTGGCTTTTTCAATATTCTCCATCAGATATGTCTGTTCACTTCCAACAGCTTTTCCTTTCACTCAAAATATAATGCTTCAATTTGACACATTTGCCTCACAACTAATCTTCCTGAGCTTTGCTTCTCTGCTGTGCTTATGGCTCCCATTCTCCGTCTAACTCGTAACAATTAATTTTAATTAAATTAAACAGATTCTAGAACTGAAAAATACAGTAGTCAGTGTTGTAGGATACTTGAGAGGAAAATGTGAATTCTTGATTTGCTGGACAGTCATCTGCTGACTTTTTAGGGTTTTTTTGAAATAAAACCATGGCTTATAGTATCTCTCCTAACAAACTTGTCTCTATCATAACCTTAGATAATCACAACTAAAATAAAGCTACTACTATATACACAACAAAGACCAATAGAAACTAGAAGACCAGCCCTGCAGTCACTATGGGTGAAAATTTTCAAGGCTGGAGAGGAGTTCAACAAGCCTTTGCCTTTGCTGGAAACAACAGTAATTTGCTAGTGTACGTGATTTGGAACCACTAGTGAAGTATATTGAGTATAGCAGAACTCTACCATGTTTAATATTTAACAAGTAGAACAATGTACTGACAGTGTCAAGTATTTTACATTTTAATGATTGAAGTTTCTCCCAGTTTTTTCAAAAGACAACTTAAACTCTCCACTTTCTGTATCAGAGGCACTTAAGAAGGCAGATTAGCATATTTTATGTTTTCTCATGACTATTTTATAGTACTCCCCTTGTGATTTTTCTGCATTTTGACTTATGATTTTTATATTTTCCCCCATAATTAATATTTTTTATATAAAACTTAATTTAGTTAGAAAAAGCCTTAATATTCTAATAAATATTACACAGTATTGAGCCATTTATATAACAATCTTTGGACACAAAAAAATCCAGATTAATGCTAATTTAATACTGTAATTGAACAACATATGATTGGGGCATAACTTATCAAACTATGACTCTCATGAAGACTGAAAGAAGATCAAAGACTAAGATGTAGAAAGCAATACTTTATGCCTAAATAAGAGAAGGCAGTAAGGGAAGAGAGCTCCTACAGTGGGTGTTGGTTTAAAAATTACCCTTAAAGACTGTTAACAGAACTGAAAAGCCAAAAGACATATAGCATGTATTTTCTATTAATTTTTACAACTACATCAAGTCATAAACATGAAAACCTTTGAAATTAAAATCTCCAGAAAACAATTACAAACAAGACAAAAATGCAAATGAACAGCACAAAAACTGTAGCTTACAGAAGGCTGGCAGTCTTAGGGCTGGCCTTACACGGAAAAGATATCAAGGAACCTTTCTATAACAATGAGACATAGAAGAAAAATACTTTCTTGGAAAAAAAGACAGTATACAGTGCTAAACTGGAGAGACTCAACAGACCTCCATTTCTCTAAATTAATCCTTCAGCTCACGGATATAATTTCAGGCTTTCTGGATAGAATCTCAGTCAACAGACTTCCATTAATAGCCAAACCTCTTTCAGATACTGGAGAAGCAGCACTACAGACATGACTGACATTCAAAATTTAGAACACTGTCTACAGCCATAATTAACTGCAAAAGTTGGAAGAAGTCCAGAGCTGCAGCCCTTAGCTTAAAAGTCTGCCTATAAAAGAAGGATCTGTATTAAATTCAAGTTAACTCAGAATACAATTGTAATGCAGAGAATTCTGCACTCATTTTAACACAGAGAATACTGCAGACAGAAAATAGGGTGGTTTGGGGTTTTTTTTTTATATCACTTGTTTTGTTCTTTTTTAATTGGAAAATTTCAGCTATAAAAATGTCATTCTTTCTAAGTGAAACTGAGAAAATTATTTCCCTTGCACTAAAAACACTTTCTTAGAAATTGAGATCATGTATCATGACATCCAGGAATACAGGGAATCAAGCAGTAAATTGGCTTTTACATCAGAACTACTTCTTTAGGCATCTCCATAGAAAATGGATCAAATCAGTTATCGTACATGCCTCCAATTTTTTTTTAGCAGAAATACATAGAACACAGACTTGTGAGACTTCAACTTAGAATCATAGGTTGGAAAAGACCTCTAAGATCATCAAGTCCAACAATAAAGCTAACACTGTCAAGCCCACCACTAAACCATATCCCCATGTGCCACATCTACATGTATTTTAAATACCTCCACAGATGATGACTCACCCACTTACCTGGGCAGCCTTTTCAAATGCTTTGCAACCCTTTCAGTAAAGAAGTTTTTCCCAATATCCAACCTTAACCTTCTCTGGTGCAACTTGATGACACTTCCTCTTCTCTTGTCACTTGTTACCTGGGGTAAGATACTGACCCACACCTCCTTGGATACAACCTCCTTTCAGGTGGTTGTAGAAAGTGATAATGTCCCACCCAAGCCTTGTTTTCTCCAGGCTAAACAACCCCAGCTCCCTCAGCCACTCCTCATCAGACTTGTGCTTCAGACCCTTCACCAGCTTTGTTGCTCTTCTAGTCTTTGCAGCTTTCAGCTTTATGTTGAATGGTAAATCCGTTACAGCTTTTCCATGTTGCTACACTTTTTATGTACCTGAGAACAGCATCCTATGGCTATAGAATTTGTTACCTTTGTCTCTAGAATTGCTTCCTAAAACTTCTTGATCCACTATAGGATCAGCGCTGTAGTGAGGGAGAGAGGGAGGGAGAGAGAGAGCAAAGACAGATTGAAATGCTCTTCCTTCTTATACTCATTCTGATGTTGCCCAAAGTGCTCGGAGAAAGAGATATTATCCAGGCAGGTAATGACAGGAAAAGACGGAAAAAGCAGCAGCCAAGATCAGACAAAAAAATTCTATAACCAATCAAGGATGTGCCTCTACAGGCTTAAAATCAACCAGTGTTGAGTCTTCATGGTTCTATGCTATCTAGCAAAAATCAATGGGAAAATTATGGCTCTTTTTTTGACCAGAGGCAAGTCTCTGTCAAGAAAAAAAGGCTTTCACCTCTTCCACTCACACTGTTTCCTTCAGCCACTGGGAGTTGTGCTGTGGAATATTTGACATGTCTAAACAAAAAAATATTTAAATCAAACTGGAGATAGGAACATTTGATTCAATTTCTTATTTTTTAGCTCTTAGGAAAAAAAAAAAAGCACATTTAAACCCAAACATGCTAGAAATAAAGCACATTAAATGTACACTAAACAAACAATCAAACCCATAAAAAGCACATAAATTACTACTGCAGTCAAGTACTACTGAGTCTGCCTGTTCAAAATAAATGTGACACACTGACACTGTGAAAAGGATATGTTGCCTTACTACACCTTGTGTCAGATTTAATGAGACACTTCGGTTTTCAATAGATCATCATGCAATTAGAAATTTTGTCCACACAAGTATGTATTAGAAACTGCATTAAGTTTGCACACAGAATCTTACAGTTATCATTTCTTAACTTTTCAGACCCTGGCTTTGTTATTAATATTTTAAACACATTTTTATTTCACATTTTCTACATATTTAATTATTCAATTTTAAAAAGACATGTAGCACTTAGTAATCTGTAATTCTGAGAAAGAAATCATGTGTTCAAAAGAATCCTCAACAAAAGAAACTTGTCAGAAGAAAAATTTGTAATCAGAATTGAAATCTTTGGGGTCATAAAACACTCTCCCAAAAGTCAGGAATGAATTGCTAGGTATGTGAGCTAGGTGCATACATATTTACAACAACAGGGGAAAACGCATTTTTAGAGAAAATTGGGGGTGTATCAAATATAAGGATTCCTTGTTCTAGTTGATTTTCTGCTCCTTCGGAAAGCATTTCTGCACACAAGATGCATCCAAGAACTGCCACTGTCATTTAATTAGTTTATCTATAAAGATCTTTAATCATGCATATGCAAGATTACTGGTTTCTTTCCCAGCCCATTAGTGTATCCCTGATACATTTTTTTGTAATTAGAGTAATCCAAAGGACAGCATGTTAACCAGGTAAGCAGCTCACGCAGAGCCCAGACTTTTGCTGCACATCAATATACTAGTTTTCTGTAACTTCAGGAGTGCTTCATTATGATTCTCAACAGATTCAATCAGAGGGGTTCTGAAGAGATTTTCATTTCAATTATGCATGCCTCATTATCATACCTTTAGTGAAGCAGAAAGTACGTTACAAGGTGAGAGCCAAAAACGAGATGAAAAGCACAAAGTGTAAGTATCTTAGAAGGATTTCTAAATTTGTCTGAAATAATATTAATTTATAATACTAATCATCCTTTCTACAACACTGCATTTTTACATGGCACTTTACAATCAGCTCTTCAGAGCATCTTTCACAGGATCACATATGGCATATAGCTTCAGTAAAGCAAGCACACAGTTACCACTGGGAAGACAAATTACAAGGCATTCTGTGATTCAGTGGGATTTAAAAAGACTTGTTTTTCTGAGGTTGAAAATAGGTGCTCAGAAAACAGAAAAGTCCTTAGCCAAGAGGAGATGGGACACTGTTATGAAAGGCAGAATTGGTAGACACCAAACCTTAGGCTAACAGAGGGAGATAAAACAAGAGTGAAGCAACATATAATTAGGAAATATTTGGAGTGTGTCGCTGAGGTCCATAGATCAGAAAGTACAGCATGGTTTGGAACTAACAGAGAAGAAAATTGTCCAAGAAGGTAAAAGACTGAACACGAAAGGATTTAGAGAGAGAAATGATGTGGTTAGAACAACATGACTTTCAATAACAGTATTTTTGTTAGACTGGCACATTAAAACTCTCAGAATGGCTACATTGGCAGAGAAGATAGAGGGGATGGATAGATATGACAAGACTCACTGGAAAAGCATTGGGGGGAAAAAAAAGGACTACAACAAAGAAAGAAGCATAAAGTTGATAAATTCAGGAAAGGAGAAACTGGATGAGGAGTGAGAGTGATGCCCTATGACAAACATGCCTGAGGCAGCAGATAAGGTAAAAAGAAATAGCAGAGAAATCTATGTTTAATACTAAAAATGCTTTTTACAGAGCAAAATACAGGGAGGCCTGATTACAGTATCTTAGAACATGGCTGATTGAGGAACAGTATGGACACCTGTTATTTACCAAAAAAAAAAAAAAAAAAAAAAAAAAAAAAAAGGCAAACAGGAAGAATGAACTTAGTATGCTAACAGCAGAAGAAATTTTTTTTTTTTTTTAACTGGGTGACGACCATGGATTATAGAAAAAGAAAAAAGGAAAAAGGAAAAAAAAAAAGACAGAACATATGAAATATAAATTCCTAATATAAATCAAAAGGATGAAAATTGCAAAATGAAGGAAGTAAGGAGTAAGAAAGAAAAAAAGAATGATATAGATTAAGGGACTGTGAAGATAAAAAGTATGGGTAACTGAAAAGAGATGAAATTAAAGGCTAGGGGAGGTAATAAATGGCAGAGGATGAGGAAAGAATCTTTCTGAGTATCAAATTTAAGCTGCAAAATTTTAAAAGATTATTCACCACATTTATATGAAGAAACTACATTGATGGATGGGGCTTTGTGGATCCTGGTTTAATGGAAGCTGTCCCCACCCATGGGAGAGGGGTTGGAACGAGATGATCTTTAAAGGTTCCTTGCAACCCAAATCATTCTATGCTTCTATCATTCTACGCTAAGCTCTAAGACACTGCTACCAAACCTGCTCTATCATAAGTAAATGGCTGTGCTGTTGAATAAGTGTCAAACATTAATTTAATGGGAGAGTAAAGATATGATAGCAGAATATGCATTAAAAAAGCAGAAGTGCTGCAGAGACCTTTCCTTTGCTGCACAAAGGAAAATAATTGAGAACTCTAAGGCAGTATAATATGTGTTTGAAAAATGTGAACTGTATAAGCTAAGCACAATGGCAGACACCTGTCTGTAACCTGTGTTACACACATAGTAGAATATCTTCAACAGACTTAGGCATTGGTCTATAGCTTTCTCAATTCTTCTCCTGAATAAATGACTGACCTTAAAGTATCTAGATGCAGCAGATATTTTTAAAATTGGTAATATTAATGAATCTTTTTAAGCCTATGGACTACCAGTAATTTCAAACACATTCAGATGTCAGACCTTGATAGGAGTCATGATGAATCAGAACACGCACTTAGCTCCCTCAATAAAATTAATATAGTATTATGAATACACAGCTATAGAATAAGTAAGCCACCTCTACTAACAGGAAAGGGTACAAAGACTGAGGGGAAAATGGGAGATGTTTGAAGAGTTTGTTTGCATGGGAGAAAACTCTTCTTCCCTCTGTCAAGCAATAGCAACAGAGGAAAGGCTTGTTTACTTAACTATTTGCTACCTTTTTCTATCAAAACAAAACCTTCTACTTACCTCATCTGGTGTACTCACAGTAAAAGCATACTGGAAAAACACTTTAAAAAAAAAAACAAACACAAGACAAAATCATGCAATCAAATAAATCACATCTTTAGAATGGGTGCACATAGGACAAATAACATTACCTGTGCCTATTTAAAAGGAATTCCTCAGTTCAAACATAGTATTTTGCTCAAAAATTGTAGGAAAAAAGAGTAAAGAATTTTCAAAAATCAGTGAAATTTGTACTTCTTTAGATGGGAATTTCATCAATTTGCAGTAGCAAGCAAGTTTTACACAAAATTCTCAAAATACGCTTTTGACCCGGTAGCAAACCTAATTCAGTTAATAATTGTTAAATCTTTTTCACAGGATTCTGTATTCCAAATTACTCCATTATGTACATTGAAACTATCTTTTGCTTTTAATTTAAAAACAAAGTGACTAAATCCTCCACAGCAGCCAAAATGGATTTTTTATAAAGAAGTGAAATGTTAGTGTACTTTCTTAATTACCATTGACAGTTTAGCAGTAACAAATATAAAATCTAATTTGCTTATGTGTTCATCCATCTTTTTAAAACAGTTCTGTTCAGTTCCAACAGTGTAATGATGGATATATCTAAAATTATTTAGAGGAGCAGAATTTAAAAAGTAGGGCAAAATACTCTTCATATTGCCAGAAAACAATCACAAGACAATAAAAACAATAAACATCTCCAGTGAGATGTTCAACAAATCAGAAGTCTAATGTCATGGTTTAATGTGGTTTATTATTATAAATAAATAAATAGTGCAAGTAAGCTACACTGGGGTTCAAACTTTTCACTTTTAATAAATGAAAGTAATGAAACCCTGACAGAGCCCTTGATGTGGTGAAATTTGAGATCTAGGGGTTTTTTTTTTTTTTTTTTTCCTCAACAAATCACTTGAGTTTTACACCATTTGTATCTTTCCAGCATAACCCCAGAATCCATCTGTCTGGCCAAGCTTCTGGACTAATAAGCTTCACTGCATGTCTCCGGTTATTTACACAGAATCCAGTTTTACTTATCATAAGCACTCTGCTTCCTTCTACCGGCCTTTGACATATATAAACACTTCTCTTTGTGTACAAATAGCAAACTAGGAGAGAAGAACTGGTGTACATCTCACATCTGTCACACACCAAAATGTCTTTCAAATTTCATCTTCAAAGTGTTTTTTTTTTTCTCCTGTGCCATTGCTGTCTATATGTTTCTACAGTTTGAACTGGGTCTTTCTCTCACTTCTGAGAGAATACATAACTATTTCAAAGGAAGGACAAAAAAAGCAATGACACGCACCACAAATCAAGGCAGAACAAAAAGGAGTATATGGCATATGGTGACCTATTAGCCAGAAACCTATGATGATGTAAACTTCATGATATTGATCATATAAGAAAAGTAAAAGTATGATCATTTCAAAGACCTGTTTTCACCCAGACTAGCCTTAGATGCAATTTACAGTACCATTAAGCAAATAATTAACAAATGCTTTGACCTGTAAAATTTTTTCTGACAGCATCCTCAGATTAAGTCTGAAACTACTCCTACTAAAAAGGAGAGATATCTGAGAGATAGAGATGCCCAAAATCTGAACTACCCTCAGGTTCTTGGGATCCAAAGATGCTTGAATAAAATAAAATCCTGACACTTCATAACTAGTATAAATATAAAATTATGTTACTTCCATTGTACTCCACTTCTGGCCCAGAAGTTAAGAACTTGCCCTGTAAGATTTTTATATACACATATGAGCTGGTTACTTTTTTATGCATTTAGCATTTGTGTAAGAAAAGGGCCAGGAAAAAAGAAAACAAGTATCTAGTTTTCATATCCTTTCCATGGACAATTTCTACCTTTAATTTTCTTAGTCTGTTTCTTAATCACTAGATGTTGTGAGTTCCAGCACACTCATATGTGAAAAGCAAGAAAATCCCAGGAAAAACAAGGGCAATATCAGTGGGGTTTTTGGGGGGGTTTGGTTGTTTGGTGTTTTTTTTGTTCTGGTTTTGTTTTACTTTAGAGATGCCTGGATGGCCAAAGCCATTAATTAGTCAAAGAAACACACCACTGTGAAATCACAAAGTGTGTTTGTTGCGTTATGAAAGGAAATACAGAGGAGGAAAAGAGATTTAGAAAATGAACATGACTGCTAGCAGTATATAAACTAAGGTTGCATTCAGGGATTAACCCATGTCTGCCTTCATTAATACAAATACTGTTAAGAAAACTATTACACAAATCCTCTGAATTAATAGGGAGTCCACTAAAATAATCTGCTGTTGAAATACATTAAACATGAACAGTTCCTTCCTTACTTTTAAAGGAATACCTGTGTTAGGGTGTCACAAATTTTAATTAAGTACAGTTGATAAAACGTAACATTGCCCTCTGAAAATTTTTGAGGATAACGTGAATTCTTAGTAAACAATTAAAAAATTTAACTGCAGGTAGTTAAAGGTATAGAAAATTTTGTTCTTTAATATAATTTTAAACTAGTATTTATAAAATATACTACTGTTTTCATATGGATCCAAGTGGAATTGCTGTTTTCTGAAACAGCAATCAGGAAATTGATTATGTGTACATGCAAGCCTCTCTTCATATACATTGCATATTTTAGAAATAAACAAAATAATGACACACTTGAAAGTCACCACCAAGAGAAGGCAAGGTAAGGAGAGGGACATTTAGACTTTTTGGAGGACATGAAACTTCCCATCATAATATCCAGAGTGAATCCAACGGAAGTTTTCAGTCAAAGCTTTGAATCAAACAACACAGAGATTGCAGAATCTGCCACATACATATTTATTGAGTTGGTGGCAGATGGACCTGAGAAGGGCCAAACACCTGCCCACCAGCACCATTGTATGCAACAAGCAGAAGCATTAAATACTGAAAATCCATTTACACAGCTTCTATATGGGTCTGTTTCCCACTCACAAACTATGAAGTGCACAGAAGCTAGTTAGGTAAGTTTGCAAATATTTATGTGACATTTATGAACTTGTTAGTGATGAAAAACAGTTGTTTTCAAAATCTCAAGGTATAAGTACTTATTATTTTTGAAGAAACTGTAAAATGACAGAGCAAACTGAAAAAATGGCATTTCTTTCTTCTAAACACTGTAATACCTGTTATTCTATGGGTATTCCCTTAAAGGAGGAATAGAAAATCAGTTCTCAGTTTTAAATATAAATGTCAGTTCCCATGAGAAAATGGCTCAAATCTTTTTGTTGTCTGGATCTATTACTTGAAATGTCAATAAAAAGACAAGTGTTGCAAGCTCTCAACAGTTTACCTGACTTCCTTCGAAACAAGAGTCAATAGTTGCTCCACATACCATGTATGCTGTCAATAGCCATACTCAAGTAGTGTCTTGCAAGTTCCTCTTCTGACTTCTCCAAACCTCTTCCCAGTCCTTTGCCTATCTTTTCCTTTTTTTTTTTTTTTTTAAATCAGATCTTGAACTTAATTCAGTCTTCTAGGTTTTATTCCAAGGACTATTAACTGATCTAAGTAACTTGACCTCTGCCAGGTCTTGCAGTAGGTAACTGCTGTTGGTAAATGCATGGAAACAGAGCCATGAACACGTGCATCATTTACTGCTGAACACAGTGCACAGTCTGTGCCAAGCAAAATGGGTTTCTGTTACAGAGAAATCAACAAGCAGAACATTTATTGATGCACTGATGTTCCCCAAATGTTTCCCAGAAGTGAACTACTGTACAGAGAACTTACAGCCTTGTTCATTGTTGCAGGAAAAGTACAGAGAGATCCTCTACCATTTTTGAACCTTCTTCCCCCATTTTGCCAAGGATCTGCTTTCATGCTCTAAACATCCCAAGCTCCAGCCACTGCCAACAAAACCTGCCAACTCTAATAGTGTTTAGGCATAAAGTCTTCTAATAATGGCCTATTTTCTAATGTTACTTTGAAAAGAAAAACTTAATGCTGTCTTAAATCTTAGACTTCTTTTGGCTAAACAGGAAAACTGAGTGATACATAATGTATAATCTGAGTAAGAAGTAAGATATAAATTTTCTCAGCTTGTAAGGAATATTATACATATCACACAGCACTTTTGAATTCTACAGTTCTTAGGTCTTAACAGCATGTGGGATAGGGGAGAGGGAAGCAAATTATTAGACTAGCATGCTGTTGTGGGTTAACCCTGATGAGCAGCTCATCACCACACAGCCACTGGCTCACTCCCACGCACAGTGGGATGAAGGAAAAGGAAAGGAAGAGTAAAAGCAAGAAAACCTGGGGACTGAGATAAAAACTGTTTAATAAGTGAAGCAGAAGTTTAAGAAGAGAGAAACAAAACAAGTGATGCAAAGCCAAGCACTCACTTCTCATGGGCAGACTGATGGCCTTTCAGTTCCTAAACTTTCACTTACTGAGCATGAAACTATATGGCATGGAATATCTCACTGGTTAGTTTGGATCATCTGACCAATGGTGTGCCCTCCCAGTGTCTTTCCCACACCCAATCTATTCACTGTGGGGACAGAGAGAGAACGAGAGAAGGTATTGATGCTGTTCAGCAATAGCCAAAACATCAGTCTCTTATCAATAGAATTTTGGTCACAAAGCTAAAACACAGCACCATACCAACTGCTGTGAAAAAAAATTAACTATTCCAGTCAGGCCCAGTACATAAGAGATTTATGAGAAAACATACCCAGAGGTGGATGGAGAAAATGATGGCTTGTATCTCTGCACTCATCCCACTGCATTCGACTTCAAAACAGAACAAATTCCTGAGACATTAACATTTTCACTTATGAGTAACACTTTGTATTTCCCAGCTTGATTTGTGATATTCTGTTATAAATTATAATGGTTTCATAAATTAGATGACTTTCCTTAATACCTTTATTAGTTCCTCAGTGTTAGGTCTGAAATCTGAGTTTGGTTTGACCAATATACTTTTATCTAAATGTTCTAGGACAAGCAATCTTCATGCACACCAACTCAAACTCTCCTCAAAGAGTGCAGTCTTTCTCACAGTGAAGATACTCCACCTGAAAAAGTCTCCTTATGTTCATTAACTTTCACAAACAATATTTAAGCATCCACTCTGGTCAGTAACTGTGATCTCAAAAGAGTAAGAGTTTCCTACCATCCTGTACCTAGAGCCATGTGAACATGAGGCAACTCTACCTATACATTATATACCTATACATTATACTCTACCTATACAACTTGTTAGCAGTTTATTGCCAACTCAAGAGAAACAAAATTTTACCTTTGACATTTCAGAAGAGGTTGCTAGATAGTTGTTACAGAATTAAGAATGTTACAGGTAGCCAGCTACAGGATATGTGGGATATCAGAAAAATACCTATGGAACAGATGTATAAATGAAGACAGCATACAAGAGGGGTAATTTATAAGGTTTAAGCAGAAAAGGAAGCACGCACTGACTTTCCACTTGGAGCCATATGGTCATCTAAATGAATTTAAACTAGATACAAAACCTGTGCAGCCTAATTTAATTTTATAAAGCAATTTTTTGAACAACTATATGCCAGTTACAATACACAATATGGAAATCAGGTGCCAAATCCTTCATTGTAGCAGCTACGTATTAATTTGTCTGACAACTCAGTTGTTAGTTGAAGTGTGTCTATTAATCTATTTGTGTTTGGATCAATTCCAATTTTCTAATCCTCTGGGCAGTTTTCACAGAAACTCAGTATTTCATAAAAAGAACCTCCCACAACACACATTTTCTTCTGTCTTTCCATATGTTGCCTTTTCTTGCAAGATAACTCTGGTCTAGTGCCCAAGGTTAACATGCTTCTACCATTGACTGGTCTCACAACTAATGAAATCTTTTGGATTCACAGAGACGAAAACTACCTGGTTTATTCCTGTGAGCAGGAATTCCCTTGTTCAGCAAGATACTCATTAAGGGAAAGAGAAAAAAAAAATATTTATTTTACACTATTTTTAATGATTTTACAAGGCCAGCATCAATGCCTTTGTAGCAATTAAAGCAGACATTAATAAAATCAGATTAATACACATCTATAGTAAGCATAGGATAAAAATACATTAACAATGACAAGGACTCTGTGCCTGACTAACTAATTGAGTGCAGATTACTATTTTCTGTGGTATTTCAGATTCCATTACCAAGATTGGATGACCATAGCTAACTCATTATGCTAAGTATGTAGTATGGATGTTCAAGCAAGTTATGCTAGTTGTCACGTTTTCCCTTTGGGCTTTTTCACATGGAACACTGGATTTTAAAGTATACTTTGTTGTTAGGAATGCGGACAATTCCACTAGACTACTGAAGCCCAGGAACACAGTACTGGTGGTCTTCATGATTAGTTTGTCTGCCATAAAATAGATTTGCATCATATTATCTCTGTCGCCACTGACTTAATGGCACTAATACCTCTTATGATAAAACAATAGATGACTAATGCTATCTTGACCTAGGAACCCAGAGTCACAGTTATGGAAAAGGAAAAGCAGATTGTTTTGAAAATGGACAGATTGAAGGTCACTAAAATTATGTTTTGCTGTGAATTCTTACTGCAAGGAAGAAAGAAAAGAAAAGAAAAGAAAAGAAAAGAAAAGAAAAGAAAAGAAAAGAAAAGAAAAGAAAAGAAAAGAAAAGAA
>JAWWEU010000081.1:111721855-111738846 GCA_035583155.1 Acropternis orthonyx | reverse complement strand
AGAAAAGAAAAGAAAAGAAAAGAAAAGAAAAGAAAAGAAAAGAAAAGAAAAGAAAAGAAAAGAAAAGAAGAAAGCAAGAAAAACCTAGTGGGCACACAGCCTTCTAGGATAACAGGAATGTTGCCTTCTGCTCACTTTACAGTTGGTGGAGAGAAAGGAAAGGCTGCAGCACAGTCAAGACTACCCAAATCTTCACTTCCCCACAGGATGTTCTCTCCTTCCACTGCAGAGAAGACTGGAATAACCGCAGACACTCAAACATCCAGCATTAGAGAGGAGTAAATTTAGCATTAGAGAGGAGTAATCCAGGCCTCAGTGATTTGCTGTCCTCTTTCATTCACGCTGGATGAGAGTTCTAGTTTTACTGTATCACAGTTAAGGAGTTTACCACAATGGATGAGTCTGTCCAAGAAAAGATTCTGCAATTTTCCACACAGTGCTTAAAGGTGAAAGAAAATGGATGCTGAATTGTTTTCTCTTCTGAATGGATACATCCTAGTAAGAAAGAGATGAGGAAAATCTCTCCATATAACACTGATACATTGAAATGTTGTTAAACATCACACTGTCAACAAATAAGTCAGAAGAGCCTAAGCTCTCTCTTTATACATGAGTACAAGCATGGTCACCTCAGTGCACTGTTTATTTTCTCTTTGTGGCAGGAACTCAAAGTAATTATCTTGACCATGGCTGTAAAACATAGATAACTAGACCATTAAAGCCAAAAGGAAAAACAAGTAGTTTGGAGTGATTTAGTAAGACAGACAAAAATACAACTATATGCACTACTTGATAGGTAGTACAGTATGGGTGGCTCCCAGAAGGAATAAATATAAACACAGTATAATCAAGAGTGGTTTTGTTACTGTATTGACAACAAGGGGAGTAGATTTTCATCATAATCTACATCACAATGAGAAGGACCCTTGATTTACCACATATTAAAAAGACTAGTGTGAGATAAAAGTACACTAAGTATTTTCAGAGTATTAGAATAACTATAGTAAATGGAAATGTTGAAAGATATGCTCAGGTAAGACGTAAAGAAACTGATCTTCTTCCCAGAAAAGGTTAAGCAAATTCTGTTAAATTATGAAACTTTGAGATTCTTTTGAAGGAACAACCGTTAACTGCATCATGAAATGATTCTATTAAACACACCTTTTATATACATTGAGTAATGAAAATAACTAGCAAATAATTTTTAAAAAGAAATAATGTTTAAGTCATCAAAAAAAATTAAATGTATTGAAAATTATATCAAATTCTCCCCATCAGTCATAGCTACAGGGAAAGGTTCTCCAATGACAGTTTCAAGGAGAAAAATGATCATTTTCTATCACAAAATGTGTCTCTCACAGAATACTTTATTTAACTAAAATACTAAAAGAGAAATGTTCAAAGATTTAATTTTTTTTTTCATGACATGTTCTTTCTAGTCAAGGAAATCATGACAAATAAGTTACAAAATGTGTCTTCTTCTCTTTCAGAGTAATTCACTACTGACAGCGGTCTGTCATTTTCATGATCTTCCACTCCTTTCCTTCAGTCAGATGAACAGAATACCCAACTGCCATCTCAGCTGTTTTACTCCTCACCAGCAGGTATCCTTATGAAGATTTCAGTCATTCTTGTGACACTGCTGTCACTCCTGCTTAACAAACAAGTCACACTTCCTCCTTGGAAGATGAAGCGATATTTTTATATTTCAGTGATCAAAACAGACAAATGTACAATTAGTCTTTAATCAGAAGATAGTCAGCAGAATGATAGGAAGAAAACTGATGCAGGGCATTTATGGTGGAATTTATCATGTGTGATTCAACACCTAACATGTAGACATCTAGCCTTAGCTTCTTTCAGAGAAAGTTCCCCTAGTCCAGACAAAAGCATCAGCATCTCCAAGGGGGATTCATTCTACTTACCTTAGCAGGATCCTTCCTTTATAAGGAAATTAATCCTCTTTAACATCTTTTGGGTATCAGTGAGGCCAATGTCCTTTAAGATGCATTAAGAAGTGAGCATTGTCTTACAGCACAGAACTGAACTAACCACAAATTCTGCATATACAAATGGTTGTTAGTTACATATATATATATATATATATATATATATACACACACACATTTATACAGCTATTCTTATGTACTGTAAATATATATCTCAGAAAATAAATGTATTTGGAGCTGGAGATAAATCCATCCTACTGTTTCAGTTTGGTTTGTGGGGTACTATTATTATGTTAATTAGTAAAATGTTCTGGAAAAACATATTAATCTTAACCTAATGGCATAATATAGTCATGGCAGTAATTTCCCATAACTCTCAAGTACCTGAAGATCCTGCTTTTATGGGGGTGGCATGGGGCGAGAGTGCTGTTTTGTTTCTTTTGTTGGTTTTGTTGTTTTTTTTTCTTTTGCTTCCTTTTCTATTATTTTATGACGGTAGATTCCTGGAAGAGTTTGCACAGTATTTCAGAAATATTTCATATTCAGCAGTGGAAATTATGACATAACCTTTCCCATCTTGACAACATAAATTTTGGCTTTATCATTTTAAAGAGATCCCAAGGGTCCCAGAAAGCTTGACATGTTCAGTACCCTAATGAAAGCTAGACCTTCTATCTGATAGACAAAAGAAAGGATTACCTCCTTTAACACCACCTTATCAGCCACATATATATTCAAGCCCCTGAGAGAAATTGTTGCCAAAACATGAACCAAAGAGACATAAAAGATTACGGTAAGATTAGGGTAAAAGAAGAAAAGTCACACAGAAGTTGTGAATTATTTCCTGCTGCATATAACTTGTAACGCTGGTACACAGTCTGGGGCTGATCAGAAATAGGAGAACATTGGATTCTTCTCTGTTCAGTTCTTAATAAGCAAATAAATGACAGTATAATTTCATGCTTCTCAATAATTCAAGACAAATGCTCAGAGTATTCATTTTTCTCCAGTTTGTTCTCTATATCCCATGCTGTTTGCTTTAAGGAAGAAGAAAAAACAAATACAGAACAAAAAGAATAAAGTATCAAGGCAAATGGGCACACCATACACACAGAGGAGTAAAGCAAAATCAAATTAAAAATATGAAACTAACCCATTGCAAAAAGAAGAATTTGGAGATTATTGCACTGAAGTAGAGTATAATTTAGTTTTTTCAACCTTTCAGTAACAATGTGAGGGTTTAAGAAAATAATTTAGAAGAGTTTTAGTAAAGACCCCTGTGTGTTGACCTAGGCTGAAATTTATACTATTTTTTAAAATTTACATTTATTCCACAACTTAAGTTTTGATTCACCAAACACAAAAATATGTTCCAGATTATTAAACTAATTTACTTAAAAATTTTGTAGAGGTTCCAACTCTACTTGTCAATTCTTAACTGCATTTCAAGAAAGAGACATAACTAAGATGCATCATCTAGATTATGATATCATCTAACACACAACATGTAATTTTTAAACCTATCAAAAGGTGATTCTTAGCATGAAATTTAAAGTTCTAAACATAGAGATATAAAGAAACACACAGAAGAACAAAAAAAAAAAATAATATTTAGAACTGTAGAAGAGCTTCCAATAGCACAGACTGATTAAATATTTATTCATATCTTGCTTTCTCTTATTTGTTTATTTGGGCTTTGAATTAAACACATTATTTTTACCTCCATCTGTCACCAAGCAATACTTGTTCCAGTTGTCATTTTTATGATTCTCTATTTCCTTCATGTCATTAGCATTTCTTTCTCCACTAAGAACGAGTGGTTTCTTATGAGAACAGTATTTCCAGTAATGATTTTGAAGTTGACAAAACTTACAGGAGTGCAGTTCACATATCCATTACAACAACTGTCCATGAATATTTTTAAGGAGTAAATTATTTTGTGAAAAACCTTAGAGTGTGTATTTTTATAAACTTTTTACAAGGACAGGGAGGAAGAAAACATGCCAACTGACATCACTGGTGAAGGGAATATGGTTAAATAGGGCAAGAAACAAGGGGGTTTCAGTCAGATGAACAAATCACACATGTTGGAGGTACTTTTAGAGATATACCTTAGAATTCATATACAAGTTAGTCAGAAATTAAAACATTATTGATAACACTTGAACTCTATGTGAAGTGAAGAAAGTATAATCTGATTAAGGGATTTATGTACACTTCTTTAATTCTAACTATAAAATGAAATGCTGAGTTCTTGCTAGATTGACTT
The DNA here is from genome assembly GCA_035583155.1 of Acropternis orthonyx. NCBI lineage: Eukaryota > Metazoa > Chordata > Aves > Passeriformes > Rhinocryptidae > Acropternis > Acropternis orthonyx. The sequence continues at coordinate 111,734,628 of JAWWEU010000081.1, read as the reverse complement.
AATTAATGCCACTGAATCCTGTAGATCCAGAAAAATTTCCAGATATAGTTCCGATACTCTCATCAACTTCATTGTTAAACCCAGCAACATTTTTTAAGTGCAAAGACTGTCCTAAACTTCATTTAACAAAGTCAGCAGAGCCAATCCTGTCATTTCTTGAAATATTTATCTTATAAAATTTCTACAAGTAGCACAGTCAAGATCATACAGGTGCTGGTATTTCAGAAAACAGTATTTTTTTTATACTTCCACAGTCAGAAATTTCATTTCACATTTATAAAAACTGTGGAGTCTTAAAATTCTTTGAACTTAAAAAGTTCAAAAATTTTTACAGTATTTCACAAGCAATCTTCATATTTTTGAGATCACTGATCGTTATTAATCGTCTAGACCAGAAATATATGATTTTCCTTAGGTTCTAAGGCTTAGGCTCAAAATTCCCACAGGATGCTACTTCACTGTAAAACTAAGATTACCTCTGTAATAATCACAGGCATTAAAAAGCCACTTTGCAAGGAGTGCCACATTCCAGGTAGACATTAACGACTTTTTTTTTTTCCTTCTGAAAGACACATTACCTCAAGTCAAATGAATCCCAAACTGAGATTAAGATGAGCCAATGTGACATGCCTATTTTCACTCAACTTCAAAAATGTAGCTGTCCACTGCAAATTGTAAAATCAAGAGACAACCCTCCAGCAGATGAATTAGACTTACGCTTCATAAGATGTCCAGAGGGACTACAATTTCAAAACAGCAGAAAGCTTAGCAAGAATCTCTGACTGCAGTACAAACAGTAAGCTGCATAGCCTGATTGTGATGACAGTTGATGAGTGACCAAGAAGAGCCCTGTCAAGTACATGATCAAAGTCCAAGTGTTGAAGGCACAGTACTTCCCACAATCCCAAGTAAGACACAGACCTGACAGGAGTTAAACATGAGAATCAGTGTGCTGGAATCCAAATGCTCTGTTTTACACGGGAGTAAGATAAAACACATACTGTCACTTGCAGAAGCTGGGCAGGCACTACCAGATAATAAACAGTGACTGCAAGACAAAAATAGCAGGAGATTCTGGGCCCACTTCCGAATCAAGACTTTCTACAGTTTGTGATTTGTGCTTTCTTTTCCTGAAGAGTTTCTGATGACTTTTTTAGAATCCATAAGGCCACCTCTATCCCAGAAATGCTACTTGCCAGTCATTTCCTTCCCGCATGAAATGTCAACAGTCATAAACCTCATTCTTCACCTTTTTCTCTGTTCTACAGAAATACAATTTCCATAATTCGTTTAGATCTTTATATTGTGGCCTTTATTGTAGTAACCATGATCTAATACTGGGCTTTGTAAACTGAGATTTGGCTCAGAGAAAAAAAAAATTCTGAAAATCCATAAAAACCAGATAGACCCACGCTGTTGCACTGAAACACCAGGCTCCAGTGGTCCACAAAGAACAACTGTGTAGTTTACGTCACCCATTAGTCATACTGACTTAAATGTTTCTACTGTCGAACTTTATCAGTAGAAGAAAAATTATATATGTTATAATTCATCACTTTTTAAAAATAATGCAGCTTACTTTCATTGTTAAAATTTCATAGATTCCTAGATTCACAGAATATGCTGATTTGGAAGGGATCCACAAGGATTGCTGGGTCCAGCTCCTGACCCTGCACAGGACCATCCCCAAAAGTCACACCATGTGCCTGAGAGTATCATCCAAACCCTTCTTGAACTATGTCAGGCTTGGTGCTGTGATCAGTTCCCTGGGAAGACTGTTACAGCACTCAACCACTCTCTGGGTGAAGAACCTTTTGCTAATATCCAACCTAAACGTCCCTTGACACAACTTCAGGCCATTCCCTCTGGTTCTGTCACTGGTCACTACAGAGGAGAGATCAGTGTCTGCCCCTCCACTTCCCCTCATGAGGAAGTTGTAACTGCATTGAGGTCTCCTCTCAGTCTCCTCTTCTCCAGGTTGAACAGACCAAGTGACCTCAGTCACTTCTCATACAACTTCCCCTCAAGGCCCTTCACCGTCTTCACTGCCCTCCTTTGGACACTCTAAGAGCTTAATATCTTTTTTATATTGTGGTGACCAAAACTGCACACAATATTCAAGGTGAGGCTGCACAGGTGGCATGGTTGATCATTTAAATGAAACCTTTTCTACATTAATGTTCAACCTAAAATTCCATCTGCTCATTAACAGTGACATTTGTAGGGCAAGACTCTTCCCATCTGCTGAGGAAAATCATGCAGCACCCAGTAGTAAGCAGAATTGACATTAGGAACATGATAGCAAGATTCCACAACACAAGCAAGTATTAATTCCATTTATTCCTTTTTTGCTCTGGGTTATAATCTGTGATTCTCACAGCAAATGCAAAGCAGGCATTTATAAATGGCAAACAGAAAGGCCAAATCATTTATTGCAGCTTGATTTATGGTATCCCATTATTTTGCTTATGGAATTTCAGCATAATCAGGAAACTTTCAGAAAACAGCACCAATCACTCAAGTTTTCTGTAGTGAAAAACACTTATAACGCAATTATATAATTCCAATCTAATAGCTAGTTTATAATATCTATTAATGTTTTCAGATTCTCAGTTTTCCTCTCCCAATGTTTTCATGCTTGGCTTTAAGAACATGGTAGTTTGCTGAAGCTCAGCAGAATTGCTCAAATGCTTGATTTTAAGTACACACATTTGTGAGATCCGTGTTTTAGTCTTGTCTTCTCACACATCATGTAACACATGGCATATGATAAACCATTCTAATAATGGTGAAGCCCTGAAGCAGTGGCCCTTTGCACCTCAATCTTCATACTGTGAATTGTTCATCAGGGAATTCATTTTAAGTGTACCAGAAATGCTGCTTCTGTGGGAGCAGATTCCTTCAGTGGCTAAACTCTTTGTTTGCTATCTCAGACCCTGAGATTCCTACTGGGTGCAGGGTGATAATCAGGTTAAAACTCTGGCAACCAAAGAGGAAGACCCTTAAGTGATACATCTTAAGAGATATGAACATGGTTAAAAATGCTTAGGCATCTACATCAATCATACCAAATAGTGTTTGCTCTGTTTACAGTGCTGGTTTATTTCTTTATGCTTGTATTTTTTGCAGTACTCCTAATTTGATTTTCCAGTGTTTGATTCTTAAAAGCTCATTTTTAAGGCTTAATCTTAAAGATTATAAGGAAGTGCGGAGGAAGAAACCTAAGTTGCTCCTCTCCTCTACTAAAACATTGTGAGGCAAAAACGGAAAAACATATTGGTTGATTATTCATCTGTGTCTGGTTTTCTGTACTAACCTTTCACAGGTATCAACCAAGAGCTATTTGTTGTAATGGCTGAGTGTTTGATACCTCAAGACATGATGGAACAAGTGCTGTAGATGACTGACAAAGAGTAGGAAGGTCTAACAAGTTGTCTAAAAATACTTAGATTCATATTGTATACAATAAAAAATATTGCTCTTGAACTGATCAAAATTATGCTTTGGTCAACACTGAAACATTACCATTTAGACTTACATAGCAGAAGCTAGTTTACCCTTTTCATAATTGAAGCTTTCTTCATTTTGTGAAATTAGAATTCTTTCTTTTTTTCATTCCCCCACCCCCTCCAAATGAAACTCGATAGAACTCAGATCTAGAATTAAAGATACAAAAAGTTGAAACATCTCTTCTGTAATATCTCCACTCACATCTGTCCATTTGTTTGTGCTTGGTTTGTGTGAACAGAGAACAAGCAAAAGATTTTTCACTGTGAATGGAAATGAAGAAAAGAAGAAATACAACTTTCAAAGTTTTTATTGCTGTTTCTTTCTCTGACTTCTACCATATTTGGTTATGATTTTTTTTTTAAATCTATCACGCCTCATAACAGAATATAATTACTTTAGCTCTGTATAACTTAGTTTTAATTTAGAGACAGTCAATATATTGTGTGGAACTTTCAAGTTTCCTGTCTTTATGCTGCTGTTATTTTCCTTTTTTTTTTTTTTTTTAATTGAGTTAAAAGGAGTTCACAGAAGTGAGAAATTTAAAGCAGTTCATGGATGGTTTCCAAACATTTCACTACAAAAACATTCTGCTGGTAATTGTTGAAAGATTTTTTCCTTCATTTTGGCACTCTGAAATAGAATAAAGCTCAAATCTTAAATGATTAACATACTCCCCTTTACAAGAAATCATTAATTCACTAAACAACTTTAATTAATGTTTGGAGCTTATGTTCAGTCCAATTCAACACAAACAAATATCTATCAGTTCAAGCTGTTCATTATTTTAAGCACCACTGTCTCTATACTTAAGCAGTTAGTTTGTGATAAACATACATTATTGAATCAGACTTTTTTTCTTTTGAGGGGGTGGGGGGAGAATGAGGTGACACACAAAAAAAACCCCAAAACAAACCATTCCTTTAAAATACAGAATGGGTTTGATCAGTAACATCAACTTAAATCCTAGACTATGTTGCAAGAGTATAAATGTATTAAGCAAAATTAATTTCAGAAGTCCTGAGTTTTCTGTTTATAACACTAGTTGGGGCAACTGAGATAACGATTTTCTAGGACCACTGGATGTGGACTGTGAGTGAATATATGTAAACCCACTTACGCCCCTTACACAGATGAGACCCTGAAAAACATAAACATGAGCTCTGTCTCCCCTTCAACTGTAACTTCATTACAGTACTCATGTTCACTGTAAATCTCTCCTAGTGTAGGCTCAGGTGTGAACATTACAAAGGAGAGGAAATGCCATTATGTTCTTCAGAGTAGAGTAGCTCATCTCTATGCTTAGCTGATGATGTTAGCTCTCCTATGTATAAGGTCAATGGGAATTTTGCCACTGGGTTAAATTCTAACTCCACTGAATCCTGCTTTGTGAATCGTGAACTGTAATTGATGATATTTTAACTCTGCAGTCTTGCCAGGGAACAGCCAGAGGTGCAAAAATAATTGGTTTTTTATTTATATTCACTGGCTTTATATGTTACTCTTGCAACTTTATTACTTATTTTTATTTGAATATTAGTTTATTCCAGAAGAATAAATGGAATTATGAAATATTGTCAATTCTCACTTCCCTGAAAACATTGTTGAAAAAATTATTAGAAGTTGCAAAGCTTAGGTGATATTCCTTTTTATTGAACTAATATTGTGATGTAAAAGATATTTCAGTCAGACAAATATTATAGGGTAGATACCTACCCTATGCTAACCAGTGGTCCAAATCCAAACTTGGAATGAAAAGAGGTAACCTGGCTAAGATACATCAAATGCTAGGAAGTCTTCAGTATGCTAAACATCAAATCAAATAGCAATTTTTTCCCACTAATTATAAAGACAAAAAGCAATACATAATTTATAATGATTGAAAGTTTTCTGGGCACAGAAAAAGAAAAATAACAAAGCAAGGTCCTCAGGCAATCATTTTTCAGTTAATCCTTTTTTTTTTCCCCTTCCATAGCTTTATTAGTGTTCCCTATTCCTTCTTCCTACCAACTTTCAGATTAATTTGACCTGGAATATACTGCTCTATATAAAAAAGTCATGCGAGTGGTCTTTACAATGTTTGGTCTTACTAAATCAATGACATTTCTTAAAAAAAGAAAACAAACTCCCACAATGGCTCACCTGCTACAGACTTCCACCAGTTAAACGTACATGTCTGAAACCAGATATAGTTACTTCTTTGAAATGCTGTCCTTTATGATCATGACAGAAGAAAAAAAGATCAAATAAATATAATTTCAATTTTTCTTTAACATGATATAGTGAAATTTTATATCCATTGCAATTTTCAACCTCTTATACACACGTAAGTCTTGTTTCAATTTCTGCTAGGGTTTGCAGGGTGTTATTTTTACTGTTGACAAAAGTCTTGACAGCAATTCTATAGACAAATGGACATTCACATCATACATCCCAGCTGACCCTACTGAGTACTATTTCTATTTCTGTCCCAGTGAGTCAAAGACATGGTTACCTCCATCTCCAGCTAACACATCTCTAGATCACAGCAACTACTTCCCCTAAGCTATTCAACTACTAATACAGTTAGACTAAAATAACAACCATTGTTTTTAACACATTTAGAAATTTGCTGTACCTTAACGAGAAAGACCACGTGCCTCAAGGCATGCTATTTCTTCCAACAGTACTTACTGGTCTAATGAAAACATTCATTTGCATTAATATATGAAGTAAACTGAATTCTTCAGGCTATTTAAATGTGAAATAGACAATATTTCACAAAACATTTAGCTCACAATTTTTTCCATCATTATGAACTCGGTCAAGCTAAAGCACTTACTTACTTCTGTATGTTGTACTCAGCATGTGTAATCTCTTCACAGTGAAAAACTAATGCTTTGTTCCAGCTTCCTATCACAAGCTCACATTTGAAGCCTCATTTGGGCATTGCAAATGGCATACTGACCCTAACTCCTGGTGCATAATACCATTACAAACTGAATGTACATTACAAAATGAATGTACGCATGTCAAATCTCACAGATTGACTGTCAAATACAGACAAAGATCATAAATTCTTCTTTTGTTCATTCAGTTGGAGAATTAAGCTTTTTTATCCTACCTTTGTATGACTGCTGGATTCCAAGTGACAATGTTTTTCCAGCAGTAAGTAAATATACAGTGACCTGAAAATCTGGTAAAGGAGTATTGCCTAAAGTGACACAAAATACATAACAACTTAGGGCAAATGACATGTAATTTTGCAAAACTGGTAAGAGCAGTTAAATATAACTGTTCCAGGAGATTACAACCACATTGCTTTCTAAGATCCATTCTTTAAACATAGGTTTAACTTTACCTTTTCATTTAGATTTATGAAGCAGAATTTCAGCAACAACAGTCTTTTTTGCAGAAAGTATGTGATTATAAACGTCACATTACATACAGAATTGAAAAGTCTGTCCCTTTATGGTACTCCCTTTTTCTGTTAGGATACATTTTAATGCTAGAAAATTGTAGATTAAAGCTTATCACATAAGTTCACCTCTGCATTCTCCATTCTTTCATCACAATAAAATGCTTTTTAAATGCAGTACAGCTGGGTTCTGCAGTCATGACTCATGTTAAAATACATAATAAAGAAAAAGAGAGTCTGCCTTGAAGCCTATGTGTGAAGGAGAAAGACTGTTCAGTCTAGAAAAACCAATGAAGGTCTCAAAAGAGACCACAGGGATCCTTAGGGTCAGACCTTGACAAAAGGACAACAGCTGATAGAACCAGAGGAGTCCACTGAACAGCTATTCTGTGGACTATGGCACTGCCAACAACCCTACAGCAAGGACCTATTTGGTCCCTTGGGTACATGACCAACAGTGTAGCCCTATTACAGGAAGAGAACACGTGAGAGTAGGGACAAACAATCTGGGAAACGTAAGGCAGACTTCACAGCCTAGAGGCTTTCACTGAGCCAAATGTAGTGGAGGGCACCAACGTACAAAGAGTTCCCTTTTTCCTATGAGCTACCAGTATACACCTCTACAGACACAAGCTAGAAACAGGACAAACTTTGATAATCGCATACTTTTGAGAAGCAAGGAACATATTAAAGTGGAGCTTGTCAGCTCCTGAATGTTGTGTGCAGCATAAGAAAGATATTAAGGTATTAGAGAGTGTTCAAAGGAGGATAATGAAGATGGTGAAGGGCCTTGAGGGGAATCCGTATGAGGAGTGGCTGAGATCACTTGGTCTGTTCATCCTGGAGAAGAGGAGACTGAGGGCAGACCTCATTGCATTCTACAACTTCCTTGTGAGGGGAAGAGGAGAGGCAGGCACTGTGTCAAGTGACAGGACCAGAGGGAATGGCCTGAAGTTGTGTCAAGGGATGTTTAGGCTGGGTATTAGCAAAAGGTTCTTCACTCAGAGGATGGTTGAGTGTGAGAACAGGCTCCCCAGGGAAGTGGTCACAGCACCAAGGCTGACATAGTTCAAGAAGCATTCGGACGATACTCAGGCACATGATGTGACTCTTGGGGATGGTCCTGTGTGCAGGGTCAGGAATTGGACTCAATGATCCTTGTGGGTCCCTTCCAACTCAGCGTATTTTGTGATTCTGTGCTCTTGCTGTCACTTTAGGAAAGTCCTTCTCCTTTGATTGTAATGACAAGTGAAATATAGCACTTGAAATTCATCTGGAAGCTACTTGAATCCAAAGTTATGGGGGTCCCACTTCTAGGTCATTGAAAGCAAAGCAAGCTGAGATTGCACATGAATGTCAAAAATACAACAAATGTAAATCTGACAACCATCAAAGTCCTGAGTGTTAGCTGCATTTTTTTCATACTTTTTTTACAAAAAGCAACCATTTTAATAAGCCTAATGATTTGTATATATTGACAACCTGCTTTCCTGTTGATATACTACTGTTGAAAGGAATGAAAAAAGCATTACCTTTTAATTTTTTTTCAGATACTTGATGCAGTGATGGAGAGATTAGAAGGATTATAAATCATGAAATAATATTATTATTATTATTTCAGGAACATTCAGAAATTGTGAGTTAAAACCAGCCTTATAAAAATGTCACAAAAGCTTTGTTCAGCTCAGTTCATGCCTTAATACTCTAAGTGTCTGATGAATTCTAATGAATGGTATTTTCTCCTTTCTTCCAAAAACAATGGTTTCTAGCAGCAGAGGTTCTTTTATAAAGCATAGTACCTTATACTACAGTGACAACCTTAAATTAAGTACTTCTTTAGGTTTCCATGTGTAGAACTATGATGTATTCAAAATCCCTTGCATCTAGTACCCATAAATCTAAAGAAACTTTTTGATTCATGTTCCAAATTTCTTATTTAAGTGACAACACTGCAACATGTAGGCTGGTTAAAACAGTTCCTGAGGGCAGTATATTGAAAATAACACCCGGTTGCATATGGACACCAGATACTACACCAAAGCTGAAGTTTTTCAAATCTTAAATTTAGGAACACAAGATTGACATTGGTAGTCTTGATCATCTAACTCAGGTGTCTCTCAGTCTCAATCAATTTTGCAAAAGCTCTTTGGTCCAAGAGGGTCAAGAATACATATATGATATGTATTCTCACACAAGACATGACACACAGTATTTTTCCAAATCCCACAGTGCCAATGATACAAGGCCCCTGAACAACAACTACTTCCCATCAGTATTAATATATAGCTCTGGAATTTTGTTTGGGTTTTCCTGGGTTTTTTTGTTGTTGTTTTATCATTTGTTTATTTTTAAACAGCATTCTTAACAGCAGACTATGGCCCAAGCAATAGGGAAAGTTAAAAACAAATTACAACAATGGCTAACAATGTAATTTTGTGGAGGAACCCTTCTGAACCACCAAATGGTACTTAGCAATGGGAGAGGCAGAGAAGCCAGGTACTTCACTGAATTTATCATCACTAAAATGTTACTGCAGACTACTATGTATTTGAGAGGCCTCTGCAGCTAACCTTTATAGAAAGGTCTGGGGGGGGAAAAAAAAAAAAGAATCTTCCCCCAAAACCAATGCTAAGATTATCACATAAACAAGCAGTGTGTCTTTCAAGCAATGTGGTGTCCAGAACTGTCTACTGGCCAGACCAGATTACTGTATGTAAGGCTGAAGGATCTCACCTCAGCTACTGAGCAACTGCAAGCAGCCTCAGCATGTAGTCTTTTATGTAAGTGTATCAAGCTTCATTGTATGAGTAATCATACTCCTTTTCTTCATTGCTTCTATTGCCATGACTTTTTTTGAAACATCAAAAAGTGCCATTTGCAAAAACAATAAGAAAAACAGGAACAATGGCAACAAATTAATTCATATAATGAATTTCTCTAATATTAAAATTCATGGAAAATAAGCTATGAAACAACTGAATCATGAATAGTCATAGTTTGGAATGGGTAACAATACTTTTGAAAGTAGTGAATACAGCTAATCACCACAATAGCTTTTTTAAAAGGGTGCTTCCAATATATTTTTTTATTATTCCTACCCTTTAAGTATTTTTTCTCTTCACAGGTGATGCTGTGAGAGTATCTGCAATAATGTAATTCTATTTTAAGGTGTTTCACTCTTATAAATAAAAACTGGATAATCAATCAAAGTTAACTAGCGCAAGCATCTGGGCAAGGTTTATGTGAGCACATGAACAATAAATCCATATATTAGTACAACCACGAGGCAAAATCAAACTATGTAAGACAGTATGGTAATTTCTAAATTAATTACCTTAGGTTAAAGGTGAAGCTTTACATGTTCGCTGACTTCCAGTGTTGGTCTTACCTCTCTCTGTTTGTAGCCCTCCTCAATTAGAGCAGTACAGTCCTTGACACACTTTGTCCCCTTGTCCCCCAAAAATGGGGAACTTCCTAAAAAACAGCTCAGAGTCACAGATGGGACCAGCCATGCCTCTTGCATGCCTCCACTATGCTAAACCTGGGAGGACAGCCTGGGAAAAGACATTCCGCTCAATTTCAAAAAAGAAGAAAATAAGAATAGCTGCTCACCTGAAGTTATTAATAACTTTATGTTCATTTTACTAAATAAAACTGTTCAGTTTCCCCACACATAAAACTACGTGAATGGGATAGATTTGAAAGATTTCAGTACCCAGAGAGGCACCCTGAAGCCCTAACTGCATTACTCCATCCCCACTGGCACACTATAGGCCACAAAGTACTTCCTATATATATATATACACTTCCTTATACTCCAGTAAGAACTAGAATAGAGCCCCAACAACATAACTGATCCTTTTCATTACTAAACTAATCTCATGGCAAAAAAGGTACGATGAACACTGAAGGCAGACCATGGTAGGTCTAAGGCAGAGCAGAGGACCACTGGCTGTGGCATCACTAGATTCTCTCCAACAGCTTGGCACAAACTCTTTATCTTTCTGTACAAAATGTCTTACTTGTTATTCACTAAGAAGACCCTAAAGAATCATACGTATTTCTTGACTTTCGTATTCACTGGAATAATGTACTAAACCCATACAAGACAAAACATAGAATTTTAACCAGGAAAAAAATGTTTTGACTTCAAATCTTTGCCTTTCACACTATAACTCTTAACTGTTTCAGAAATAATTACTCTCTGTGTCAGCAAAGAACAAGAGTATTCAATCAAGAAAAAGGGAGATGAAGGTGAGAGTAACACTTGATTCAACAGGTGGATTCACCTGGTTATCTGATATCAGCACAATCATTAATACCACCCTGCAGGTAAAATAAGGATGATTTTTTGATTTTTGTAGTAAGATAATTATTTTCAGATAAAGCAAACAGGCTAGATATGTTCCAAGAATGATAGGGTTCAAGAGTTGTGCCCTTTCTTTCATAAATGAACAGTATCATAACCCAGAATTGCTGCAATAACACACACCAGATCCACAGCAGATCTGCCATCAGTCATAGCAATTTACAGAGCTGGCAGATCAACGCTACCTTAGAAGGAGAAAGATATATAAGAATCTGAACTTGAAAACATTGTGGTGCCATTATACATTTTACTTAGGAAAGACCTATTACACATACTCCAACACCCCCAAAGCTCCAAAATTAAAGATTTTGTCTACATACTTCACTTTGCAAGGCTAGAATTTGATCATAATTTTTTAAAGTTGTCAAACATACAGTCTCACTACAGAAAAGATGTACAATTAGCTTATGCAAGGCTTAATTTTGATAGGAGATTAATTGCAAGTCTAGGTTGCATAAGAATTCCTCATATTTCAGACACATTTTAGTAATCTGAGTAATATTACATAAACAATCTTTAAAGACAACCAGTTTTTAGAGGTGACTGTCTTCAGGACTGATTCAAGGAAAGACATGTCTAAGCTATCTTCCAGCATATTTCACAGATGGCTCACAAGGCTGTCATAAGGCAGAGGATGAAGAAAGTTGCTTATTTCTTTACAGAGATGCAAATGTTATGCACAATCTGGATTTATGGCTAAAAGCTGTTTATTTATCAATACTTCTTATAAATCTTACTCCTGCTAACTAATATTTCTTACATCAAAGTGAATTACTAAAACTGAAAATGAATAGGCTGCAAGGAGATAAGCATATTTTATGTTGATTTCATGTCACGTATTGCCTTACAAAAACATGGAATATGTGCTTTAGAAGTGGAACCTTTCATGCACTTTTCTATGCAGCCTATAACATAGGCTAGTTAGTTAGTACAAGTGAACATAGGAAAGCACCAATGAGAAGTCATGGTACACACTGGTTTTACTATTTCAGGAAAAAATTGCAAGGTTTTTCAAAAGATAACTATGGGTTAATGTTGTAGATCAAATTCTGATAAATAACAGATTGTGCCCTATTACTAGGCTGTAAAGAGAATCACAACAAACTATAAGTGTGTACATTTATTTTTTAAAGCCTACCACACTCATCATAACAGATATTTTCCCTGATTTATAAATCAGAGTAGGGTTTTTTCCCAGAAGTTGCTTCTTCATTATGGAAAACAACAAAAAGAAAAAAGGTCTAATGGATGATACTGGTGTTCTTTTATAACTTTCACGTGGACCAATCCTTTTTTCAGCCTTCCAACAGCATTGTGGAAAATAACAATCCATGAAAAAAAAAAGTAAAATAATCTGTAGTAGTCAATGCACCATTTAAAGTATGGAAAGATTCTTGTCATAAATGGAATGTGGATGCTAATACAGAGAATGAAACTTTTACTGTGATATGAATATTGTTAGAGGTGGATTTTGTATTGCCATCTCGCTTGTACCTTCCC
>JAWWEU010000081.1:111690333-111721755 GCA_035583155.1 Acropternis orthonyx | reverse complement strand
ACGTGGAGGGGGGAAGGGGGGAGAGCTTGCCCCCTGGTAAGGATCGCAGCAGCCGTGCCAGGGGGAAACCCACCACCTGCTATAAATAATCCAGACACATTTTCTTTCCTACAGCTTCTAAAGACTTGACTAACCTGGCTGCAAGCATCTGGCACCAAGTAAGTGGCATATGTAAGTTGTTTACAGACTTTGTGTATCTCAGAAATAGAAAGCCTCAGGCTCTTGTCAAGAAGTTTCAATTCACTCTAAAACACTGTTCTAAGACATCAGTCTCTGAGACTTCTCATCCTTTTGGTCAGCAATGTTCTTTGAACAACTACAGCATCCCTGGTGAGGCTTGCAGAAGGAAATCACGCTGGTTCTGTGTATGTGCTGCACTGAAATCCAGAGACAGTGCTCCAGAGATGTTAGAAAGCATTAACCTATAGTCTGGTCTCAACTCATTGAATTCATCTTTTTTCTAAGCTCAGTCATCTATTGAGTTGGGTTTTTTTGTGTGCATGTCTTATGTTAAGAGTTAATATTGTATTATAGAAGCTCTATTACAAGAAGCTTTACAACGAAAGAAAAACCTTATAACTTTTCAGTCTCCTAGACAGTTGCTTAATTATATACTCCACTGTCATCCCCTACAGATGTATTGAGAAATTACTCAAAACTGTAATACTGTGGTGGATTTTTTTTAAATGCCTCCCTGCCATCCGATCCCATCAGATCTTGGATGCTCAGCAGGGTCAGCCCTGGTTAGTACCGGGTGCTGTAGACAGTCCTGAGGATTTCACTGTCACTGTCCGAGCTCGCTCGGATGTGGCAAATGGACCTTAGGACTTAAACGGTGGGGCCAGTTCTGCATATGCTGTGCCTCACCTAAAAAATCCACTGCACAGGCTGGAAGGGCATACCCACGTGGAGAGAGCCCTTCCCCAGATCTTCGTTCACAAAGTCTGGCCATTATATATACTGTGGTATTTAACACAGCGTAATTATTTTACCTCATGGTTCTATATAAGGCTAAAGGCAGTATGGGAGACTTACACATATCTATCTCAGAGATTGTTGTGATCTGTTTAACAAATAGATGGGAAAAAATTACAGATTTGTTAAATAAAACAAGACGTTGCAATAAACTTCACAGGCAATTCCAACACCCCACCATATTGTCTTGAGCTCTCAAACCAGAAAATAGAATTTGTCCTGGATAGTTCTCTTCCACACAGGCTCATTACCTACCCTTTTATTTTGTGATACAGCAATTCATTATTACTGCCTCTATGGCTGACATAATTACAGGCAAATGTATTCAATAAGTGGTGTCTTCTTCTCTGCCCAGATCATTCCTCCCACACTGTCTATGACAAGTCCTTTATTTTTTTCATTCTCTGTTTCATCAATTGTGCTATTTTCATCATTCCAATACATATATTTGTGTGTGAAATACATATTAATTTGATGTAATTAGGGAAGTTCAGGGAAGCTCAACAATAAATTAAAAATATTTAAAACCAGCTCCAAGCAACAAAGCAAACCTAGTACGATGAGTCTTTTGATATTCAACCACCATTAAACTGGAGAGTCTGACATTTAATTATTATAACTGAAGAACTTATTTTTAATTTTGTGCATTGTAGTCTACTTGCTGTTACCTATGACAAGCATCATGAAATAATTTTCTTAATTCCTCTAGCACTGTGATCACTGGACAGCTGCTTTAGTTATTCCCATGGTGGCATAGGAAGAAAAACATATTTACTTTTCCTTCACATATAAAGGAAGTAGCAACATAAGATGTTGGCTTCAATATGTACTGCAGTACTATCTCTAATTACTTATGTCTTTCATGTATTTTCCACTAGCTTGTTAATTTTTAAAAATCTGTCTTTAAGTATCCTGAGATTAATTTCAGGAGACTTTTCCAACTATCGCTCAGGACTTACTGCTAATTTGAGCAATAGACAGTAAGGTAAGTCATTGATATTCAATAATCACCTTTCATCATCTTGATGTTTGTCAACATGATATACACATATGTATATATGTATCCAGATGAATATGAAAAACTATATGAAATTGTCTGAAACAAGGATTCTTCACATTCCAACATCAGTTTTGGAAGGCATTCAAATCTCTGTCTAATATAAGCCTACATTATATTGTTTTATTCAGTGCAAGCCAAACTTCGTCAACATATACATTACTTTAAAAGTGACAGAGTTAAGTTAAGTGTGGTTTAATATGCTGGATAGCTAGGACACCTAAAACATTTCTGTTATTATCTACCTTCCAGTTAAATATTTTCTCAAGCTTCAATTTTCCAATGGAATATCAGTCTCCCTCTCTACCAATAAATAACTATAATGGAAATAAATTATAATGCTTTTCTATATCCATTTCATGACAGTCATATATAAATACTTCAGAAACAATGTTGTGATTTGTTACTCTATTTACAACAAACTGTCACTTTTCCTCTTCAGATGTCCTGTGCAAATAATACATGCTGTACAAAGATAAAACAGGTTCAGAAGAAAAATTCTATCTAGAGGGCACACAAACTTTAGTAGCCAAATAAAAGTTCTGATACTGCCACTGAAGATCTATGCTAAAATTCTCTTTGAAAACAACAGTGGGACAAAATCAGAAGCCTGGGGAACAACACTAGCCCTAATTGACTCTTACCATTGAACCAATTCCCTTTATTACAGCTTTTGGAAACTTTAAAAGAAGATTTTGAGGTAACACAGGAAATACAATATTCTGGCATGGCCTGATGGAGCAGAGCAGTCTGCCTTGAAAACACAGCATCTACTTTTTGCCTGGAAGCATGGGCTCTTCATCTCAGTTTGGCTATTACAGGCTAAAGAGGAGAAATGAAGCAGCATTATCATTTTACCAGATCTGAAATGCGTAATTCCTCTTATCACTGTGCAGGCTTCTCATCCCTTTTGACTAACATGTCTCTCTTCACCATCCTTCTGACCTTTTGTTGATTTTTTTGTTTGGTTGCTTTGTTTTGTTTTGTTTTGTTTCCTTTCTCTGTTTTTGGGTGGTTGGTTGGTTTTGGGGTTTGGTTTTCTTTTTTATTTGGTTTGTTTGGGTTTTTTGTTTGGTTTTGTTGTTGTTGTTGGGGTTTTTTTGTTTTGGTTGGTTGGTTGGTTGGTTTAAAAGGAACAGAGTTTACTTGACTTTGTGTCTTCCATGTGACTACTAGGAGTTCAGGACCATAGGGACAACTGATCAGAACTGAACATCCCATTGTCCATAGAAGCTTGACAGGTGTCAGAGTAGTTTACAAAACAGTGTGTCACTCCTGAGCTCCTAGATTAAAGTTACCAATGAAAGTTAGAAGGAATAACAGGAACTCCATATTCTCTTTGATGCAGTGATCGATCCCATTACTTTTTTTTTATTTCACATGGGTATGTAACCAGAAACAACAGGTGCATCATATCTCAACCAACTTCTTCAAATGTGTGGCCAAAATTTTCAACACCACTTCGTAGATATGGACTTTCTCTTATTAAATTAATTGCAGTTAGAGTTAGGTATATGGAGGTTTTCCCCAATAAAAAGACAGTCACCTGAAAAATACAGTTCTCAAAAACTGAAAAAAGGAAGGAGTAGGAAAAGTCATGAAGAATGCAAACCTCAACTAAACAGACAGGTGAAATTTGATGAAGTTGTAACTTTCTTCATTTTGCAAAACCAGCTACTAAAAATCCCTTTCTCATAAACACACAAGTATATTCCCAAAAATCCCACTTTTTCTACAGGTTTATTAGAACTAAAAACAATTAAGCCTGACTGAGCATTTCAGGTTCAAACTAACTGAACCGCTTCTCATTCTTCTCTATTTTTAATAAAAAACTCTCAGTGATTTTAGATGTTAAGCAGCCGACATAGCCGTATGTTGACAAGATTTAGTCTATCTTTGCTTGGGGTCAAGCATGACAAATTTCCAGCCAGATAACACTTGTCACATCTCAAGGCCATCCAGACAGTAATCATGTCTGCTACTGCAAAGAAGTAACATCTGCCACTGTGACAAACAAGAGCTCTTGATTCACACAATCTCTTGCTGAGCTCCCAGCTCATTAGGATCTCCTGATTGCTGCCTCTCACACAGGAAAAACACACCTATCACTGAACAAGTAAAATGCCTCTCACTCTGCTAGAGCACTGAACAGAGCGGGTCCTGCTCAGCCTGAGCTTTGCAGGATCAAGAGCCCCTTCACTGACAGAAGCAAGATCTTGTCAGACTGTGTATCAGTATTACCCAATAAGTGAGAAGTTCCTTCGTTGTGAAGCTTTCACAGCCGCTCTGCTGTAACCCCAAGTGCAGTCGTGCCTGCTTCAGGCAGGAGCCCGGAGCCAGCACCGAGGTGAGCATGGGGCTCTTCTCTGCTAACCTCTCCAGCACTCCGTAGTGCCTTTGGGCATTTCACCTAGGAAGGTATTGTGGAGCTGCAGCATCAGCCTTAACACTTACTATAAACTGTTTCCTCACAGCCTCCAAACTTACCTAACTGCATAAGGTGATACACCTGGCAGGATCATACAGGAATATTTAAGTCCCCATTCCTACTTATTCATTCAAACGTATCTCCCCCCATCTTGCCTTAAGTTTAGAAATTTGTCTAGTATAGAAAAAGACCTAGACAAATTTGGAAGTTAAAAAGAAGAAAGAATTTCACATTTAGCATACTGGATATGAAATTACTTCTCTCTTAAAAGAAATAGTGTGATAGGAAGAGGTGAGATTTCACTCAGGGAAAACTCCAAAAGCAGTAGCTTTTTATAGGCTCAACATCTATAAGACTAGCAGTCTAATTTTCCTTTTAAAAAAGGCTATTCATATATCAGCTTAGAATTACAATATAAGAAAATGGTTTTTGAAGGAAAAGAAGAATACATGTCTCTCTACAGTTTGACAAAATTATTCTAAAAAATACTTGGGACAAAATCTAGCAATTTTACATAGCTAAAAAAAATTAACAATCCCAATATATTCAGGTATTTGAGCTGGTTAATCTTAAAAACATGAGACAAGTACTACTGAAATCTTGGGATAAAATCTTAAGTAGATATTACTGAGTGCCAGAAGGAAAACAAGAGCCTAACTAGGAGGGGGGGGGGGGGGGCTGGAGCTGGGACAGGAAAACCAAGATTAATTTGCCTGAGAGAAATACCATGTCTTATTTTCTGGAACCAGTGTTTTCTTTAACACACCTCTTAATCTGCTTTTCCTGTAGGCACTGGATCCCTTCTGCTGTCCTTCGTTCCCATGCAGAGAGAAAGGGTTACCACACTGCTCAAGGAGTTTCATTCCAGAGATCTGTTTTCCATTTCTTACTGCTACACAGACTTACATTATTTCCAGAAGAACCCTTTTTATCTCTTCCCAATAAGACAGCACCTGTGAATTATGACTTAAAGTATACTACAAATAGGAGTGCCAAAGTATTGTTTATATTAATAAAAAATATTTCTTAGGTAGTAGAAGTCAAAATAATTATTTGCAGATTTACATACACTGTTATGAGCCCAGAGCCCTGTAAATTTGACATTTGCTCAAAAAATAGGAAGGACTTTATTTGTCCATTTATGGAATAACAACTGGATGAACTTGCAGGAATTTTTTCTACAAGGGCAAATCTAAAGAAGAAAAAAAAAAAAAAAAAGGGAAGTCCATAACTTAAAATCTAAAGTATATTACATTCATGCTATGACTTCAGTTTTGAGACATTTGTTTACATTAACTTCCAAGTTTTGTGTGTTTTTTTTTCCCAATGATTAAATATAAATGCTAAAAAATATTTTTATCCAAATATTAGTATCATAGCTCAAGATATGGCCTTATTTTCATATTTTGTTTCTTTTACTACCCTGTTATTTTTGTAATACACACCAGAAGTTTGGCTTCTAAACAACAAAAACAGTATGTCATAAAGCACTGATCAACCACTAAGCTCCACTGGGCTGAAGGAACCATGAAAGCCACAGAAATTAATGAGCATGGTGGACCACAATCAAAGCTCCTGGAGGCAAGATAAGATAACTGAGTATTGAAATGAGGTTCTTGTGGCATATCATAGAGTAGTCAGTATAGATGGAAACACAGAAATTTCACTTTTTTCAGGTACTGTATGCAGTACAGTACAGATGCACAATCTTCACCTTGGAGGGTTTAACACATTTCATCTCATCCTAGGGAGCTTGTTTCAATGGAAGGAAAAAATGCACTCTGGCGTATACAAAGATTAAAGACTCTCAGCTGACATGGCAATGTTAGAATTTCAGATTACAGACTTATGAGAAACTGGTTGCTTCTTAACATCCTTCTCATTGTATTTTTACAATAAAGGAGAAATAATTTCTTTGAAAATCATCATGATAAAATATCCTAAACACAATTATTTCCCTCTATACATAACTCATCATATATGAGGATGAGCACAAGCAAATGCAAAAGCACAGAATAACTGGTATCCTTCCTTAGAAAAGATACTGGTATTTTCAGTCACTTGTTCTTTCCCACAAGGATACATAATTTTTACTTTTGTTCTTATAAACAAATGAGAATAACATACAGTTATGATTAAGATTTGGTTGATAAATCTGGAAATAAATGTATTTTTTGAAAGGTCTCTTTCTTTGTAAAACACTAGGCTTCTGTAGTTGAAAAAGGAGTAGGAACACCTTTGGGAATGAGTTGCCATTAATAATAATGTAATATTATTGCTGACTTTAGAAGTTACATTCTTTTAGCTGGATCTTATTATAAACTTCCAAGTGTTCAATACAGGCAGCAGAGAAAAGCACTAGTTTGAGAAGCAGCAGGAAGCCAATGCCAGCAGCAGCAGCAGTTGCCACATGCTGTGAAGAGTGTGAGGCTTGCAACGTTCCTGGGGGAGCTTGATGTGGTTTCTGGCTCCCAGCGCAATTGGGCAGGGGTGAGGGGTAGAGCAGGTAGCAAATCTCACAAGAAGGGTTGTGCAAGAGGAAAGAAAGCCTGCATACCACCTACAGCTGACTGACATAAGTAAAACACAAAATGAAGGGTGGTAGGGGTAGACCAGACATAAGGGTGGATGAAGAGTGGTAGGTTTAGACTGGACATGAGGAAAAAAATTATTATGATGGGGCTGATGAGACACTGGAACAGGTTGCCAGAGAAGCTGTGGATGCCCCTTTCCTGGGAGAGTTCAAAGTCAGTTTGCATGGGGCTTTGAGCAACCTGATCTAGGGGAAAGTGTACCTGCCCATGGCAGAGTGTGGTTGGACTAGAGGGTGTTTAAAGGTCTCTTCCAGCCCAAATCACTCTACGATTCAATGATATAGCAAATTTAGAGGAAAAAAAATGGTTCTCACTCATAATGCAGTAATCTACCATTAAAAGATCATTGGATATTCATTAGCAGCACAAGATAGGAATGTGTTCAAAAAGCCAACAATATATTTAATTTTGCAGTAAAATTTTATATTCTTTTAATAGGATCATTAGGTAAATTCAGTATGTTGAAACTCTCATTTAGTATTTAGTTATTAGTTTGGTGTAACTACTCAGCAGTAGCAGCAGGCACTAAACACTATCGATATTGTAATTCGAAACAGCAGAATTAGTCTGGTAAGAAACAAGTTTATAATTGTAAAGCCACTATAGAATTCTGTACTGCACTTCAATAATACCACAGTTCCTCACAGGTAGCTATGGAAAATGTTATAAATTGTAAATAGTATAGTCTAAGAAGGTACATTTAAAAAACACTGGCTACTTTCTAAGTATTGCGCTTAAGAACACAATCTAGTTAGAAATAAGGTATGGAACATAAAGTTTTCTTGAGACCTCTCACCTCTAAATGTCCACATCAGTCCACCCAAAGCTCTCCCTACTGCTCTGCTATTTTAACTTCCTGGTATTCTGAAAGATTTCATAAAATCTTAATGAATTAAGGGATGAATCCCCTCCTACGAAATCTTGCAGTAAATTCACATTCAACTCCTTTGTAATTGAGTTCTGTTCAGTTCATTATCTAACTTCACTGAAGAATTTCTAGAGCCAAGGAAATATTCAGCTAACTATGAACATCTGTGGCTTTATATAGACAGAAAATGAGTATGGTGGCTTTTTTCTAATCTTATAGTGTGGGAGATCACACTGTGTCAAAAAGCCTCTAATTCTCTGAGGACAATGGCAATTAGAGGTAGAAAGCAAGCCTGGATATAATCTTAATAATACAAACTAAATATTTTTCAGACTCTAAAATAGATTTGGAGAGGAGATTGCTTTGTGTGCTTGTTTTACAAATAACCATATTACTGTCATGTCCATGAATCCCAATTATGTAGCTAATTAATTGTAATTAATTAATTCATTGTAGTTACCTTTAATTATAAAAGCAACTCAATCCCCAGAAGTTTCTCACTCATTAGTTGCCACATAATATGGTTCCATAAGATTATTTTCCCTTGGCAGTCTAATGATCAGATTACCATAACAGCATTATGGAAACAGGTTGGGGAGAGCTACTGACTTTGTCTATACAGAACATCATAACATCCTCAAAATTCGCTTTTCTTCTCTTGAAAATTATAATGTATAATATGCATTTATGACTATGTGTTTCTGGAAGTATAGTAGAACTGTAAGCAGAAAAAACAAAAAAATTAGTTTACAAAGTTATTCTATACATCTTCCATCTAGCATGAGGAAAAACAAAAGAGAAAAGGAACTTATATTAAAATAATGAAGCACTAAATGCATAAAACATTTACATATTCACACTCAAAGATAAAAGTCTGTAAACATAAAATTACTCATATGGAATCTGCACTTTTACATTAAATGTATTTTCAAGCTTTTCTTTCTTTTACACAAAACTGGCAGGAGTTTTAGTGCTCATTAAAGTGAAAAATGGGTACTGTTGTCCAGGACAATAGGCACATAAAAATATGAGCAGCTAAAGCATAGCTCTGTTAATAGGAAACAAACTAGGTATGCCCTACAATCTTCTTGTCTAGGGCAGAAAAATATACTAGAAAAGGGTCTTTATTTCACATGTACTCAGCTTTAGCACTGCTTCCACAAACTCTTCAGACAGCAGTTACAGTGGCTCTGACATTTCCCTCCCTATAAACTAGCATTTCAGCACCTTTTGGAGAAGGAGAAACAATGACACCCAAAACTCACAACCCACAGAGCATCTTGTCTGGCAGATAGGTTACAGAGACAGCAAACAGATAAAATAATTAGCATTTAGGCAAACAAAATACGGATGATTTCTAAAAATCCTCTCACTTCTGAGATCAGAGTATGCACAAAAAAATTCTTAAGTAAAATCTACCTATCCTTTCAACACCACCTGGGTGCCTTCAGGTCCACAACTGGGCAGAACAGATGCACTCCCTCAGCTGAGCTCTCGTCTGGAACAAACTCTCCAGACACCACAGAGGCAGTGAAATACTAATGACTTGTTTTATCAGACTGGTCGCTCTGGTATTCATTGTGCACAGTGTGTGATCACACGTAGGTTGCAAAGGCAAGAGGTCTGGAAGGGAGGCACTGTCAGATCAAGTCAAGCTTCTTATTACCTCAAGCACCACCTCAAAAACTGGACATTTTGTTCTTTCCCTCATTAAAGTACTGTTTCAGAACTGCACTCTTTCACATTTTTTTTCTTCCTAAGTTTGCAATACTACTTTTCCTGTTCAAATCCTGTTTCTCTTGTGTTATGTGATGTATTTTTAAAGAGACATTCCATCCAAGTGCTGAATGGCAAACCCAATAAGCAGCTCTTGACCCACCTACACACAGACATCTGAGCAGCCATCCTCAGAGCTGCACTTGACACAGATTTCCCCCCAAAACCTCAGTGCCTGTCCTTCAAAGCTCACCCAACAAAGCACAGCCAGTAGGGCCAGCTGGGAGCAGGCAGAGCTGCTGCCACCCTGAGTGGTTCCATAAGGCACTTATAGCTGGGGCCCCTGTAGAGCACTCTGACTGATGGCAGGAACAACCTCTTGGGTTTCCTTTAATGAAACACCCCCTTTCATTATTCTGGGAGTCTTTTCTCTTGCCTAGCTTTTATCTGCCTGTATTTGGTTTCCTAAATATCTGTAAATAGGAGAATTAGGAGTATGAGACCTGTGTGCTGGACAAATGTCCAACCATGCTCTGGCACCAAATGGGACAGCATAAAAAGTCGGGCTTTGTTGTTTCTGCAATTCCCCTCCTAATTACATCTACTGCTTAAATACCTTCAAGTTACTTCTCCCATTCCAGCATTCAGTTTCAATATGGGACATTTTAGTTGTGACAAGGGAGGTTTAGATTGGATATTAGGAAAAATTTCTTCACCAAAAGGGCTGTCAAGCATTGGAATGGGCTGCCCAGGGAAGAAGTTGAGTCACCATCCCTGTGGGCATTTAAGAAATGCGTAGATGTGGCACTCAGTGACATAGTTTAGTGGTGGACGTGGCAGTGTTAGATTTACAGTTGGACTCAATGATCTTAAGGTCTTTTCAATTTATGTGATTCTGACTCTATGATTTAGTTCACTGTGATTAACATCTTCTAAAGTTAGTAAAAAACACAATTAAAATTTCAGTTGTCTTAAGATAGCTGTTTGGTTTTTTTAATCATGCCCTCCCTAGTTTCCATGGATCTGTAAGTTATTTGAGAAATCTCGCTCTCCAAGGTATCTTTGCATCTCTTAATTCTTTGTTGTCAGATAGTCAGAAATGAGGAGCTGAAGCTGAAATTGCGATGCAAATACCAGAATCTGAAGCTAAGTACTGAGGCTCTTTTTAATTCAGCTCTATTGTATGTTTTTAAGCTTCATTAGGCTCCATTGACCCAGTTTCACAGTGATTTTTTTCTGTAATTTTGCCTCCTGCTTAATGAAATGGGTACAACCCTCTATACATTTACCAAATTAATGGAATTTTATATTAAGGACAACTCCTGAATATAGTTTTGGTAATATATATGCACAGTATCTGTGTTGCATCCTTGCTTTTCTTGAATTTTAGGGATTCACGTTGTAAAAGTAGGAACTTGAGTACATATCTCTTCATCAAGAAGTATATATACAGTAACAAATGGTCTCTCTAGTTCTCTATTTCTCAGTGTTCACAAAGACATTTCCACTAATTATTCTTTTCTATGATTAATAATTAAGATATCTGAATTTCTAAGCAGAAAGTGAAATGCTGAATCATAATGTTGCAAGTTTTTATCAACAGAGATCTCTTTTAAGAATTGTACCACAGATACAATATGCACAGATACTACCTTATATCACAGCCTTAAATGAGGGCACTGATGAAAGGAAAAGTGGCTTAATCTTATGAGGCCTTGTGCCGACTATTCATTGTGCCTAAATGCTGCATGTGACTTCTTTCCTTTCATCATATTAAATATTAAATGATCTGAGATT
This sequence comes from Acropternis orthonyx, assembly GCA_035583155.1. Classification (NCBI taxonomy): domain Eukaryota; kingdom Metazoa; phylum Chordata; class Aves; order Passeriformes; family Rhinocryptidae; genus Acropternis; species Acropternis orthonyx. Next base: position 111,710,320 of record JAWWEU010000081.1, on the reverse strand, counting down.
TCTCCTCATGATTTCTGCTGACCAAATGTCATATGTCAGCACTCTAGACTTAGATTGAGATATGCGTCTTCCTACATGCCCTGTTTAATCAGGACTTCTCAATACCATTATTTTGTTCTTTTTACACAAATTTAATTTCTTTCTCTCTTCTACTACCTGGATAGTGTTGTTATGCAGGACCCAAGCTACTTCAGTTTTCTTATGGCACTGAGATATGCACCATATAAGAACACACCTATCTCTTAAGTCCACCTCCTCCTATAAGCTGGGATCAGTTTTACAGAAGCACTACTAACAGCATCGTGGTTGTACACATGTTGACCTTTTCTGCCAGTTCAAGTGAGCTTGGAACTTGTGACATTGTATGTAAGTTCATGTCTCCAGCTCATGCTGTAGAAAAATGAGTTTCTGCATCTACTAACTCAGTTTTCCACTTCAACAGAATAGCTCCAATATATTGTCTGTCTTCCTTTGTCATCACAGCATCTTCCAGCAGGATCATCTGAAGATCATGCTCTGCAGGATTCCTGCCTCTATGTTTCCCATCTTTTGGGGCACTTCCTCACATCAGAGACTCATTTATCTTCTTCAAATGACACAGAAGAGAAATTTAGACCTTTTCAATTTTCCAGGACCCACATTCAAAATATACACAGATTGGTCCCTCCAATAAGCACTGAGATGACATTTTCCCACATACTATGCTTTCTTCACTGCTTGTTTCAACAAAGGACTTTTGGCTTTGTTAACCCCCTCTTTCTGTTAAACAGTCTCTATCAAGGTATTTTCCTGCTCCCCTAGCTTTTAAATAGTAAAATCCTGTTGTATGTCTCCCACCACCTGTCCACAGCCACCTGGGGCCACATTTTTGAAACTATTCTACTGCTGAGCTCTAAAAATGTCTTATACAGTCTCAGTTAAATGTTAAGAGACTGTATTACATGTTTTTTCTAACAAAAAAAAAAAAAAATCAGAGAACGTTGTCAATACATTCTGTGTATCTATGTAGCACGCTTGGAGACTAACTCATCACAAAGAATATTTTATTGAGATAAATTTACAATTGTTACAATTGTTTTTCAGAACAATCTTATGTTACCTGGACAAATGACATTCGGAGTTTTATTTCTACTATATTATCACAGAAATAGGAAGTTCCTACAGCGTATCCTGGATGGCTGCATAGATGAAAATCAAAAGTGATTTAATTTCAAGAAAAATATTTGCTACAAAGAGATTATGCTCACTCAGCGTCAAGGGTAAGACTTATTTCCTTAGAAAACTATCACAAAACAACTGACTTAGAAATGTAATACTCACTTCCCTCTGCAGTACATTTTAAACCCAAGGATCTGTTTATGTTTTGAAAGCTAAAATCTCTTGTATGTAAACACAGGGCAGGCTTTTTTTGTAAGCCTTTTGCTTCTTTTTTTTTTTTTTTTTTTTTTTTAATTTCTTTTAACAGAATCATAGAAAGATGTAGGTTGGAATGGAGACTGGAGGTTTAGTAAACCCTTACTCAAAGCTGGCACAAGTATGATGCCAGATCTAACTTCAACATAAAGTGATTTGCTCAGAGCTTTCCTGAGTCAAGTTTTGAATATCTCTAAGCATGGAGATTCTACACCACCATTCAAGCAAGTAAAAGCAAACCCTTATGTTACCGAAACACCTACAGCTGTTAGAAAATATTTTCATATTGAGTTTACCAATATAGAAAAATATATGTGTCATTATAAATTATGTTTCTAAAAAAAAAAAAGAGAATTTGCTTTCTTGATACCACCTTTAGGAAGTGGAAAATATTCATTGCATTTACATGCAGCAGTCTTCAGTGAAAAAATTAACTATTGTAAAGTGAAATTCAGTGTGCACGGCTTAATTGCAGACCTTGTAAGAACAAAGGAAATGAGCTATCTGTTTATGCAATCTGAAATTTCAAAATCTTCTCTTTCGTAGGATTGAGAGAAAATAACAAAAATCTATCTGCATTCTTATTTGTTTATTAAAGAATATACTGATATGCATGCTACATGAGACCTTTAATGTAGGTAAATGAAGATCACTTAAAATTATATCCACTCATATGCTGATATGTATATATTAATTTATTCATTTTTCATCAGGATAACCTTGCAAATACATAATTTACTGGAATCTTGCACTCAGTACCAAAAGGAAAAATATTATCTAAAGGGACCCAAGCTCCATACAAAATGGCAACTATATTAAAAAGTAACTTGCAAATTCAGCTACTTTTGCACTTTGAGTCATAGAAATTGACAAACGATCACTTCTGGGTTGTCAAGACAGAGGAATCAATAATTTGTAGCAACATGTAATGTTTTTCATCTCAATTTTCAGTTGTCTGTAAAGAATGAAATATCATAAAAGAATACAGGAGGCATGAAGACCACACTACTAAAGTTCAAGTAAGTTCTGCCCAAGTGGCATAAAAACAAAAATACATTACTATCTGACAGGCCTTTCTTGATTTAGGTGAAATGAGTTTTGAGTTTTACTCACTGACTAACACATTAATAGCCATTTTGAAATCACCACGATCCTCCTGCTCTCTTGAGCCCACATTCCAGAAATAATCTTGACTCATCTCCACAGGCATACTCATCTGACTCATTTATTTTTCCAGGGTTAGCCAGAAACACAAGATAATTGCAATGAAAAAAGTTCAAGAAAGAATTCTAGACATGCCAGAAATTCATCATATAAAACTCAGAACATGGGCTCAAAACCAAGTGAAATTATCTTTTAAATTTTCAACCTTTTGACAGAATTGAAATATTCTATACATTGACTTTTGACCCCATTCTACCTTTCTGTAACACTGAAAAGAACAGAGCAAAGCTGGTTTCCTGAGGGACGAGGAAAAGAAACTTTCACAAACTCTCAATTTGCTACCAAAACTGAATATATCATCATGGGAAAACTATTCCAAGAAGTAACCAATAAAGTGTAGGAGAAATGCAAAGTTGTACTGATGATGACCTTGATACCTCTTACCCATACTGCTAGAGTTTCCAAAGAAAAGAAGGTTTGAAAAATGGAAAGAACCTTGACCTCTAGTCAAACAGATTTAGGTCTGTTTTGACAGGAACTGGGGACCAGTGAGACAGAGAAAACACTTTGATCAAAAGCTAAAGACAAAATCTATGAATAAAACACAAATTTTGCAGATGAGTTCCCTTTAAAGAAAAAGGGAAGGGACTCGTCTAATTACAAACTGTCAGCAAAATAACCACTACACAGAGGAGGAAAAAAATGAAAATATGTTTAATCTGGATTGTGAAGCTGAAGTAGTACTATGAAAAATTAGACTGTAAATATGGACAGGTATGTTTATGTCAAAGCTGCTCATATGAAAAATGTAAAATGTTAATTTAAGGGCCTCAAAATAGATATAAAAAACAACAGTTGACATAGTTGACAATTTTAACTATGTTTGTATCTATGAATCATCAAATCCCAAAACTCAGAAAAATCTCCTGGGAAGTCTCAGTCTTCCTTGTTTTCTTAATTTATATCTTCCTTTGTACTTAGGGACTACAAATTAAAAGCTTAAATACAAAATAACATCTGTTCTTCATTCAATTTTCAGCTTTAGTGGGATCAAGAGAAAACAAAAGGCTTGTGAGGCAGCTTGCTATAGACAGATCTTCAGCTGAGGTTGGCTAACTCAGAATATTTTGTTGCTTTGTATTAATACAGGACATTTCAAAATTTATTTGAGACTAAATTGAGAATGACTTCTATTTTGCAACTCTATTTATTAAGAGCCTGAAGGATGTAAAGTGCTGAGATGAGTTTACTCATTCTACCACTTCTACTTCCACAGTAGTCTTCTTTCTCCATCCTCATATAGTTTTTCTTTTCCACATATTTCATGCAGTTATGTGCACATTCATCTGGGAATCTATGTCAAGGTAGTTTTAAGGATATGTGATTTAGCTCATATCTACGTTATTTACACAAATATGGGTAATTCACAAAAGATTCCCATTAGAAATGTTAGACTCCCACTTCCACTCACAGCATCAAGCATCCTTCTACTGAAAGCAGAGAATTCCATTTCCCCAAAAGACTGAAGATAGGCCACTGATGTTCACCAAAGAGCAAAATTCATCATCTGTATATCTCCCTTGAAATACAGCAGTGACAACAGTGAAAAGAAGTGAAAGAACATCTTCATGACAAAATCTCTTTGTCCATCTGCAGATGGTCATTCATTTTCATAATCACGTTCTTTAAGCTAGCACTTTCAGATGATTTCATCAGGCTTGGAAATCTAAGTAAATTTTTCTAACCAGCACATTCAACCAGTTTTAAGTGACAGAAGAGAAGCAAAATTTTAAAAAGCAAACATTATCCCAAGATTTTTCTTAAATTTATTCTTGCTTCCAATATTCCATCTTGCCAATATCTCACCTTAATGTGGTTTATCTCACCCCATCCTTTTACTCTAGCTGCTCAGGACCAATGTGGAGAGAGATTTCAAAAGCAGTTGCCAAGATGACAAACAAAAACATCCATACAGTGTGTTCAGAAATAGTGCAACATAATGCCTGAAAAGCACTCTTCCTTTATTTAACCTGACAAATCACTCAAAGCCAGAAAGCCTTCAGGACCACACCAGAACAAAACAAAGTAAGTCTAACTGTAGTAAATACTTGGATTCTTTGGAGATAAGATTATAAAACAGCCCAGCAAAAAGTGGGACATGAATGTCTTGTCAGCCAAGTGCCTCAAGATGAAATTATTTACATTTGCTCTCTAAACAAAGAAGAAAGAAGGCTAAATATTAAAAAAAAAAAAAAATCAAAAAACAAGAAAACAAGAAAAAAAAAACCTTCCTCAACACAGAATCACTGAAAACAGATGAGAGATTTAGTGAAGGATATTAAAAAACAGAACCTGTATTTGTGTTTAATTTGAATGCTTATCAGTTTCCATGTAGATGGATACAATGCTGCAAGAACAATTGAAGCTGAGCTGCACCAAGTATTTCAGAACAGAAGTGGTATTTCTGTTTCTCTTGTTGTAATACTCTTTCCTCTAAACCCCAACCCTTCACACTAGAAGCAACAGACACAATAGATTCAGAAAACTGTGGAAAAAATGGGGTGTCTTACTCTTATCCTAGTCCAATACTTAGAATATTGGACAATTGCAATAGTTTTATTACAGAATATTTCAGGAGTATTACAAGAGTTTTCAGAAACTTTTTTGTGTAAAATACCTCACAGTCACTGAGACACAAGGACAATGAAAATGTAAAAAAGTGGGACATGCAGACACCAGTCACTAGTCAAAGTATTTTTCTTCCTTTTGTTTGTGAAGCTTTCAGAGAACCTTGAGAGCAGTACACATCAGGCTACCGACAATTTAAAGGTGAACGATGTTTACAGGAGAGATGAAAAAAAACCTATAGCTATAGCTCCCTTGTACAGTAAAATAGAGAAAGAGAGGTTGTTCCAAAGGTCAAATCAAACCAGAAATTTAAATCTGAGTGTGAAAAACAAAGTTAAAATGTTCATCCTTTCGAGTTTCTATGACAACCCCTTTGTCACCCCAGCACTCTGTTACTAGCACAGTAACTGGCAGCACTTTTAACCTCATATGGGTCACGAATAACAGGCATAAGCTCAGCAGTCTTGTTCTTCTGGTCCTCCCAGGAACCAGGAACACAGATCCAGCTATATGATGACAGCTTTTCCATGTTCTTCTATCAGGGCTAACAATCTGCATCATTAACTACGCTGGATATCACACAGCTCAGTCAGTGTAAAAAAAATAAATATACTAATAATTCATCCTGATACACAAGAGTGGTTGAAAACCACAGAATATAGTCTTTAAAATCTGATTTAATAAGACAAAGAACAGTCATGTTGCAATTGTTTATGGAAAGACATTTAGAACTTCCATAGTGAGTAAAAACCTTAAAGAAGCTTACTTGTGGATAAACACCAGTTCAACATTTGCATTCACTATGGCAACTCACTGCCTCCCTCTTGGACATATGCTGCTTCTGTATCTACATGGCTTGTGCTATGGTTCCAGAGATGTGTCTTGAGGAGACAGAAAAGACTTCTTTGAAATCACTTCCATACCTCAAGAGTCATATCGCAAAGCTTGGTGACTTGGCAACATTATTAGCTATAGAAAAATTGACCTTCACCAGCTCCCTGCTTATCATCTGTGTGTTTGAACAGCAGCTGTCAATATCTACGATCAAGGAGCTGTCAGTATAGTGTATTATGATGATGAGAGAATTTACAGTGATAATTGCTAGAAGTCATTTTTAAAAGTCTTCTGAGTTTTCTTTATTTATTTTTACTTGACTCTAATCTCCATTAATTTATAAAAAGTAGACCTACAACAGGGAATTGAAACAAGTTTTCCAGCTGTACTATACATGAGAGTTCAACCATCCTTTGCTCCTTGCCCTGTATCCTATGCATTATTCCTAAGCAAGGAATAAGTAATGACATGACTTGTGCTATGGTTCAGAGACACATCTTGAGAAGGCTTCTCTGAAATCACCGCCACACATAATGTCAAACCCAGTGACCTAGAACTACTTATGCCTTACTTAATACCCCATCACCTGAAATTTTCAGCATAAACTACACTAAGTTAAATCAGACAGTCTAAACTAAAACTCTTCTTGAGAATTCTCTGTTCTGTCTGCTACAATCAGCCTTTAGACTTCAAGGGAAGTGGAACAGTTTTGTTAAAATGTTCTGTTTAACAGTTAAACCAAAAAAAAAAAAAAAAAAAAAAAAAAAGTATATTTCAATTTTAAAACAGTTGGTTTTACCTTTTTCAGTTTAAACAACTTTTAAAAATTGAAGATTGAAAACAGAATGAAATGTTTTTTAATCTAATCTGATCTGTTGCAACCACAAAGTTTAAAAAAAAAAAAAATATGTGTGACATTCCATCTAACTGAGGTGAGAAAAATCTTCAAAACCTGCAAAGTATTAAAGCAGGAAAACCCTTTCAAGCTCGGGAATATCTAATGAGCCAAAAAATTCATAGCATCACATCTTGATTAAAGTGTTCATTTGAAAGGAGAAAGAATCTCTCAACAAAAGGCACTCACAGCCTTTTTCAATAAGGTTTGCCAAAGGCAACAGGTCATTGCAGGAAGAGTTCTGAGAAATCTTTCCTTTAACCTAAGCATACTCTAGAATAATATTTCAAGTTTGCAAGAACACGATGAAATCACGGATAAAGAGCAAAATGGCTCACCCGAGTATGAACTACTTCCTACCTTGTCAGTATTTGCAGAAAAAGAGAATTCATCTTTTGCCTGGTGGAGGAAAGACTTCTGTCTAAAATGAAGGTAATACATAAAAGGTCTATTTCCAAAGTAATCAACACAAATCAAAGAGACTATAAACTTGAAGTCTGTAACCTCAACTCAACTGTGAACTTAACAAGAGAAGACTATTCACATTTCCAGTTAGGTGCAGTGCTGTTCCCTTGTGTTTTCATTATGTTTTTTTTTCTTTTGAGGGGATGATATGATTCCCATTTTCAAACTGAGTCTTCTATGTCACAAAAGACTACCAAATATTCTAAAAGGGCTAATCTTCAGACACCTGCATCTATGTTCTCTCTAGAAATAGGCTGTATTTAACTGCAGTGATAACCTTTTTAAAAGGTATCTACACATAAGACAAAATGAAAATTTTTATTGTAAGATTTTTTGGACTAAAAAGATGCTTATGTTTGTATCTGAGCTTTGGTTTATTCAGGAACAGAAAGACAGAGAGGAGATGCTGCTCACAGAGACAAGGTATCACCAGTGAGGTCACTGCCAGGGTCAGTGGGTTTTCAGTACACACAGCACCTCAGCAGGAGCCAAGTACCTGCCTGGAGATGGAATGAGGCCACAGCAGGTCAAGATTTGAAGCAGAGAGGCATGAATGGGTGAGATGGGTAAATAGAGGTTGACTGGTAGAAAAAGAGACAACATAAAGCCCCGTTATATTTAATATCAGTCTTGACACAAATATTGTCACTTTTTATACTCAGAGTCATTTCTGTAAATATCATAAACTTATTAGCTTTAAAAAAATCAGCAAGGAGATATTTCAGTGCAATAAATACAGTAATACTGAAGCAATGAACATCTATTGAATAAATCAGATGGATACCCAAGTTCCTTTGAGGATCTTGATAGTTCTAATTTTTTTACAGCCTACACAACGCTGCTTCATGCCTACTACAAAGAAAAAGACACACAACAGACTTATGGGGTCCTTCATCACAGCAGAGCAATGTCATGCTCAGACTTTCTGTGTTATAACACGCAGATATATTCCTTGGGAGTGGCATTAACACTAAGGTTTCCCCCCATGAGCTCACTGTACAGCAGGGATGTGCTACACTTCAGCTTACCCATGTTGGTGCTAACAAAAAGTCTTTGAACACCCCATGGCAAATTATGTGCCTGTACTCTTCTGCCTCTAAGACTTTTTACTGCTCACTCCACATTTGATATTCAGGCTTCAAGTCCCACAGAAACCCAAAGGACTGAATATATATAAAGAAAATAGTTATCCAAGGACACAAAATGTGTCATTCACAGTCCTCCTACAGTCATTCAAGTGTGCTTTGGTGATGACTGCCATATGCTTATGGGGCTTCTTGCACAGGAGCACTTCAAATATTTTCCACAGTTTACTTCAATAATTATTAAATATGACTATCCTTGGATAATTACAGAACATATCGACAGTTTTCACTATACTGTCTTAGGCATCTACTCCATTTAGACCTAATTAGAGCAAAACTGTTCCCCATCTTCAGAAATAGCAGCAGAATTTTAAGAACAGCTCTACTACTGCATCCCCATGGAATTTTGTTGTGACTCGTAGGACATCCATTTATATCCCATGTGCTTTGACTCCATCATTAAATACAGAATTTACTCTTCTTGACTGCACTTTCTGAAATTTTGGCTGTTCTATCACTTGACCTGTTGTCACAGCTATTTAAGCTGTTGCTTTATCTATTTTGCCTACACCATCTTCAAAAGTTAGTTTGCTGTGGGAAGGAAATACCTGGGCAACCAGACAGGAGCAGCCAGACTATGTGGATACATGCCTTCTGTCCACCATCAGTGCTCATGGCTCTGTTCAGAGGAAGGTACTGTTTTCTCACTATGCATAAATAATATGCTCTCTGCATATTTATCACTGTACATGACAACATCACCAACTTAACGAAAGCCACTTGATAACCCAAGTGCAACCAGAAGTTATATAAGGGAGCCCTTTGAGAAGGGCTTTGGTAGAGGACTGCTTTTTTAGCATGGTAAGGGAAAATAGTTCCAGGTGGTAAAATATCTTTCATTACCTGTCATTTTACTTTCATCAGATGAAGCATTACGGTTTCACTAACTAAATATTGATCACATACTTCTGCCACGGTTCAGACCTACAAACAAACACTCTCTAATCTAAACAGACAAGCTGAAGCTCTGCTGAAGTGTGCCTGGTAACACAGCCACCACGATGAAGGCTGACATTCTGCATCTGAAAAATCATGACGGTTATACAGAATGCCTTTGCAATCTCTTCCACTGGCAAGATTAACTTTGTTGTCCTTGTTTTTTTCCCCTCCAGACTAGCTAATAGGATCCATACATCAGAATTCAGAACAACAGGAAATTGTGACATTGTAGCACTTTTTCAGCATCATTTGTGACTGATGAGGGCTTCAGAACCTGCCTCTCCTATCAGCCTAGAGAAGCAGCAGCTTTCACCCCTATGAATGACTTATCTCTCTTTTCCTGTTCCAGAAAGCATTAAGTGTGGCCAGAAGACCCCAAGGGCCCAGTTAGCCTATTAGAAATAGGCTCAAGCGCTGGCTTGCCTTAGGGGGTGACCTCAGAGCAAGATCCTAATGCGCTTTTGATGGGAGCGCAGAGCTCAGCGGGCAGGCTGGCAGGGAGAAGCCAGCGCACAGGAGCCAGGGCTTGGGCAGGTTCCCAGACCATCTGGTCTCACTCCCAAGGTCCTGCGGGCAACCTGTAGCTCACTGGCAGGCCACGTCACTTTGCTCTTCAGGGAACAGTCAAATAATTTATTCACTATCTGGAACCAGAGTGAAAACACTCTCTCTGCACCTTCTCCGTCCAAAACACACTACAGACTGTCTTGGGCTATACCAAAAAAATAGAAACAAGAGGTTGTGCCGAAGACAAAGCTCGTAAGGAAAAGGAAAATTGCCTGGCCCTGTAAATAAAACAGAATCTATCTATATTAAGAGGTGCATGTCTAATATTTTCAGTTAAAAATCAAACAATACAGCTGTCCCAAAGAATAACGAGAATGCAAGATACATTATCTTTTCAGGGTTATTCTGGGGGGATGACTCAATCCCCATGAGTAGCACAAAAGTGGATGGTGGCTGCATGATTATGTAAGCTTAGTTTCCTCATGACTGTTAGTTAAAGTACCTGAGGTCTAACACCAATTAAAATCAACATGGTGGTGAAGATAACACTGACAACCTCATAATATAATCCAAATTCCGTACAGCATTCCATTCACTTTAGTGGCAGCAGAAAGGAGTCAAAGCTTCCTGAACTGCAGTTCTCAATGGCTCTATACCTTCCCAGAGCACAGACTTTTAAAGGTGCTCCAAGGGTGTGCCAAGCCTCCTCAGGGGAATGGGAAACACAGAAAAAAAAAATATTTAAAGTAATGACTCTATTATAAAAGCTATACTGGAGTCACATATTTTTCTTTTACTATTTAAAAAAGTAACTCAGTTCTGAATATAGTTATTGCGAACAAGACTAATCTCCATAGCCCCAGCAGCATTTCTGTAACCAGAAAGAAATAACACAATTTTTTTAATTGCAGTGTTTTTAATATTTAATCTCTAATAATGTGATAGCCAGCTGTTTACTCTAATCTATATCACTTAAAGAAATTGAATTGGTTGCACACAGCTGTTCCTAAACAGCACCCACACAATGTGATTGCACATTTTAAGGTCACAACATGAAAACTATAGAACTGTGATTTGTGGATAACAATCTTTATCTGCCTTTCCTAGTGCAATACTGAGCCATCTGAAGGCAGATAAGGTGCATCCAGTAACTATGCAATTGAGACTAATTTGCTTTTTAAATGTAAAATAATCATAAGCCAATAAAAAATAAACTTACAACATCCAGTGTCAGTACACAGAAGTCAAACAGATTCAAATAAAAAATGATACTATATATGTTAAACTCTGACAGAAGCTACCATCTTATCAAGAGTTCAATACAGTTTTCATTCTAAGTCTTGGAAGCAAAATTTGATGTCCTTCCAAAAGGAACACTGGTTACTGATCTGCCATTACTTGTTTTTTGCAGAATTATTGGCTAAAAATGCCATCAACTGTCAGGCTGAAGTAAAACAAATCCCCAGTGGTGATCTTTGCAGTTCTTAAAAGGTCTGAAAAAAAAACATCACTTGCTATATCATATGGATATAGTGATATTAAAAAAAGAAATCTATATTTAATGGGGAAATTCCTAACATTTTTTATTCTTCAAAGACCCTTCTTTACACTGACCTGTGAACACTTAAGTACCTATGGACATTCTTCCTCTAAGTACAAATTATATAATGTAAATCAATCCTTTAAAGACTGAACAGATGTTTGTTTCATGTCTGACTTGTCTTTTCCAGTTTCAGACTAAGAAAAAAGGTCCAGCTTGCCCAAAATTTTCACTTAAAGCCAACAAAAATGAAGAGTGGATCAGTGAAATATACTTTGTCACAGATGATGATCATGGAGTTAGCTTATCTGGAGAGCTGCACTTCTTGGGACTTCCAATCTGTAATGGTTTAGGCTGGGGTAGAGTTAATGTTTTACACAGTAGCTGGTCTGGCTATGCTTTGGGTTTGTGTTGAAAACAGTGTTGATAACCCAGACATTTCTGTTACTGCTGAGCAGCCTTTGAATAGCATCAAGGTCTTTTCTGCTTCTCTCACTGCCCCATCAGCAAGGAGGTTGCAGATGCAAAAAGATACAGTCTGATAGAATTATAAAAAACCAACCAAACAAAACAAAACAAAAAAAAAAAAACCAACCAACCAACCAAAAACCACCACAAAACCAAAACAATACAGAAACAGGATAAACTCGTTAAAATTAAATTTTTCTTAAAGACATAGATGGCTATTGTTTATAGACTGGCAAATATTGTCAAAATATTTTATAGACAGGAACAACTATGATGAAAAAGAACTATTAATCTGGCTAAGAACCTGGTTCAAAGGTAACATTGCATGTGTAGAAGGAATTAAAAAAAAAAAAAAAAAAAAGAAAAATCCACTAGGATAAAAGGTTTGCTTATATTTTATCATGGAAAGTTTCTAAGCAAACAACAAATTAATTGACCTGAATGATACAAAACCTGTCAGACCATGCATGGGATCTCAGCATGAGCATTTAGCATCTGCATTTCTGTTCTCTCTTCCTTTTTATCCCCACAACACATAATTTATGCAACACACTTTACATACACAGTCAATGTCATGTAAGTTGGTCTATTATCACAATGGATGTCTTAAATAAACCAACTAAGTAGAACTTCTGTTTAACCAAATGGATAAAAGTACATTTTCTCTTCATTCATAATTTATCATATTTGGTGCCAGAAACTATACAACTGAGGAAATACTTGTTTAAGAAACTGCACAAATATTTAGTAAGGCCTATTTCACCCTTGAAATTCAATTTAAAAAACTCCCCCTATTAACAGCTGGATCAGGATTTCTATACATATTACCTACTCTAGAAGTATTTTTATAAATTATTCTCTTCTATAAACATATATTTAAGGAGTAAATTACTGTGCTCCACCTAACATAATCTGTAATACAAATAAAATGTTTAACTTCCTATGAGATCTATTAATAGCAGAAGTGTACATTCAGCAACACTCATTTGTTACATAGGATCTGAACACTGAAAATCCATCACTGCCCTAAGAAAACTAATGTACACAACCCCTGTGAAGGTGAATGGTAGCCCTTGGACAGAGGAATATTCCTGAAGTTGTGTTTTTTCAGAATTGTGTTGCAAAGTATAGACAACAAAAGGTGATGAAGCAAAAGTTTGGTATCAGAACAACTTCCGCTTTGTAGAAAATCTTGGACCAGCACATCAGTGTTTACTATTTTCAGCACACTAATCCTTGAAATCCAACATCAGGATAGAATGATCAGTAGCATATGACAGTGTTATCAACAAACAGAAAATTATTTACCTGAAATGAAAATAAAGTGGGCTGTGAAACAACACAGTTTGCACACATGGATAAAATTTCATGAACTCTTATGCACATTTTAAAGCAAATACAGAATCATTTTTCACTGAGGCAGTAAGACCTGTACAACTGTGTTGCCACGAAAAGGATGGTTTCACCACACTGTTTTCCCTTTTTATGAAAATAAAGCACATCATCACATCTACAAGTGCAGAATAATGAAAGTATAAATTCCACTTTGAGAGACTGATATAAATTGAAATATTAAACAGTTATGGAACTGGTAGCACAAGTGCATTGGAGAAAGCCTGCAAAAGCTGAAAATGAAGCCAAGAGAATATTGAACTGAGGTACTGAAAAGTATCTCTCATTTTGTGATGAAAAATGAGAGCCTTCAAGATACATCTTCATGGTCCTATATTTTGAGAGGCTCGCCAGTACTTAGAGTTAAGGATAACCCAATAGGCAGCATGCAGCAGGCATTTATATAGCTCAGCATCACTTTTATTTAAAGCCAGAGACAGAGGAAAATCCCAGAAATAGGATTAATATTACTAAAGCAAAAATGAGTTTTGACAATTTTTACACTAACTGATGGCTTGGAACACAAACATAGCTACTATAAACCAGATTTACCACATCACTTGCCAAAGACAGCCATGGTATAATTTTTTCTTCAGTGTTTGTTAAGAATTATTAATAATGACCTGTTGACATAATATGGTAAGTGAAACAGAAAAATAATGAAAAGGAAAGCTGAAAATTGTGACATGCAAATGGTAAAGTATTTTAAAATGAAAAAGAATTGGGACAGTACCTATAAAAACTTCAGCACGTACAGAAGATGAAACAAAAGTGAAGTAGATCAAGCAAGAATCACAGAACCATAGAATGGTTTGGGTTGGAAGCGGCCTTAAAGATCCTCTAGTTCCAACACCCCCCACCATGTGCAGGGACACCTTCCATTAGATCACACTGCTCAAAGCGTCATTCAGCCTGGTCTGGAACACTTCCAGGGATGGGGCATCCACACCATCTTTGGACAACCTGTTCCAGTACCTCACCACTCTCAGAGAAAAAGTTTCTGTTTGAAGCCACTGTCCCTCATCCCATTACCACATATCCTTGTAAATGGTCTCTCTCCATCTTTCCTGTAGGCTCCTTTCAGGTACAGGAAGTCCACACTTAGGTCACCCTGAATCCTTCTCTTTTCCAGACTGAGTAATCACAGCTCTCAGCCTCTCTTCACAGAAGAGCTGCTCCATCTGTCTAATCACCTTGGTGGCTCTCCTCCGGACTCGATCCAACAGGTGATTGTCCTTCCCATGCTCAGGACCCAGACCTGGATGCAGCATTCCAGATGGGGTCTCACAAGAATGGAATAGAGGGGCAGAATCACCTTCCTTGACCTTCTGGCCATGCTGCTTTTGATTCAGGCCAGGACATGGCTGGCTTTCTGGGCTGCAGGTGCACATTTTCGGCTCTTGTCCACCAGCACCCCCAAGTCCTCCCCAGCAGAGCTGCTCTCAATCTGTTCATTGCCAGCCTGTATTGATACCAGGGGTTGCCCCAACCCAGGTGCAGCATCTTGCACTTGGCCTTATTAAAATCACATGAGATTCCCATGCACCCGCTTCTCGAGCCTCTCTAGGTCACTCTGGATAGCATCTCATCCTTCAGGTATGTCAACCACACCACTTAGCTTGGTGATGTAGTCACTCCATCACAGAAGGTCACTAGGTCGGTCAGACGGGACTTGCTCTTGTTGAAGCCATCTTGAATCACCTCCCTGTACGTCATCTAAGAGGATTTGTTCTACGATCTTCCCAGACACAGAGGTGATGATGACATCTTAAAGATGGGTACAATGTTGCCCTTTTTCTAGTCACCTGGGACTTCACCTGACTGGCATGACTTTTCAAATACCAGGGAGAGTGGCTTGTCAATTACACCAGCCAATTCCCTCGGGACTCTAGGAGGCCTCTTATTGGGTCCCATAGATTTATGTACATCCAAATTCCTCAGGTGGTCAAGAACCTGATCTTTGCTTACACTGGGAAGGACTTTGCTCACCTAGTCCCCATTCTGCTGTCCATCCACTTGAGAAATGCGGAAAGAGAGGTTGCCATTGAGGACTGAGGCAAAAATGCTGCAGAGTACCTCAGCCTTCGCCTAATTTGTTGCTACCAGTTTGCCAGAATTGTTTATTGGGATGGTACACCTTCTTTGACCTTCCCTTTCTGGTTAACATACCTGCAGAAGCCCTTTCTGTTATTCTTTGCATCCCTTGTCAGGTTCAGTTTGAGTTACTCACCCTCTTCACCTTATCCCTATACAACCCAACATCATCTCTATACTCTTCCCAGGCTACCTGTCCTAGTTTACAGTGCCTATGCATTAGCTTCTTTCCCTTTAGTCTGACCAGCAGTTCCCTACTCAGTCCTGCTGGTCTATTGCCTTCCTTGCCAGATTTTTCTCTTCATTTGTGTAGACCAACTAAAGAATAGATCTTTCTGCCAAGACATTAATCTTGGGGCATTTTTATTTTTGGCATGGATTTTGGAGCCTATTTCTATCTTGCATTACTATCACTGACAGTAAAGAATGTGAAAGAGAATGACTATAACACAGTCACACAATCCTGTTTGGGGTAGGGCTCTGAGTCATGCCAGACACACAGGAAAATAGTTGAAATAAAAACTGGAACAGCCATCAACACTTCCCTGGGTTAAAAATCTGATGAATTAAGAACCTGAGGTCTAAGAAGCGCATGCAGTTGTGAAACCCTGAAGACTACAACTTTTCTTGAGCCATTCTCCAAACTTTTTTAACCTTCTTGAATTACCTCAAGGGGGAACAGTTTTTACATAAACCTTGTTTGTTCAGAAAATGGAAACTAACAGGCATTTTCTGTACCTCCTAGGCAGTCCATTATCAATAAATGTAAAATTCTCTTTGACAATCTCCCTGTAGCTGAGTGACACACCATATGTGGGTCTACTCTAAAGATGGACTAAATTACCTTAAAATTTCAAGATGTTTACAAAGGCAGGCAAGAAACTTGAAAAGGCAGAAAAAAAATTCTTTGAAGCCAGGTCATAACAACTAAGAGTAGACAGGTTGATAAATAACTTTAAAAAGTTTCATTAAAAAAGTTTCATTAAAAGCCCATATCCTTTTAAGATATTAAAAAAAAAAAAAAAGCTATTGAAAAAGAGCAGCTTAATTCTTTTTCAGTTCACAGAAAGAGAAATGGAAGTGCAGATGATGTAAGTCTAGTTAAACCACATTATGCACATTTCAGTTTACAAGTATTCCTTTCTAGAGCAGACTGACAGTTTCTTTTACCTGCAGTGTATGACCCTCACAAAAACAAATCAGGATATTCAATTACTTACGTCAGGTCCAAGGATAATGAGGTTTTAGCACAATTTTGTTCCATAAAATTTCATTAGTTACTGGGGTCATATTGATCTGTAATTAGATAATGTTTTGCCACATCTTATGGAGATTCTGCAGCCTCATTCAGTCCTGTCAATAAAGTGAACAATCTTCATTTTCCACAGGCAGATATATTTAAGAAAATACAAAGGATTAAGGATAAAAGAAAGAAAAAAACCACAAACAGAGAAAAAAGGCAAAAACAAAAATAAATCCAAAACCTTTTCCAAACTATTAGAAGAGAGAAAAGATACTGTGAAAGCTTGATAAAATGCCTCCTCCTCCCATCACCAAGCCTCTTATTGGTCTGGCAGGAAAATCTGGGGACCTGCCTCTACTCTAACATCAAGAACAAGTGCTGTCTGAGCTTATTTTCATGCCTAAGCTACACTGCCCTGGCCATCCTGAACATGGAAGCTCTGTCCTCTCCTCAGCCCTGGTTTCCTGCCTAGAATGACATAGATGGTTCCAGCAGGCACTGTCTAGTACAAACCCTTGTTTTTAAGAAGAAATGATCCTTGACTAGGCTACAAGCAAGTCATTATAGGAAAGGGCAGATGGTAGACATGGGCGGCAGCTGCCACTACCAGAAAAAATGAGAGAGCAAGACCACTTCAGGAACCTGGTCATTGCTCGAAATAGGCCTGGGGTTGGGTTCTTTCTGTATGTGCCCAAGATGAATGAATATTGGACAGAATGGAACAACAGATGTTTTAGCCTAAATTTTTCTTAGATCAGAAGTCAACTACACACAAAGAAGTTATTTGTTAAGCAAACAGTGAAAGAAAAGTACATGTCAAAGCAGAGGGCTGCACCAGACCACTAACAAATTCCCACAAAAATGCAAAAGATCAAGTCCTTTTCCCCTGCAATTCCTGTTTGTGAATTACGACAGCAAAGTTGTAGAGTACGTATCCCAGATGAAACTCCACAAAAAACAGATACCTGTCTCAGATTCCAGTAGGAGAATCTGATTTGCTTAAGAAGTTATGCAAAGGCTACTGAAAACATTCATGCTTAGTGACATGCAGTTTGTTCATATAGCTTGTAGCTGGTTACCAAATTAATTGGGGTATAAAACTTGAGGACAGCTAGATTTAGTAACAAGATGCCTAAAGGAATAACAAGGTAGCCAAAGCACAGATCTGAATGCCTTGTACTCCTTACATATTTGTTTCTGCTGTGTAATTTCTGTGCCACAATGTGGTTAACTCGCTTTGTTTTAGTACATTATGATAACAGCAAACAACTGAGTTTGTCCCCTCCTTTCCCATGAGGTGCTCAGTGGGCTGAACAATTGATACGCCTTACAGATAAAAACAACACACTACCAAAACAAAGCAACTAATGACATATTAAAACACCAAAGCAAGCATGACCATAAGCAGAGACAATGAGACACAAGGGTGCTTTTATTTGTTCTTTCTCAGAGAAGGTAATGGACCAATTTTAAGCAATATTGTTCTACTGCCTATCCTATGAGATGGGATTGTATACACACACTAATTACTTTTTCTCACTTATGTAGATTGCCTTTCTGCTAGGAAAAATCCACCCTATCTTTAAGACTGGTCACTTGTAAATGACAACATCCTTAAAAATCAAAAGGAAAGTAAAAGAAGAAAAAATATATAGCTTCATGATTGAAAAAATGTAAACAAAACCACCATTAGACTACTCATGCTCAGCCCTATTGTATGGAAAGGAAAATAGTTTAAATTAGTCAGGCCTTTTAAATGCAATATGGAATCAATTGGGGATCCATGGCTATAGCTATAGCTACTGTATAACTGAATCAGTGATGATAAAAATATCAGTAAAGAACAGGTATTCCAGCACCAAAGGAGCATTGTTACTCTGGAAGAAATGTAAAGAAAAGCAGCAAAATGGAATTAAAGATATGTTCTTATTAACTCCCAAGATAAAATTTAATTAATAATTAAACTCCCCAATCATAAATTACAGCCACATTACATAAAATGAAGACATAATTGCAGAGATCTCTAAATCCTCATAACCCTGTAAAAATCCTTTAAGCCTTAGGGCTTAAATCAATAACTTACAAAGTTAAGGTTTCTATTTGGTATTTTTACCTTAGGATTTTTCATGCCATAAAAGTCTATGAAGAGATATTACTGCATTTTCCATTTTAATATCTATGATTAGCTGCAGAGAGAGATAGGACATTGCTCTAAATGGAACCTTAGCACTAACATTCTTGCAACAAAGAATTATCAAATGAGAGATTATTATTCAGGGGCATTAATTTGGATTGCGGTTATATAAAGGCATGTACCATACAGGCCTATGATCTGAATAGCTACTGGGAACTGGGATTGTTTATTCCTTTAGTTTTTAAGTGTTTAAATTATATTTAAATATTTCATTTAATAATTTATGAAGCCATATGTAAACTTCTGGTTTTGTTGGTGGTTGCTTTGGGGGGGTGGGGGGAGGGTCCAAAAAAACTGTAATTGAGAAAGTGTCAATTCAACAGAATGAAGATATTGACTACAAAAGTTACTCTGTATCTCTGTCAAATACAGACAACGTAGAGTGGGTTTTTTTCCCCTAATATTGCAACACTTCCCCATTCAAATATATGGAAGCACATATGTTCATCATATGCACACTGACACTTTCATTCAGGAGAAATATATTTCCTGCATACAGACTGAAGAGACATGATTCCTGAAGCACAACACAGATGGATAATTCAGTATAGCACAGATATGTCCTAATCTGCCTTATTTAGTGGTCCTCCCTTGTCTGATATGAATCTGATCCCAACTCCTTCAGCAGTCCTAATATTATCAGTTATCTTCATATTTACAATATAAATATGAAGTGAATCACCCTTACTTTGTTTGAGAACAGGTAAAGAGCATGGTCTAAGAAATAGAAAGATATGTAGTTTCATTAATTTATTCAATGATTTTGAGATAGAGTCCATGACCTTGAATTATTGTACCCAGTGCATGCATTTCAATGCCTGATTGTACCTGTCTAAGAGTGAATTACTACATATCACTTCCAGAAAGTTTGCTTGAGAAACATTATTTCTGGAAAAGCAGCACTGGTTTGGTTTTTTTTACCTAAATACACATAAAAAGGTGAGTGCCACTGTACCAAGCACAGTGAGATAGCACATCTCTCAAAAACAATATATCTTTATTCAAGATACCACCTGTAGATCATTTTAAAATACACTGGCATTATAAAGCAATCTCTGTTCGGTTT
>JAWWEU010000081.1:111627085-111690233 GCA_035583155.1 Acropternis orthonyx | reverse complement strand
TTTAAATATATATAGTTGATCTTCAACCCCCTTCATTTCTCTTACATACTCACAAATCTCAGGTAAAAAGAAAAAAGCCCCTGTACATTATACTCAGCAAGACCCTGCCACACACCACAGACAGTAATCATAGTTATCCACAAGATTATGGGGGACTGTCAAAAAGCAAAACGCATAAATTCTGAAAATGCTGTGGGTTGAGTTCCCAAGCTTGATAAAGTAAACAGACTCACCATGCAACCCAAGTATTACAGAAAAATAATTGGAAAAGCAACATGGGGTGAAGTTATCATCACTGAGTATGAACGCAGTGCAATAACGGCCTTCGTTGTGTTTAAACCAAAAATCCAAGTAACAACATGGTAAATACATCCATCACTGAAATCCCTATGGATCATACAGACTTGAAGAGCTACAGAAACAGCTCAGAAGTAATCAGATACAGTTCCAGGTAAGGCAGTTTTACTTGACTGCAATTTTTTTTGAGTTCTCAAGAATTAACAACTAAATCATCATACTCAGTATTTATAGTATGGATATCCCAGTCAGTGTCAGGCACTTTTGCTTTCTACACAATAAGCAAGATTGTGTTTTAACTTCTTGCACAATGGCAACCTCAGATTGCTGGTTTGTAACACCTGTAATAACAACAAATAATAGATGCTACAGAGGCAAAGTATCAAACTGATTTAACACAACAGAAATAACTTTATTTTCAGCTATCCACCTCTTTCAAAGATGAAGCTTTTGGTAAGGGTACATCTCTACCACTGGGCAGGCAAAGTGCCAGTCCTTGCTTTTGAGGCACAGGACACCAAACTGTGGGACATAGGCCTTTGGAGAAAGTGAAAACCAAAAGAAAGCACAGACCCAAGTGCCCATCAAAAGGTACAGATAAAAGGTACTGCTGCACCTCATTAAGACAGCAGAAAATTTATCTACATGTGTACTGAGAACAGTGGGACCAACAAGAGTAGAGTGCTCACTACATGAAAACCTCATTCATCTTAGCTCCATTGACTTGCCTGTCAAGAGAAGGAGATGAAAATGCTCCAGACATTTATCTTAATCATGGTCTAGTTTTTTGACAGTGGGACTGTTTCTAGGCCTAAACTGTCAGTTTATGTCTTTCCCAACCACCACAAACACCTCTTTCCTTTCTGAATGTGTCTCCTTCACCTACTCTTGCGATCTTGCCAAAAGCACAACTGAATTTCAAATGTCTCTAGTTCCTTGGGATCCCACAGATTTGCTGTGTGTTCCACAACAGTCTTATTATACCATAAATGACAGATTACAAATACTATATAAACATAATTTTGGGTGCAGAAGCAGTCTATTAAGTATTAAGCAACTCTGGTACCTGCATTACACTTTTAGCTTCTCTCTTCTTTATGCATACAAGACTTCAAAGGGAATCATAGCACATAAGAAAAACACAATGGAACTCATTCCAACACACAGCCAGATGATGACACACAGAGGTGTATCCCAGGGTATGAGAGATGCGTGTCAGTTGTAGGTATAACAATTTAGACACGGGAAAAATTAAATGCCAGTTGGTTCACATGCACATCTAACTTTACAATTAATTTTCAGGACAGTGGGTTTTTTGTTTGTTTATTTGTTTTTTTACTAGAGGGCAGCAAAAATAAGTTACTAACTGCATCTCCCTTAGTCTGAAGGACGAGGGATTATTTCTACCTTCTACTTTAATGTCTGATCCCTTCAAAGAACTAAGCATATCTCTTAGTGGTTTGGAAATTTTCAGTGATATTAAGAAGACATAAGATTTTTTTGTGAGGGCTTTTTTCCCCACATGGTATTGTGCCCTGATGGCAGACAGACTTAGCTAAAAAAACAAATAAGCATTTTGAATCGGGAATATAATTAATGATTGAATTTTCTGATTTATTATGATGGATTCAGAGGTAGCCCTGAAAATACTCTCTGCATTTTTCTTACACATATGGAAATAGTTACTGCTGAATTAGCTAAGTGTAAAGATGTGTGTGTCTGGAAGACAAGCTTTGCAAAGTTCCCAACAATGAAGAGGGAACACAGGTCTTCTATTCTAGAAAGGCTAGTCATCTGGACCTAAAGTCTCACAGTGCTGATGCATCCCAGCGTTTTTCACCTATCATTATAAACAAAGAAAACAAACCAATTTAGAAAACAAGTACTCTCTAGATGTTGGGGAGAGGGGAATGAAAAAGAGCTAGGGTGCTATTTCTACAGTGGGTTTCATTTAGAATAAAACACTAAACTTATGTAGAGCAGTCTGAAAAATTGGAACTCTGACTATTATTTCAGTTCTTCCCTTCTGTTGGTTTCCCCACTTGTATAAGGAGATTTTATTTTGGTTTTAAATATTAGAGGTTCATGTATCATCTGTCATGTCCCATGAACAATGATAGACCAAAGATAGGGTTTGACAGGTGAAGTGTTGGGTTTTTTCCTTAAGACCTACACACAAATAATAAATAATAAAGGGGCAGTGGAGATGACAAAGACATTGAGAGCATTTCAAGGAAAAAAGACATGAGATGACAGCATACAGAGACTAATTTCTAAAGAAAACAAGTCACCACAGTTACTTTTATTAGCAGGTTGCTAATAGAAGTATTTTGACTATTTTATTATAATTCTTTCCCTCTGACAAGTAAACCATTATTATAGACTATAAGCTGGAAGCACCTTGTTACACGTCATATTAGGCAAACTTAGTTGTAGATACTACTTTCTGTCCTGTTCAAAAAGACATTGCATTTAGTTTCTCTAAAGGAGTATGAATTCAGATGTTAAGAAGAACTCCAAAGACAGAGTTCTCCAAGAACAGGAAAAAATAGTAGATTTTGAATGTGCTGTCCTTCAAGGTTGCTCAGGCAATATCAGCATGATGAATCACAGGTTCTGGTGACACCAGCCATGCTCGTTTGAATTATGTATGATTCCTAGTTTAATAAAACACCATGACTCATACAGTTTTAAGAACAGAAAGATCACCATCCTCTGTAGGAATGACCTGCTAACAGTTTCATGAAGTGCTGAGAAGAACCCTTCCTAAGAAGAATCCTTAAAAAAGCATAGAAAAAACCCACAGTAATGTACACATCAGTTGAGAGGGGACAGGGGGCACTGTGTCCAAAACACAAAGGCACAACATATTTTGCAGTATTGTTAATACCACAGAATAAGTTAAATCTTCTTTCCTTCATTCTACCCCATTTGGTTTCCCAGCTTTTCTTCAGCATTTAGTAATACACATTGTCAATATGTTCTCTTGGCATTACTTTGGTAATACCAGTTCAAGGGAGACAATGAAAAAAACAGAGAGGTCACCAATTTTTCTCCACAAAAGTGGCAGGTCTCCAAGATGAGTAAAGTATTGAAGAACATGACATAATAAACATGGTTAAAGTAGTTTGGCATATTCAACCTACAGAAAAGATGGATTCTAATACTTATAAGGCAGTTAAGAGAGAAGGTGGAAGTGTATAAGGATCTACGTAAGGATCAACAATGACACAACCAGAAACAACAGGCAGAAACTGAAACAGTAGAAACACTGACCACAAATAATAAATAAAAAAATAATAATAAAAAAACCCAACAACCAAACCAAAAAACAAATAAACCAACCCCATAGGGAGGATCCGTATGTTAGGGAAAGTTTCCTGTCCAACCAGACAGGAGCCATTCTGGCAGCCTCACTCACACCACCTGGGCTGGGACCAATGCCTTTCACAGCAGGTGGCTCCAGCGAGGCCACAGGTGCCCTGCTTGACTCCCTACACACTCCACAATCACATAGACAGGTTTCCTTACTTGTCTTGACCCCAGGTTTCCCATAGCAGAGTTTTGGTCATCTAGATGCTTAAAATAATTTAATCGCAATGCAATAACAAAATAACAACCTCTGAGTAGGAATCTTGAACAAAGGAAACCCTGGACTTTTCTAATCTCATACTCTAAGTGCACAAAAGTCTGGAGTCACTGGATCCTGCTGTGCCTTTCGTTGTCCGGTCCCCCTGCTGGTGCCACAGGTCCCCGGACCCTTTGTCATGCAAAGGAGTTCACCTACTTCTCCCTGTGGCTGCTGCCACCCAGAACTCAACCCGCAGCTCGCACTGCAGCTGTACACTGAGCTACCTGTACCAAATGTATTCCTCATATACCAAACACTGGAAATAGTTTACCAGACAAGTGGTTTGATATGCCTTGCTGGAAATATTCAAGACTCAGTTTAACAGGGCAGTTGATAGACTAATCGTAAGCTCTGCTTCCAACAGAAAGTTGAACTGGATGATCTTCAGAGCCGTCTTCCAACTTAGCCTTTTCATTAGTCCGCGCAACTAAAACACTGAATTTTATGATGCATGAGTCTTGCTTTAAAAATTGACTTCAAGAAAGCTGCCATACTCCTTAGATCATTTTAATTCTGACTATGTTCCACAAAAGTCTGCTAGCCACTCTTGAATAGTTGGAAGTCACAAATTAATTGCACTATATGAAGTAGTAATGCATATAAGCTATGCGTGTACATACTTAGAGACACTAAATTTGCCACTAAAGGAAAACACATTTTCTCTAAGGGACTTCCCACTGTGTCCAAGTTTCCTGAACAACTCATCATGACTCCTTTACTTGGCACCAACATCTTTCACCACATTGCTTTGATCAGTTGTAGCAGCTGTCTCCTGCATGCTCTGTTTCATCTGTGCTGGGGACAGACCTGCAAGGAGAAGCCCTACCAAGCACAGGACCAGCAATGGGAGTTTCAGTATTTCCTCTCAGACCTTGAACAGTGAATAGCTTCCAGTAAACACAAGAGGAGAGTGAGGGATCAGCAACACAGGAGAAAAGAAGGGGGAGATGTAGCCTAGGGGCTATGACAAAGCAAGCCATTCCCATCTGTCAGTGCTCATCAAGGACAGTACGAGGACTCCAGGCAAAGTTGAAG
Organism: Acropternis orthonyx; assembly: GCA_035583155.1. Classification (NCBI taxonomy): domain Eukaryota; kingdom Metazoa; phylum Chordata; class Aves; order Passeriformes; family Rhinocryptidae; genus Acropternis; species Acropternis orthonyx. The sequence continues at coordinate 111,685,270 of JAWWEU010000081.1, read as the reverse complement.
AACCACAACTAGAACCTCATCCAGGTCCTACCCTGTTACTTCACAGACAGACATTACAGAATCTGAAATAATTCCCAGCATAACAGACATCAAATCACATCTCAACTGTACTACCTAGGGTAGTCACTTTATATTAAACCTTTCAACACTCTGATCCATAATAAAAGTTATTACAGGATTTATATCATTCCCAAAGAGAGCAAGAAAGAATCAGAAAGAAGCAATTACTCTCAAAATGCCATATAATATTACAAAGTGCCCACAAAACCAACCTTTCATGAGGCATTCACCAGTTTAGAACTCATAAACTCCGTACAAACTATTTTTTAAAGTGCAAATATAGTGACATATTTCTGTGATTTTAAATAAAAGTGTCTTTAGCAAAATTTAAAAAAAAAAGGTTTAAAAAACAAACAACATTGATAAGGACAACACTTGGATTATGGAAACTGAACCATATTTATGTGATTTTAATGTTTTCCAACTGTAGTTCAAGTCTGTCACACAGGACTTTCATAAACACAATACAGGATCTGACAAAGCAATGACTTGCTGTAATCTGTCAATTTACTAGATAAAAAGTCCCAAACCAATCCTCCTTGCTTGATACAGAAACGTGCATGACTGTATGAGTGCAAAAGGCAAAGCAAGCCCTTCTTTTCCCCACACATACACAGAGACATAAACCACGTATTTTCAGCTGCCTGTAGTATTCCAGTTATATCTCCAAATAGGCAGTTCTTCTCAATGTACTTCAGTACAGCTTGGTAAACATATTTACAGAAACTGAATCTGTTTGCAAGTAATTGGAAAGGCTTTTATGTGCTGTTTACACTCAGAATACTTTTTTTTTAATGCATGTATTAGTGAGATGTGCAAGGCAGACCTGTTTGAAAACAAATCATGACAGAAATTGACAGTTGAGCAAATGAATTAGCTGATAAGTACCATAAAGGAAAATAAAAACTATTTTAAAAGATCAAATAGAATGGAACATAAAGTATGTCACACAGAAATGAATGCCATTTACATTTTTAAAAGGCAAATTTATTAAATATTTTCAAGCTTTGTTGGTACAAACTACATAGCCTTCCAAAATTTGCAAGTGTACCTGATGTGGACTTCATACCCTTTCAAACCTGGATGCGTATTCTGTTGCATGTATGTTTCAGAAGCGATTTTTTTTATTTGATAGTAGATGATCAGTTAAATTTACAGACAGGAAGAACTACATATTTTTAATGAATATTGCTGCAATTTCTTGGTAGATGTATAGTTGCTACTTTTATATATACTTGTAAGTTCAGTCCAAGCAACAAGGCCTCAAATATTTGTCTTCTTTTTATAAGAAAACATCTCAGTAATGGATAAATAAGAAAAAAAATCTCCATCGAGGTTTTCACTCTTTCTTTCCTATTCAATAGCACTTGTAAATTATCCTTTGGTATATTCTAGTATACTTCTGTTACATGTCAATAAAACTGATCATACAGTAAAAGAAATCATACACTAAAAATGAGATTTTCCTATCTGCAGTAAGATGTGTCTGTATGAGTTCCTGCAAACTGGGATTGTCTTGCTTATTACATCTTGCATGACAGAATCAACACTTAGCTCTAAGAAACCCAGCAACTGTTAGAATTACAGAACTGTTGAGGTTGGAAAAGACTTTAAGATAATCAAGTCCAACCATTAATCTTACACCACTATGTTCACCACTAAACCATATCTCCAAGTGCCACATCCACATACTTGAACACATGCAGGGATGATGATTTCACCGTTTCCCTGGGTAGCCTGCTCCAACGCTTGACAACCTTTTTGGGGAAGAAAGTTTTCCTAGTATCTAAACTCCCCTGGTGCAAGTTGAGGCCATTTCATCTTATCCCGCCACTTGTTACTTGGAAGATGAACCCCACCTCACTACAACCTCCTTTCAGGTAGTTGTAGAGTGATAAAGTCACCCCAGTCCTTGTTTTCTCCACGCTAAACCCCAGCTTTCTCAGCCATTCCTCACCACACTTGTGCTCCAGATGCTTTGCCAGCTCCATTGCCCTTCTCTGGACATGCTCCAGCACCACAATGTCTTTCTTGGAGTGTGGGGCCCAAAACTGAACAGGATTGTGGCCTCACCGGTGCTGAGTACATGGGTATGATCACTGCCCCAGTATTGCTGACTGCATTGTTAGTGATAAAAGCCAGGATGCGGCTGGCCTTCTTGGCCACCTAGACACATGGCTGGCTCATGTTCAGCCGGCTCACGTCAACCAGCACCACCAGGTCCTTTTCTGCCAGGCAGCTTTCCAGCCACTCTTCTCCAATCCTTTAGCATTGCTTGTGGTTGTTGTGACCCAAGAGCAGGACCTGGCACTTCACAGTTTACAGACAAAATTCTGGTGGTGAAAAGTCACCTTCCAAATTTTCTATCACTTACTCCTACCAACACCAACTGATTAGTACATTAATATCTGTCTATCAGGCTGCTTTTTTTCCAGTGCACATCTACATTGGTTGTACGTGGTCCATTAATGAATCACTTACTGGCAAGTACGGTTGAATAATCCTTCCCATATTTATCAAATAATCTCTAAAAGTTTTTATTGTGATTTTGAAGATCTATGTACTCTTGTTCTTTAACATTTTTTTTCTGACAACTGTGCATCAATGTTTCTTTTTATTCAGTTCCAGAATGTAACTATCTTCAAAAAAACTTTTCCCCATAACAGACATGTTTTTTTTCTCCTCAAAGAGGTCCATAGTGATAAAAAGCTATGTATTAAGACTTCATACATGATCTATGAAAAAGGAGACAGTTGGTAAAAGACTAGTTCCAGCCAGATGACTTTTGATGATGCCTATTTTTATCAAAAACCCCTCTCTACCCTGTAATGTTGCTCTTAAAGCTCTTTGACAAGATCTTCCTCTAACACTTAATGAAGATGATTTACACAGCAGATCTAACTCATGCAATACAGGCAGTATATTTCCATACAGAACTTCTTGTTAGCAGTTTATAAAACATGTGCTATGTGCATTCCTAACTCACGAATTTGCAAATTACATTGGGTATTTATGTCTGGAAAGATATATTGCCTATTGAAGGTTTATCTCACTGAAGCTTCATCAATCTTTGGAATTATTTCTTAATATAATTTTTTTTATTACAGTAATTATATAAAATGTCAAGGTTTCCCTTAGTATTCTTTTCAATTGTACTTGTTTTTAATAGTTTTCATAGTTGTTTTTTTTTAAGAGATCAAAATTCTCATATAGCTTTGCAGTTTGTTTTCAGACCAATGAATATGCATAAGAAATAGTATGATGTCCCTTGCCTATTTTAAACTGAATGGCCTTTACAGTTATGTATTATTTTCTACTCTTGAAATCTACTGTTGAGAAGACTACTACCCAGTCTGCTCCTGAGCTGGAAGGAGCACAAGTTTCCTCTGAAACGCTGAATAACACAACAGCATTTAAATCTGCCCAAAGTGAGACCTTGTTTATGTGTTTTGCAAAAAACAAAACAAAACAAACAAAAAAGACAAAAGACAGAACACAAAAACCCAAAAACAAACAAACAAAACAAAACACCCCCCACAGTTATTTCTGAGGTTAAGAACAGACATTTAAACATTCAGTTCAACCAAAAGAATATGGTAACATTTCAATCCACTGCATCATCACAAATGAAGACTGTTTTAACCACAGAATATTGTAGCACAATATGTGTAAGATGCTAATGATTAATACCTCAAAGTATTCATTCTGCGGTAATGCTGTTCCCCATCCCATTAGCAGGATCATTACTCATGAAACCAACTCATCCTCAGACAACATTATACAGCAACTACAAAGTACTTGTGTGCTTTTGCCCTCAGTGGATGACTGTAATTGATTGCTGATGAGCTGATACTACCTAAGCAGCAATGCACTCACTGTTGATTAGCTTTTGTGTTCCTGAGTTTCATGAAGCTTCAACAGGAACTCAGATATTAGTATCAGAGTTCTCTTACACTAGTTAGATAATTTTTTCCATGACATTTTAAAATTCCTACAATTTCTGAAATCCTGATGTACCCTAAAAACTTTGGTTTCTGAGGCCTGTTCTTCCTTTTTGGACCCTAATTCATGATTTGCTTCTTTTATCTTTCAAGAAAAAAAAATTTTTTTTTGTTTTTTATTTGGAAATTCTAATATTTTTCTGAGATTAGTTGCAGAAAACACATCTCCAAACTTCCAAAGGACTATCTGGGGATTTGCCCATATGACTAATAATAAAGCAAAAAGGAATCAGAGTGACAAAATCATAATTCTTATCCATTTTTATTTACATTACAGTAGAATGTATGAGCATGTGCCATGCACTACAGCCATGTTACTGGGACTTAACAAAACATGTACAAGATACATATAACTTGTCTCTAAAGAATTTAACAACGTACAGATATCACTCCTGTTGATGTCACTGAATGCTGCACATGTTGTGAATACACAGAACCGTGAGGTTAGATCAAGGGCTAAGCAGTCGTCAAGTATAGCTAGTATTTAAAACAAACAAAAAACTTCAAAGACAAAGAAGAAAAAAAAAACAGGAAAATAATTTTGAAGTTGTTTCCATCTATAGACCATGTAATTTCTATTTTTAAAAAATCTACATTTTTATATATTCCATATCTTACATACATTATTATGCTAAAATTATACTGAAGACCTTTACCAATTTTTTTGTCTTACAGAATATAATCTTCTTGCAGATTCTGGGATTGCAAAAGCAGTTTTGTTGAAATTTTCAAATAATATATCATCTTTTACACTTCTGAAAATGACATTTTCAGTGAAAACATTTGCACATGAAAATATTTAATCAAATTTGGTCATCAAAGCATAGCTGGTTGTGATACACTGTCAGTCCAGACACCACATACACCACAAGCACTGAAGCTACCAAATCAATAGAAGTACTAATATACTTAAATGAAGGTATTATTTTAATACAAATATGTAAATTATTACATAATTATAAATAGTATCTATGAAAAATAACTATTTTTAATTTTCACAATTTCTTAAGAATTATTAAACTATTTTCCACTTATGTGTTATTTATTAATGCATTGTCTATTAGTAATAAATCAAACACTTAAAATATCCAGTTACATGAATTTACTGGATAACTCTACAAATTAAGTCTTCACCCTCTCTACCTTCTAGGCAGTCATTGTACATGGTGTGGTGTTTCTTCAAGTCCAGATATCTCAAAGAAAACAGGAACATATAAATTTAGAAACACTGTCAACACTTAAAATTGCTGGATATCATACCACAATGTTGATACATGTCAGTTAAATAAAAATGGAAATCCTAAACAGAGTGATAAATAGCTGCTGTAATGCTGCCAAAAGACCAGAAGGGAGCTCATACGAGAAGTTTACCAATGTAGGAGCGACTTTGCAAATATTTATTTAATATTAGTATGGGAGAGAACATATACTGATGTCTCTGTTACAGTTCTGAGCATGCCTGTTGAAAACTAACTGACCTGAGTTAAGTCTGAAACAGAAGGTTAACAAAATGATCTATCAGTTTAGTTCTAGAAGCTCCATCATGGTCTCTTATGATATCCACCACAGTTATGACTGAATACCTTGCAAGTATTCTAAGCAGGTAATAATAATTCTTCACCAAATGACTGAAGATAGCTACTCAAAATTATTTAACTGAGTGCAACAAGCACATGAAAAAATTAATGGTAACCTGTCCTTCATCTGGCAGTAACAGTAGTATTTTGAATTGGATGTTAGTACTTGTCTTCCTGGATTAAATCCATGTTTAAAAGACACTTTCTCTTTTACCATGTACTTTTATCCTACCACCCATTTCCTTTAAGGACTCTACCACACACAAGAGGAACAAGACTAGTTGGAAGCAACCAAAGTGCTCACAAGTCAGACCTAATAACAGTAAGACCTTCTGATCTACCATTTTAATGTGAGTTACAGCCACTAACCAATGTTTCACTAGAGGTTTCCTCTACACTTAAAAACAAACATGGAATAAAGTACTCTACTTGAATGGGTCACTTGAGAAGAATCCAAAGACTGATCCCTTAATATGGGTTCTCTGTTAAAAATGTAGAAGTGAATTCTAGGGAATAAAAACACTTTTGTTCAGTAGATGGCAAACTAAAGTTCTCTCAGGCTTCAGTCATCCTCCAGGGGCAGGGAACTTCAGACTTGAAGTGAGAAGCTACCACAAGTTAGCTGTGAACAGCTACAGTGAAAAGCCTCCAAAACCCACAAGCTACAGGCTGCAGGTTTGCGCCAAAGATCTAAAATGTTCCAGAAGAGGGGAAGAAAAAAACAAACAAAAATATAAAAAACAAACAAAACCCCCCCAACAACCAAACAAACAAAAAATCAACCGAACAAAACAACCAAAAAGTAAAATTCTTTTGAAGAAGAGCCAATTAAATCAGAAATATGGAAGGCCCTTATAGCTTATTCTGCTGAATCTAATCTTGGATTACAATAAAGCACAAAACACTAGTGTGTACCTAAAATACCTTCAGTTCTTCAGAGAGTTAAGCGTAGCATACAAAATAAGTAAAAAAGAGTTTGAACCTGTATTTCAAACATCAACAGGAAAGCAAGCAAGATGTTCCTCAATAATGATAATATTAATAAAGACTAGGGCTCAGTGAACCTAAGTTGACGCAGTTGCTTTTTTTATATAAAAAGTGAGCACCAAGAACAAAGAAAGCTAAATGTAACATAAGAACTGATCTACAATTCTAAAACATGAAAGAACTTATAAAGGAACTCAAAAAATGTTTCTTAAAATGCAAAGAGCATAGTAATTTGAAAATTATTACTGTTTGATACTTGCTGTACAATTTATTACGTGTTCAGTGACTGAAATACAGGTTAATAATGTTTATATACTTCTGTTGTTATAGAATTTTATTTATAAATACGTATTTTGATACATATTTTGATGGTATTTATATATGCATATATACGGAAGTGCATGCACAAACGTATGTTTATTAAGCAAATACAGAGCTGAACAAAAATTCTTGACAGACTGCCAACACTGCAGAAATATCTCTATGGCTTCTGCAAATTCTGCTTTTCTGACACAGGCAAGCAAAGACAGTAAGTATAGATGCCTAACACATAAAACTAAGCATTATGTCAATGTACATTACTCTGATAATGCATTACATGGATTATTTTCCAATTTAGAAATAGAGGAAGTATATTTCATGTGGACCACAGCTATAATAAGGTATGTGTATGACCCCTATAACCAAAAGATTTGAATCTGTCACATTCTTCAAAATATTTAACCCTGAATGGGTTGTAAAACAGGGAAATAATACTTTTCTAACTTGAAATCAGTCAAGAAAATAAGGGACATGGATTCACTTGTACAAAGTGACACTGAAGACTAGACAGCACAGTAGGAAATAAATCTAGATAAATACAAGGAAAAGCAACTACAAATGCAACAATCTCTGTATCACAACTGACTGATCAGAATTTCTAGAATATATTTCTATCTATTCATCAAACTCCAGAAAGCAGTATACAAGTAGAAATAAATCTACATGAGCTTATAAGACATGCCTTCCCTTATGGAAATGTGGGAGGGAGGTAGTATGCCATTTTTTGTTTCTTGCTTGGTAGGGGTTTAGGAAAGTTGCTCTTGGGGCCTTAATTGAAAGGAAAAAATGCTCCTCTCTTCCAATCTCATTTCCTTGAGTCCTTCCACTGCAAATCAGTTCTGTCACTTAGAACTAATCTCATAAGGTTTTGAAAAATAGTCTTTTTTCCCCCATATCCTCCTACCAAGCTGATGAACATAAAAATGTAACAAACTGCCACTACAGGGAACCCACAAACTCAAGTGAGCATCTTTAGAAGATACCATTTCAGGTCACTGCAATCACACTTAGCTCCATACGGAATCCTCGTGTATTAAATGAAACCAAAAGTAACTACAGAAGATATATGAGTCATATCTATTACGTAATACTTTATTTTATTAACTTAATATTTAATATTAATATTTTACTATTAAAATATTTTACAAATACAGGCTGCTTCTGCGCCTGAGCACAACCTTTTCACATACCTACCTTCTGCTAAGACCTCAATAACAGAAGTTATCAATCAATAATTTAGTAGAAAGTTTTTCACATTTAAGGTTAAGTACATATCTCAATGTCCAACTGAGCAAGAAAGGACTTTCAAAGAGTTATTTATTTGGAAATATGTTATGGAAATATCCACACTGAAACCCAAATAGTTAATTCAGCTGAACATTTTCTTAAAAGAAAAGTGCTCTGTAGACATACTTGGTAAGAAAGGTCTTAGTCCAAAACCAGGTCCAATAGCAGTTTCAACTATGTAACAAAAATGCAGGTCAGTGGGCAACTCAACCCAGTAGCAGATACTGCTGACACATACTGTGGTGGAAGCAGGGCAGGCCGAGTGACCCTGTATACATCTCACAGCCTTGTCAGTCTAACAGCAGTACCTCACCAACCTGGGTGCTCTAGTCTTGGCTTTGAATGTCCTAAAGACAAGGACTTTCTCTTCTTACTCACTAACAAATCTCTGGATAAGCATGAATACATCATCTCCGATTTCCTTTTTTCACTTGTATATCTATACAACATTCAGAGAAATTACACTGTTGGGAAGTGGTCAGAGGTTTTCCTACACAGTGAGTCAGGACCATATGATCTATAAATTTCTTCATGTTTCACAGATAGGTAAGTAAGATTATGCTGCTCTGTTTTTAATTCCTTTTTTCCAGCTGCTGACCTTCACTAAAAACTCCATAAACTAGAGTAAAGACATCCCTCAGGAGTCAGTTGCTCTAATTCCTCTGGAATGTATTTGCAAAGAAGGGGCAGGTGGCCCACACAGCAGTCTGGATGGAAACGTGATCAACCATATAAATATTTGAGAACCCTTGTGCTCACAAAATTGAATGGGAGTTTGGCAGGTATGAGAGGTTACATTATATATATTATTCTCATGTATCAGAAGCACATAAAACTGAATAGTTATCCACTGCAAATAAATGAAAGGACTTGGCATGCATGGACTTTGCCAGAGTAATAGTATCCTGCATGAAGGAGACTGAATTTGCTTAGATAGCCTAGATCAATTCTGCAGAGCCAATCATACATTCAACGAGCTAAGAAATATCAGAGTGAACTGTTTTCTGTTACGCATATCTGGAAGCAATCCCTATTTGATTTTAAATTTTCATGTGTTTCTAATGATGCTTTACTATGCACATTAGAGGTAAAACTCTGAAGAGGAAGCATGACCAGTCCCTCAGCACCATGTTTATGACAATATGCTTCCAGCAATCAACATGAACATGCAAACAGCAAGGGTTTCTCCTGCCCTTGACGTACTGTGTGTAGAACACAGGAAGCAGATATTTTCAGAGTTAATGAAGTTCCAAGAAGTTAGAGCTTCTGTCATAAAAATATTTCACGAAATTTAATTTATTCCTATAGTAGCACCAAAAATGTAACAGGCATCATTAGGGAGTGAGCAATTTGCAAGATGGGTAGACAGATTAGAGTTCAACTTTTTCTCAGTAGCAATGCTTTGGCACAACCAAATTGCTTCTGTCATGCATATATATAATTGTTCATGCAAACATTTAAAAAAAAATAAATTGTTTGGAGGCTTTTTTGGTATTGTGGTTTTTTAACTGGACTTATAGTTTGGCACTGATGTCTTGAAAAAATGCATGCATTCATATTTGAGTGTTATTAACTTTTCCAAAGTGGAATTATCACTATTTAAGGAGACACAAATTGAAACATCTTTCCCAAATTTTAATTATTCTATATGATTCCTGCAGAGATGCTATTCATAGGCTGACAGACTGGAACACTGCCTGGTGTGTTTTGATTGATAGGACGATATCCAACTATTGGTTACTCAACCAACCCCACCAATGTGTCCTCCATATTCACAGGTTTTCATTCTTTCTTTTATTCTTGCTCAAACATCCAACTGTTCCTAGTGCCATTCTTTTTGACTTGTATTAAAAACTAACTTTTTAAACATTTTAAGCTTGCTGTAAGTACAAATACATAGCTTTTTAAACAGGAAAAAAATATGGTTGAGTTTTACCCTTTTTTGTTCTGTGTTTTTCACTCTTTTTTTTAACCCATGTTGCTATTATGCCCTTTCTAATACAGCATTTATTAATTTATTTTACAGACAATTTCTTGCAGATAACACTTGTAATGACATTTAGTTGATCCTGAACACATGATATGATACAAGAAATCTCAGTGTGCTTTAAAGAAGTGGTGTTTATTGTGGAACAGCCTTTACAAATAAGGTGAACAGATAGGTTTCTAGCCTACTCCTGTTCCAAATTTATCTTCAGGTATCAAACCATAATCTGCTATATTGGATCAGTTAAGCAGTATACTTGCAAGAAAACACAGAAGAGTATTCACATCACCCAATGGTAAGTGTACTACATGCTTAAGCAAGATCATTCCAGTCTTCAAGCTTCTTTACAAAAGCAACAGAGAGACTTTTTCAGAGCTTATTAAGGAATAATTTAATTTACGTGCTCTGAATTGCTGCAGAAGCCTGCACTTATCATATACTGAGTCTGAGAAGAGGTCTTTATCTGGACATCTAAATACTCCCCAAAGTCACAATAAGTAATGTTATAAAAAACATGTTCTCAAGATGATTTGGGGTTTGTATTTGACACAGTAACTGCTTGTATTGTGCATGTTTCTTGACAAGTCAACAAAAAGGGCACTGATAATACTGTTCATTAATTTAGCCTTTCAGCAGAGTGAGTGGTTGAGTGGTGTTTGCAACTGTATTCTCAACTGGTCTCCAGCAAGACCTATGGGATGCAGAGCTTACCAGGACTGGTACAACATACATATTACATCGAGTGCTATAATCAACAAAACAATTGGACTTTGTAAACTTAGTCTTCCCTGATATACACCTATTAGAAACAACTGCTGCAATATCGAGCACTAACTATATCCCTTACTAACAAACGTTTCTTCTTAGGGCCTCAAACATAGGAAGATAAATATCTGTCACAATTCCATCTCCTCTCCTGCACTAGGCACACTAATTTTCACCTAGACTTGCCACACTCTGTAAACCAGTACAACTAAGAATAATGTTATATTTATTAGGCAGTTACTTACAACATCTGCAAATTTTCAAATTCTTATTACACTGACCGCTCACAGACTTTTTACATATTTTGGCTTGACTCCATTGTAGCAATAACATTTGTCATTCCCAAAATGACAACCCATTGTTTCCAAATATCCTCAAATGATAAAAGGACACTGAGAAACTGGAAGCCAGTCTTCTCTGTTCTTTTTGAGACAGAACTGTACCCTTTCTTAGAAATACCACCCTGAGATGAAGTATTCACCATGCTCCTCATAGAGTTCAAATGGACAAATTAACTGTTCATCAGTACTGAAAGGAACGACACAGAACTTTTGGTAATTAAAAACTGAATGGATTTTGACTGTGCATGCAAAAAAAAACCAAACAAACAAACCCACAACAACAAAACACTTTCAAATCTAGGAAAATCTAATACCAAAACACTGAATGGATTCAGTAAAATCAGAAAACCCATTTTATTCCAAAAATTGCAGGTCTCTGATGCAGTTGAATGCAGCTGAAGGTAGTTGCAAGAGCATGGGAAAAACTACTTTTGCATTTAAATAAAAAAAAAAAAAAGGAAAGAAAAGAAAAGAAAAGAAAAATAAAGAGGTATATTTACAGCAAGCATGTATACACAAACTACACTAATGTGCAATATAGCATTTAGCCTGCATCACTGACAGTTCAAGAGGTATGGGCAATCCCTTCAATTATACATATTATAAAAAGTAAAACCTCATTTACATGGTTAAGCTTTCTTTTCTCTTTTTTAATGGACAAGTTGTGTTACTTAGCATTTAATAGTACCATTAAAATCAAAACCTACCTAAAGGCAGTAGAGGTAAGATTTTTCTTTGAAGAAGGGTATGATCAGTAAGTATTTACCTCTTCATTGACTGCTTCTTCCTCAGAGTTTTCTACATCATTGAGCTGTCAAAGCATTAAATTTATATTCTCTACTGATTAAATTGCAGTTACAACCACTGAGCAAGTTTCTTGCTCTGAACAGAATAAAAATCTATCAAAGGAAATCACAGATTGATTGTTATTTTTCAGTCCTACTGAATAATAAATATCAGTTATCATCTTAGTCTCAACAAACATGACAAGAAAAATACTATTCCACCAGGACAATATTAAAATAGGCTTTAAAGCTTTTTAAGACAGTCTGTAAGCCATTTCTTATGTATGATTTGCTTCAAAATATTTTTCCTTTTAGAAGAAAATAAGATATTTCACTAAACATTTGTGGCATAAACTAACAGATCTTTACATAGAGTGGATGAGTCAGCAAATAATTTCAGAAGGATTTTCAAATCTGAGCAAAACCCAGAATAATCTTTCATCAGAAGAAACAGAGAATTTTAAAACATTACTGAAGCATAAATAACAGTCAATAACCAACAATCACACAACTCCACTTCAGCATATATCTAAGTGAAGCTCATTAAATTCATTCAGTATTCAGAGTACTACTGGCAGAAACATGGAACAAAGTGTCTTCACTGTGGGAGAGTTCACACTTCAAATATTCTCACAGAACACTTGTAGATAAAGTTGTCACACTTGACTTAAAAGTCCTACTTATCTGTTGCATGACTGCATAGATGACAGTAAATAAAACAAAAACCACATTCACCCTACTCTAATAGTATTTTATCATCATTCTCTCTGTCATTTTGGAGAAGATATGAATGTTACAGCTTTCCTATGAGATCTTATTTATGTACCATTGAATTGCACAACATAATCCAGTTACAAACTGAAAGCATTGCAAAAATCTCCCTTCATAGCATAATCTCATCAAGGGTCTCATGGGTGTTTCATCACCCTTGAAGCACTGTGCTGTTTCCTTTCAACTATGTGCTGATTAACATAAATGCATCTCTATAATCTTGTCCTCGATGGATACTCCTCACATTCTGTAACATTCAAAACATCTCCCTAAAGACTCCCATACTTTCTCCATTACAATGCAGCCCTAACATTTTTTGGTATATAGAAGCACTGTATTCCTTAAATATGCAGGAAACATTAGGTTTTGCTTCATCTTTATTTTGCAACACACATTTCAAATTATATTATGCTCCTTTGAAGTGTAATGCACTTTCAGAACACCCATGTGCCAAACCAGCAAAGCTACTCTGGAAAATAAAGCTCATCTTTCAGTAGTTCTACTGTTGTGCTGGAGCAGAACTGAGATCTGGGAGGAGAGGCAGAAACAGCCTTTCATATTACAGGGATACTCAAAGCACTCCAGTGATGACTAAGAATCTTCAGTCTAAAATAAATTGCCTTTCCTCTGCTAATTCCCACAGAGAAATCTTAGATATTCAATTTATTCCATTTATTCATGAGCATGAGCATGCTTATGCAGTCATAGAATGATGAAATGAAATGTTTGCTACTTTTCTGGAAATGTATTCAGGATTAACTAAACATGGGTAGCAGACAACACAAAGTCAGGTTAGATGGGAACTGAGTCTGTTCTTCCTTCCTTCCTGAAATGAAGTTTGAGGTTTTATTACATCTCGTGGAAGTAGGAAAAGGGCAGTTTACTGTATTTCCATTCTGTGGAATATCACCACAATAAAGAAATCAATGGCTTACAGAAAAGAAGGGTCTCTGACCAATAAAGCCTTAATGACAACATATGCCATCATGATTAAGTTGTTTTAGCAGCAAATCATAGCCATCCTTTAGTGGGTTGGACTGATCAAATTTTTGATCAAATGATCTAAAATAATAAATTAGTTTTATTACCTGAGATACAGTCATTGAATTGGCGTGATACTCCTGGAAAAATATTTCAGACATCATTTCTGAGGGTGTTTACTTGGTTGGTTGCTGTGGTTCATTATTTAATTATGAGAAACAAATTACTTAATTGAATCTCTATCAACTGATGGTTCCCAAAAATTATTTAGTGAAGGAGATGGAAGAAAATAATAATCTGATGCAAAAGCTAAGGGCTACATACTAAATTGCAAAAGCAAAGAGCTACATATTCAATTTTAAACAGGGATGGTTAAGTTGTAGTTTTTTTAAAAAAAATATTAAAATAAATAACCTCTGCAGGCAAAGAAATGTAACTTCTGAACATCAATTCATCAAATATTACAAATACATAATGAAGTATACTTTCTGTGTAGGTTAAGTGTTTACTGGAAGCAAAATGAATAAGCATGACTCTAGAAAGAAATTTCTGCAAAAAAAATTAGCAAAATCAATGATAAAATGGGGAAGTACGCAAAAATATTTCATGAAGAGAAAGTTTCCTCCGGTTAATAAGAGCCCTCATGCAGACTTCTGTGCCACAGGTTTGCAAGACTTCAGAATGTCTATGCTACACTCCTTCCTCCTCACTTTTTTCCCAGAGAAAATCACCACTAAACTGAGCAACACTTCCAGCCAAAGTAAAGGACAGGACATGCTTCAGAGCAGCAGGAAACAAATCTCAAGAGCAGTGAATAAGTGTTATCCAAGAAAAACTAAGCACTGCAGCTCACAATAAAAAATAAATCACTGAAGCCCTGTCTGTTGGGAAATGCCTCAAAAATCTCACAACAAATTGGAATGGACATTAAGATCAATTCATGACTATGAAGAACTCCATTGCTGAACAGATGTGTTTGATTTCTATTTTCTGAACTGGCACATTACTTTCCAAGGAATTTCTGAACAAGCCTGCTAGTTTCCATGTACTTACCTGAAACAAGTGAAGCTCCAGCTTTCATCACTTACTGTAACTCAAAGCTCTTCTAAATGGACATTAAACCATTGTTCCTTATAAAGCTCAATTCTAGAATAATTCTAGTTATTGCAAAAATTTGATTTCAGAGCAATATAGGGAAAAACTACTGTGACTGTGCAGTTCCATTAACTTTCAAAAAAAAAGCCTCCAAGTTTTCAGGTTTTTCTATGAGAATTTAAGTACAGAAATACATTTAAATTAGAAAGCACAGAAAAAAACTAAATATTGATACAAACCCATCTATACCACAGTATAATGGAGCATCCATATTTTTAATTCACAGTATAGTAACCTGCAGTAAATACCTCAGGAACAATCACTGAAACAAACTGAGACTAATTGGTACTTGTGTGAGGTAATTAAAGGTACCTGTCAATATCTTAGAGTAGAGAGAGCTGAGACAGATTAACTATAAATCAGTCAGTTAATTGCAAAAACCTGATTCTCCTTCCTCATTACTGGAGACACACATATAGTTGTTAGCTCTAGGTTTAGTCCTCCTGCTTGCTGAGCTCTGCCAGACCTCTCCTGGCTCAACCCCTCTGGACCCTTCCTTGATGTGTCTATCTCTTAGCATTTTATTCTTCTCATATGGATCCACCCTGTCCAGATTTTTCACTTTTGTTTCTCTCTGCAGCAGCCTGATTTAATATTTATGCTGGGTTCCAGAAACTAAACTTGGGCTCTAGTCTCACTTTTAGGGGGTTTTCTGTGTAAATGGAAGACAGAGAAGCTGAGGAAGGAAGAGAACATCTGAAGTAAATCTAACATTGACAAACAGAACTGTTTAGCTCCAATATTCAGAAGAAAATAGCAAAGCTAGAAAAGGCCTCCTGAACCAAGTTGATTCGTGCACCAAAAAAAAAAAAAAACCACCCACTAATTTAAAAAATAAACAAACAACCTGTTCATGTAGTAATAAAGGATTACTCAGAGATGTTTCAGCTCTCCTGGTTGTCTTGGTCAGGCAATCTGACATAGACTTAGCTCATTCCATTCAGGCAATGAAAGATCCCAGGGTGCTTGAGTTACACTTCAGATTTGCAGTATAGTAAACCACAGGAATCTTAGGATCAGTTATGTTGAGACAGTTATGAGACTGTTATGTTTAAGACCTTAAAGGTCATCAAGTCCAACCATAAACCTAACATGGCCAATTCCACCACTAAATCATGTCCCTAAGCATCACATCCATGCCTTTTGAATACTTCCAGGGATGATGACTCACCAGCTTCCCTGGACAGTCTGTTCCACTGTTTGACAAAACTTTCAGTAAAAAAATTTTTCTTAATACCCAAACTAAACCTTTCCTGGTGCATCTTGAGGCCATTTCCTCTTGTCCTGTCACTTATTACCTGGGAGAAGAGACCAACATCAACCTGGTAACACACTCCTTTCAGGTTTCAGTACATAAGTTTGTTTCTTCCCAGGTAAGTATTTATTGCTTTAGATTCCACTAGGTGTTCTGATGCCTTATTTTTTCCCCCTGGTATTTTCAGCTTGCTCCAATACTTTAAAAATGATAGTGTTTACTACAGTAGGCATCTTTACATACCAGAAATCCTACAGCACATTCATTTGGTTATAAAGGAACAGTGCATATGGAGTTCATGATTAATTTTCAGTTCTTTAATCCTAAATTGCGTGCTTCTCAGTACCAGATACTATCAGGTATATTTTAAAAATACCTGAAAAAGCAAGGGGAAAAAAAAGGTATTTTGCTCTCCCATTAAAAATTTGTCCATAACCTAGTAAAAAGGAGGACAGACCAGCAACACTGTCCACCTCTTCAATAAAGGATTAAAACAGCAGTTCAGAATGCTTAGCTCACCTCAGAGATCCTAAGTTTTATTTTTAGTTTCTAGATGGTAAAGCTATCAAAATGAGGGGGTTTGGGGATCTATCAGGTCAAACTCATTTGCTTTAATACAAAACTATTTATCTGAATTGCTCCATTCCCTGTAAAAACTGTACAAGAAGCATACAAATTTTTGTCACTTATAAAGAAGTCAATTATATGTCCCACATCAAAAACAGGTGTTTATAAAACAGGTCTATAAGATGCATCCACATTTTGTATTCAAGTATCACACAAGAAAAAGGTAATTCACATGTTCATTAGAATTCAAGTCAAAAATGTTACCTTTTCACCAAAAGACATTCAGATCAGTATTTGTGCAGAGTCATTATTTCATTTCACTATTCCATTAACTCTGTGGCTCCATTCCTTATTTCACTAGCCACAAGCAATGCTGCAACTCATCATGTAAATATATGAGAATCCCAACTCATTTTTTGGTACCCTTTATCCTATTCAGTGAATGCTGCAACACCCAGTGGAATATAGACATGCTGTCATGTTCTTGGACTGTCCCATGACATGTAAGGACAAAGCTGAAGAACACATATATTTACTGGGTTTAACACCTGAAGCTGAAATCTTTACAATTACATCTTTTAATGCAAAAAAAAAAAGAGAGAGAGAGAGAATTAAAAAAAAAAAAAAAAAACTACCTCACCAACCAAAATAAACCATTTCTTGACCTACTCAAATCCAACAGCTAAAGTATGGGGTTCACACATGAACGCAGGTGTTCTGTAAAAGTCTATCCACAAAGGAAAAGAAAATAACACATATTCTTAATTCTGGCAAATGGTAATACAAGAAAGTTAACAAAACTTTTGCTTCAGGACACTTCTTTCCTGGTACAGACAAAAGAAATTGGAACGGGCACTGCACTTTCTGGGAGAGTGTGAACAAGAATTGTAATTTTTATCTGCTTTTCCTACCATTCAAAAAAACATAATCTCACTTCATGGATGTCAGAAGCTGTTCTAGTATATATTTTCATGGTTGCAGAAACATTAAAATGCCTACATGAACAGGAAAAAATAAGAGTTGAAAAGTGCTCTTGTCATCAGGAGAGTAAAGTTTCACACAAAAGACAGATACAAGGTTTCTAAAACCTGTAATCTTTGAAAAACTAACAAAAGTAAATTCATAACTTTTCACTATGCAATACATTTGAAGAAATTTACAAGAAAAACAAAATACATCTTGAGTTTTGAAATCAGTATGCAGAGTTATTTTTATTTAAGTGTTAAAGTGATCTTTGTTTTTAAAATACTTGTCTCCTTTCTGGTGCTCTATTCAGATGAATACTAATTATTTACAACAAAGAATCAAAAATCAAAACACTGAATGCCTAAACAGGACACACTCTGCCCTTTTCCTGTAGAAACATTATTGAAAACAAAAAGGTATGTATACAATCTCTAGGTTTATTCTTAATGCCAAGCTTCAATGCTTAAAAAAACCCAAACCCACAATGCTGTGGAAAATATAAATACACTATAAAATTATTAGAAGAGACTTATTGGAAACTGAAATATAATAGTAATTTTCTTGTTGAAAACACATGATTTACATGCACAGAGAATCCATCTCTTGTGATCACTGGAATGTGGTCTCACAAGATGCCAGAAACACTATGCTTTCCTCCATGGGCTTCTTACATGAAGATGAACTGAGGTTTGATCCACACCACAAACCATGCTGTGCAAGCAAGGATTTCTGAACAAAAAACCTGGGAACTTATTCTCAGCTAGAAACAGAAACAGAATGAGGAACTTCAACAATCCTACCTGTAAACTGGACTAATAAACTAATTGTCCCAGAAGGAAAATCCTGGGATCTGGAGATAGTCAAATTAAGGCAGCTGGGATAGAAACAGGAGAAAAATTATGGAACTCTAAAGGGCCTGGGGGAGGTTATACTTTTTTTTTTTTTTAATTTTTTTTCCTTAAGATGCATCTTCTGCTGGCATTAATTGGCATCTCTTGTTAAAAAATGTGGACATTTTTAAAGAGCTTTTTTATTAATACTGTCAGGATTTCCTGCATTGCCAGCTATTGTACCTCCTTCAGTGTTACTCTTCGCATTTCTTTCTTTGCAACGTCATCACTGAATGTTGAAGGAAAAATCTTGTAAGTGGACAGGTGTGGGGATCAGCTCCAGTGAGCAAACAGGGGGAGACTGCTCATGGAAGAATGAGGTTTATCTGAAATATGAACTCATAATGTCATTTCTCTGCAGGGACCGGGATGGCAACCTGTGACAAGGCACACACAGAACTACAGATGACTAAGTGTGGCAAAACTTTTGGGAAAACAACAATATAATACATTTTGTTTAAAAATGAAGTCTGCCAAGACACAGGTATAAATTCAAAAGGAGGAAAAGTAGAAATACAAAAGGTGTAAGTGTGTGTCCAGGAACAGGTTTTATGTTGAGAAAAAAATATCTCAATATGCCAAAACACACAAGCAGGAGATATAATTTCAACATTTCATTTCATTCCTGAAGTTATATGAGTTTCCAAAAGCTGAAAGCATTTCCTTACATTCTGCTTGGACATTGCTCAAGCTAACATAGTTTCTGTTTTTCAAAAGTCTCTATTTTTCAAAGGTGTTTTACCTTATCTTCTATGCTAGCAAACTGATACATCACAAAACCCTCTAGGCACAAGGGACAAGCAGGAACACTCCTTGAACAGGTCTTGGGCACATTTTCTCTGGGTGAGCAGTGCATTCAAAAATCTAATCCATTTTTGCACTGTGTGAGCAGAGCAAGAGCTTGGGAGAGAAGAAAGGAGGAAAGCCTAAAGACAACAAACTAAGGAGATCTGGAAAACTACAGCAATGAAAATGAAAACTGCCTGGATCAAACTACCACTCTGCATATGCTCAGTACCAGCAAGTAAAACAGTGATATTACTAAGGCAACCCTCTTAACTAGCATAGCTTGGTGTCCTGGTTCAACAATACACTGCTGAGCACAACAGTGTCAATCAGATGATTTGTGATCATATGCTACACCTAGGCAAGGTTCTAATTCCACTCAGTATTGGGATTTCAGAAGATTTTCCAGGATAAAGCTGTGAGGTGTTACCTTACTTTATTTATGCATTCACTCACTGACTAATACGGGGAAGAGAATCTATTTTAATCTACATTGACTAGTGGAAGTGATCTGTCATTGCTACCAGTACAGCACGACAACACTCTGAGAGGCAAAAGATGATGGTCTTCTTAGCTAAGCCATAAACTAGTATTCTAAAAGCAAAGCAGATCAGTATAAGGGTCAACTTGAAACCAAGACTGCACTAGCTTAAAACATCTCCTAAGATTAATGTCAATTCTTGCAGAGAAAGTCTTGTGCAAGAACAGACACAAAGCAGCTTAAGACTCATTCAGCATACTCCTCAACTGCTATAGAACACAACAGAGAACTTTGCATCAGCTTAATGAATGCAATGCTATAAACCATATATTTCACTGGGTGTGAATTACATTCAGAATCGACTTCTGTTTTTTTCCTTTTAACTCTAAAACCAGGGAACACAGTGATTCCAAAAGCAAGCTCCAGATTTTGATGAAGTCAAATTATAGACCAAAAATTCTGTTTAAGAGTCTGATTTAAAAAAAAAAAAAAAAAAAAAAGAAAAAAAAAAGACAACAATTGTTATTAATATGTATTATATGTAAAGTAAAGGTGGTTGGGACGACAATCTGCCTCTGTCATTTAGCAGAATCTATTTTCAATGTGGAAATAAATTATCCCAAAATATATCTCAAAGAAATCACAACTTACTCTTTTTACATGGCTTTGTAGAAACAAAATAACTGTGAAAAAGTTCAAAGCAAATGATAAAGATTCATCATACCTTTAAAATGGGCTCCAGGGAGTTCTGATTGAGACACTGAAGTATCAGGGACAAATGTGAAACAGGTTACACTGCATAGGCTTTGTAGCAAACTGAGTTTCCAGACAGTTCAGTAGTAACCTCTCTCACGTACTCTGCACTGCAGCTCTTTTATGCTGCTTTCACAACTGAAGGCATCCTAACATTTCTTCTGAGCCAATTCAACTTTGATTAGCTGGGATTCAAATCTCTTTTACTGAGAAACATATAAAAGGGGAAGGAACCCACTGATGCAATATCAAATCTGTCTCTTGGTTCATCTTTCTTCATGGATACAAGATAAATATTTTGTAAAAGATTGTAAATTGTCAAGACAAACGTTTGGAAGAAGCCAGTCACCCTTTCATTGCAATTTCTCCGCTAATAAATTATTTAGAAGAATAGAATGTCAAATAGTACATAAAAGGACATTAGACAATTTATCACCTCTGTTTTGCTTGGGTTCACAAGCAGTTTTGAAAGGATGACCTACAGTATAACCAGGAAATACAGAAAATAAGATAAGAGCACAGGAAAGGAACTCTTAATTGTGAGTTAAGGTTAATGTTACCTTTCTGTACAAAAGGACCATGCAACTGCCACTGATTTACACTAAAACATTACCATTTAAGCAGGTAATGGCACATATGAATGTACATAGGATTAAGTCCTTTCTTGGTGAAGAAGGAAGTCAGACAGCAGCAAAGCTGGGACCTGCTATGTGCCCCAGAACGCCCATCCTGCAGACCCACGGTCGGCATGAAAAACCCTGGTGCCTGTGTTGCCCCCAAGACAGCTCCCACCAGATGGCTTCCCTCTCATTCACACGGTGTGGCCAGAAAGGCACCAGGACAGCGGCAGCACATGCTGCTCTCCTCCTATCACTGCTCCTGCTGCCTGCAAGCTCAGAGTAACACAGCCACCACCTCCTCCACACACCAGTCCCTACCTGAAGTACTGCTTTTCTAGTATCAGCTTTGTTTCCCACTTCCCTTATGACAGTTAACACTTACTCTGACCCTTTGTGACTATATACATCATCAACATCAAATCAGTGAAAAACGTATTGAAATTAAGGGAACTGAATAAATAGGGCTGAAGCTCTTCTTGGGGGCATACTGCAAGAGCATGTAAAATTAAAAAAAATAATAATAAATCAGCTTTTAAAGCTCATAAGCACCTTACAAGCAGAGATTTAATGTTTACCAGAGCACATGATCTGTAGCAGAAGGCTGTCTGGTCACTAGCTGTGGCAAGGAAGATTTCTTCCACAGTGCAGTCCAAGGTGTATTAAGGCCCATCCCTTCAAGTCTCACTTTTCTTTAAGCAAAATTAAGTCCATCCTTGTGATTAAAAAAAAAAAAAAAAGGTGGAGAACAGCATATTAGGGTTGCAGGCAATGAAAGAAGAATTTCCTGGATGGAAGTACTCTCTCGACATGCCAGAAAAATCCTTGCCAGCTTCCATAAGATCACTAGAGGTTCACAACACAGCAGCAAAAACAGGTCTTATAATCACTATAATCAAGAGGCTCCGTCAAGAGTGGGAGCCCATCACACATGAACTCCTTTTATTTTACTTTTTTTGCCACCCGTACTCATAGTGCTCACTATGCATGATTTTTGACTGGCTGATTGGTTGTCTTTTCCAGTCTGGTCAGGCTGAAAACAGCTGTTTAATATTCTTTGACGAGATTCAGTTCTTTAATGAGCTTGGTTGTTCACTGTTTCACAGTTATATGTGCAAAAACACATCTGAAATACTGCCATTCCATGGTGCACCAAAGAATCTCTTTTCAGCCATGATCATTTCCATGACTGCAAACATCCAAGAAATAAAAAAAAATCAAATTAAGGGAAAGAGACAATAAATATTAAGTTGCAAGAAAAGAGTAAAGGAAGAAAAAGAAGTTAGTAAAAAGCATAAGAGCAGTAACATCAAAGAAAATTTAGGATAAAAAATAGTAAATATCTATGGGTGGGAAGATGGCAGGAGGAGAGAAAAGCATATACTGTTGACAGCATAAAAAAGAAAGAGAAGAAGGTAAAGAAAGTCTTTAAATTGCATATAAACAATGTGCTTATAAAGATAAATAAACAGGTATTGTTGATAAGATTACCAC
The DNA here is from genome assembly GCA_035583155.1 of Acropternis orthonyx. Taxonomy (NCBI): domain Eukaryota; kingdom Metazoa; phylum Chordata; class Aves; order Passeriformes; family Rhinocryptidae; genus Acropternis; species Acropternis orthonyx. The sequence goes on along the minus strand of JAWWEU010000081.1, from coordinate 111,662,443 downwards.
CATTAAGAGGAAAAAATCATGACTTAGAAAATGACACTTTAAGCATTACCTGAAGTAAAAAGTAACCTTTTGTTTACTTTAATAAATTGTAATGTAAGTACTCCAGGACATCTGAAACTATTCAGGAGTAATTGCACATGCTCATGAGATTCCAGTTCAAAAAGTAATGGTGAGGTGGAAGAACCCTTTGAGAGTTTTAGCACTAAGAGTGTGAGTTCCATTTTCACTACTGTAAGCAAATTCAGCTCAACCATACTACTTGTTCCAGGACTTTAGGTGATATTTCCATACTTAAGGCTTCATTCTTCAATTACAGAAGCTTACTCAGCCTCATCAGTCATGATATCTGTCAAGAATATATTTTATCGGTCCCTACACAGAAACCGACAGCAGGGATAAAACAGACTGTGACTTCTTCAAAGGTTGGACCAGAAGATCTTTCGAGGTTGCTCCTAACCTGGGCTGTTCCATGATTCTATGATGCTTTGCCCTTGGATACAATTCTGCTTGTTTTCAGATCCTAATGGTCCAAAGTGCAGAGCACCACATCTGATATTTTAGGCACACAACACTGTGCAGCTGAGTGCAAGGTACTGCTATTCCAGTGTGGTATCTTCATGCCACTTAATAAAGGCACAGTTTTCTATATTAACAGTTTTCTCATAAGAGAAATCCTAGTAAATTCCTTCAGTAGAGGACAAAAGTAAAACATAAGTGCTTTGATCAACCTTAAGCTCTTTCAGAATGGATTTTTTTGAAAATGACCAATGCCATCATTGCTCAGCTTTGTATTTGCATTTCAGCTGTTTTACATAGTAAGCCAGATTTCACAGAATAAATCTGTATTTTCCAAAAAGATAATTACCCATATCAACCAATGAATGTTCATTATAGTCAAAGATGGAACAATATGGTTGCTCTGTAATAATGTGTTTTGTTTTCTTTTCAAAGAAAACAATTTCCTAATAATTGCAAGGAAAGGGAAAAGGGTAAAATTGTTACTACAGTTAATGCAGTTATAATTCAATTTAGTCTTAGCCATTGGCATAAAGGTTAATATGTTCTATCCTCTTATTCATAAAGCTAGCACTGAAAATTATATCACAGAACATTATACACTCCCTGGAGCAATGCTCTTGGCTTCAGACCAAATAAACTCAGTTTGTCTTTTTTCATTGAGTTCCAAATTTATTAGACATACCTCACTATTTTAATTTGTGACATAAACTTGTCTGACTTGTTTCCCTACTCTACAACCTTTGGTAAATGAAAGTTGCTTTAGCATAGAATAACAATTCTCACTTGCTTGGCTGATGCCACCAGATAAAGTAATTTTTGTTTTTAATTTTTTTCTAGTTGAATATAAAGCACACTGAGTTGCTAGGAGAGGATGAAAAATGTAAGACAAACATATAATCAGTAAAACAGGTGAGTCATGTGATGGCACAAAAGGGATGTAAATCCACCAGTGTTTTAGTACTGTACATGAAAAAAAAAGTCTTCCTGCTAAAAAAAAAATATCTTTTTTCAAGTTACGTGGATGTGCTTTCAAGGCTTTCTGCATACTGATCCTGCTGTTTGTTCAGAATTAGTCTTTCAGATCAGCAGTCTTAGGATGTATTAAAAGAGCGCATGCAACCACAGTCCTCACTTTCTCTGTTACATATTTGCATTCAGTTCTTACAAAGCAATCAAACAGCCAAGAGAAACTATGTATCTTTCAGATTCCTTTTTTTCTCTTTACCCCAACCTTCAAGATACATTTTAGTAATTCCTTTCTTTGTGGAGTTTATGAAAAGCCTCTGAAGCACATACCATACTGACATGCACAGGTTTGCACTTCCAAAAATGCCTGTGAACAAATGTTTTTCAGTATTCCCAAGTCTGATTCAGCATAAAGCTCATGATTTCTTGGGGATCTGTAGCATGCATGCACTAGCATTTTGCCAAGAGCAAAATTTTACAAGAATTTATCATTGTGAAATTTCAGTCTTTTTATGGAAAATACACTCAGCTAGATAAAAATATTTTGCACCTTTCATTTGAACAGAAACAAATAAAAAGCATAAAGCCAGTTTACAAATTGTGCTAATTTTGCTAGCAATTAGATGTTTTCCCCTCAGTTCTAAGGGTAATTTGTTTAACACAATTTAAAAATGTAGGTCTGAATGCCACATTTAATTTTCAAGAGCACTGCATGGTTATCAGAGGATCTGAATAACTCTAGGAACAACTGCTTCCTGAAAATGCAGGAGCAATAAATAAACTTTATAATTTGATTAAAGAACCCTGGAATGCTAGATATCAAAAAAAAAAAAAAAAAAAGCCAAACAAAACACAACCCACAACAAACAAACAACAAAAACCCAAACTAAAAACAAACACCAAACCCCAAAACAAAGGAAACACAACCCACAACAAAGAGACAACAAAAAACCAAACCCAAAACAAACATCAAACCCCAAAATCAAAAGAAAACAAAACAACCAAAACCCAAACCAAACACCCACAAAAAAAAAAAAAAAAAAACCAACAAAAAACCAACCAGTAAAAACTTGGTAGTGGCAAAAAATTTTTACTTCTAATCAGTAAGCAAAAATATTACACTGTACAATCCTCTATCACTACCACAGGAATGAAAAAGTACAAATTAGCTTCCTTTTATGAGAGAAATGTTTATTAGTCCTTCAAAGACTGTGAGAGAGAGACATATGTCAGAAGAAAATAAAAAGTTACAATGGTAATAAATATTTAAATGCAAATAGGGGTTCTGGAGGTTTATCCCTGTGCATTTGAATCAGTTTTCAGGGCTCCCCTGTGCCTTTGGACTTCTTGTTAGGAAGCTCTTGGTTCATAGCTTCTGAGCTCTAAATTGCTTTAATCTTTGTGATTGAATAATGATAAACTGCAGAGCCCAAAATTATGTGGCAGAAGTGTTTCATCCATCTATCCACTTTCTTTGCAAAATGCCTACTGTCACTGATCATGGTTTCTCAGCCCATTTCTTGAACACTAAAGTAAATTTCACAGTTCCCCAGCCACAATTTAAAAAGTACTCAGACAAATTAATGGAAGCCTCTGTCTCATATCCCCATCTCTGTTAATGAACTGCCTTTCCCAGTTGTATCATAGTTACCAATTTGGCCACAATAAGCATTAACTAGGGCTCACAATACATTTTCTATAAACACACAATTGTTGTACTCTATGAAATACAACACAGTAGGCAAACACCCAGAGAGTAACAGAAAACCAAAGAACATGTTGGTATAGTGTTCATTATTTTTTATTTCGGTGACCCAAGAAAATTACCTTTTTGTTATCATGCTGCATGTATATGCCCACACAAGGGTAAATAGAAGAGGAATACTTGGATGTCTGAACATCTGTGAAAGCCTTTATGAGTCTGCAGTCTCTTGACCATACTCAGTTGTGGCAAAATGGGTCATACAGAGAGCGGTACTGACAACAAAACTTCCTAAAGGTTTTATGCAAGCACATAAGCTGGGTAGCAGTCTCCATTATTAATCCAACTGGCAATAAACACATCTGGCGGGGATGTGAGCTTTTATTCTTGATAGATAACCTACCACCCCAAAGTAAAACAATGACAAATGAAAACACTGCTTGCAGAATTACCAACTGCTGTGGAGGGACTGAGGTCCTACAGTGGTGGGCCCACAGAGTTATTTACATAAATGTAACATATGCAATACCACAGTGGATTATCCCTTTTCAAGAGAACACATTTCACAATTCCCAATGCCATGCCAAAAGATGGATAAAATGATAACTTCTTATTAAGCAAAGCACGGCCCTAATAGTGAGACAGTCTGTGTACCAACTACAGTTGTTAAGACAACAAAGCAAATGTGGAACAAAAAGGCAATGGCACTAGAAATCTTTCCTAACAGGCATCTATTGTATGCAGGGATAGCAAAACATAAGTTGTAAGTGGTTTAATGTCTCACATCAGCAATTAATACACCTGCTTCCTGATTCATCTTACAGAATGAGTTGCTGACAAGGTGCTGTGGGACAGACAGGACTGAGATGGGCAGTTCTCTCTCTTTTTTAAAATGATAATTCTCTTCGACTGTTATTACTATGCAACTTACACAGTAATTTTTATTAATTCTATATGCACAAGCCTCATATGTTAGAGGCCTTGCCAGAACATGAGTATATCTTCATGATGGTGAAGTCAACCTAGACCCCTTCTGGTTTCTTATCAAAGCATCTGATTCTTCTTAATGACCATTGCATTTCTGTAATCTAGTATCATTCCCTCAAAATCTTATGCCTCAACAAAAAAAAAAAAAAAAAAAAAAAAAAAAAAAACAAAAAAAAAAAATCCAAACAAACTACAGATGTAAATAATAGCAAAGCAGGAATTGCAGGAATTCAAGAGTTTTTGTCACACAAGCAGGTGTGATCTCAAAGTCCATGTGTTAGCCAACGCTAAAGCCAGATACCTGTGCTACCATAAGCCTGCCTAGAGAAAGACTACAGCAAATATTAGTAATTGGTTTAACAGTGCTTTCTAGCTTGTCTCATTCTAGGCTATCTTCCCACTTTCATTCAAATTACTTCTATATTTCAGTTTTATTTTAATTCTTTCCCATAACAGGAAAAGTGTAACATCATACCAAATCCATATCCAGATTTGAACATGGAATTTGAACATTTGAAATTAAATACTAGTGCAGGAAAAGTAATTGGGGTTTTTTTAAGTCAGAATTTGAGAAGCAGCATGGGTTACTTTCCCATCTGTTCAGCTGTTTTTTCTAAAATACAAATGAAATGCAATTTATTTTAGGAATTGATAGCTCTTTAAAAATAGCCCACTTTTTCATTTTACAGTGCAATAGTAGAAAAGAAATACATTTATTTAGCAGTTGTGGCTCTAGTCAGACAGAATGCTTGCACAGAGATTCTTTCAAGTGCTTATTGTATTATACTATGCGAATTCTAAGACTTCTAAATGTTCTTTCTTACAATGTATTAATTAAGACAGAGACTGGAAAAAGAGCAAATATGACTTCATAAAAAATTTAATTGATGTCAAGAATAGATTTAGGTAAATCCATTTTCAATGTTCCTACAATAAATCAAATTTTTTCCCAGGCTTGTGTAATGTTCTTTCAAAAACTAATAGATCAGAGAAAGCAGTGACCAAGTACACAGAAATTTTCTATGAGATCATGCAAAATATTCTGAGAAACCAAAAATGCATGTAAATCAATATATAGCACACTATATGCCTCCATTATCTGTAACTACTGGGGAAAAAAAACCCTTTGCACAACCATTCATTAATGAAATCTCAAAGTACTCATCCATGTGACCACAAACTATGAATTTAAGCTAAATGAGATAAATGAACCAAAAGAAGTTTGTGTGACTTGTTCAAGTCTATGTGGTTATCACAGAGTAAATCTAATTCAGAGTTCCAGTTCACTGTTGAGACCCTCTCTCTGTATACTTGACATTGCCAAGCTGAAATAAATAGGTTTAAATTAACAGTTCTGAAATTTTCTTAAACTTCAGTAACAAAAAATATTACACAGAGAAAAGTTTGGGGTAAAATTCCCCTACATTATAAGACAACGTGAACAAAAATTGTTACAGACCAGTTTGACTATCAGCTGTTCACACAGCTTCTGACCACCCTATAAACTGCACCCACTCACCTCTCTTTAGTTAAGACAGGTTCACCACTCCTTTCTTCCAGCAGTATGTTCATTTGCTACGCTGTGTTGTTTTTGGACTACAAACTTTGAAGAAGAGAGTATGCAGTATAAGAAATGACCAAGACCTGTTTTCCAAGGGATGAGGCAGGTCAGCTTTGCAGCCACCAAGCACTGCCACTCAGACTGCTTGTTGCCCACACCAACATTTCATGAGCATTATGGTGACTCAGGCAAGATCCAGTACGCACCGGGATCCACATCTTCTTTTTGGGTCTCCCTGCACTTCACATCTTCACAGTCTGGGTTCAAAAATAAGACTTCTCTTCACTAATTCACTGCATTGTCTAATTCACTGTACATTCAAACTGATATGTATAATTTCTCTTGATCAAACTGTTCATTCTTAAGTCCTTTTCCTGTATTTTTAAACTAAACCCTTGACACTTCAAATTTTCTGTTGCTGAACAAATGGGAACTGGCCCAAGGAACCTAACCTATCACTGCTACAACTGCCGTCCAATGATGAAGACTCCTCCATAAACAAAACAGGGATGTTTCATCAGGCTGAAAGTAAATTTCCAGGTAATCTGCCCTTGTCTGCTATGTATTGCCTAAAGGCAGGTGTTGAAAAACATTCAGATCAAGCATCTGCAATTTCACTTAAGAAATGTATATTAAATAGTTTAAAACTAAACTGTCAAGTGTAGTTACTGAAACAAGAAACAGTATTTTCATACCCTGTACCAAGATGCCTTAATGCACAACAGTATAAATTTGGTAGATTCTATTATTGGGTTAACACACAAAAATGGGGAAAAAAGGCAAAATTTCAGTTACCCAAAAAAATTAGGCATTAAGATCTCACTGAATTAAATCAAGCTATTCCTACAAAACTATTCAAAATGAACCACTGAAAAAAATTTCTCATATAGACTGGAAATCAGTTCCAGATGGAAACCATCTGCAAGCATCCTAGTAGAAGATGACAACTACATGTTATAAAGGCAGATTTTCAAGTAGAGCATTTTTACTCCTGTATGGGGCAGAAAAACATGTATTATGAAAATTCAGGCAATTCAGAGAGTGGTGGGCCAGTAGAAAGAACAAAAACCTCAGTAAGCTGCTAAATACAGCACCTAATGCTTGGCTTTACTAAGCAAAACCCTTGAAAACAAAAGAGAGCTTCAGCTTGATTTGATGAAGGAGGAATAGCATGTAAGGAGATTTAACAGGCCAGAAGATGATCCTCACTTGCAGTTCTGAATAGATTTGAGAAGGGTATGGAGACTGAGAAAGATTATCTGAAAGGAGGTCAGTCCCTGTACAAGTACAGGCCACTGTGCACTTAACATAGGTGTAGTGGAAGACACGAGAACATCCAGGCATGTAATGTGGCTGCTGTCATGGCCAAAGACCTTTTTATTATAAATTTCCTAATTTCAGGGCTATCAAGACTGACAAGCACGTAGTATATCATATTTGACGCACATAGGTAGACATTTGATTACTACAAACACATGCATACACACATACATGTATGAAATATACACTGTCAAATTATAAGCCTGTAAAAGATACTGCAGAAATAGTGCGGGGGGAATTCATAAGTGTGAAGCTCTAACTAGAGACTGTCCTTAAAGGTGTCAAAATGAGCTGCTCTCAAAGTACCCATTTTGTTATCCCTTCAGGGGAAAACTGGATGAAAAGCAAAAATCAAGCCTCATGAAAATTTAAGAGAAATATATTCTCTGTATCCATGTATCAGTAGCCATAAATAGAAACAAATGTTATGCATGAAATTTTACAGATGAGTTGATAACAGTCTCCATAACCCAAATCACTTCTATTGTGATGACACCTTTACCTCAAAAAGGTGCCATCTACATTCACTGCTGTACATATGAACAACACAGAAACTTGCCACTTCTTCTTTTCATCATGTACTTTTATATCACTGTATCATGCCATTATAGGATCATTATGACAAAGACGTCACAGGCTTCCAGAAAGTAAGTCTCAGAACTCTGAATCACAGAGATAATCATGATATATTCTCTGGTAAGCTACCACCCAAGAAGACAGCCAGAAAGAACCTAGTGCATAGCATTCCTGGTGCCGACTGATTGCAAACACAGGAGCTACTGGCATGATGGGCCAGAACACACATGATGGGAGACAGGAAGAGACAGTATGTCAGGAATAGCCATGAGAAGAAATGTCTAAGCTTTTGGGGGCAAAACGCCCAGCCCAACACTTGGTTTTGCCAAAAGCAACCACCTGCAGCATGTTCACTGACTTGTAGCAGAAATATTATGTCCAAGATTTTAATAGGAGCACTCCAGGAAGACCCCAGATGCTCAGACAGAAGGGACCATCATATAAGTAATTTCACACTTCAGAAGCCACCCAGCTGATGAAAACTGAGCGTGCAGTAGAAGAACATCTCTCCATGGTGGAGGAAGGAGCTGATTCAGTCACACATCGTGCCTGTCATGCTATTACAAAACACCTGCACTCTTGTTCTAAGCAACTGCATGCAGGCTGCTATGGGAATCGGCAGTAAAATTGTCTTGAGGATTATCCCAAGAACCACTTCTCTATGCAGACAACAACACAGTGTCTCCTTTCTAGCAGCTACACAACTGAGGAGCCTTCTGATTACGAGCAGCATCCTTCACTTTACGTATCTGCTACATGTAACACACCATGTTATTTTTATAAATTATTTCTTCATGGATTTTTTAATTCCCATTATTTTAGAGTTTTAAACATCCTTCTGAAGATTTGATTTACATATTTTAGAGGAACTTTCATCCTAAATTGAAGGCTGCATAGATAGATGTTATTGGTATATACAGTTATTCCCAATCTAGAGCATCCTGTATGTGCACTCACTATGAAGAGGTCAAACACTGCTTTATCTCAAATGGATGGCTGCACTGTGAAAACAATTGGCTTGGATCAGAGACCATAATTTTGATGTCTAGTGTTACACTGTAGTACTTAAAAGAATGTTGTCAGGTGGTTTATAATAATTTCTAAATACAATAGTGTATTTCAGAAGGATGGTGTTAAGAAAATCTTTCAAATAAAGGATGGTATTTATGCAATTAGACCTTCTTCTTAAGCTAATAAAAAGCTTTGACAAACAGACAGATGGGTTTTGACGACGGGTTTTGAACACACAGTAGAACAGTTTACACACTCATAAATACAGGTTTCTACTATAGATGTGTATTTTTTTAAAGATGAAGGACTAGCTTTCCCCGCAGTAGCATCTCCAGCTATTTACATGCCATAAATGTGTAGAAAGTGACATTTAGCTGTAATTGCAAAACTTCAAAGTACTTCATCGTTTTTGTGAGCTTTTGTGGAGATGTTTTTTGAGCACTTTAAATGCTTGCAGAGAGAGATCTTATATGTAGAAAGATGTAAGACACTTTTTGCCATCCAAGACAATTCTGCTGCCATAAAATGAGGAATGTTAACTTAATCTTGTATATTGCATTGTAACTAAGGTAATTTTGACACTTGATTCATGAAAGCAACCTCCTTCTCATCTACTTTCTCTGAAGCAGAATTGGTATTTAGAAAGCTTACAGACTTAATTTCACAGTTTTACAGTTGCCTCTAGAGCTAGTTTTAACTATTTGTTCTAGTTCTACTTGATGGAAAGGAAGGTGCCCAGATAATTTTCCTAAGGAAATCAGAATTGTGAAATGAGGGTCATAACTCCACTTAGTCTTCACAGACTTCTGAACACTGTAGAGTCTACTACAAAAACAGGCGCATGCAGGAAGAATTTATTGGAGAATTCATCTTGAGACAGAGATACATGCATGTACATGCATTGCAGGGCAAGAAGAAAAGTCTTGATGACACCACTTTTGTGCCTCTCGTAACATAAGACAACATGAGGACTTCACCAACTTCCATGTTGCTTCTTGTGCATTTAGAGGCCAGTCTCAGGTATTCCAAAGAAGTAGAGCAGCTCAATTACATCCACAAATGGACCTACAGAAGAAAGTGATCCATCTAAGGATGCAAGTGAACTCTTGCACGTGAGTTCCTGCTTTAAATATGGGGAATTCATATGACTTTGGGGGAACAAGGACACAAATACAGCCTTACCCAGACATTTCTCCTATGGAAAGGGAACATGTTTCTGGCAGAACATGAGCAGCAAGTCTGTATTTCAAAGATGCATTACTGAACAACTACAGTCTCAGAAATCACCACTTTCCCCTCAAGAACACGGACAGCAGCTCTCTCATCAAACATGTTGTTTTCTTCCTTTTTACAATTCTCTCTGCTTTGTCTAGAAACACGCCTATTCACCTTTTCCTCTTTTCAAGGGTCATACATATCCTCTCTCTATCAGAGCATAAGCAGTGAAAAAGCAGACTCACTATTTTTACTGCCTTCTTTCATACAGTCTGTCTAGATCTTTATGATCCCAGGTACTGGTGATCTTGGGCTCAGAGTTCTGAAGCACTCAAAGAACTGTACAGAAGGTATATGGTTGTATCCACATAGTGGTCAGCACTACCATGCAGTACCTAGCAGGGAAAGTGTCATGTCATTTTATGCTCCTGAGTGTAAAACCAGATGCTAGATAATGTTCTTGTAATTGTCCAAAAGGAAACTGATCCCCAAATACTTTACTTTTCATTTCCCAATATGGGGGTTTTTTTCCCCACAAAAAAAAATGTCTTTCCTGTAGTTAGACAAATACTCTAGAGTTAACTATAAAAGCAAAAATCAAGTCTCATTTCAAAGACAAAAAAAGTCATGGACCCAGTCCCATAAACACAGACTATACAAAAAACTACATATTAATCTCAATAAAGAGTTATATATAGACACACAGATGCACAGCACAAAAAAATACAGTCAGTCAATTGGATGCAAGGTATATTACATGAGGGGAACAATGCTTGAGAATAACCTTGAGTTTTTAATTTCAGAAAGAAGTATTGTAACATCATGAAGAGGTTAAAAAAAAGGCAGTAAGACATACACGAAAAGGCATGTTGTGCAGGAGCATAGTGACAAATGGCAATATCAAATCACTGTTAACAACTGGATTTCTCCATTAATCACAGCATGCAATGAATATTCTTTGGTCCATCCACCAAAAATCAGAAGGTTTAGAGTTTTCCTAAACTAACAAGAAAATTTTACAAACATAAATAGCATTGAGAACATAGAGAATAATACAACAAATAGAACATATAATTACTGATCAGTAAGATGAGCTCTCCCTTTGCAGGTTAAATAAGCTATTTAATGTAGTGAAAAGGAAAGCTAATGCATAAAACAGATTAATAAACTGAAATTTAAGCAACTTTAATTAAGACATCTCAAGAAAACAGCCCAGACAACCTCACAACTGCATAAGACAGTAAGCTGTGAAAAGAAGTATGTGATGAACTATTACTACAGATGCTTAAGAATTAACTAGTTGAAAGACTAATGGTATGGTGTAGAAAGAAATTATCTACTTGTGCATTCAATTATCCAGGAAGGTCCTTCCTTACCTCAGTGAGCTAAAATAAGAGGTTATCATCATCAGATGCTGTCATGATTTCTACACACTTTCCTTGGAAACATCTCTAGCACAGTTACAGTATGCTTCCTCCAATAAAATTCCTTCACAAATGTCACTGTATTTGACAGAGAAGTTGCTTCAGCTGAAAAAAGAAAATAGAGTAGCTATTTTTGCACTTACATTAATGGAGTTGCTTAGTTTGCGGACAGGGAGTCCTGCACCCCTGGCAGGGCCCAATCATGCCCCATTCGTCACATGTTAACCCTTCTGGCTCCTCAGCACTGTAACCCCAGCTTGCTCTTACATTCCATTCCCCCAACAGATTTTAAAAAGTCTACTTTTGCATTTTACCATTTTTACCTTTTACATTTTACCTTTGCATTCTGTATTCACAAAGTTGTTTCATAGTACAGTAAACTACATAACTCACAGAATGAGAATGAAGGCACTCCAAATGTTAAAATCCATAGAGACACAGGTCTGATGCTGATTTTTACTCAAGATCTATCTTCAGTGAGGAACTCTGCACATGCATCAGTGTGTATTTTGTTACATAACGACAACAGTTCTGCATGGACCAAACCCTTATACTGCCACATAAAGGTCTGCCATTTAATAAGCAATTAAAACAGTTGTGAGAAGAACTCTTTGTGAATTCTGCTGCATTCAGCAACATACAGCTGCGATACCAAGTGGTAATGGATAAAGGCAGACAGCTGTGTGTGATGAAACCTAGAGCTGCAAGACAACTGTAGAGTTGATGATTTTCCCCTCCTTTTTCACTTGAAAAAAATCTGATTAGCATAGATTAGCTCTCAAAGGCTGTTTATAATATATATATAAAATGAAGGAGACAGCGCAAAGAGTTCTCTGACAAGCAAAATTCTAATGGCTTTACTTCTTTAAGGGTCAAAAGCAAGCCAAAGAAAATCAATGTCCATTTGTGTTGCTGAAGCTGAAACATACAGTTCATTATTCACAACTGTTAAAATAGTCAATCAAAACATCTTGCCATATAGAGAAACTAGAAAGAACTATCTTACATAATTTTGAATGAAGATATATTTAGAAATAGCAAAGCATTTCAGAAGCAATTCTGTAATTAAGAATCTGTTTCATAGTGAGGCAAACATTAACAGCTATATTATGCATTTGAAAAGAATTTTAAAAGATTCCCAAGTTCTTAGTATTATACCTGTTGATATCAGAGACATTTTTACACTAAATTCAATAAAAATAGCAAAAGTCTTTACACCAATAAAGAATCAGAGGATATGATTACTATCACTGTACAAGATGAAATTCCCTTTAAGTTTTGACAGATAGGGAAAGAAAAATTAATCTCAGAAACAGCACTCATATTCTTACTTCTTTATGGTTAGTTGTATTTTTTTAAATAAATGTAATACAAGAAGCGGAGGGGGGAAAGGCATGTGTTTTGTTTTATTCAAACAGCCTTTGTTCACACTTAAATCTACACCTATTTGAATAATTTGATCAAAAGTAGCATAAAATTTACTTAAAGAGTTATTTCTAACATGTTCAACACAAAACCCAATACACTGTACACTATTCAAAAAAACATGTTGAGAATGAACAAAAAACAAAATAAAGCCAAACATTAGAAAAATCTGATGATTAAACTGCTCCTCCTCCAATAATGTCACCTCAGAAGCTCCAAGCAATGAACACTTCAGAAGTGCTTGATGTCCCAAGCTTTAAAAGCACACCTTTGAACCAAAATCTCACCCGATCAAGAAAGGAACACTGAAATCTAACAGCAAGTAACAAATACTTCCTAGGAAAAAATAAGGAATTCAACACCCTTGGGATGAGCTCCAGATGATAATGACCTGCAGAATAATCAATTGAGCCAATAATAAATAGCACTCATGGCATCTCTGAAGCCATGAATTCTTTCACACACTCAGTATCCATTCCAGTACTAAAGCAGTAAAACATCAGTGCCTTTACTTCAATCACATCTCACACAGGAATTTCAGTAGCTGTTGAAAAGTAACTTCTGAGCACCAGTGTGGGACTTCTGCTCTGCTGCAGGTCTTAGTCCACATCAGGAACATCCACTTCCACCCTCAGGGCAAGACTGTTCAGCCACACCCAGCTACTGGCAATGGGGGACCCCCTGCTTTTCACAGTGTAATGTACAGCAGAGCTTTCCATTAACCATCCATCCCTTATCTCTGAAGTACCTGAGTGGCACAGCAAACTGTGTCTAGCAGTATTGTTTATCCATGGTTTGGCCTCACATGCAAAACTCCAATCCCACCTTTTAGAACGTTTATATGTATGTAAGTCAAAACTACTGCTACTCTCACATTAGTATCTCAGTGAATAACTTTTATGGTTTTGTCCAACATTACCCAAAGTAAATGGGAGAATTAATAAAATTAATCTCATCCCAAACACTCTTCTTGATTAGTTTCATTACTTTAATAAATTGAAGAGAGCAAGTCCCCAGGAAACAACGCAGACCTTGGCTACTGCAAAACCAGACTCATCACACAATAGAGTGTTCCACCTCTTTTGGCCAATTAAAGTTTATTATTGAAGATAAGGCTCATAGTTCCAAATGACAATAACAGTGACATCTTAAATGTGCAGTGGATAAAAGCTTTGTTTGCATATCATGTAGCTCCTCTTTTTTCATAAGGAGTAGACACATAATCTACCACATCAATCTCTCAAGATGGATAATAATATCTCCCTTGGATAATTAAATATATGTGTGAACTTCACTGGTTGTGTCTCTACTGCATTCCCTGGTGCTGATTAAAGGTGTATCTTGAGGCATGATCTGTTTTGGTTTTGGAGGGTTTTTTTTAACGTACGCTTTTTCAGGAGATCTGCAACAGGAATTCAGAAAACATAGGTAGGCCACAATGATGGTAAAGCTTTCTGAATCTTCCAGTTATGGTAGAGCAAACTCAGGGAAAATACAGAAGTTTGTCTGTGTAATCATGCTGAGCCAGTGTCACAGCATAATGCCAAAGGTACAGGTTGATGCAGCACACTCAGATTGGGATTCAACCCAACCACATTTGCCCCAGAAACCTGAACTGAAAGCACAGCCATGAGAAGGGCCAAGGAACACGACACATTAAATCCATTTGATGTTTCTTATCATTCACTACAACTCCCTACCTTTTTAACAATGCATGCAAGCAGACCTGGTGGTAACTACTGGAAAGAAATACTGACAGCTCAGGCACAAGGATCAGTGCTCAAATACAAGCATTATCTGAGCAATTCAGAGGGAAGAACTGAGAGCAGACTACAGCTCCTGTTTGTCTTAATATTCAATCTAAGATGAATAAATAAAAATGACACACTCAGCTGGGTTGTCTTGACTAGAAAAATCATGCTTAACTCTTGATGTGTTTAATTTTGCCTACATTTCTTCCTGTCAGTTCATGAAAGCCATGTCCAACAAGCCAAAAAGTATGTCTGAGCAAAGATGAAAATAATTAGGAAAGAAACATAATATCTGAGCTTGTCCTGAAATTTCTGATTCAAATCAACATCTTCTTTATTTAGAGATTTGCATAGTATTAAAACAAAAGTGCATATTATAAAGTTGAATATACTGTACTTTGGAAATCTCAGATTCAAAAGATGCAAGCTAAGTGGGATACAGAACATTAAAGAGGATACAAGAATAATCTTACAGTGAACTGTATAACAGCCACCCCTGAATTCTTAAAATCAAGAACTACACACATTGTAAAATAAACTATAACTATGCAGAGAGGCTTTCTGACAAGTACCAACTAAAAGATAAAGAAAACATGTGACAATAAAGGGGTTTGATTAATAACCTGGAAGTGGATGCTTTATATTGTATCTTCAAAGACCTCAAGTCTTACCTTCCTCTTTCTTTTCAAGTTTCCAACAGAAAAAAAGCGCTAGTTTTTTTTCTATCAAAGCTTGCTAAAACTCGGTGCTTCAGCCACATGAGTGAAAACCTGACGGTAAGTGAAAGTCTAGAGCACCATGTTCTTTAATTCAGTGATGGGGACCTTCATTAGATTATCTCATAGCTATGGGACAAGACACTGCAAAAGCCAAATGATACATCATTAAATTATGTTTACTTCCTCTCCAGGCAAAGAGAGAAAATAGCATTAGATTAGTTTGAAAGACTAAAAAGAAAACAAAGAAGAGGGCTTTACAACATGCATCAGAAGCGACAAAGCTAATACATTTTTTGAACTCTGTTTATTTATATAATCAGACATAAGCACTTACTTATGTTAATTGTGGAAACCTCCAATGTAATACATTGCCCAAATGAATTCCACATCAGTGCATGTTTCAGTGTTTCATGATCTCCCTTGCACATGCCTAGTGAAAGCCTGCCACTCTGCAACAGATGAAGGAATTACTACAATAAAACCACAGGCAGACTTTGCTAAAAACTACACTTTTTTTATAACAGACAGAAAAAGCTGAGTGTTTTAAGTAACAGATAGGTTTGCATCCCACTGTCTTGCTACAGTTATTCTATTTGTGTTTCACAGCATCTTCAGAGAGTCAGAAATATGAACCACAGCAACACTCTCTGTCAACTACACTGAAACAAATTACACTCCCCTCCGCCAACTTACCCTCAATAATCTCCATCCAATCCACCATTACAGGAAATGATTACTTTATCTTTCAGCTATAAACTTGAGTTAGTTACATGTTCACCCTACTGAAATCCCAACATTCTTTAATCATATCATGTCAATATTGTATCTATGAAAAAACGTGCATTTCAGTGCATAAAAATGTCTCTTGCTGCTGACAAATCAAAGTGCATTAACCTGGGAAGCCTTGAGATTGCCACACACACCCACACACTCCTTTTGCTAGAGATCTCACTGATTAGAAAATGAATTATCCAAAACTTACAGATATTTCATGCACACTGGCATTTCTGGAGCAGGTTTCCAACTTATGCTTTCATCACCATTAGCAAGTTATTTCCTACACAAATACCATGCCCTGCTAAAACTACCACTGTCACTGGAAGTGACTGAGTTCCTTGTGAAACATCAGAGCTTAGCTATAAATCTGTGTAGATGCTTTTATTTTGTGCTGCTTTCATGTTAGAACACAACATGCATCAAGGTCACTGTAACAGATTGCAGTTTTCAGGCTCATAGAGAAGACACTGAGGAAATCAATACAAGCAAACTTAATTAAACACTGTCTAAAGTTCTGCCTTCTCCCAAACCTGCCCAGAATCCACATCTCTATTCCCTGCATTTCAGAGACAGGTGTTTCATAGATATGGGCAGGCAGGCAGCTTAGCTTATACATTACCACTGCTGAAAGGTGAGCAGAATTCATTCTTTGCAGTGTGACAGGTCTGCTCTGAGATTTCTGAGTTTTTAGCTGGAGATTACAGCCCCATGGGCCTCCTCCTTTGAAGTGGAGTTCCTCTGAGAGTAGAATTAGTCCCCTGCCTGCAACCTGTCCTCCATACATTGAAATAAATTACAGTCAACTTTTTGTTTCGTGGCAATGTCAAGTATAGCAATAAATATCCACAGGCTAAAAGTAAGCAAACAAAAAAGGCTGGACAAACCATAACCTCACAGAAAGAGCATCTCAAAGAAAAATCACCAGGCAGGGCACAAAAAAGTTAAAGGCATAAAAATCAAAACTCTAGGTTCACTATCTGAATTCATGAGTATGAAAGGCTGACACGCATCCTTCCTCTCTCCCACCAGAAGCCCCGGTGGAAAGTAATTAAGAGACTCCCACAATTTAGTTACAGCTCAGCACAAAGGAAAAGGCATTTTATATTAACGCCTGTAAGAAAGCATCACCTCTTAGAGTTGCAAAAGTGGGAAGCGCTGGGACACGGAGCTTGCTGCCCAGCTATGCGCCGGAGCACCGCACCAGCGGGATGCCCGCGGCGGACTCCGGCGGAGTTCAAGCGGGGCTCCCTTGCAATCCCGGCCACCAACCTCCCGCACCTCAAGCCCCGAGAACTGCCGCTGCCGCTGCCGACCATCGTGCCTCCAAATCGCGAGCGTGAGACCAGCAGCTGCAAATAAAAAGTCACTCGAGACGAAGCGAAAAAGCAGCAGAAAAGGAGCGCCTACTTGCCTGTACAGCACCACCGGACGACCTCCTCGCAGGGAGTGAAACGCTGTGCCGCTCGTCCTCCTCCCACCGCTCCCCGCTAGTTCCAAAATAATTCCACCGGGCGCCGGCACATCCCCGGGCTCAGCCGAGGAGCACAGGGAGCCCGGCCGCCTCGCCCCCCCGCCCGGTGCCCATGGTGCCAACCATAGCCCCGGCAACTCGCGATCCTTCCCGCCGGCGCTACCTCGGGGCGGGCCGCCGGCTAACACGGCATCGCACCCTAGCCCCAGCCCCAGCCGCCGCCGCCGGCTCAAACTCCGCCGCCGCGCCGAGAGGGGAGTGTGGGGCTCCCCGCGCCCTTCCCGGAGACGAAGCGGGGGTGACGGGCGGGGGAGTGTAGGGAGGCAGCGCCGCCCCTCCGCGGCGGAGCGCGGCCAGGCAAGGCGCGGCGAGGCTAGGCGAGGGGAGGCGAGGCGAGGCGAGGCGGCGCCGCCGCCACCGCGGCCGCAGCCAGGCGCGGCGATGCCGGCCCCGCCCGGGACCCCCGCCCGCCCCCGCGCCGCTCCCGGGGCGCTCCGTGACGCCACCCCGCTGTCGGCGCCACCGGATCCGGTGACGCGCAGCCCTCCCCCGGGCGGGCCCCGTGCCGGAGAGGGGCGGCGAGGAGGGGCGCCGCTTGCGCCCGGAGCGGGAGGGTAAGCCAGGACCCCCGGGGGAGCGCGGCGCCTTCCGCCGCGGCGGCAGGAAACCCCCGATGGGCAGGGGCAGCGAGCTCCCGGGCTCAGCCCTGGAGATGCCGGCCCGCCGGGCGGCGGCGATGTTCCCCCGGGTGGCGCGAGTGCCCCGAGCCCCCGGAGCTCTCCCCGGTCCTGGGGAACCGCGGCTGTCCGCTCACCCCTTGCCCCAGCGGGAAAGTTATCTGGCCGCCTCCCCCTCAGTGAGCCTCCGCTTTTGCTCAGCTGCCGTTTCTCCCGACTGTGTGACAGGGTCTAGGCTGAGCGCTCGTCAGAGGGAACGTACATCGACCCCCATGTTGGGAAAAATTTTGGTGCTGGTTGTATCACTTTGCCAGGCTGGTTTGGCGCGGCAGCGGCTCTGCCTTCTCCCCGCCCCGTCTCCCAGCCACCAACCCGGGGTACAGCTCCGAGGCCGCCACCCCCCACCGGAGAACATCCAGCCCCGCTCTCCCGTGCTGTCTCGGACAAGGAGGAAGCCCAAAGGGAGCAAAAGGGTGAGGGACAAGCTCCCCTGTGCCTCCCTAAAGCCCTGCGTGGTCATCGCCCTCTTGGTCCGCACGTCCGTGCTTCCAACACCGCACACGGCGCCTCGCTGGAGGTCCCCCGCAGGCATTGCCTTTCCCCGTCGGACAGCGCTGCAATGACACGGAATAACGCAGCTATGAGTCACTTACACACGCACACCCATATATATAATACTTATGTATGTATGTATATGTATGAGCACACCTCCCATACGCACAGGCGGCCGCCGGGGGGGAGCCGCATCTCCCGCCGCCAGGCATCGACCTGCCCCCGCAAAGGCAGAGAGGCAGGAGAAGAATTAACGCAGGAGGGAAAAAGAACAAGAGGGAGCGCAGAGAGAACCACCACCGGAGCCGTTTCTCAGCAACCCGCTCCCCGTGGCAGGTGCCGGGCTTCGGCCGCAGCGAGCGCTGCGTGGAGGTGCGGGAAGGGGAATCCCGCGGGTGTCGCGGCCGCGCAGTGGAGCTTCCGTGCCTGCTTGGTGTGGGGGACAGCCAGCCCGTCGGGGGGCTTTTGCTAAACTGGGGGTAGGGGGAGCAGCCGTGGCATCATCCGCATCCTCTGGGGCCTCTTCCAGCCCTTGGAAATGTTCTTCAGTTAAGCTGATAACGTTGGGGTGGGTGGACACAACAGAAGTCCGGTAAAAGGACGTTGAGCTTTGCTTTTCTGTAACTCCTCCGATAGCCCTTTTCCTTTTAATTGGTTTAGACTTCTTGTAATGAAAAGTGATTTTAACAGACATCTTACAGTTAAGGGCTCTTCTTCAACCAAGCTTGTCCAAAAAAAAAAAAATCTCTGTTCCTTATGAGCTCCTCTTATAAATACTACCTTCAATAATGTGCAGTGAGCCATTGAAGGGGAAAAGGATTTAAAAAGACAGCTTCATGCAGGTTAAATGCAGAGGTAATAAAGTTGCCTTGAAGAATAAAGTTAACTGTTGAGTTGATAAAAGCATAAGTATGCAAGAATAGGTTTTTTGCCTAATTGAACAGACTTGTACCTCAGTTCTCATCTCTAGATACAGATATTTATTCTTACCTCTTTCTTGATACTGTGCAGATTTCTTGATAGGTCCAAGCTAGCCAGGATAGCTGCTCTATTGTGGTTCTACTGAAAGACTGAATGGTGTGAACTGTCAGTTGTCTTGACAAGACAGAAAAAATAAATGATTACAACTATCCATATAGTAGGACTGGGATTATTGAAATACATGTCTGAAATTTGAAGTAAGTGAAATGTAATGAACCAAAAACTAATCAAAGAGAGAAGCGAAGTGGAACTGTAAACCTCTTTGCTCATGCTCTGCTGAGAAAGTCAACGCAGCACTAGAGAGCAATTTTAAAACAAAGTGGAAACAAATAATATCTTATGATCTTTTAACTACTCCATCTAGGGCCAGTCCCACACTCAGATTCCAACAGGGACAACCTCCTCTGTTTTCTGTATTGAAGCTACCTTCACATACCTCAAAACAGGGTGTAGACTAATTGGTACATATCATGTTGCCCCATCTGTAGGAAGATCTGACATCTATCATGAAAACCTCTCGCTTCTTTCTTTGATAATGAAGAGTAGGATAGCTTAAGCAAGAAAATAAGTTTAATTTCAGAAGAGGAAGCTGTTACATTTTTAATGCATGATCTTTCAAACTATTACTACATTTATTAGAATATGTAAATATTACAAGCTTCATTGTCAGTAAGAATATGCTGGAGATGAACTCTACCAAACCAGGTGAAAAAAGTGTGTACTATTTTTAATAATTATCAAACACACAATTGTGTGAAATAAGTGTGACTGCCAGTTTTACACACAATCAGAACATCACATTTGTGTTGTGTTTTTTGTTGTTTTTTTTCTTTTTTTCTTTTTTTCCAGGCAACACAACTACAACATAAGATTCTTACATATACAGAAATCAGATATCTTATAAACTTAAGATGTAGTCAAGAACATGAAGCAGCATTTAAAGTAAGAGTGGGCAAGCCAGAATTGTTTTTGTGTAATATGGGGAATGTTAATTAAGAAATTTCACCTAATGAGCTAAGGGTAGATTGGCTTTTGGTTTAGATTCTGCAGCTTCAGCAGCCTGGCGCCACACAAGTCACCAACAAGGATGGAATGACAAAGGAGGAACAGAATTAAAAATGGAAGAAATAGAGACTAAACACAAAGTGGCATTGTTTAAAAAAATATGAGAATGAAAGAAAGAATGTCACCCAACAAGCAAGCAACATCTTTTTTAAAGTTGTATTTACTATCTATCTGCAAGAGGTCATTTGTCTTCTTTTCCATTAGAAAAATTACTACAGCACCCAACATCTCTCTCTCTCTCATTTTTTTCCCCCCTACTGAAAGTATAGCTCACTTTGATTATGGACAGGAATTTTGACATTTGGCAGCTAAACATTGGTGTGTATGTCTGTCACACATAATCCTCACTGTGAAAGTGCTAGGAAATAAAGAGCAAGAACTAAGGCTTTGAAAAAGTGCACAGTAAAAGAAAATACCAGTAATAGTGGGAAAATTAGATGAATATATAGGAAAGATGCTAAAATGCTTTGGGAAATATAGGGGAGAGCGTTCTTGTCCAGCATCACTGCAATATCGGATTTTCTTTTCATGTAGTAGCTCCTATCACCTCTGGAAACACATCATGGGTGATGGGTTATTAATTGGTTCTCTGAGACTAAAATTAATCTATTTTCAATATCCTCTTTTGGAAAAGATAACAATCAGAGTAGCAAATGTAACACCCTCAAGGACAGGTGTCACACACTCTATAGTAAGTAGGTCAAAAGGTCATCTATAAGCACTTTGGTACTTCCCATGTTGAGATACAAATGAGGAGCATATTCCCAATTTCTGATCACATTGTTTTGTTTTTAATTTCCATTAACAGCCTTGTAATAATACACACAAGCAGGTCCAGAAAAGCCTGTGAATATATTCCCTTATTTTTCCACAATAAGTCTAAACTAAGCTCCACAAAAATACTCCATTTACCAGTTTCTGGCACCCTTATATAAAATAATGTGTCATTTGTCACCATGGCTTGTAATCTGAAACTCTGACTGGGGAAATGATGGAGACCAAAATAGCCTTTTACAGTCTGTAGGTGGCCAAAAAATCTGCAGCTATATTCCATAATATTCCTTGTTGCCTTGTGATTTGTTTCTCAAGAGCTCTTGTCAATCCATTTAAAACTCACTCACAGAGCCCCAAAGAGAGACATGGGGGTTTGTTCAGACTGGAACCAAATATGCTTATACATTAAAATCCCTCTTTTCACATGTAAACAAGATATTAGCAATTCCATAAATTCTACATGAATTTTTACTTTGAAAATCTGGGCTTTTCAAATCATATCAAAGCTTGGAGAATTTAAACCCATATACATGGAAACCAATCAGCAGAGAATCTCAAGGAAGTGGAACTGTAAAATTCATAGTTTTAATTTTGTTCTTTAATCCCAAATTTTATATGCAGCCTGTACATCATGTTTAAGTACTGTTATTATTTATGGTAGTCTGTAATTGGATTGCATCTCATTAATGCGTATTTTTAACTTAGAATTGTAACAAAGGATTTTAAGTACTTTCAAGGAAATTATCAGAGTTATCTGCCTTACTAATTAATTTATTAAAATCAATTATTGCAAATTAAGTGGGACAAGTAGCAAATCATAGGCTATAAATAGCCATTGGAAGAAAAAAAAATTAAATAATAAAAGTATCATGTGAAAATAACTAACTTGATAGGATTTATGTCTCCATAAGAAAAGTAAAATATAAAAGATTAATAAGGATGGGAAATAATTTATTTCTGTTACCGTCACAATTTTTGAAGTGGTAGCTAAAAGGTGAGACTGTGTAATTCAAATATGGGATGTAATCTTCAGATAATTTAATTGTTTAAAGCATTTTGAAATAAATGTGGATACAGCTATAGTTTATAAAATTATTTCTATGTTCATAAAATTAAAGATCATTAGTATATACTTGAGATAATTTTTGTGGATGGAATAAGAGTCACAATTTTGCCCCAAAGTTGAAGCCACTCTGCAAAGTGTGTCTTAGGTACACAATTATGTCCATTACAGATAATCCCTTGCAGATGGGTATTAGGACATGGTCTGCTCAGCATCCTCAACCTGGCCCAAGTGTGTGCCTGTGGGAGGATGAAGAGAGCAAGGGCTATTTAATCATTAAATGCTTTCAGATGGCTCAGTATTTTTGTCAGACCTGTAGCTCCCAGGGAGAAAGGATTAAAAGAAGCTGCTTTGTGGCTGCAAAAGAAGTGGAAGGGTGGTTCTACTTATGGATGAATGAGGCAAGCCTTCCCACCTGGAGCCACCACAGTGTGCCTCCAAATCTCCAATAGAAAGGACAGCGGCTTCAGCTCAGATTTGCCTTCTCAGTTCCACGACAGCAATGTGGTGCTTCTGTGAATGAATTCAGTGTTTGCTGTATATGCAAAGAATGGCAACTGTACTGCAGAGAAGAGGATGTAGGTGTTTCTTGGTGTGAGCAACATGCTAGGTATATGCATGCTGAACACTGAATGCTGATACTCAGTGCATATGAAAACAGTGAAAACCTGGCCTACTTTGACTATCCTGTAAAAATATTTTCTGTCACAATGCATGAGGTTTGCATGCATGGCCTACGTTTAACCCTTGAGGAAACCATCTGGGCTGTAGTAGCTGCACCACCGACTGATGTTTCTTGAAGAAGCTGACTCCAGCTCAAAACTATGTGACTAACTGCATAAATTAGTCAAATAAATGAGTCCAGATCCTTAGCTGCTGAATAATCAGCATTGCTTTTTCATCAGTCTTGAAGTTTTGAGGGTTTTCCTGCCTCTCCTAGCTATGGAGTAGCAGCTCAACAGCTCCGAAATAGTTCCTGGCATCACTGTGTGCTTCTCCCACCACACTTTGGTGCCATCTGCTGAACATGATCATGGTTCCTACACAGCTTTACATAGTCCAGTTTCCTAGAGCTCTATGACTCTGATCTTTGCTCAGCCCCCATCCCCAATTACATAGCCCTTTCTTCTCAGCACAGCCTGTACTTGCCTTTAAGCTCTCTTGGTTAGCTGTCTGTCAGAAAGACATTGTTTCCCACCTGGGTGTTTTTTCCATGGTTTCTAGGGACCAAAAGAGGGATAAAGAACAATAGTAGAAATGCAATTAAAAGCACACTTTTGGTTTGATTGTTGGTTTTTTAAATAAGTAGACTACTTCTAGTCACAATAGACATGGTGTTATCTCCTAAACTAACCTTCTGGTGATGTCTAACAAAACCTAATGTTGTCTGCAAATTCTGTGCTAGTCTGATACCAATGACATAACTAGCAGACCTTTATATGGTTCCCTTATCCATTCCTTGGAAGGACCACACCTGGGGACTTCTATGCCTTGATGTGCAGCTCCAGAACAGCTCTTCTGAGCAGGTTACAGCTGAGGGCTTTGTAGGGTGTACACCTCCCTGCAGGGTGTCAGGGTGCTGTGAGGCTCAGTGGCTGCATGGGGACCACACTGGTATAGTGACAAAGTCAGGTCCAAAGTCAAGCTGGGAAAACAACCCAGATCAGTAAGGCCTGTGGGCAGACATGGGCATGGCTATGAGAGAATTGCCACCAGGCAAGCCTATAACATGTGCCTGTGCCCCACAGCACAGAGACTGATGGTCCTGAGTGGAGCTGAAATGAAGTCCTGGTCCCTGGCAGAGGTGAGGAGAGTAAGGACTGGAAGTGCCCTCAGGGTCCTTGTGGTTGATTCAAATAGAAAGTATGGTTCACCTGTACTTCACTTTTTTACTTCTGCAGTAAACCTCCTCCCGGACATTCCTATTCCTAAGGTTTACTGTTCTGCATCTGTGTGTGCGAGATCATCGTTCATTACAAAAACATGAAGGTACCAAGCTGAAGCTCTGATACAGCATTTCCCAAGAGCTGCTGATTCCAGGGCAAAGCTAAGCTTCATGCAACTGCAGCACTGTTTTCCTCACAGATATAAAAAACCACCCACAGCATCTCATTCAGAAGTCATGAACAGGGTTTTTTTTAATTAATATAAGATACTCACACAAAATGTTTCTCATTTCTACATAAGGAAAAACATTTTGATTTGGTACCTTTGAAGTCCTTTTGGGAGTAAATAAGCAGGAATGAAACCTAGAAATTAATTTGGATTATCCACCTCTACTTGTCTTTCACAGTAATAATCTGACTTACAAGTATTGCCTCCTAAAAATATTATGTATTTTTAATATTTTTTTCACAGAAGTAAAATGAGGGATGGAATAAATGTGGTGGATTTTTTCAGGTTATAGGTGAGATCTTCTAAAACTAAGAATGACATCTTCATCCTCATAGTCCCACATCAGTTCCCTAGTCTTGCTGCCTGCATTATCCTCCACTTCCACGGACAAAACTTCCCTGACCCAGGCATCTGTGGGAAAGCTTTAGTCACAGTTACAGGCAGGAAAGAAACAAAATTAATGTATTATATATAAATCTAACCAAACATTTTATCAATTTTATAATAAAAAGAGGAAAAATAACATTGAGAAAAGTGTTGCAGAATTATAGCCTTAAAAAACTTGATTCTGTATTTAATATTCCATTTCCTTTAAAAACAACCTGTATCCTATTTTCTGCCCTTGGTGACATGGAAGTTGGGTTCAGATGATCAACTTCTCTCTGAATTTCAATCACTGACTTTTGCAAATTTTCCTGTTTTGTGCCCACTAGTTAGTTCATAAAGGCACTTTTTCTTTTGCTACAAGTATTTGTGTAAAAATAATTAATTTATTCTCTTCTGCATAGGTTTAATTATTTTAGTAGACTGTATTATCATAATGAAAGGTTGACTGAGAAAAAAAACTAAGTACTATTTAAATAAACTAAATTAAATTATTTATTGCTTTCAGAAGAGTAAATTGACTCTTAAGTATATTCTGAATCTGTTTGTCCCTTAGTGATACCACTCAAAAATGATCTGGTATTATCTGCAAATGTGATGAAAATAGCCATAATTAAAGATGTACTCAAATGTTAATTACAGTTTGTTCATGATGAAAACAAACCACTTGTCAGTATGCAATAGTTGAATGCTGTAGTTTTTGTAGGTTAATTAGCCTTCAACATGGGTCTCATCTTTAAAAAAGAGAAAGAGTAGGCAGGCATATCAAACCAATCTTATTTTTCACTGCAGATTTTGCTTAGAGACTAAGTATAAATGGGTCACAGATCTATCACAAAGTTATTAAATCCTTGGCAAAACCCATCATGGGTAGGGTTGCATGACTGAAAAAAATATTAATTCCTGGCTTTTTTTTCCAAGTAGCAGTAATCAGTGACTCAGATTTTATTCAACACTACTATGAATGCTTCAAAGAAATATTAACTCTGTCTTTCACTTAATTTTAAAAGAAAATACTCAGTTAATATTTGCAGTTAACATTTATTTTCCATTGTTGATAATAGCTTTTAAAAGACACAAACATAGAACCTCGGATTTTGCATAAACCTTGATCAAAAGGTAACAGTGTTCTATACATATGCAATGCATGCATTTTAGAAATTAAATCATTGTGAAATCCATCAGTTATATTGGATAAGAAATGGGGAGAATGTTCATTTTCACTTGGTAGGAAGTGCTGTATTGTTGATAATATATCTCAACATTTTTCAGAGAAATAAAAAATTCATAAAAGCTCACTTAACATCAGTGAAAAATTTTATCCTTTCTTCTTTAATTCAGTATAGTGAAATTAAAAGTAATTCACAAGCAGAGAAAAAATACCTATTTTCTCTTCTGATAATATCCCTTTGTTTTGATGCTTACATCAAAACAGTTTTGTCAATCTGACTTAATGCCACTGTGGCTCACCACCGAAATTATAAATTAATAAATTTGATAAATTGGCTTTTCTGCAACAGAAGCATTCTGTCCAAACAAAAAGAAACTAGACTAATTCTGTTTATAGAAGAAAGTCTATGTACCAATCTATGTACTGCTCATACAAGGTGTTTTGACTAATTGACACCTGAATCTAAGGTAATATTGATGGGTGTTGATCTATATCAAAACTTCTCTGTGCCCTTGTATCAAACTGAAGGCTGAAAAAATTTTGTGCAGCAGCTCCCATACAGAACTTGATGTACAGTTGCCAATAGCCAAATCATTTACTTTCAACACCTGTGCTGACTACTTCCAAGAGGTTTTACATGAGCATCCTGCTTCTCTCTCTGCTGACAGAAAAAAAAATGTTAATCTCAATCTGTTTCATGCACAAAGAGGCACATTCTGACAAACTGAAATACTGCGAAAAATAAAAAGAGTTGAAGCTGAAATATGGCTATGGTCATTATAACATTTATTTCTGATAAAAAGAGAGAGGTTCAAGTAACAGACTCATATGTAACATTTCCTTTGTGTTCTTCCTTCTGGTACATCAGGAAAAAGAATCTGTCTGGCTTTTATGGTTCTCTTATCTAAACTATGGTTTTTGCTTTTGGCTTCCTCTGGTCATGAAATAGTTTAATGCTCCTGGATCACAGAGGAGAATCACTTAGGAGATACTCCACAGTCTCTTGTGGTTAAGCACACTGTTATACCTACAACCCAGACATGAAGATCCTATGAAGAGTCTCTGAAGACTGACATTTGGAGTTAAAAAGGATCTTAGAAAATCTCTTACATCTGTCTGGCAAACTCAGATTTATTCCCATTGACCCTCCTGAACTTGATATTCCAGTCTGGGCAATAATCCAAGATCTTTCACGAAACTGTGTTCCCCCAAGCCTCCTTAATACCACCAACTCTTAGATAATGGATCTTAAAGTCTCGAGACACCCTGAGATCTTTTAATCTGGAGCTGTTCCTATGTTACAGGCTTCACTAAGCAGCATGCTGCTAAAATAATAACAGCTCAGATGCTGTCTTCAGTCTGATTTCTTTTGATATCATAGTCAGTGAATCTCCCCTGTCCACTGTTGCTCATTCAGAGTATGAAAACATGAATATTTATTTACATATTCTACCCAGATACATCTGGGATTCCAAGAAGGAAAGAGCAATAGTACAGTAGAGAACTCTTCACAAAACGGGGAATAATGATGGTAACTTTTTTAATAGCAGATGGTGAGGATCATGGGAAGCTGTGTGCATGTGTGAGCATACACAGTATGAGTCTGAAAATCAGCAATCTGAGTTCTATTATTCTAAATACAGCAAAATATGGTAATTGTAAAAGAACTCTGAAGTACCGATTGCTAAAGTGTTAGTGTTGGTCTCGCTAGGTGTCTTTAATTCACATGTAAATAATAAAAACATTACTTAAAAGAACTTACACAACGTGAAACATTAATATTTAATGATATCTGAAGAAGAGGTGTTGTGTTTACATGATCACCATATTACCGTCCACTTATGCCATCTACATATTGGGAATCTATGCATTTTGAAATATCAAAATGCTGTGTAGAACAAAGGAAGTTGGAAATGTTGAGAGTATGTGGAGTTGTGATAAAAAAACTTGTCTAAGAAAAAGTAAAAAAGTAAAGTATTAGACAGAGAGCTCTTATGGGCACATTCTTTACCAACAGTGGGAATCATTCTTTGGAGGCTCTGGTGGGCAGCTCCCAGCAACTCTGAAGAATATATTTTATTGAATAATCTCAGAATTGAGACTTCTCTATGTATTAACAAAACCTAAAAGAAAAAAGAAAAAAAAAAAACCAAAAAAAAAAACCCAAAAAACCAAATCTCTTATTCTTTTAAACCCTCCAATTATAACTTTATTAAATGTTTCTAACAATTGTTTATATTTATAAAATGGCTTTCAAAAGCAATGTCTGCTCTTTGTGTGTGACACAGATGTAGTTCCATATAGGTGTGTTTTAGATGAGAATTAATTCTTTCAGATTACGAATTGGACTTTCACTTGGGATTATCACACAACGTTATTACTCTGAGTTCATACATTAATCCCACCAAGCCCATCAAAGAAAAACTTTGAAAAATTAAAATTGCTACTGTTTCTCTAAGTCACTGCTGTGAAAGGCTTTTTATCAATTAGTCATTTTACAGAAAAGTCAATTAGGTTTATTAGAGTTCCTTATAGTAAAAGCAGTACTAAAAGAAACAATGCTCTGTGTGGTTTTAGTGTAAGCACTTAAGACTAAGTAAAGAAAAGAAACTCTGCTCCATGACTATTGAGAAATTTCTTCATTACTATTTTTTTTCACATGCTAAAAATTAGGAGGGAAACTCATATTTGTTTCTATGACTTTGACAAAGACTACTAGAATCAATGGAAATTATTTTTTCAGTTATACATAATGGTCTAGACAACGGAAGTATTAGTTTACTGATCTATTTAGTTTGGGAGATGGAAAACCTGGTCCCCTATTATCAGGAAGAGGGGCTTAACCTGAAACCTTCACTTATACCATTTCTCTGATACCAAGCAACAGGTTTCCTCCTCTTTCAAGAAGATCACATCTTATAGTCAAAATGAGCATTTCAAAAGAATTTCAATTAGCAGAAATATCCGCTTGTTCCAAAGTGGATAAAAACAAATCCCCAAACCTCAGAAGTTGCTGTGAAACAGAATTGTTGTCAGCTCAGCTATTACCCACAGAGGGCTTTGGATCAGACCCATTATCCCTTTAATCTCTTTATGCATCTCCCATGAGCAGAGGACAAAAATGAAAATGGAAAACCCTGTGCATCAGTGACCTAGATGTGACTACTGAGTTATTAGCTAGAACAGTAAATTATCACTCCCCAAGTTCTCCTTCTACCAGTGAGTGCCAACAGGAAAAGATACTATAATAGGAAAATAAGTGTGGGGCAGGAAGTGATTATCTATTTTCTGATAGAAAAACATAGTAAAAATGTATATAACATTTTATCTCTATTTACTGGTAAACCATGAAAAACTGGAAGCACCACTGCTACGTCCTAGTTCCCAATGTTATTTGCTAATAATCTACTGGAAACAATGTAAACCACTGCAAAATATTAGCCAACTGGGCTTTCCAACTGCTTGTGAAAGGCGTGAAAACCCTTCTTCTTTGAGAATGGAATGACACTGGTTATGTTCTATCCAGGTTCATAGCCACTATAACCATTCCTGTAATTTAAAGGCCTAGCTCAATGACTTCTGTGTGGAGAACACTGATAAGTATCTCTGGGGGTATGACTGATAGATTCTTTCATTCTTAAGAATCTGAAAACCATTTGTATATCTTAGCCATAGACACATTCATAAACTAAGCTGCCTGTGATCGTCAATGTAACTGTTGGACACCCTGTTACTTTTTAGCACATAATGTAATCACTGCAGCAACTCCTTATCCTTAGAAGATGAGGCACTCACCTCATGAGCCCTGGAAAGTATAGCAAGTACCGATTTTTTTATGATCATTGTACATTTATTAATCTGGTATTTGATGGGCAACCAAATCTTCATTCACGAAGCCTAGCCATGATGATTTGATGGGCATAGAGAAAGGAATATAAATGGCTATAGTAGAAAACGGAAAAGTGGCTACTACCATTGTGATAATAACTGTCACAGCTGACTTGCTATTCCATTTCAAAACCTGTAAACCAGCAATAGTGTCAGTGTTCATTCCTTAGATAAAGGAATTGTATGGGCAGAATACTCTAGAATTATATTTTCATGTTCTGTTTAATACACACTATAAAAGTTCTTGCTTTTTAATCTACTTGCTTCAAAATATTAACAAAATTAAAGTTGTCCTGCTGTTTTGCCTAAAAGAGTAATTTAGTTCAGATGTCAGCAGTGATATCTGTTGTCCAATAAATGAGAAAAAAGCCAGTATGTTCCAAGTCTTTTAAAAAAGAATTTGAATATGATTGAAGCCTCTCTGTAGATAAAGATTATGTGTTTTGGAAAGCATAAAGAGGTAATGAAACAAATGATTCAGTATCTGTAGAAGATACAATAGGAGCAATAAATAAATAATATCACCAGGAGAAAAATGTGCTTTTTCTGATTATACATTTGTCCATAGCTTTAAGCAATATGTCTGCTATCAGTACACATTCTTTTTCTAATGTTTAATATTGATCTCTATCATTATAAAAGCCAGTCAAGTCCCACACACAGACATACAGATAACAGTACATGAGTACAGCTCTATGAATAGTGTTCATACACATATACACAAAAACATCTATGAATTACATATTAACCCTACACATGTATAAAACCTTTTTCATCCTTGATTTAAAAAAAAAAAAAAAAAAAAAAAAAAAAAAAAAAGTTGAAAGTATCGTTCTTCTTCTTAGATGTCTGAATTATCCTGAAGTTATACCGACAGAAAATGAGATGAACCAAATGCCTTGACTCTTGCTTTTACTGCCTTTTGTTTTAACCTTGTAAAATGGATGTTGCATTTACAAGGTTTTACTGGTTCTATTTTTTTAAAGAAAGAAAAATGTCTCTGCAGTACTGCTGTCAGAGTGTTGTAGCAAGTGCACTTAGGCTGTGTCTAAACACAGCAGATGAGCATCCTTGCATGCCTGGTGTCCCAATCCTCTGACACCCTGACAGAGATGGGTGATGCTGCTCCCCCTGGCCTGATCATGCACCCACTTTTTCCTACCCATGGAGATGAGGACCTAGGAGAGTGAAAGAAGATTAAGGTGATGGTGCACTTCTGGGTCTTACTGGTATTATATGAGGTCCTGCAGTACAAATACAGTCTTGGAGACTCTCTGAATACCTACTGGAGTTGAGGGGAATTTTTCATACCCCTGTCTCGAGTTCTCCATATGACAGTAGAGATTATAAAAAGAAAATTTTTAACTGAGAAAAAGTATACTTACACTAAACCACAAGTAGTCTTATTGCCTTAGGCTCCGAGAATCATCAGAGTGGTTTAAGACCAAGTGTTGTATTTGTTATGTCATATATATTACATTATATATTATTTCAGTAGATCTTTTGATTTTGACCATTTACAACACAATAAAGCTTGGAATTGGAAAAAAAAATAAAACATGCAGAAACTTCAAATATATGTCGAACTCACACAATACATTTCAGTTTCATCAAATTGCAAATTTCAAATGGAAGTTTGTTCCATTAAAATATTTTTCTTACTAACAGTATGTTAATTTTTAAACAGCAGACCAGGCAATAGACTCATTGCTGAATGACAATTAATAATTGATCTAATTTCAAATCCCACTGGTGTATTAAAAATTGCCAAAAATAATTTTTTTCCATGGTTTCCAGGTCCCAGTAATGTATATGTTATTCTGGTCAAAATTTATACAGTTTCTTTTGTCTAGATAGATAATTTAAACTCAAATGTCAAGATAGCTCCCAACTGATGCAACAATTTTTAGATTTAGGCCACATAATTATAAACAGTATTTGCTATATTTAATGTCTTTTTTTGACCTGATTTTATAGCTGACATACTGGGCTCTCAAGCTATCACACTACTACCTCATTCCATTTTCTTAAGGAATCAAATAATTAAATATAAGTAAATGTTAAATCCAGATGAGATATTTTATTAGTTTATTAGTTATGTAAAATCTGCAAATGCTGTGACCATTCAAGTTCAATAATTTAAAAAAATTAATTATGGTCTTCTGTTTCAGGTCTCTGAACAATTTCTAATGGAACACTGTTAAAAAGAGAACACAATCTGATTGATTAAAATTTCTCCAGTGACATAGAGCAGCTTAGCTGAGCATGGCTTATGACTTTATTAATGCAACATATGCACTATTTTAATTTCAAATGCACTAGTTTAATATCAGGGAAGCCTTTTGTAGTAAGTAGCAGTCCCTAAATACTTACCCATAAGGCTGCTTACTGCAGGCTGCCTAAATTACATGAGGATAGTCTGTGTCTCAGTGCACAGAAATACCCCTTTTAATAGTACAACCAATTAAAATTGAGATAGTGTATGACAGCTGTGAAAATTGTTAATAATTAGAATCCAAAAATGACTGCTGTATCTTGATTCTGATCCCTGTACAGTCTTGAGAGTATTTCAGATTAAAGGTAGAGGAAGAAGAAGGAAGATTTGATTTGAACCCATTGCCTCGGGGAAAACAGTGGTGGAAGTAAGAACACAAATGGTACATTTTTTTCCCTGGGAACTTGTCAATAGTTGTATCACAGCCAAAACTAGAACAGTCAGATAAATGAATCATTAAGAATTCAACTTCAAGACAGAAAGTTAAGTTTTTCTGCAGATGCTGAATAGCCAACACATGCTGAAAGATAAGTACGTGGCATTAGTAATAAATATCTTTAAGTTTCATTGCAACAAGAATGGAAGAAATTATAGAATACCACCTACCAAGTGGAGTGAAGTGGATGGGAAAATATAATTGTGTTTGGTTTGAAAAGACATGCCTTCCCATAGCATTTTCCTCCTTTGGATTTTTATTAAGACCTACCAAAATCTTAAAGAAACAAACATATAAGTCTATGTCAACAGAAAATTTTAGATACATGTCCATCATTTCTGAACCATGGTTGTTTACATCATAAAGATAATAACAACAATCAAAATTTGTAGGATTTGAAACTATAATGTCTGCTTTGTTTCTAGTAAAAAAGGCAAACTGCCATAAAATTGAGTCTCATTTAAGGTACCAAATGGTTCCCTTTCAAAGCAGAATATAATCATCTCACAGTTACTCACTGGAATTTCTGGCACAAATTAAGCCCAAAAATACATATACAAAGTTAGATTAAATATGCATAAGTGCCTACAATGTGAAAAACTATTGCTTACAGCAATCCATCTTGCCAACCTCTTTTTAACATTTTGAACAATACACATAGCTAGAAGATCGTATCAAAGCTTGGTAGCAAGACCAGGAAGTACTTTATTACCTAGGGAGAAGAAAAAACAAAACCAAAATAATTCCATTGAAATTGTAGCAGATAATATTATTTCTCAAAAATGACAAGGAGGTTAGGTGAACAATAATTGCTTGACAGTAAAACCCAGATGACTTTCAACTGCAGTTGCATTTCACGTATCTAACTTTGAAAGCAAAATACCTCAGCAGTAGATTCTGTTAACAATGTGACTAGCAATTATCTATGCAAGATTTGAATATCTGTTTTCACACTAGAAATGACATTACTATTCCCTAGACCATAGGAGTCCACCTCCCATTTCTTTGCTCTGGGTTCACATTAGGAAGGGAACAAAAATAAACATACTATTATACTATTAAACATAACCATTAATTATACGGTGATTTTTAAACAAAGTCCTTGAACATCCTCTTTGGAAGGACAGGCAAATATAATTAAAGCTTAGCAGAAAAGACTTTTTCAGTGTTTCCAAAATCAAAAGTGTGAGAAAAAAACTAGTTTTCAAATTGCATAAAGGTGTGAAAAACTTTAGTACCAGACAAAGTACTTGATGTCCCACATTGCAGAGGGTAACCCTCACTGACAAGTGGCTGATTGTATTGAGTGGCTTTCTTAGAACTGAAGTACCAGCTCAAATCTGGAAGACTTTGACTATAATGGGCACATGATATGAGGTGATCTGATAAACTGACACTTTGTAAAAATAAAGCATTTTTTGAATCCAAAACCAGGTCTTCTTCATTTTTCCCTTGACAGCTATTAAAATAGAGGATTGCCAATGCACAGTTAGTTTCATTCAAGTACAAGAAACCAGTTCATCGAGATGTTAGGAATAACAGACTCAGTGCCATGACAGTTATGCTGAAAAACAAAATTCTAGCTTGTATCTATGGATATTACTGATCTGTGGAAAGGAATTGTATTCAGTTTCTCCTCTAAAGCTGTAAAGAGATTTCCATACATATTTATTTAACTATAAGAATCTTGTTTGTTCTTTCCAGAAACTAGCAATTAGGACTACAAAAGGCATAACAGAGTGTCGGGCTACACCAGCCTGACTCCAGCAAACCAGCTACTCTAGTGATAATGGGTACTCATTGTGGAACATGTGGCTGCCAGGGGGGAAGGCAGTCTGCAGGATGCAGGTGCTCACATCTTGCTTCTGCCCACAATCCCCTCTGTACTCAGGAGTCCACACAGTCACCAAGGAGGCTAGAATGAATATATCTCAAGCTAGTATTGGGTTCAGAAAGAAAAACAAAATGATCCTGACAACAGTGAGGTGTAGAAGGCAGCATCTGAACATAGTGTAGGTTATGGCCCATTCTTTGCACAACTCAGTAATTTTACTAGCAGTTTTATACTGTCAAGGTAATGAGTCCTTGTGCAAGATATGTTATCCTGGTGTGGAATGTTGTATTTAGCTAAAGTAACTGGGTTGCACATGAAATGTCAGTGCTTTCCAGAATGAAGGCACTGTATGAAATACCACATGTTCTTTCATAGACAACCCCCATATGTGAAAAAGGAAATAATTGTGGTCACTTGTGGCAGGTGGTTGGATTCCCCCAGGAGTGGGCGCTTACTTGATTTCCTGGGGGCTACTCTCCCCCGGCCCCCTCCCAAACACGTGGCCCCTGTGAACCCAAGAAAGGCCACACAGACCATGCTGGAGAGGGGCAAGAAAAGAGAGTTTATTGCAGGGGGAACACAACTATATAACTAAGGGTCATTTCCATTTGACCAATGGGGTTAAAGGGGAGGGGGACAGGGACCAACGAACAAGGGTGTTACACGGACCAATGGGGTGAGGGTTTGCTGGGACCCTTAAAACACGGTGGGGGTTTTAG
>JAWWEU010000081.1:111594984-111626985 GCA_035583155.1 Acropternis orthonyx | reverse complement strand
GTAAAGAATGTTATACAATAGTAAAGGTTTCAGTTTCAAAAGGCATTTGCATTTGTCTCTTCATTCTAATTAATATTTCATCTTTGGCAAGGTTTTTATTCTTTGAGGTGTTCCTTTTTACCACATCAGTCATTTGTGTATCTCTTTCTGGTAACATTATAGTAATTGTCCTTGGATCAAAGGCATTAGAAAATGAATGCTGGCCAGCCACTGTAATAGTGACACCATAAAAATATATTTTCAATGGATTTTTTTCTTTTCTTTTCTTTCTTTTCTTTTTATTTTTTTTGTAACATTCTCCATTACATTTTATGTGCTAACTGTTGAAAAAATCAATTTCATTGTGATCATCTGTGTAATACTCAGTGTTACTGTCTGATAACAATGCAAATAGCTCACATTTTCTATGGCATTCCAATCAAATTAACAGAAATGCTCAAATTGTGGAAAACAGTGCTTTTTTCCAGAAATATCTATAAATGCTTGTCACATATCTATTTTAGATTTCTATCGTAGGAGAATTTTGAAATTCTATTGATAAGGATGGATCTGATCTATTGGTGTGTATAGAAGCTCAGATAAAAGAATTTCAATATGAAGGCAATAGGTGTTCCAAAAATAGTCCTAATCAAACAGATTGATTAGAAAATTAAACTTCTATAAGCAAGAAAACAGGAAAGAGTTTGACACATTGTTCTTAATTTTAGCACAAAGTCATGTTACGCAGGAAAGGCAAGAAGAGTTTTTGTGTGTAGAAAGGATGGGGGAAATAGCAGAATTAAAGCGCTCTCTGAAGAACTGAAATATGAATATGCTGGTGTACATAACATAAATACCAAGAATGAGAGCCAATCTAGATGAAAAGAGGAAGAAAGGTTACATGCAGTTGAAAATACTATAGAATGAAAAGTAGGAATAATGATCAGTCAGTACTTAGCAATAGTTCAGACAAGCAAAAAGCAACCATGAGCGCTGAAAGGATGCCACATACCTCATTTTATGCCTATGTTTCTCATATTGTCTATTTACACATCACCTATGTATATTTTTCTGTTTATTTTTCTCCTTGGAGAAAATAATAATCCTCCTACTAATAATAGTAATAAGAATGATAATTTTAATGGAGAGAGAGAGAAGGAAGAATAAACCCAAGGTAGACAATTGATGCCCAATGAAATCACTTGCTGCCCACTGACCTATGCCCAGCCTGTTCCCAAACAGCAATCTCCCCTCACTGGCTAACTCTCCTCAGTTTATATACTGGGCATGACACTCCATGGTATGGTATATCCCTTTGGCCAGTTCAGATCAGCTGTCCTGGCCACCTTCCCCCCCAGATTATTGTGCACTTAATCACTGGCAGTGTAAGTCCCTGATTTAGATTAAGCACTGCTTAGCAACAACTAAAACTTCATTGTGTTATCAACACTATTCTCATCCTAGATCCAGAACACAGCAATGTACCAGCTATTAAGAAGAAAATGAACCCTATCCCAGATGAAACCAAGACACCATTAATTTGGTACAATGTTAGAGGCTGAGAATTCTGTATGGATTAATAACTGAGACATGGTCTTCTTCCAAGTTTCTTTGTATTGTTATAGAATAGAGTACTGCAATAGTTTCCCCTTTGTATTTTTAAGCAGTAACTTATGTCAGTGAACAGTGAGAAAAGGCATATTCTGTATCATCTACCCTGTTTCAAGCAGTGTAAGGTGCATGTGTACTATACACTCATTAGTTCTCCAGCTCTTTTTTAGGTCCTTGTCCTGATACATGAGCAGTAGTTGACTCCCAAGATCTCTTTTGTCATGAAGCAACAGTTTCTACCAAAACAAAGCCTAGGCAAGGACTGTTCAGGAGGTATTTTCTACCTGGCATTTTAGAAAACAAGTCACTGAAGCCCAATTGCCATGGCTGTACTCTGTCCTCCCACATGATGCCAGCAGGCTGTGTGTCCCTGCAGTCCTTCATGCTCCTGGTTCACAGCATAAGCACACCATTGTTTTGGAAGATAACACTGACCTTACACTGTTTGGCACATTTCAGACTGGGAAAAAAAAGTCCACACAAATAAATTGTGTCTTTGGGTGACAGTGGCAGTCCTTGAAGTTCACAGAGGACCCACTGCCAAGCTTTTGGTAGTTAAGGTTCAGCTCCCAGTCCACACAGTCTGACTAAGGATCTGTTCCTGAAGAGGATATGTGGATATGGATGCTCTTTAGGATGTGACTTGTAAGATAGTCCACAATGTGCCCCAGTGGCTGCTATAACAATATTACCAACAGCTCTGTAACCCATTATTTTGACCACAAACTAGTATATTGAACAGTTCTGAGTCTCTTAAAGAGAGTATGTTAAATGATTATGACGATGATAACAACAACATTATTCATAATAATAAAATATAATAATATTATAATAATTAGTATAGCAGTATTATTATTAATAATAACACTAGCACTCCTGCTACTAATAAAGAATAGCTTGCTTTTTCTTCCCTTTATTTCTAAGCAGGATATATATGCTAGGATGAAGAACCCCAAGTGGATTTAAGCCTTGGTTTCAAACAGTGTTTGATTGTTTTTGCAGGCTGTCCTCTTCCACAGATTTCATTGTGACTGGAATAATGTATCTTCAGGTTCCAGGCCTTTGAATCACTTCCCTCAAAATGTATGATCTTATTTAAGTATCTCACCAAGGCAGTTAAATACATGTTTATTCCTGTTCAAACAACTCTGTATTAAAGCAAATTAAAATATTAGGAAACTTTAATAATATAAATTACTCCTTGTCTTTGATCTCCCCAGATGACCATACACATAATATTCATAATATAATGATTTTAGACCCTTAATATATACTATTACCCACCCCATGGTGTAGAGTCCATCATAAGTGCAGCTGGAGTTTCCTGCAGCTACTGCTTGCAGTCTACTAATCATGACTCATAGGACAGTCCAGGTTAGAAGGGACTTCAAAAGATCGTCTGGTCCAAACTTTCATTGGAAGCAGAGCTCAAATGAGATTCTGAAGCACCCTGTCTATTCATCTCAGTATTCATCATTCACCTTAGTGCCAAATAATGCAGTATAAATCCTGAAAACCAGTGTATTCTAAGCGGTATTTCTGAGTCTCTCTTGGATCCCATATTTTGAAACGTATATTTCTGTTTTGTTTTTGCTGTTGTTTTGTTTAATTGTTAGTCTCAGATTATGGGGATATTTTCAGATGGTTTGTCCTGATTATCACATGTAAGGAATAGCTGCAGCTCAGAGATGTGACTTCCTGACTAACCTAAGTACCTACCTACTTCCATTTTATTCATACACATAGAATCAGAGGTAACTTTGAAAATTTAAACCCTATCCTCAAAATAATTTTTTATCAGATTCATTAGCGTCCAAACTCAGTAGAGCACATCAACAAACCCTTTTAAAACATAAATTATTAAATGCTTCAGGTGAGTGAGAGTAATTCATGCTTTTTACTGCAGCAAAGTCAACTTTTCAAAATATGTTGAACATATTTTAATTGGACTCACTATGGCAATGCTTGATGCTTTGATAAAAATTACAACTACAAGACATAAATGACACTGATAAATTCACTGGGTAACAGGCTGAAGGGAAGAACAGAGGTGAAATTTCAAAATGTGAAAGGCTTCCAATTTTATGTCTCTATCTATTAATAAATCCATGGTTAAAAATAAAAAATTGTATTTCTAGGAATGATGAAAAAAGATATTACCTCTTCTCTCCATGGGTAAAGTGGAATATTCAGAAACCAGAGAAGAAATTAATTATAATTATCAGCTACACTGAATTAATTAAATTGCCGGGAACAGGTAATTTCCACACAATCCCTGCCAGATTCTGTGTGTCTATGGGACCTGATTTTTAATTCTGTTACAAGAACAAGTCCATGAAAGTAAATTGTTGAAAGTGAATATCACTGTTAATTTTACTCTCCTCAACTTCCCTTTGTCCTACAGATATAATCTTTTGAGGAATGAAGTATTTGGGGACTTGAAGTAAGAGAACCATGAGATATATGCCTGGATGTCATAACCGTATTTCACCACTGGAAAAAAAACCAAAGAAAACTGTCCTGAGAAAAAGGAAGAGCTGTGACATTCTGAAAATAAAAAAGCAGACATTTGTGGACTGCAGGGAGATACCAAGAAGGGAAGCAAAGTATCTTCCTAGGGCTTCCTTAAGCTAAAAATTAGATAGAAGAATTAATTAAATATTGATGGTTATATAAATATTTTATGTCTGCTTAAATGGTGAACAGGATACCGTTAAAAAAATTTTAATACTCTGAGCAAAGCTCCTGTGATGATAATTATATCTAGTCCATTACCTCATAAAAAACACTGCATTTGTGTAAGAGAATTTTACTTCAAATTTAAGCAAACTGTGGGTGTATACAAAATAACAGAGCTACAGTTCTGCTATTCTGAAAAAAAGCTTTAGTGGAAAAGTCCCCTCAGAGTATATTCATTTTAGACATTTAAATTTTGAAATATTCACAGATTTTCAGCCAACCATTAAAGTTCATTAGAGTGCTGAATGTTCTGCATCATCACAAACTTAGCACTTGCAAATGTTTATTAAAATTTCCAAGATAAATTTAGTGTGTCCACTTTAAAAATCTACTAACTGTCAGCACAAATTTGACAGAAGCATCAATGTTTGGATTGGATAATGACGAATTAAATATCAAGTAATTGTAATATAAACAGCTGTCAAAGTGAGTCTTTTTCATGTCATCATAACAGTCTATCACTTAATTTCCTTTGGTCCAGATAAAAATAAATTGTTAAACAAGTGCATAAATTTAAACATCTTCCTAATGTAAGGTATTCTCTTGAACCAGGTCTCAAAACTTAAAATTTTGTGTTCTAATCTGTTCATTTTGGGATAAGGTCTTCATGCCTTTAAGGACAGCCAAAAGAGTTGCCAGATTTTCTAGGCATTACTACTATTATTACTCATGATGCTTTAAGGACAGATAGGAAAACACTTTTTCCCAGTTTGCCAAAACAGTTTGTTCCAATAGTTAAATCCATTTTTTAAGACCTTTAAGTCATGGCAAACATAGCAGTCCAAAAACCCTCTCCTACCCTCTGCTCTCCTCATTTGAAAATGTTTGGATCATCATGAATTCTAGCAACTGTGATCTGTAATAACCTGCAGACGAGACCAATGACTAATAGCCAGATGAAGAGCAAATGTCATATAGTGAGTATTCTGTTGCCCAGTCATTAGGAACAAGAATTGGAACAGTCTATCACCATCCCTGGAGGTATTTAAAAGGCATGTAAATGTGGGACTTAGGGACATGGTCTAGTGGTGGACTTGGTAGTGCTGGGTTAGTGGTGGAACTTGATGTTCTTTAAGGTCTTTTCCAACCTACATAATTCTATGACTCCATAAAAAAACTTTTTTTTTTTTCTTATAACAGCTTGTCTTTTTAAAAATGCACTTATTATCCACTTACGTTCATCAAAAGTGTGCTGACAAAGTAAAAATGCTAATCATAGTCTTTTTTCTTTAAAGGCTAATTTTCAAATTAATGCACTGGAATAGGTGTTTCTGTAATGATGTTTGGCATCAGAATGTATCAGGTTATTAAAAGTAACTTCAGAACCATCACAGAAATAAAAGTTACAGTGTAAGATTACTTTTACAATCACATTATTGCCCAAAGCAGCCGTTTGCATTTTTAAAAATCCACCTTAGCTTTCCTAGAAATATGAAAAAATGTAATAGTATTATAAGAGAAAGAACAAACCACAAGATCCTAATGCAGAGAATGTGTAATACTCTGAAAAGATGTAAAAATGGAGAATGTATCTTCTTTCATTTACTATATAGAATAAATTATCCACAGCTTTCTTATTGTATTGACTTTATGTGATGTATTCTATTCCTCTATTATTGTGACCTTCTTATTCTCTAATATCAGTATTGACAGCTTTCTTAAAAACAGCTTTCTTAAAAACTAATTTACTACTGTATATTTTAAGTGAAAGGGATAACAGATTCAATGTGCATGTGAATGCACAGAGTAAACACCACCACTTATGGAGAAACAATACTGAATTTGGGGGAAATTTAACACCATTTGGAACTGCGGAAAACTGGCATTTCATATTTTTTCGAAGTGGATCCCTATTATACTGTATTTAAATTTCTATCTGTTACAACCTGGCCCAGAAGCTCCAGGCTTTACAGTGTGTTCACTTTTAATTTTAGGCTTCAAGAGATTTTGCCCACAAAAACCCTTGTAATGCCATTGGTTCTTTGATACCTTGAGTTTACATCTAGAGAAAAACTAGACATTTTTCTCTATGATTTTTCTTTTAATTTGGTGAAAAAATAAGCATTTTGGCAAAAAGGGTTTTACAGAAATAACATGTAACTTCATAAAAGCATTACAACATATTACCAGGACTTAACAACCATTGCTGTAGTGAGGAACCTTTGTTACACTCAGCAAACAAACTCCATGCCACTTAAATGAGGCAACCACAGCTTTAAGGTTTTAAGTGTTTAAGTTACCCACAAGAGGAAGAAAAGAATAAGGGAAGCTAGATTAAAAGAAGAAAGAATAAAGAGAGAAAAAGAGGAGAATAAAATATAGCTACTACTTTGAAGGTCATATGTTGATGGGTCAGGAGAGCAGGCCAGGACAAAATGGAGACTTTGTGTGTGCTTCTTTATCTGTTATGGTCTCTACAGCCAAACCCCCCAGGCAGGGCCTCTGACCCACTGACCACTCTGGGGTCCCAGGCCAGAGTGAGGGGCCATGTTCTCACCGTCCCTGACAATCCAGGCTGGGTCAGGGGCTCCAGGAGCTCTGGGGTGTTATAGTTTTCCCAGGCTGTTTGTGAGTGGCAGCTGCTTGGGGGCTTCCCATGTGAGCTCCAGGAGCTGCCATGAGGAATACAAGGGATACAAACCTCCATGAGGTTCGACTCATCCCTTCCACTCCCACACACACATGCACCCCCCACAAGGTGGCTCTGACCCAATAATCACTGATCAGGTGTCTAACACTGCCTATAAATTATTATTGCAAAAGGTAAGTTAGCATTGTTAATCAAACGACTAATGACAGTTCTTGTGTCACGGGAGTAGGATACTGTTCTAAAAATTAGGAGCACCTATTTTTTCAAGAGTGGAGATAAAACAACAGTAATAATAAAATGAGCTTCCCTAGATATTGCCAGTATTCTACATTATGTTTTTATGTGATAACTTTTGCACAGATCTTTTGATTGTATTAAACCTCTCAGGTGGTAGGTATTGCTCCCATTCTTTTATAACTGATGTGACTTGCAGAGGCTGCGGAGAGATTTTTGTACCAGGGACTGCTTACCTCCTTCTCTGGAGCAAATCCATCTTCTGAGGCTAAATTGTTCCTCACAAATTTCTCTGCTTTGGTTCCCAAGGTACCTTTTAGTAAGATAGTAAGATATGCCCTCATGGATTTGTGCTATCAAGTGAAGACATGTCATTACTATCAAATGCATAAGCATGAATTTTATCATATCCAATTTTACCCACCTAACATGTAGGTACCTGATCTATCATAATCATGTAGATAAATTCACAGTTAGGCATCTCCAAAGGACAATGCATCTTATGCATTGTGAATACCTATCTAGGGATGAGAAGAGCTACACTGAAGTGGTTCATTTATCTCTTCTGAGGGAATCCACATCACTAGCATAGATTAGGGAGCTAATTTTTAGGTGGCCAAGCTTGGGTGAGGTGATTCACCCCAGGTGATGAAGTAGCATAGTAGGTCCAAGTCCTGTGTATTGTGCAGTAGCTGTAACTCCT
Organism: Acropternis orthonyx; assembly: GCA_035583155.1. Classification (NCBI taxonomy): domain Eukaryota; kingdom Metazoa; phylum Chordata; class Aves; order Passeriformes; family Rhinocryptidae; genus Acropternis; species Acropternis orthonyx. Next base: position 111,619,129 of record JAWWEU010000081.1, on the reverse strand, counting down.
GCTGATATTACTGTTTCTAATCAGCAAAAAAGAGTTCTAATGAACCACCAGTACCACTCTAATGTATATGAATATGTATTTTAGAATTAGCCATATCAACTGCAGCCTTTCTTAAGGATTCTGTTTGTTCTTGCTGAGCAGAAACAGGCGTTGGTTTTACATCATTCCTCTCCTTTTCATATACTGAGTTGGATCTAGATTATCCATCTGTCTATGCTAGAGTGAGGAATTATTCTAAATAACATATCAAAAGACAGGATAGTTTGAGCTTCTTGATGAAGGGACATAAAGTTTTCTTAACTGTACACTTTGTAAGTCTTTGGTGCATTCTTTTTCCCAGCCTGTATGCCATAAAATTACAGTATGGGTACCGTACTGTACTGAATTTTGCTTTTTTTCCAGTTGGCAATCAGATCTGCTGCAGGTTATTACATGGCAGTCTTTAATTTTTGGCAAAATATTGATATTCTCTACAACAGTAATGTGATAGACACTGAGCTGGAAACAGCCTGAAGACAGACATTTGATATATTGTACCAGAATGTCCTCTCTTTTACTCTGTCAATCATCCCCTGTCTTTTCTTTTGTATGGTTTTGGTTTTGGATATTTTTGTTTTGTTTTGGTTTGGTTTTTTGTTTATTTGGTTTTTTCAATACTCAAATATTCTATATTCACATGTCCTAAACTCAGAGGAGGAACACCGTGAATTTACACATATGCCTTCGGAACAGAGACTTACTGTTTCATGGTTATAACAGCAATGCACTTATCTGTAACTCGAGCTTCTGAATGCTCTCCTGGTACAATTAAGACACGACAGTAGGAGCTGCCCAGATGATGCATAAGGAGTACCACCTCAGGTGGAACTGTGACAGATGGATTTTTCTGTGCGACACAGTTCCTGACCTCTCTAATCTTGCATTAGAAACTTACCTTAAATCTGCAGGAAATGAACAGTCATGTTATCGTAGCAGTGCTGAGATGACAGAAGGTAAATCTAAAAATTCCATCCATGGAGTGACAGCTCAGACAGATATTTACCTTACCTGAGTGGGAAAGTTGTCCAGCCATTCAGCTGCTCTGTTGCTCTACTAGCTTGTTTTTAAGTGTTTTTTTCATTTGCAGTGTCCTGAAGAACAACTGAATGTGCCAAATGAACCTGTAAAAGTGAAGTGGTAAGAAAGTAATTCAATTCAGTGATTCAAAATTACTTTTTCATGTGTAAATGAATTCTAAAAAAAGCAGATACTTTCCCATTAACTACCACATTCTCAGGAATATTGTGCTTTTGTTGCATAATTATAATTTATAAATTTTTAATATCATTGTGCTTTATTTTGATTTAAAAAGCAGTTTTCTATTAATAATATCTTTTATATTTGTTCTCAGTTTCATAAAGAAAAAGTTCTATTCTGTGATATTTTGCTTCAAGAGCATTTGTATGACTTCCTTCTGAAGAACCTCAGAAGTTAAAGTCTCTTACTCTTTTTAAGATAAACTTCAAAAAAGAAAAAAAGGTACAAGAATGTGATTTTCAAGGAAGATTTAGAAATTGAGAGAAAAATTCAGTGAAATACAGCATAGCATTATCCAATACTAAAACTGAGGAAGAAAATAAATTAGGATAATATTTCTTTTTTTATTCCCTTTCCCTCATGGATTTAGACAACAAAAGAAAGGAGTAATCCTAAAATTCCTAGATTTTCCAGAAAGCTAAAATTTCTTGAGGGTATAAAACTACCCTGAAAAAGGATCACATTTTTGAAACCTTGAATGTGAGAAAACAGTAAGAAGGATATTTATCCACCAGATGCCCCAAACTTGATTTGAGGGAGGAGATGACATTGATGGAAGGATGGTACCTGGTGATAGGCATGGCATTCCTTGCTATAACATCTTTCTTTTTCTCTTTTTTCTATTTGTTTGTATTATGCTTACCCAAGAGAAACACACTTCCATGCAGTGTACTTGTGAATAAAAGTCCAAGTTTGCATCTTAAATTCTCCATGTAAATTTCAACCATTCACAAAAATTTTAGATCAACAAAGCAGGTGAGAAAGATCTTCCTTAATAGACCAGTTCCCCCTTTTTTATGAACCTTCTGGGAGTAATTCAGATGGGCTTCACAGTATGCTGCTCTGCAGTGGCTGGACAGAGGGTGAACAAGATACCTATTCTTCTCCCCTCCCATTTCTTCCTACACAAAATTATATCTTCTCTTTGCTGGTGATTGTTCCTCCATCCTCAAGTTTCCCATGCTGTGGGAATGAAGAATTAAAACTTTTCAGAGGAATTTATTCTCACTGCTCTAATGCAAAGCATGCAATCATTATTCATTTCCTATATCAAAGCAGGCAGCCAACAAGGGATAGCATTTTCTAGAAATCTCTCTGTATTTCAGAATAGTCCGTAAAACCCTGAAGGCAAACTGGAACCACTGAGTAAGTTAAACAAAAAAAATTATATTGAGTGGACGTAGGAACAGTACTTGGCATTTGCATAGTTCTTTGTTGTTTTGGCCTCGCCTATTAAACACAGATGTGAATGCTTGGTGAGAGTACAACTGTCTAAATATAAGAAGAGGTCTGAAAATGATCGCTGGCCTGGCCTGAATTTTGCAGGGACAAACTGTTGCATCATTTTCAGTAGTAATTAAAGCTATTGAATTTTTTTACAATTATTTGTAACAAAAAAATTGAACTCAGAATATATTATACAGCTGGCCAATGCTTGTTTAGTCGTGCTGCATCTTTAAGAGTGCTGAAGCACAATTGCAAAAATGGCAGGAGAAAATGAAGAGAATAATATTTCAATATCATATTGATTTCTAGACAAAACCAAAGGAATGGTTATACTTTCTTACAGATAACCCAATAAGGAGAAAAATACAATTAATATCTTAAGAAAAAATATAATTAAAAAATTAGCTGTGCAGAGAAGAAAAAATTGAAGTAAAGAAGTAAAACACTTTTACTACCAAACACATTGTACAAAAATCATTGCTTTTATACTCTCCAAAAGTTAACTGTGCACTTCACTCAGAAAATAGACAACTATTTTATAAACAGAAGCAAAATGGTGAAGGATCTTTATACATATTCACAGGAGCTAAAATTTAACTTCTGATCTTAGGGGGGAAAGCTACAAAACCCAGAATAGGGCACCTACACTGAAAATATATTAACTCTAAACTGTTCAGAAAAGAATTCATAGGATTCCAGTTGCCACAGACACACAACTTGTTGTTATCCAAGTGTTTTAAGAAAAAATATTAGTTCTACTATGGTGAAGATGAAACCACTCCCATTTCAAGATTTTTATATTAATATCAGTGTTTCTACACAAAAGGAAGATTTTTGCCTTCAGGAGTGAGAGAATGGTAATGTCATGTGACTTGCGACTAGCTCCACTCAAGATTTTTCAGCTGCATGTTCATGGATATTAATGAACTATAGCAGACATCTTGTTAGTTGTTATTGGTATTCAAAACTACAGTGCAGCCTAAGAGCCAATGAAGAAGGGAGTTCTAGTGTGACAGCCAGTTTACAAAACAGGATGCATACACAGACAGACTGAGAGGTAAAAAACTAAACTGCAGAGACTGTAGCACACATACTGAGTGAACAGCATGATGACATAGTTTTCTTCTGGATGCATGTGGTTATTGTGAAAGGATAATGAAAAGAGATTGATGAGCTAGAAAGGCTGTGATAGATTTGAGAATCTAGATGCATGATCATCTTGTTATATTGAGACATATTCCATGATTTGGACGTGTGAAAAATATACTATTTAAGGGGGGTTTATTATATGACTGTTTATGTTTTTGGATTCCACACTGGATGATGATACAGTTAATGAAAATCCTCAGAAAGTTAGAGAAGCCTGAGGTAAAAAAAAAAAAAAAAAAAAAGCAGCATATCAACCTTGTACATTGTCTCTTATTTAAGAAGCAAGTCAAAGAAGCCATTAAAAGCCTTGAGCTTAGATCAAGATATAAGAAACAAACTGGAACAAAGAATTAAGAAGTTTGTCTCTGTAAATGCCATGATTCTATACAGCTGAAAGATAATATCTACTAGGCGGGATATGTAGACCTTTTTTATCTGTATGTTTTAGCTTCAAAACTTTCATCCTAATAAAAGTTGTATTATAAAAGTGGATCAATAATGGAATTATTCTGTCAGATTCTGTGAAATCTGTCTCGTTTGCTTGGGTGTTGAAAAGAGAGTGCATACATAGCCTTAAGCTTCTGGTTTTAAGGGGCAGGAATGCAGCTCTACCTTCCTCACTATCTGTAGGATTGTCCCATTGAAAAGTTAGTGGTGTTGAGTGAATGATTAAAAAAGGAAAATGGAAGGGAAAGATATAGGAGGGGAACTGAGCAGTGATAAATTAAGGTAGCAAAAGAGATGTTAGCTCCTTTGGTAGCACGCAGCCAGACAAGGTGAAGAAAGGCAGCAGCAAACACTGCTGTTTATTTAGAATCACTTTTAGTTTCCTCTGACAGTAATTTAATTGTTGGAGTGCCTGAGAGACTTTTTTTTCCAGTAGCTTTTCCCAATATCAGGCACGGGATGTGGAGATGCATCTCTCAGCAGTGATGCTTCCACCATGTCAGGCACAATTCCCTACAACACTTGGTAATTCTATTAGATAAAGGGCAGATGAATTATTTTTAGTCACAAACTTTTCATGAAGTTGTTCATTAACAGAAGTGATGGGATGCAATCCACAAGGATGTGAACAAGCTCAAGAAGTGGGCCCATGTGAACTTCACGAGGTTCAACAAGGCCAAGTGCAAGGTGTTACTCTGGGGTTGTGGAAATCCCTGATATAAATACAGGCTGGGGGATGAACAGATCGAGAGTAGTTTTGTTGAGAAGGTCTTGTGGGCTGCTGATGAAAGAGAGGCTGGACATAAGCTAACAATGTGCACTTGCAGCCCAGAGAGCTAACTGTATCTTGGCCTGCATCAGAAGAAGCGTAGCCAGCAGGTCAAGGGAGGTGATTCTGCCCCTCAAACCTGCTCTGGTGAGACCCCACCTGGAGTGCTTCATCCAGGTCTGGAGTCCTCAGAAAAGACATGCACTTAGTGGAACAGGTCCAGAGGAGGACCAGAGGACTGGAACATCTCTTCTGCAATGACAGACTGAGAGAGTTGGGGCTCTTCAGACTGGAGAAGAGAAAGCTCTGGGGAAACCTCATTGCAACCTTTCAGTACTTAAAAAGGACTTATAAGAAAGATTGGGACAGACAAAATTTTTGCAGGACCTGTAACCATAGAACAAGGGGTAATGGTTTTAGACTAAAAGACAGATTTAAGCTAGATATAAGGAAGAATTTTTTTTTTTAAATGCGGATGGTGATATGCTGGAACAGGTTTGTCAGACATGTTGTGGGTGCCCCTTGATCAGAACTGTTCAAAGTTAGGCTGGACAGAGCTTTGAACAACCTGATCTAGTAGATATCCCTGCCCATGGCAGAGAGGTTGAGCTAGAGGACCCTTAAAGGTCCTTTCCAACCTAAACTATTCTATGATTTTATGAACCAAACTACTTACTAGCTCTGCTCATAGTTATTTAAGTCCTTTCGCTGGTGGACTGTTTACCTCCAACTGATCATACTTCATCTTTTCTGTATTTAAAGCAAAAATGAATAAATTTCTATAATTGCTTGTTATCACAGAAGTGTATGAGCTGTGTATCTGACAGACAGGAAAACAGGAAGGAGACTAGAAGTTTAGGAAGGAATTCTATTTCCAACAATATATGCTGATAAATAGCAATTTAAAAATGGGGGGGAGAGGGAGGAACAGTAACCTCTGATATTTAAGTGCAGAAAAGTGTGTGTTAAATATTTGTGATTTTACTGTTCTGTTTCTCACCTTGATATTGTTCTCCAAATTGAAATGAACTAAGTTCAACTTTCTCTAGCCCACAAGACTCTTACCCTAGCCTACTCATTCATTCCAAGAGTTGGTAAAGAAAGACAAGGAAAGGCCAAGCAACTGAAATGGTCAATAATTGTAACTGGCAGAAAGTGGCATTTAACAAAAATAAAGGTCAAATTAAATTGTTGACTTTCTCTTAAAATGCAAGTGAAATATTTCTGGTCTTACATTTATATAATTATTCTTAACTAGAGGATTTGTTTGCACTTCTTTTTATTTTTCAATTAATTTGTAAAATAGCTGAAATCTTAGGACTTTGGTATATACAAAGCTACTGTGTCTTCCAAAGTACAGTACATACACTGGTAATGACAGAAGAACAAGGAGCAAACTACTGTTGTCTTTTATTTGGCTTCACCTGTATTCTTATGAATAAAATTCTTGGATATAACAACTCAAAGATTTGAGGGGTGGTCTAATGCAAAATGCTAAAATGAATCTTTTTTTATAAAGGAAAACAGAGCCAAGTCTTCCAAATGTCATTAAAATTCCCTTTACTTATCTCCTTACTACCCTGCATTCCTGGCTATAAACACCACCTATTGATCTAAGCCTGGTGTTCAACTGTTATTTCTCAAATTACTTCTTTCTCTCCTAATCAAAGTTTTCACATGTCATAAAAATATTAAAACAGTAAATAGATTCTAAGGCCAGTGTAAGATTTATGAAGATTTTTGTTAAGCGTAAGTAGCATTATGTTAAAGGGAACAGTTTGATGGATAAATTGTTTCAGTTTACATCATGCTGAAAGACTGTAATGAAAGTCTTTAAGAATAAATTCTGGTTTTGTTTTGGTTTTTTTTTATAAATTCTGTCAAAACTGTCAGGAGGTAGAAGCCTGGCAGTTTTATTTTTCAATTATCTTCAATGGCAGCAAGCCATGTGCAAAGGAAATGAAACATATTCAGCCAGAGCAGAGTGCACTGCTACAGGATATCACTCCATGAAGACATAATAAAGAATAAACTTAGCAAATATTAAATAACTTATCAATGCTATCACATGATAGGTGAATAGCAGCATCAGGGGCAGTTTCAGTTTTAGTGCTCCCTGCCCTGGTTCCTGCCCTAACACCTTCCTGCTCCTTTTTGAGGATGGTAATAATAAAGACTGTGTTCTAGTTTCCCATTTTGGATTCTAGGAATGACATCATTCATAAAGCATAAAATGATAGTGACTCTGTGGCACGTGTGTCTTTCATTCCAGGTTATGCTTCCTTGAACTGACAGTTAAAATTAACATATAAATTAATTTAGCTGTGTTTAAGTGAATGTAAATTTATATTTTGACAACCATTCTGAGAACAAAAAATGAATTATTTTCTCTTAGCCATGAAGATATACCATGTGAGAGCAACCCCAATGCAAAATGTGGGCCCAAGCTCCTGACATTACCGACAAACTCATTTGTGAGTAATATGCAGGTTGATCAGCTGAAGCGTGTACAGTAACTTATATAGTTTATGGATGTAGCAATGACCCATTAAAACTGGGCATTCATTTTATATTCTCCTCTTTTGTTTTTTCTTTCTTCAGGGTAGACAAAATACAGTATTGTTGCCTTCAAGGCATAAATTTGACTCTGCACTTCTTCATATCAGTTGACCTGGCTGTAAATAGGAACCTGATCTTACAGGCTTGGAAGTGGGAAAAAGATTTAGTAGTCCTGCTCAAACCACTTTACCTTGCCATACTGAGTAGACAACTGACCTGAAACACCCAATTCCAACTGACCTTCTACTCAGGAATGCACCTTTACTGATTCTCTGTCTGAATTACCAAAGTGGTCTCAAAACAACAAGAAAAACCTGTTACACTTTTCTCACAAAAGTATGTTAACATTCAAAAGTTCATCTGATTTCCAGAGATTATTGAAAAAAAAACACAAGAAGACTGTGGACATACACCCTTTCTTCTGCCTACCTCTCAATGTGATTGTTATAGTTTCAAAATCATTCACGGAATTTTTTGTCCCTTGCCAACACAGTAATATGGGGAGGCTGGGAGGCAGGGGGTGGGACCAGAGCAAAGTGGCATATTGGAACTGAGTTTTTCACTACCTGCCCGAGCAAGCTTGGGGCAGTTAGCTGATAATCAGCCTACACAATAGTGTAGCTAGTAGCTCCTGAATACCAAACTAATTTCTTGGGGAAAATGGGCGGGGAGTTCTGGACCTGGCAGGGAGAGTTTTACTTCTCTTGGCTGGGGAAGTGGTCTTAAAGAGGGTCTCTGCGTTCACCTCTCCCGTTACCACACGCCTCTAGCCCCATCAGCTTTGGTGGTCAGCTGCAGGGGCTTGCAGCAGCTTTAGAAGGATCCCGGCTCGCTCCCGACCCGGCACATCCTGTGCTGTCTTCTCTGCAAATAGCCACCACTGTCTGCGTTTGTTCTGGACTCATCAAGTGCCGACACCATCTGCAGAGCTGATTCTACCCCCACCCCATTCTGGAAGATGGTAAGAGGGTCCTGCTGCTGCCTTCAGAACCAGCACAGCTGCACCTCTCCCTCCCCTGAGCCCACCAGCACCTCCTGCGGTCCAGTGGTCACTACAGCTTCTGCATCCTGGGGCGCGACAGTGCCCCCTGCTGTTTGTGAATATAACTGCATCGAAAGGCAAAATAGGACTTGATTGATTGAAAATTTTGGCCACGGTGTTGTTCTTTGTTCTGGTGTTTTGTTCTACAGATATATATTAATAAAGAATTGTTATTCCTATTTCTACATTTTGTGCCTGAAGCCTCTTAATTTCAAAGTATTAATAACTTGGAGGGAGGGAATCACTTACTATAAACTGTCTATAAACTAATGAATATATCACTGGCTATAAAATCTTCAGCAGGGATAAACAAGGAAGAGAGGCAGTGGTGTAGCCCTGTATGTTTGTGAATGTTTCTATTGTCTAGAGCATGATGATGGTGATAGTAGGGTTGAGTGTTTATGGGTAAGAATCAGGGGGAAGACCAACAAGGTAAATATCATGGTGGGAGTCTGTTACCACTCCTGATGTAAGGAAAGGTTTTGCAATGTTGTTTAAAATTGTGTGAAACTACTTCTGTTATAGCAATGTAATTGGTTAAAATATTTATAATTTGTTTACATCAAGGGATTTTATTGCTTAAGATCTCTAATGCAATCATTACTGGAGAGTAGCCACCAAATTTTTTAAAGGAATAACTGTAAGTCGTTTGATGAGAATAGTTCACATTCATTACAAACCAAGCACATAATGCTCATAATCCAGAATAACACAGAAATTAACAGTAGAACCCTGCCAGGCTGTGTAAATTCTGTAGCTATTCAAACTCCAAAACCATGCTGAAAGGGAACTTCATTAAGACAGTTATATCTTATTTCCAGCTGCAACTCAATCTTTAAATAACTGTACTAGGAAAAGAATTTAAAGGCACCCACTTATATAAGTTATGAACATGAATAAAGTGCTTTACAGTGTACTACCCTCATAAGCCTGTCTCCAAGTTTTCTGATGATTCACAGTGTCTCCAGGCAACGAAGTAAATGACAGCTTTTGAATGTATTTCCTGTTCTTTCTTTCTTCATCTGCATTACAAGCGCTTTTTCTTTTTTTTTCCCTCCCAGAAGACTGGTGGTTAGCCATTTTGGTAGCAGTTTTTAAACACTTTCATCAGTTAAAGAAAGAAAGATGTCCACTCAGCCAATCTGTGATGTTATCTAACCAGGTATTTCTTCTTTGATGTTTTCCAGCATTTTTACTTATCTCCTCTTGCAATCAAGAAATATTTAGATTTGCCCGTATCTCTTAGCTCCAATTTAGACACGTGTACAACTCTGTATCTCCTTCCTTTATACCTTCATACTTCTGTTCCCACATATCCTTCAGACACATCTCTAGCTCCACTCCACAGTCTATGTGGATTCCCAGCCTATTATATATATAAAAGTTTTATATTTATTTTCACTCACTTTTCTATTGGTTTTTGCTAACTCTCAAGTTAATAATAATGCCATTTAATAAGAGCTTACATAATTTTATGCTCAAATCTGGAATTTTATATGCTCAAGTCTATAAACAAGGTAAGAGAGAAGATGCTGGTGAACTCTTCCTTTTGATTGTCTGCACACAGTATCCTTCAAACTTCATTCTGCAGGAAACACTACTACCACCTCTGTCCTGTTTCTGGCATATTTATAATAAAAAAAGAGACTCTTAAATTGTAATAGTCTCAAGGATAAGTTAATTTCTCTCACAGCACATTTATTCCATTTTAAATTTAATTTAATTTCATTGTTCTGAAATCCCATTTTACAGGGTCTTTCCCCTAACAATTTTTCTTCTGGATGATTCTTGAGAGTTGTGTGGCTTATCCCAGAATCTCTGCCCCTGTGTCCTAGTTACAGTGACCAGAACCAGCTTATTACTGTGTGGGTGTAACCAAAACTGTGTATTCTACACCCTCTGTGTAATTTCTGATGAACTGTTAATAATGGATCATTTGCAGCAGCTGCTCAGGGCACACCTCACACCTCAAGCTGGGTGTTAAGGAACCCTGTGAGACAGGGGAGTTTTCCTGTCTTCACATCAATGACTCAGGTGTGATAACTCCCCTCCAGGGAGGTGTCAGCTCCTTCATACACAGCCTGAGGGGTCATGTTTGCTAATGAGCCATCAAAGAGTCCAAAAATATTCCATGACTCACCTCACAGAGTAAATCACCCATTGTGAAACTCCTTGCCCTGAGGGAGGTACTGGATATTCCCACCTGAACCTAAACATATATAATCTTGGGATTTTTGGACTTCTGGTACCACTTGTTGGATCCAGAGGAGGACCAGAACCTCAACAGGACTGTGACCACCTCAACAGGACTGTGACCACCACTTTTGACAAGACTGCAACCATTATCTCACTAACAGGTTCTCCTTTCCTTTTATTTTGTGCTCAGGAGGACCATGTGGTGCTCACCACAGGGGTTAATGAACACCATTCTACTCGTGCCCTGGGTGTGCTGGGTTATACATCTGTTTTTTGTGGGTTAAAACCAATTTTTCTCTGTATCCTTGTATTTATTGTAATCTTTTTAAGTACATGGTAACTCTGACTTGTAATCTCTCTTGAGCTGTGTTCATTTCTCACAGAGGTTTACCTTTAAACCAGCACATCCTGGCAGTATTCAGCATGTCAAGACACATCAGGTGCTAGAGAAAGTCAAAATGGAGGAAAAAATTGCCCAGGAAAAGATTAATTCATTTGAATATTGTTTCTTCACTAAGGTTCTCTATGTCCTGGAAAGGCCTCAGTACCCAAGTAATTACTATTCTTTTGAAATCTATGAATTTCAAAATCAATTTCTGAAAAGACAAGTGATTTCTTTATTATACCTGGTATGTTGACTGGCATTGATTTTCAGACATGAGCCTAATTTATAGAAACATAGTGTTCTCTGAACCATACCAAGTGACATGGTTGACATACCTGGGGGACAGGATACCATCCAAAGGGACATGGACACAATCAAGAGATGGGTCCATGGGAACTTCATGAGATTCAACAAGGACAGGGTTCTGTGTCTGGGTTGGAGCAACCTGCAGGATCAACATGGGCCGAAGCATAAACAGATTAAGAGCAGCCCTGCTGAGAAAGACTTGAAGGTGTTGGTGGTCAAAAAGCTGGACATGAGCTGGCAATGTGCATTTGCACAACTGAATAATGACTCAAGGGGGAAAAATCTGCTTTTTTTGGTCTCGGCAGACTTTCATATTGATTATGCATCTTATTGAACATCATCTTGATAGGCAAAGTGGGAAGAATTTGAGCTTTGGTTACGGAAAGTTAAGAACTAATAAGAAGGTCTTAATAAAAATGAGGACAAGTCACCTGAAGGGAATAAAAAATGAAAAAAACAGTGGAAGGAAGAGGAGGAGAGAGAGTGAGAGTAATTTTGAATTTAACCACACTATAATAGATTAAGGTATTTGTTTTCTTTAATGTATTTATTCTTGTATTTCACAATTACTTTTCATGATATTACTAATTGTGGATGACAAAAATAAATAGTCTAAATTGTATGTTCCTTTACCTGACTTAAATTAAGAAGGATTTCAAGGTAAGTGGATAATATCAAGGCTCTTTTCATCCAATGGCATAGTTAAGAAAAACACTGGATTACCAGAGTATCTTTGTCTTACCCCATCACATTTTTCAAAACAGACAAATAGTATGTAGACTGACAACTGCCTACCTAAAAAGATATTGCACACTACAGAGTACTGATATCACAAAATCAAAAGAAAAAAAAGTATGTTTCAGGGACTGTGGTAAGTGCAGAAACTCTTTGGAAATGTGTGGATGTCTCCCAAGTCACTTGAATCTAGAGATGCAGAAGTATAGGGGAGGTACATGCCACATTCTTTTGCTGCAGATATAGGTGGACAACCAGATTACCCACAGCAGAAGCATGCAGTGACAGAACTGCTGAACAAGGAGTTGGAGACTGGAGATGTGCTGGCTACACACTGCAACAAATCCATATCCTTTTGGTGAACATCAGAAGTGGAACAAATTCTGGACTCAGAAAGAGTTCTGGATGCAGGGTACTGCTATACACTCAGTCATCCATTTCTTTTGAGACAAAGGTCTTGACTACCACTCTTACACTTCAAAGAAGAATAAGCATACCAAGGAAGACATTGTTTGTTTCTTGGCAGACGAGACACCCAGTTATGGATTTGGAGCAAATGAACTGGTCTTTAGTGTGGTCTTCTCCTCTACAGATGTTATTGTTTGCAGTGGTTAACACACCCTTTAAAACAGGATCATGAAGGCCAGTGAGAATTACCAGGACCAGCTGGAGATGACGTGCGCTGTGGTCATGTTCTCAAAAGCTCTTTGTTGCTTTTCTCCATGTGCAGAAAGGCTGTTTGCAGAGTGTTCTGGGACAAGTTTGATCTGTATGTGTTCTGGGACAACTTTGGCCTGGACCATGCCAACATCGAGCATGAATTCTCAATGTGTACGATGCTCCTCTTGTTGTGCAGGATGGCCATAGGAGTCCTATTATGGAATTACTTGGGCACAAATTCACAGTTTCTCTCCACACCACAATGCTCTAATGGAAGGCCATCTTCTGCAACTGCTGTCCATGCTGGAGGATGTGATCCCATGACAGAGCACCTTTGATAATTCCAATCTGGTCAAAACCATTCTTAATCTGGTCTGTCATTTGCTTCCTGTCCCTCAACAAGAAGAAAACATTTGACCTGGAATATCAGAGCTATCCTATAGGGATCCCTATTACACATTTGTCCCTGCTTGATGCACTATGAACTACAGAGCAGAGAATGTGGTAAAGTGCTACAGGATCTTGAACAAGACTGTTTCATTAGGAAGAGTTTCAAGGCTGCCTGTTGACCTGTCATCTTTTTCTTCTCTAGTGGGAAAAAATTGGTATTTACAAAGCTGGATGAAAACCCAGATAATTCATGGCTAAGAAAGCCTGTGAAGTCACCAACTTGATGATCTCTTTCACTGGGCAAGCTAGTCAAGAAATCTGGCCTTGTGTCTCAGGACAGGTGAGCTCCTTCCCCCATGCTCAGCATCTAGTGGGGCACAGACATGCTGCTCTACCCGGACCTCTACACCTCTGGAACAAACCCCTCCCCAGCTCCTAACAGGGACAAAAGGGAGGCAAGGGTGTCAGAGCAGGTGTGAAGGTGAGCAGTGCTGCTGTGGGTCCTTAACCTCAGGCAAGATGAATTCATTGTGATCCTGCCAGTCCTGTCCATCTTTTGCTGCTTCAACAGCCTCTGCCTTTTCTCCATGACCTGAACCTGGATTTTTTTCAGGTCAGGGCAGCACAGGCTTCCTTCATGGTGACTGTATCCATGTACAGTGTACACAGAACAAGTTAACGAGGCAGGATTTCCCTTCCCAGAGGCCATGCTGATTCTTTCTTTAGTCTGTGTTTATCCATATGTTCAACAGTCTCATAATTTAATATTGGCTCTTTCATTTTATGATAGAGGAAAGACAGACTCAGTGAACCTCTCTGGAGCCTTGTTTGTGGATAGGAATTACAGTGGTGATATTCCAGGCCTCTCACTCAGTGACTGCTTGTAATGATAGGTTAAACATTTTGGCCAACAGGTCTGCAATTTCACATTTGAGTTCCTTCACAGCTCTTGGGTGAATGGCTGCTAATTCTGGTGACTTATTGACATCTAACTTATTCTATGTGGTCAAAGGCTTCATGTATACGCCGCTCAAATTGATATAGCTCCCCTGACTAGTCTGCTACAAAAGAATGCAGTGGAGGTTGGAAACTTCCCAGAATCTTTAACTGTAAAAAAAACAAACAAAGAAAAAACCAACCAAAGAAAAAAACCAACCAAACAAAAAACCAAAACAAACCACAAAAAACCAACAAAAAAATTATACAGAAAATAAATCTCATATTCTCTGCTATGACCTTATCTTCAAATGCCACCACATTTTGTCATCAGGTTGTCCAGCTGTTTCACAGCTGGCTTTCAGCTTTTTTGGTATTTAAAGTCTTTTTTATTATAAATCTGAGTATCTTTTACAAATTCATTAATGTTTTCTGTAACTTCCTGTGTAAATATGATATGCCATGATTTTACTGCTCTCCTCATTCTGACAACCCTTCTGCTTTCTCAAGTCAAACCTTTCTACACAATAGGTAGAAAACTTTAGGTTTTCTGTTTAGGCATACAGGGCTTTTAGTGGGTCATTATGTTTTCTTTTTCAGAGCAGTTTACCTGGGCTTCCAATATAGTATTCTCAATCAGCCTCAAGGCTGCTTGCAGGCTTTTTTGAGTATTCATTTTAGGGGTATTTTTGTTAATAACCTCATTCTTATCTAATTCCCTTTCCTGAAATTGAATCTCTGTATGCAGGATTTATTTGGTTTGTTCTTTCCCATTGCAATATTAAGTTTAATTTCATTCTGATTGCTCTTACATTCAACTAATACCATTTGAATTAGGTCCTGTGCAGTACTCAAGACCAAAGCCCAAATGGCAGCTTTTCATGAGAGTGCTAAGATTAGTTGTTCTAGGAAGCATTCATTTACTGCATGCAGCAGTCTTATCTCTCTCTATGTCTTGTCCTCGGGCAGCAATGATACAGTCTGTATACACATGGTTAAAATCTCATCCTGTTGCAACCCATCTTAAATTTGCAATATTACCTAAGTGCTATCATTCTCCAGATCAAAAAGCCCAGAGTATGTTCCTAGTACTCTTTCTTTGTATTATTACTCGTGTTATGAAATTCCACACAGAATTCCACAGTGTTTCTTTTTTTCCCAGTAACTTTGTTTTCTCCTTCATGTACATTGCCCTTACCTGTACATCTCATTCTGTCATCCTTCAAAGCTGGTAGCCTGGCAACACTATATCTTGTTAATTATCCTTTCAGCAGGTCTCTGAGATGTCCACTTTATCAGGGTTGCTGTTTATTGCCAAAAATTCTGGTTTCCTCATCTTATTTTAAAGGCTTCTAGCATTGGTGTAGAAGCCAGCTTTTGTTAGTTTTGCCCTTGGTTTGGCTTTGCCAGGCTAGTCAGCTGACATTTCAGGAAAACTGACTTCCTTTCTCTATTTCTGGTTATTTCCCTTCTGGCCTCTTCAGAGGTGTGCTGCATATCAGTCAGGTTACACTGCCAAGTTGAATCAGTCTGAATGAAGTGTTCTTCATGCTTGTCAATATTTTTCCAGTTCCTGGTTTAAATAATCCTATACGACCTTCTTAATTTTCAGAGGCAAGAGTCTGTCTCCATGTTGATTAAAATAGTCTGTCCTCACTTTGTGGGTTCTTTCTGTCTTAAAAGGTTTCCCACTCCCTAATGTACTGAAATACCTGTCATCACTACACTGTGGTCTTATCCATGTACCATAATTCTGGATCCTTGCCTGCCTGTCATGCCTCATGCCCTAGAACTAGAAGCATTTTGGAAAATACCACCATGAAAATTCTAACTTCAGTCTTCAATTGGGCTGTTCAAACAGACATCCAGAACAACATTCATAACCTTCCCCAAGTCACTGGTACTAACCCAAGTCTCCTGGATTCTCCCATGCACCCTCACATGTCTGATGACCATCTACTTCTTTTGCTAGCCAGCTGCCAAGTACCCTTGATGACTAGCAGAAGGGTCATCTCAGACATTATATCTTTCATTTTCATCTTGGCCCCCTCTCTCCACAAGACTTCTCTTGAGGAGCACAGAGTTGTCACAGTGGATGCACAGCAACTCTAATATGTGTCCTCAGTGTACTTCTCCTTCTGTTTTAGCTGTCATTTTCTAGTGACTCTCAAAAACACAGACCCAATCTCCCCAAACCAAGAGCTTCTTACACAGCATGCACACCTCTACTGCCAGACCCACAGGTAGTTAAATTGCTTCATATTCTAGTCTATCATTAGCGATGAGAGATACCCAAGAATGTGGGGCATGGAGAAGGGTGTATCAGGAGTGTTTTCATAAATATAAAATGAACATCAGCAATCCATGCTGGTGATGTGGTAGAAAGTAATTTCAATTACCACTGTATCATAGAATAACTGAACCTTAAGATAAATTTGGAAATTAATTATACAAAAATGCAAGTAATAAAAATACCTAAGCAAGAGACAAGACAATTTTACAAAGTTTGAATAGCAATACATGACCACATCATTAGATACTAAAAATTACTTGGTTCCAAGCAGATTGAGTTTATGCAAAATACAAAATATCAGTTCTCAATATTACAAGCTGTTCTGAGTTCATACTGTGTTCAAAAGACACAATAAGTGGACAGCCATGGGAACTGAAATCTGTTTTATCCATGTGCCAAAGCTGATCTCAGCCTTCTTTTTTTTTTTTTTAAATGCATGATTTTTTTAAGGAAATGAATAGACAAAATCAATGAAAAAATTCATTTATAGTACTCATGTACAATGCGTAATGCCCTATACCTACTGCATGACACAAAGATGACAGTTTAATTGATAAAAGAATCTTAATTGTTAATATAAAGATATTAGCAGAACTAGAGAGGAGAGTTACATAGTACAGAAAAAATTGTTTAAAACTCCCCTGATATGAATTAGATCAAAAGTTAAAAATCTAAAATTTTGTCCCATTTTTAATTCATAGGAACTTTCAAATACCATTAAATAAAAAAAAAATTATAATTCCATTTTGTTTGTCATTCTAATAAACAATATTCAGCTTTTAACCATTTTAACCATGACCTAACTATTGAAAGGAAGTCAAATAAGGAAAAAGTGTTTTGTAGATCTTAATTCAGATAATTTTGAAAAGCATTTCTACCCCTTTTGAGATACAACTTTATTTGAACCTTCTTTTACCAAAACAGAGATCTAGTAGGAGTTTAATTTAGAATTTTTCATGCATATCTAGACAGGATATTTTGTTTGATTAATTGGTTAATTCCTGACATGCTAAGTTTAATTAATTTATTTTAAATTGTTATTTTATTTTATCTCATGGAGACAAGGCATATTTTTTGTATGATGACTGCTAAAATCAAAACAATAAAGGTCAAATTCTCTTACCAACTCAGTGCTCACAATGTTAAAGAATTATTCTCTGGTGAAGTGTTTTGAAAATAGAAAAGACCAAATTTCTTAGTCAGGGTTTAAGTGTGACTATATAGTAATTCTTTATTAAATCAATTACTTCAGTCTGGGCCCTTCAGAATCTTATAATGAAAGATGTTTGGATAAAAAAAAAAAAAAAAACAAAAAAAAAAAACTAAAAAAAACTTAATGCATTTTATTTTACAGGAGAAATCTTTAAGTCTGAAGAGTGAACTTAATTTCATGCAAACTTATGGTGAAAATGATTTCACCAGGCCAAATTACAGGGATACAAAGGTGAAACAAGCCCTCAAGAAGGGACTTTGTTGGTTGTGGGTACAAGGGGAAAATGAGAGGAACACGTTCAAAGAAAGCGGTTTAGGACATGGAAAGCTGAGGGAAGATGCAGAATGAGTTAATAACAACTGGAAGGATGGTGAGGAGAAAGGCAGAGTAAGAATCCCAGTCTACTGCCAGCTACTAGAGTGCTCTGCTTTATGGATGCTTACAATAAACAGAAGTCTGAATGACTTTCATCCTAATGTTTTCACCATTCTGACATCAATTTCTCTCTTCTCACAGATATTTAATCAGGTGATATAAAACCTTTCTGATAGTCATGTTTTGCAGTAAACTTCAAGTACTTGAGTGATCTACTGCTGTGACAAGGGCTACACAGTTCACTTTACTTGTACAATGCTAGAACTTCTTGCTAAGAGCTCTTCAACATTGGTCACTAAGTGGAGTTGAATTAATATTATTTTAGTATGTCAGAATTTGTCCTCACTCCACACAGCATAGTAAGATCAAAGGTTCACAACAGGCTTTGTCTTTTCTAAAGAGAAAGTGTTTCAGGTGATAAAGTTAGTGCTGAAGACTCTCAATGGGATTCCTTAATGTTGGAACCAACAGATGAGAGAGAAGATATACAAAAAAGCATACTTTCCTTCTGTGTATAGTATCATGGTAGTTCACTACCCTCTTAAATTTTCCTCAAAGAGTTTGTTCCACTCCCGGCAGTGGTCTGCAACTTCCCACCACAGCTAAACCTGATGTTGGAGAATTCAACATTACAGTTCTTTTCTCAGCATCTAGAACCTCAACCAGTTTAAATAATGCCCATGACTGCCCTGCAGTGACTACGTGATAGTATAGTGTGATTTACAGTATTGAATGTTTTTTAAAAAATATATCTGAAGCTATTGTGCTGCATTTCTCACATTTGTCAAATTCAACAAAAGTTTTGTTAACCAGACTGATCTATGCTGCCTTTAGAAGTCATCCCAAGACTTAAGGAAAACTGATTTGTAAGAAAATGTCAGTTGTAAGAAAATGTAGTGTTCAAGTTGTGTGTTCAAATGCTGTTCAAATTAAGATAGGTAGCAATGATGTGACTGTTTCTTTGGGTTCGGTTACAGCTTCACATTTCAAAGGGCAATTTTATATTCACACTGTCATAATCAAAAATATATTAAGAAAGCGAAAACTATATGTTTCTTGAAGAAATTACACCTACTATAGGAATTCTGCTTCCATACGGTTTAGACTATGGGTCACTTCTTTCTCTTTAACTTCAGTGTTGTTTGGGTTTTTTTTTTCCCCAATAGCTTTTTACAAGAGTTTTCATATGGAGTAAGAGTGTCTGAATTCAGTATGGGAGGAAGAGATTGAATAACCTATATTTTGTGACTTCAGCTGAAAAAATAGGTGTGTGGAGTTTGCATCTGAAGTTGTGTAAGTGACACTTATAACAGCATCATGAAAAAGGATTCAATGGAGAAGTTTTATGCATATTAATACTCCTCTGGGTAGCTAGAAAAATCTGAAATCCAAACCCAAAACTTTCTATGTAAGAAAGCTATGAAAGCAGTTAAACCACTGAGGTGTACAGAACTCAACTTTGTGTTTTGGTTTGACCTTGGCAAAATGCCAAGGCCCCCACGAGCCACACAGAGTTCCAGCAAGGAGTGAGGAAAAAAAAACTTAAAACTGATATATATATATAGACACAAATTTACAACATGTATATGTACAAATATAAAAGAAAAATCAACAATAACTTTACCTCAAGCTTCCTCCCAACAACACACAAACTCCACCACCCAGAACCCCAGAAAAAAACACCCCAAAAGATGTTTCCCGGGAAGAACACCCAGGAAAGAGAGGGAAAGAGCAACCCCAAACAAAACAAAAGTATTTACTTTCCAAAGACCAAGAGTGATGTGGATATCTTGGCAAAGAAGTGGTGAGGCCTATCACTTAGAAAGCAGCAACAGAGTGCCATCTCACAGCACTGCTATGCTGAGAGAGAAGGGAGGTGAACACTTCTCCACTGGTTTTATACTTGATTTGATGTCAGATGATATGAAATACCTCGTTGGTTATTTAAGTCAGGTGATACCTGCCCCTCTAAATCTACGGAGAGCCATATGGCCCAAAACTGAGGCCTACTGAATTAAGACTTTAATCTGAGTTTTTTAGAGTTTATCAAACCCATCACACTTTGTGATATTGTTTATTTATTTATAAAGCATTACCTGTGCATAAAAGTGCCTTTTACTATGCCTTTGCAAAAGTTGTTTTTATTTATAATAAAAAGAAAGAAAAAATACTATAAATATATATATAATATATAAAATAATATATAAATATAAAATAATCTTCACTCTTTAGGAATGTATATCGCAATCAATTGTTTGATAGTTTAGACTTTCAAAACCTGGAATTATAAATTGTTTTATAACAAGGGGGACTCCTCCAGAATAGGTTAGGATGCCTCCATGTTAAACTATGCACCTCACCCTCTACAAAACTCTGCACATTTTGTGGAGCTAAAGGCTCAGACCCCTAGTCCTCCCTCTCTGTTGTCATTGTATAAATAAGAGTGGAATATACTTTGCCGAACTTTAGATATCTAAACAGTTATATTTGAAAGAGCTTAAGCCCAGAGAATTGTCACATATATTTGTAATACAGTTTTCTTTAGCTGAACAACTGTCATTCCACAGCAGAAAAATTTAAAAAATGCAGCTGAATACCATGCAGAAATTATGCAGATTGTTACCACTTGACTGTCCCAAAACATTTAAACCCTTCTCACTTCCTGCCCTCCATAAGGACCACTTCTATGACCTGTATCAGCATTCTAATACGTTTCAGAAAACTTGCTTTATTCCAAAGAAAACATTTATTTCCATTGCCTTTGACCTAATCAAATCTGTTTTCAAAATCTCCTTGATTTAAGCATGAAAATTTCCAGGCCCACAAGATAATTTTCAGGAAAATATGGAAATTTGGAAAAAAGAGGGCTAAAGAGGAAAAAAAAAGTGACAAAGTTGCAAGAATTCTGGTAATTTAGTCTGAATAACAAGAAAAAAGTATTGAGCAAAGCTACATGTTCTTCCATCAGCCTGGAATGTGTGGACTTAAACTGCCATGGACATGTAAGAGACATACCATGAACTTTAATACTTTTAGGGTCAAAGTTCTTCAGAAAATCAATTCCCATCTCATAGAATAATTCTGGAGAAGTCAAATCTTAAAATTTCCTTTAAAAATTGAAAATTAGAAAACCACTGAAAAACTTCCCTTCTTCACCTTCATCAATGTCAAATGATTTTCTGTCTTGCTGTTTATTTATCAACACATGGTACCACAGAATAAATGAATTAGAGGGTTATTAGAAGGTCCTCAGATTTTCTGTCAATGAATCTGAGGAAATAATCTTCCAGTCTGCTTTTCAGCTACTTTTTTCAGCCAGCTTCTGATTTCATTGACCTTCTGCAGTAGTTCCTGAGTAGAGAATATGATCACTTATAAGAGTTTCCTTTCACTGAGAATTTGATTGAGTTACAAGTGAGCTACAGTAATCATTAGAAATCCTCACTACTTCCTCTCTCAGTAGGAACTGTTTGTTTATTGACATATGCTGTGTTATGTGTGTAGTAGAATGTTCACAAAGTCCTTTACATCCAAGGACAAATTCAACAATGTAACACACTCAAAGCTATTTCTGATCTACTGCAGATCTTTTTTGCCTTACCACATCAGGGAATTTAAAAATACAGTTCTTTCACTAAGGTAGCAGAAATTGTCTTCAGAAAGTGTTGGGAGGGTTAAAACAAGTTTTGAAGAGCAGGTAAATGGCCACAAGGCCAAACAACTGGGAGACCAAACAGTTCTTCTTGTGCAGCTGCACTTCTGCAGTATAGCAGTATCACAGACATTACAAAAATGTGAAGCAGGTTTCTCTGATCAGCTCACATAGAAATTGTCACATTGCAGGTTCTGGGACATGATTAAGTTAATATTTTTCCTGTGAATTTTGTTCTACAATGAAAGACGGATCATCAAAAATGTAGACTCATGGTTATAGCAGACGCATCAAGAGGACAAACCTCATTTGTTTTATGTCTGCAGGACATTTTGAACACTTGAAAAAGACATTTCTAAGGTCTTTGTACCCATGTGGTTGAGAAAGAGAGTGGAATTGAGTTTAATACCCGGGTCAGGCTCAGAATATAGCTTAAATTTCACTGATAAGCTTGTAGAAGCAAGCTATACCCCTGAGGAAGTTTCTTTTTCCTTTATTTTTTTTTTCTTTTTCCTTACAGCTTTATGACTCATCATCTTGCTTGATCCATTCCGTTTCTGAAAGGTTTGCTGCTGCAGGGCAGTGACTACCACTGACCTTGGCTTACCCTCTCTCTGGACCACTGTGTTCCTACTGCTATCATTATTTGTATTTCATTTCATAATGCAATTCAGAACTGCATTATATATATCTATATTCACAAAACACATTAGCATCAATGTATTGGAGATAATTTAAGACCAAACAGGGAGTTACACAACTTTGCATCAGCCAGTCCATTCACAGCACAGTTCACACAGCAAATGATTTAACAGTTCCTCCATTCAGAGCTTTGATCTCTCTAGTTGCACGTTACATACTGTCAGGCAATAGATGTCTAACCCAAATGTTGTGTGTTTCTCTTTGAAGTACTTGACATTTGTATTTTTTAACTGTAAACTAAGTCAGTACCACTGATAGGTTTAATGAATCATCTGCGAAGAAATACCTTGATTGCCTGTTCTCTGTTTACAGTTCAGTAGTATGTTTTATATAATATATTTGCCAGATGTTTGTTTACAAGCACAATTCTTTTTTTTTTCCTACTCCAGCCCTCATTGTTCAGCTCTGTATACCAAATCTAGAGGACAAAAAAGCTGCTGCTCTTCCATGGATACATGCACCTCCCTGAAGCACCTTTCAGCTCTAAAGAAAGGTTTGTTCTTAATAAGATATTAAGTGTTTAATGTTCACCACACAACAATATAAAAGCAAAATATTATAGGCTTGATAGTCATTCATAAAAAGGTAGTCCCCTAAGAATCCAGCTCTGCATCCATTAGTAATGGCAAATATGCTATAACCTTATATTTGCTACCTGCAAGATTCAGTTGCGAAGGGAGGCCTTTGCTGAAGAGTTAACGTACAGCCAGGTACATAAAAGGACTTCTGACCTGAACTCAGAGATTTTGAGTCTGTATTAGCTAAGGCGGTAAGAGACATGAGTTATGGTCCGGCCTCAATTTTAATGAGATCTTAACCTTCCTTTTACAATGAGGATGTCACCTATTTAGTTTGTGACTTGGTAATACTTTAGGATTGTGTTTATGTGGCTATCTGCATATTCCCTTTGCTGTCCTGGATGACACAAATTACTGTATACACTATATAGTTTTATAGACACACTAAACAGTGAGAAGTCACTGGATTTCTGGTGTATTCACAGCACTGACTTGAATGCTGAAGTCACACAGATTTGAATGTGACAAGTGGTAAAGATGATTTCAGCCTACTTAGGGTACTTCCCTTTATGAATAAAGGATTTTCCATTGCTCTTTCTCAGTCCGGAGTCAGATTAAGAGCTGTAACACAAGTTTGACGTTGCATCCTTTTTTCTTTTTTTCTTTTTTTTTTTTTTTTAATCAATTGCATTGTCGCTGGGAATCTATAAAAATACTCATGGTGTTCTTAGGTGTTATCTTGGAATGAAGAGTCTCCTAGTTACCTCAGGATGGCCCTAGAGGAAAATAAGAACAATAGTTAAATAGCCCTATTAACAATAATGCCTGATGGCAAGTCAGTGATCATACAAATGTTTTAAAATTCTTTTTAGAAAAATAAAAAAACATTCTAATCCCCTCTTCAAAAAAATCTAATATAGTTCATGTTTTCCAGGAGTGAAGTTTAAAAAAGAAAAAAAAAAAAGGAAGAATAAAGAAATATCTAATATTCATCTGGCAATTTTACATCTCAAGAAGTAGACATGATTAATAACACTACCTGTAGTTGGTTTTAAGTACATATTGTGTTTTTAATCTGCTCTGTCAGATTAATTTGGCAACCTGTTATTTATATCTATTTATACTGACCAGAATTATGGTACTACTTCATGTTTAGATTCTGTATGCAGTATCCTGCAAAGATCAAGCACACCATGATATGGTACAAAGAAACATCTGAAAGAATAAAAACCTTGCCAAAGATGGAATATTAATTAGAATGAAGAGACAAATGCAAATGCCTTTTGAAACTGAAA
>JAWWEU010000081.1:111572700-111586782 GCA_035583155.1 Acropternis orthonyx | reverse complement strand
TTTTTTTTCCCTCACTTCTTTTAACTGAAACTCTGTCACATTGGGAAGTGGTTGGCATTTTGCCAAGAGTCAAACCAGAACAATAACAAGAAGTCACACAGCACAACTCCAACTCTCCAGCTTCATTATGAATTTCTCAAAAATTCCACCTTGAGGTGTTATTTACTTGAAAAGCACTAGGACTGCATAG
Organism: Acropternis orthonyx; assembly: GCA_035583155.1. NCBI lineage: Eukaryota > Metazoa > Chordata > Aves > Passeriformes > Rhinocryptidae > Acropternis > Acropternis orthonyx. The sequence goes on along the minus strand of JAWWEU010000081.1, from coordinate 111,586,592 downwards.
AGAATGATACCTTTTAATACATGCTTGATACATTTCACATCAGGCACCATGCAGGGCATCATAAAATACAAATTGAAGTGTGTGTACTCAAACTGAAAAGGCTGTTTGAATTTCTCAGTGGTACTCCTACATACATTATTTGCCAAACCTGTGAAACCTACAGTTCCTTTATTTGTAGTCACAGGTCCATTAATAGCAGTCCAGTTTTGAGACAGTTTCTACTTGAGATATTTTTTTCTTTTTGTTTGCAACAGAAATACATATTTTCTAACCCCAAAGCAAAGTTTTTCTCTCTAGCCTTATCTCTAGGTTTAGCAAATGACTGTGTTTAATTCAGAATACACTACTCTTCAAAATTACATTTTCTGGACAATATTTGGGTTTGTTTTGTTTGGGCACTGCACTGCCATAGTGTATAAGACAACAGCAGTCCAAGTGCAAGGCCATTTTTACCTGCAAACCCATGAAAGCTTTCCCTATCACCAAACATGTTTGAAATAAATACAAGCCATTTCCTAAAGCTATCCTCCATACAGGGTAAAACCTGACAGTAAATACAGCAAGAAAACTGAGAAATGTACTTTTCTACAGAATACAATAGCAGACAGAACCTGACTAGTGACCTTACTAAACTTTAAAAGTCATGAAAAAGTAATCTCTGAACATAAAGTAGCATTGAACTCTTCACAAAGAAAGCAAATAGAAAGGAAGAGGGTGTAATATGAGCAAATGGCAAATCAGGAGGGAAAGCAAATCAATGAATCTCATCTACTCAATAAAGTATAAAGAAAGAAAAGCACTTGCTGCTATTTCATGCTACAGCCAGTAAAGAACAGCCATTATAGAGGCCTGCTTCTCCCCACTAAATCACACAAGTCTTACTACAAGAATTTATTCCCCTCCCTACTACCATCATACAGTTCATGCGGGAAAAAAAAAGGCTTGCCATTTTCAACTGAAATTATAAAACAAAACACATGACAGGATTTAACCAGCTGTATGCCACTCTCTGCACAGGAGGGAGTCATGGTGAGCCACCCCTGCTGTGTATCCATGGTGTGGGGATTCCCTGTCCCCTGCCTTCAGAGCAAGCTGGGGCATGGACCAATAGCTTTCCCTCAGACAGCACGCCAAAGCGGAGGGCCGCCACCTTCTGCAGTTTTGCAAGGCTGAGAAGAGAGAAGCTCCTGAAGCAGGGCTGAGCCTTCAGGACTCCTGTTTATTCCTTTCTTGGTAAGAAGTAAATTGTCCTAACAGCAGCAGATTATCTGTTGAGCAGCCCGAGGCTGTGGGTTTTTGAGTATTGTATTATCTGTTGAGCTGACTGAGGCTGTGGACTATCAGGTATTGTAAGGGAGGCTTAGGTGACAGTTTTGCCTCTAATTTACCATCCATGACCTCTGACAGCTATTTTAGGGTTTCAGGACCATGGCATTTTGAAGTAGGAAAAACATTTCTTTTCCAAGATCCTTGATGAGGATGCACCAAGAGAGAGCACTAACTGAGAGAGCACTAATGAAGTTTTTACCTTCATCTCTGCATACAGAGATTCTCCTTCTTAGGATCTCAATAATAAGAGCCTCAGAGTTCAGACGCTCTCCCAGGCCTGCAGACTCATCCTGTCTTTCCATCCTTCTTGTTGCAAATCATACCTCATCTCTAGTAAACTAGAACTGGATGGTCCAAAGAGCAGAAAGGAAGAATTAATGTGGAAGAAAGTTTGCCTCAAGATCCTGGCGGAGTCATGTTCTTCTGGGGCAGCCAGAAGACTGGAAGAAGACACCTGTATATCAGTCAAAATTCTGCCCCTCTAAATATTTAAGCACTAAACTTTTCAAAGAGATTAGATCTTTACTATTGATCTCCAGTAACAGCCTCAGAGCCTTGGGGTGTGCCACTAGCTTTCTAAAATAACAGCTTATTTGTTATATTAAGTAGCAGTGAAATATTAGGCCTTTAATACTAGATGATTTTATTATAGGTACTCTGAGCTAATAAATTAAAACCAGGGTATGAACAGTTGATAATACTTTACTTCTCATTCATCTGTTACGTATACAAGGCTAAAATGTTTACAGCTTGACATTCATCACAATAGAATCAGAGTGTTTCATAGTATGAATGAATTTTCCTTGACACATGCACAGGAAATAATAATAATCTGAACAATGAATACAGGAGGAAATGCAGAAAACAGATCAGAAGTCAGTTGCTTTTCAAGTCCACCCTAGCCAAATTTATGCAACCTGTTTTGTTCAATTCCATTGCAAAATGCTAATAAGAAGCCTTCTGTTTAACCACTGTATTCTTTGTAAAATAAGCTGGTGGAGTACTAAAATTTCAGAAAACGCTGAATTCAGAAAACACACAATTTCAAACAATCTGAGATAAAGCAGAATGACTTAGACTATTTCTCAGTTCAGTTGTAACAGTATGAAAAGAAAAGTATTTTAAAAATGAAGATGGCAGGAGAACTAAGGATATTGTTCAAAGCATGTCTCTGTCACCCCTATTGCTCAATATAACAAGCAGCTGGAGAGAGAACTGAAGTAACAAAAGGTAGTTTGTTTGCATCTTCTCATATCAAAGTGCTCATTTAATGATAAAAAATGTGTTCATACATTCATACAAACAACATCTGTATATACAATTCTTGATGTCTATGTTCCCTCAGATTATTTAGCCTTAATAGGTTAGTGTCTCCTTATGGTTATATTTCCCTTTATATCTTAGACAAGAAAATCCATGTAACATGCAACCAAATAGACTGCCACATGAAAGTATTTTTTAAAAAATGTTATTTATACTAATTCTTTAAAATTATTTTATAAATAGATGTAATAGTTAATGAAAGATTCAGAGGGACTGTTTTGCAGTTAACAAACCAAAAATTAATTCACCATGTTTAGTGTACTCCTACTTTTATAACCTCATTCATTATTTTATTATTGTTATGCTAGGTAGTGACTTTTTATGATTATGCCAGTCAGAGAACATAAATTTTCATTTGTAATTGAAGAAGAGCATCAGCACAGCATGGTGTAGAATTCCAATTGTTGTTGACCTTCTGGAAGGAGAACCAAATTCTTGTATTTTGTTCAACAAAAATGATAATACATCAAAATAAACATATTCTATTTATTAAAAAAAAATGTAGTAAGTGTATCAAAAAACCACAGAATACAAGAGTGGTTATATGCAAGCCAGGAGATATTAGTTGTCAAAGAGCAGTAGAAAAGAAGAGGCAGAAGAGAGACTCACCTGTCCCAGTGTCCTATGTGCAGCATTGGTCAAGGATGGATACACAGGGAAAAACACAAGAACAGCTTATGCAATACATAACTCAGAGGCTTTTTGACCCTACTAGAGACACCTTTTTTGATATGTCTTCTCTGGGATTAAAGCAATTTTCTCTCTTAATTTAGACAGAAAAATAAATCAGACAAGAATAAATGAGATGTATATTCTTTCATAAAGCAACAAGGTTTATAAACTTATGGAACTATAAGGTTTTTGTACTTTTATATTGTAGTATAAATTTCTGTAGTTTGTGCCAACATCTACAGCTCAATGATTTAATTTGAAATATCTGATAACTAGTTGGTTACTGAAATCTCAGAAGGAATACCATAATTGTGTGGGTGCAGTCACACTGATTTTATACAAGAGTGTTTTCCATGTGAATTAGACTTGGTTAATGATATATTCTGTTAATATATCTTTATATATATATATAGGCTAGTAATCCATTAAGATCTTTGAACTGTCTGTTTTCAATCAACACTACAACTTTCCTTTCTTCCAAACTATACTTACTAAAACTTTGCATAAAATACTTGACTACATTAATAAATTCATTGTTTAAAATGTTAAACATTGTTTCATTCCTTTCTCTTCCCCCCCCCCCCCAACTTTGTTAAATGCCATTATTAAGCTGATTCCTTACTTACGGAGAAAACTACAGACCATTGAAGCTAAGCTGCATTTTCCTAGTCACTTGCATAGTTTGCTTTTTTTTTTTTTTACTTACTGCAGCTTTGAGGACTCGATAACATTGCAAAATGGCCTGCAATTACATTAATTGTTATAAAAACCTGTGGAAAACCTTGTATGACCAGCAGCAATATATTTAAAACATTTCTGTAAATTAGACAACATATAAGGGTGGTAGAGGAAGTTATTTTCCAAGAAGAAGTCTAATAGATCATGCTCATCTTGTTTCTAAAACAAAAGATACAAAACCAAAACAAATGTATCCATTAGAAAGTTATGTGTTTACAAAAAAAGTTGTTACAAATGTTTGCTTTTAGTCCATAATCATATCATTTTCTGTATTTCATAATTACTTATTATTTGTCTGTTCAGAAGGATGAAGCTAACTAAAGAAAAAAACTAGTTTTATCAAAGCAAGCCATGACAAAAAATTATGGTTTAGCAGACTTCTTGCATACAAGCCAAAATAATATGGTGGGAAGTTTGAAGTTACTTATTAAAAAAAAAAAAAAGGCAAATGAAACCCAAACCAAAACAAACACAAAATCAACAGACAAACAAATAAACAAATTAACCCCTCCTTAAAACCCCCAAACCCCACAACACCCAGGAAAAACCAAAACCCCAAAGCTATACTATTAAAACTAAATCTTGCCAAGAACATTTGAAAGTCAATGAATTATAAAAACCTCTTTGGTATTTTTTTCAGAAAAATTAATTAACTAAAAATTATTCCGAACTTTTACTTACTTTATGATCTCTAAAATTTTTAGGGAATTTTTTTTATATAGGAAAAAAGCATGACTGCAACTGAAATAAACAAGAAAGAGTCTGAGAGAAAAATGGAAGGTAAATTAAAATGATTGTGATTACCACATAGGTATGTGATACATACATAGATATATTTATCACAGCATACATAATTGATGTATATTTTGTTATGTGACTGAATTATGAGTAGTACATGTGAATTAGATGAGCACATTTAGATAGTATAAACTATATATAACTTGTGTACACACACATGCAGATACAACAATATCAAAGAAGCTTCATGAAATTTCTAGCTGAATTAGTCGTGTATGTTCCATTCCTATTCATAATACATCTGTTATACCAGTTTGCCATTTGTGGTTTTCCTCAAAGGTGAAAGGAAATGGCTTTTGAATTTCTGCATTCTTGCTACAAACATTCCAGATGTCAATAGCTGCCTTGTCAAAAGCTTCTTAGTTTACATCAGAAATAATTCCAGTTCAGGTCCACTTGAAAACCACTCTTGCAGGGCCTGCCATTTCATTCCTCATCCCCCAGCAGCTGGAAAGCGGGGAGTAGATGATGGGAGAACCAGCAGTGCAGACAGTCTATTCATCACTGCCTTTTCTTTGTTTCAGCCACTTCCACTACAGCAGGAGCAAGTGGGATCTGTAGATTGCTTATGGTGTAAAAAAGCATTGGCCTTAATTATGAGATTTCTTTTGTTTTTGTTTAACTTTGCAGAGTTCAACATCCTCAGTGGAAGGCAGAATCCTGAACTTGTTTTCTGCATAATTTTTTTTTTTCTATTTTTGAAATGTCAGATGTTGAGCAGCCTTCTTGAAAAAAATTCAACAACTAGAGACTGGATGACTTCAGTAATAAGAATACAGCCTGGGGAAGGTACATAAATCTGTAGCCTTGCTGTGCATAAAATTGCTTTGGTAGTTCTGCATCTGGAAAGACGTGAAGTTTGATCAGTGTGGTTTGAAGGAATGCCATCAGCCAAACAAGCTAATCCTGCACCTTAATTACCAAGTCACTCTGCTTTTCTCCAAGCAATCTTATAGTGAACTTTTTAAATGGATATAAAAGCAGTGGTGAGTTTGAAAAAAATGACATTAAATGGAATGAAGTTTCCTTTCACCCTCAAGGAAACATAGGAGTGACTCTGTGAATCATCCCTATAGGCCTACATGGGCCACCTTCTGCTTCAGTTAGAATCTTAATGCCATAAATGTTTAATCCATATGCTTCCTTCATGATTCATCCCTGAGCAGCTCCATATGTCAGCACTGGTCAGGCAAGGCTTTTGAAACTCACATGAGCAGAGCTGGTGACTAGCAGACAAATGCACGTCATTTTCACAAGTTGTTATTTTCTGTTTACAGGCCCATCTAATCGGACTACAGGAGAGGATTGTTGAGATCATCAGTGACATTAAACCGGATAAGGTAAAGTTTATCTGCATCTATACATGTGCCTTTCCTGTGCCTATGCTTCTCTTGCAGGGCTGAGTATAAGCTATTCCTCCTCCTTCTAGGACTTGTTGGCCATGCCTAACCTGCTGCTGAATCCAGCCCAACTTGCCCACCTTGATGTCCCATTAGCAATAAATTAGGCTGAGCATGATCATTAGGATGCACACTTCCAGTGGGTGGTTAACAGACTGGAATTTACTGCAGCAGGTAAACCTCCATGGAAAGTAGACAAGGGCTATGATTCTGGCATTGGTAATCTTGAGTTGAGAGAAGGGTCCAGTACATGGACCTTATCACCAAAGTGTCTGGTATAGTACATATTACAAGTATTCAGCTCTGTGAGACTCTTATGAAGAACAAGGTAGGAAATCATTATTCTCACTTTATAAGAAAAGCAATGAAGCATGCAGAGAGAGGATGAAACAGTTCACAGTTCCTTCTTGCTTTATTAGTCAGAAGTATCTATATTCATAGAAACATGAATAATTTCTATCCTGCATTCCCTACAAGCCCTATTTTTTAAGGCTGCATAGTGCACAAGTGAAACAAAATATTTCTTGAGCTCAGGAAAAGTAGTACATGTATATACCTCTACAGTACTTTCCAAAGAAAATGGAGGCTTAATGTTGGGACCAAATGAAGTGTCCTTGTCTTTATATAAATGTACATAGATACAGGCATTGGGCTTATTAAAACATGCATTAACTTAAGAGATGCACAGGAACCTGTTGCTGGCATGTGGGATGGTTAGCTAAGTCTGGATCAAGTGCCAACTACACGCAACTGACTAAAGAACACCTGTGTCTTGATTCAGGTCTTGCTGTACCAAACACAAGATTTTTTTCACTTAAGAATGAAAGAATATAGAGCATGAAAACTCAGCTGGCACTCATGAATATTCATTAATATTAATATTTGTATACAAAAGAAATCTAACCTGTGTATATGCAGGACTTTTCACAGATTTCACAAATTTGTGCCAAAATTCCCTAAAGAGAAAAGTCCATGAGTCCATGGGTGAGGAAAAAATACAAACCCCAAATCAAATCTTTATTATTATATATAAAGCCATCATACAATTTCTATATTTTACAACTGGTATTTCTCAGTCCTTATTCTAAACCATATTTATAGTAGTTTTCAACTTGCAATGAACTCCAATTGAACTACTCAAAAATTTGGGTGAAGATTTATAGCATTGTTTGTACCAACTAAATGCATTTCTGCAGGTTAGCAAGTTTTACTTAGAGTCTAATTTAATAAATTATTTTCATTCAAATTGATTGCATTAGAACAGAGAGGTATTAGTATCCTGAGCAATTTTAAGGTTAAAAAGAACTGTTCAATTGTCACATATATACATTTTTTTCCCCAAAAAAATTACATCGAAGGCTCCTTTCATCTGCATAACAACATTTAAAATGGAAGAAAATTTCATGCATGTTACTTAAGATTAGAATAAAAATATTTTATGGTTGAATAGACTGACAAATACTTTGCTGATTGACTAATTTTATACTAGTGGAATGTATTGATTGAAAAGAGGTAATATAAACTTTTGTTCAATGACTGGAGAATTTATTTTAAAGCAGTGTTCAATCATGACTTAAACATAAGCAGGGAAGAAAGTAATTTAATATATATGGGCTTTCCTGTTACAAAGTCATGTTTTCATTCTTCTACTACAAAGAGTCTTGGAAACTCTCATTTTGTGACTTGAAGTATGGGTCATCTTTTACTAGCAACTAGATAAAAAAATGAATATAAACACTGCAACACGTAGTTATTAAGGAAAATTTATAGATGTTGATGAAGAAATTTTTTTTAGAGTTCTTCGGGTGTTTTGACCTTTTCATGAAAGGTGGAAATCACATTAGGATGATCGTCAATATGGTGGGAGGAAATTGCCTTTGCAGGGTTATAGACTGTAAGTTTACCAAATGTGCAGGGTCCTCCCAGGGCCTTTCTTGGGATGACCTTCCAAACTAAAGTTCTGCAAATTAAAAACATTTGTTGCGGCAAAATGACAGCCTTCGGGGGGGAGCGAATTTCTAAGGTAACATTACCTTTACAACAAAAAGAAAAGTTAGCATAAGTGCCAGCAGGGGAAACAACATAATTGGTGGTAGAAGGTTGATCCTCTGGATCTAACACAAAACAGAAGCAGCACTCAGCAGAAAGGGTGCCCAAAACCTCAATAGGTTCGGGAGCCTCTAAAGTATACATGAATGGTTTAGGATTGAAGCGACTCCCTGGACTGACAAGGACACAGGTAGCTATGGGATTCTCAGATCTTTCCAGATCATCACAACGGGGGGTGTATTGATTTTTAAAAGAGCCCCAGTCTCTGTCAGTCCAAGGGAGAGAAACTAAACATGTTTTGAAGGGGTTGGCAGGGTTAGAAGTAGAGAAGCAAAGCGTGTCAGTTTTTATTGATTTTGCTAGGGAGTACCATATGTTGTTAATCTGCAGTGCTGCCCAGGATGGTATGGGGGAAGGAGATGGGGGGGCTCCAGTTGGTGGAATTCCACAAAGAATCAGTAAGACCTGCAGACTCCAGTAGCTCCTCATGCTTCGTTGGACTTGGGGGGTTTCTCGTTGTCTTCTGGAGCAGGAGGTATCGTTGGTGTATTTTAACGAGTTTCAACGGTATCCACAACGGTCTGGCACCTGTGGAAACACAGACATGCCCTCTTCCCCAGGTTATGAGGGGGACAGGGCCTTTCCACTGCCCAGTGATCACATCCTTATATATTACCTTTGCTTCTCCCTGCATTTCCCCTCTCTTTTGTTTATTATAATGGTGGTAAATGGGGGGAATATCCTGCTCTAATCTATTCAGGAAATTCAAAACGTACAACGCCTTGTCTAACTTTTCTTGTGGGGTCATTCCAATGGTAGTCTCTTGCTGTTTGGTGAGCATATTCTTTAATGTTTGATGTGCCCTTTCCACGATTCCCTGTGCAGTGGGGGTGTAGGGTATACCTGTCGTGTGTTTAATTCCCCACGTGTTGAAGAATATGCTGGACCGTTGTCTGTTTTTATCTCTTTTGGAATTCACATAACTGAGAAGGCATGCAAGAAGTGCCTTTTAACATCTCTGACTTTCTCACCAGCATGTGCTGTAGCAGTAATAACTCTGGAGCAAGTATCAATAGAGACATGAATGTATTTGTACTTGCCAAAGGGGGCATGATGAGTTACATCAGATTGCCAGAGGTCCAAGGGGTTTATACCCCTAGTGTTGACACCTTCTAAGGGGACCGGGGTTACCAACTGACAGTCGGGACAAGCAGAGATAATCATCCTTGCCTGATTCAATGTAAGGTTAAACTCTCTTTTTAAGGACTTAGCATTCTGATGAAAGAATTGGTGTGATATTCTAGCTTTTTCAAAGTTATTGGGGACCACAGCTGACATAACCAAACCTGTTGACTGAGTAAGACGATCTGCCACTGCATTCCCTTCCGTAATTGGACCAGGGAGCATGGTGTGGGATCTGACGTGCATAATGAAAAATTACTATCTCTTTTGCTGATTTCAAAATGCAGTAATTTGAACAATTTTGCTAATTGCTGATTATTAATGTCTTTAAGGTAGGAATTTTCAATTCTTTTAACCACTCCTACCACATAAGCTGAATCCAAAATGATATTCAAAGGTTCCTTAAATAATTGAAAAACTTTGACCACTGCCAATAATTCCACCAATTGAGAGGAACCTTGAACTTCATGCACGTCATATTCCCACTTGTCCTCTTTCCAGGTTACCACTGCTCTCGATGTTCTACCGGATCAGTCAGTAAAAACTGTCCTTGCTCATGACAGAGGAACAAGAGAGTGGTTAATAGTGAGCTGAATTTGCATGGTCTCAAAAAATTGTAAAATAGGAACACCAGGTAGATGAGTAATGAAATCACCCCTATAATCCTCAACAGCTAGCTGAAAATCAATATTACTCTTATATAAAGATGACAATTGAACCTTAGACAATGGCAAAAACACAAAGTCAGGATCCCTAGCACAAAGTTTCCAAAGACGAATACTCCCTTTGTGACATATTTTAGAGAGCATCTCAGGGAATGTGGTGATGTTCTTGGAAAACTGGAAACTCAAGAAAATCCACTCCCATAGTAAAAACTGTCCGCATTTCTCATTCAATTGTCCCAATACCCCAAATGGCTGCGTTTGGCCCTTAAAAATTAAAAGCACAATGGGCAGTCCGTCGACCCTCCGCCAACTCTGATACTGTGTTATTTTCTGGTTGATCTTTTCCAGCACAGCCCTGGCCTCGGGGGTGATATTCCTTGGAGATGTCCCTCTGAGTCCCCCTTTAAAAGCTGAAACAATGGTTTCAAAGTGTCATTAGTCAGACCCAGAGTAGGCTGGATCCAGTTTATAATTTCCAATAACGACTGTAAATCATGTAAGTTGTGAATAGCAGTCGGGATAGAAACTCCCATGGGCTGAATTGTCCTTTCTTCAATTTTAAACCCTAAGTATTTCCAAGGAGAAGAAGTCTGTTCCTTGCCGGGGGCTATCTCCAAACCATAGCTTGACAGTGCCTCCTTAACAGCAGTATGTAGATGTTTTAACACATCTGGTGTCTCTGCGGCTAGCAGGATATCGTCCATATAGTGATAACACACAGTATCTGGGAACTGTTGATGAACTGGAGACGATACCCTGGATACTACCATCTGGCAAATTGTAGGGCTGTTCTTCATACCCTGGGGGAGGACTGTCCATTGGAACCGATGAGTGGGCGCTGCTGCATTCACGCTAGGAACGCCGAAGGCAAACCGGTGGGAATCTTGGCGTTGAAGCGGAATGTTGAAAAAACAATTCCTAATATCAATGATTACTATAGACCATTGTGCAGGAATCATCACTGGCGATGGTAAACCTGGCTGTAAGGGTCCCATAGGTTCAATTATTTTGTTAATCTCCCGTAGATCTTGCAAAAGTCTCCATTTTCCACTGGACTTCTGTACGGTAAAGATCGGAGTGTTCCAGGGACTAACAGAGGGTTTAAGATGTCCCTTTTTCAGTTGTTCTTCAACTAAATCCCGAACATGCTGCAATTTGTCACCCCGAAGTGGCCACTGGTTCACCTGCACTGGCTGATCTGACAACCAAGTGAGAGCGGGGATTTGCAGCTCTCCAGTGGCCATCATTATAAATTTTCCGTATGCAGGACCATTCCTCATTGGGATATAACATCTCTCCCCCAGAGAGACAAGGGATGGGTAATATGAAAGGTCTAACAGTGGCTATCATTTGCCCTGGTCCACTGATGGTGACAAAAAAGACACTTCGAACCGGGAACTTTTCTCCACCTACCCCCTGGATGCAGACAGACGCCCTCTCCATCTTCCACTCCCTTGGCCAGCTACCGCTTGCAATCACTGTAACATCTGCCCCGGTGTCTAAAAGTCTGGAGACTTGACAAGATCAAACAGTTTTAGGGTGAGACAATACACAGGACAAGAGGAGTTTACTATTGCCTATGGGTTGAGTCCAGTTCACATCCATCTGTTGAGCCTTTTGCGACATTATAAGAGGCCGGAGTTCGGCAATGGTTACATTGTCCCGGATCACCACGGGCGGGTAACATGCTATAACTATCACAGGAACAGAGTCCGAACTGTTTAACTGTATTGTCTGTGGTACTACTAAAAGTCCAATCTCGGTTGCTACACAATTGCCAACCACCAGATACTCTCCGTCTATGCTTTCGTTGTTATGCATCGGCTTGAGGGAAATGGTTTGAAACTCCTCTGTCTCAATTACAAAGTCTCGGGGTGAAACCAATTGCATTTCAATATCACCTCCTTCAGCTCCCGATTCGGGAGCACAGAAGGGTGGCAATGGGGGTGGTGTCCTGGGGCCATTTCTATCATCGCGCCACCCTGGGCACTCTGTTGGCAGTTTTTTTGCTGTTGCTCAAGCTTTTTCTCAGCCTTAGGTGACAAAGGATTACCCTCTTTATCGAACAAGGACCTGCATTCGCTGGCCCAGTGCAGGCCCTTTTTACAACGTGGACACAGACTTGGTGGTACTGTGGGGGCTTTCTTCTTCTTGAGCTTTGGACAGTTCTTTTTAAAATGTCCTGCCTCTTTACAATAATGGCAGGTATCATTTTTGACCTGTTGAACAGCTAATGCTTCTGCAAACAAGGAAGCCTGATGGGCTTGTGACCCCACGGCTCTACAGGCCTTCACCATATCTACTGGTGTGGGATCTTTAAGAGCCCTCAAAATGTGCTGACAGTCAGGGTTGGCGTTCTCTATAGCAAGCTTCATAAACAGGGCTTCCTGGGCCTCAGGCAATTCCACCTGCCTATTAATGGCCTCCTTTAGCCGTTCAGAAAAATCTAAAAATGGTTCACTCGGCCCCTGAATTACTTTAGTGAATGAAGGAGTGGGAGCAGAAAGTTCAGTCACTGCCAGTATGGCGTTAAAGGCCAATTCTTTGGAAATGACCAACTCTTCTAAAGGGATGTCTCCCTGTTCCTCAGTTCCTTGGTAGAGCCCTTCGCCTATGAGCCTGTCTCCTGTATTAGTGACACTCCTTCCAGTAACTGCAGTGACTTGCTCAGCATGGATGTGTGCATGCTTTTTCCACTCCATGAAAAACATAGAAAGTTGCACAGTGGATAATAGAGCTTGCACAATTGTTTTAATATCATTCGGGGCCAAAGTATAAGCTGAAAACAAGGTCTGAATACAGCTCCTTGCATACTTTGAGCTCAGCCCGTAATCAGTAATGGCTTTCTTCGTGTCCTTTAGAGCGGCCAAGGAAAGAGGCTCCCACTGAGGTGTTCCATCTGTTTTCAAAAACACAGGACAAGCTGCAGTCAACTGTAAATCCTCCGCTGTGGTAGCCTGGCTTCTCGTGGAGGCCCATCAGTTGGAGGGCCCGCTCGGTAAAACAGCTTGATGGAGGTGGCCATTTTGAGTTGCGATGTCTTCCGGTGGGCATGCTGAAGATGATGTCAGGGGGTCGGACTTCTGGCCATGGGGGCGGCCATCTTGTGTTACTGCTGCTGTGACATCATGAGCTCCGACAGCCTCCATCACGTGACTGCAGCCATTTTGTGTCACCTCCATGAAGGGGTTGTGGCCACCACTTTGAGTTGACGATTCCCCTGAGGTACAGCTGCCATTTTGTGGTTCCTCTGAGGGGAGCAAAAAAGGGCGGGAACCACAGCCATGTTGCGGCTCATTAAGAGGCAGGAAAAAAGAGCGGGAAAGGTGGCCATTTTGTGAAGCCACCTGAGGAGCAGGAGAATTGTGAGGGGGCAATCCACCATTTTGTGTTTGTGACACAGTTTTAATTAACGATTCATTTTCATCTCTTTGGACTTTTTCTAGCCCTGTCACTTGACCCAAAGCACATCGACCACAACCCTCATCACTCTCCCTGTTTTCACTTCCCCTTTTTTGTGCAACTTCTTGATCGTGAATTAATTGTAAAATTAATCTCCAAGAGCTCACAGCCTGGGAGGCTAACGGATCATGATTCCTCATTGATTCCCACAGTTTGAGCCCCAGCAAATCCCAGTCTTTGCTAGCGAGAGTCCGGGGCATTGCATAATCATTTCTCGCCATCCAGTTAATCAAAGCTTTCAATGATTTTTTGTCTAGGGGATGACCGGTGGACT
>JAWWEU010000081.1:111553989-111572600 GCA_035583155.1 Acropternis orthonyx | reverse complement strand
AGTCCGGGGCATTGCATAATCATTTCTCGCCATCCATTTAATCAAAGCTTTCAATGATTTTTTGTCTAGGGGATGACTGGTGGAATAAATAAAGCTTTTAAGCCGAATATCTCCTCTTTCTGTTTTTTGGAAAGCAGGGATCCCATGGTCTTTTCCAATGACAGAGATGCAAAAAAGAAAGGGATAGGGAACGCAACTGAACAGCTGCTAGCCTACCTCATCCAGTGGGTGGCTGACCTCCAAAAATGCTGAGCTGTGGATGGTCCGCTGAATGGAGGTTCTCTGCCAAACCTCCACCTGTGCCTTGAGGAACCTGCTGCTTCTTGCACACAGTGAAGAGAGCCACGCAGGGCCCCACGCTGGGCACCAATTGCGGGAGACCGTTGACCGAGACCCCAGTGACCACACAAGCACAAGGTGACTGTGGGATCAAAAGGGCAACGTTTATTGAAGGCGGGTGTTTATATAGGGTACGGGGGAAGGTTCCAGCACCAAGGGTAGTAACAGGGACAGGATTGGACAGAACTGGGGGCGGAGCTCGTAACTGAGGTAACCAGATAGCCAATGGGCAATGGCTCCACAAGCAACCAATGAAATCCCAGGGTTCGGGGAAACAGCAGGAAAACCAGGCAAGAAGCAGGAAAATCGTGAGGGTGAAGGATACAATATGGAGGATCATGAGGGGAAAAACAACAAGGGGAACGACCATGTTGGCAAAACATGAATAATCATAACCGACAAACGTAACGTGAAAAACCCATGAAATCCAAACTCTGAACAGTCTTTAGTAACGGGAAATATTTATAAATGTCCATTACCACTCCAAAGAGTGGTAAATATTGTATGTCCCTGAAAGTCCAACACTACATTCCTCAGGCGAATGTAGTAAATGTTGCATCACCATTCGGTCTGGAATGATCCTCTTCATAGGTCCACTTCGTGAAATGTTTCAACCAGGTCTCATAGTCCACTGCACCCCCAACAACTGGGTTTATAATAATGAGCAGTTTCAATACACATTCATCCTATGCTCTCTTGCTTGTATAGAATGCAATATCTTCATATTCCAGGTTTCAAGAGAGAAAAGCCTAGAGAGGGAAAAATGCAAGAGAAAATAAGATTATAGTAACCATGGGCAGAAACTCAGACTGTCTTTAAATAAGCATCTCTATATATGTTTATTTTCAAATTATCTATTTTCTTTAATTTCACTATTACTGATTAAACAATTTCCAGAAAAATATTGTATGCTTTTGGGGTATTTAAGGACAGAATGTTATTAAACTCACCTTTTTTTTTCCTTCAAAGGACAACTCAGGATGAAGCTGTGTTCAAGGGTAGGCTGATTATATATTCATAAATATACAGTTCCAGTTAAGACATGTTGGCTTCAGTAAAATGTCACAGAAGAAGGCAAAAGCTCAAAGCATGAAAGTGAAATTTTGATATAAAGAAGGAGGATAAAAAATGTTTATTCTTAAACTTTGTTCTGTTTTTAAGTGTTCTACTGCAGGGGAAAAAAAAAAAAAAACAAAAAACAAACAAACAAAAAAACACCCACAATGAAACAAAGCAAAAAAAATGCCAGTACAATTCTAACTTTTAAAAAATTATTATTTTAATTTGAGAAAGATTGCTTTAAGGATTGACTAGCGATGTACCAAAAGTTCTTTCTCAGTGTGTTCTTAAGTTCTTTCTTGAGAGTTTATTACAAGAGAAATATGTCCCCTAAATTACATGTTTTTCACGTCCCAGGAAATATTACCCAACAGCTGGGTTTATAGAAGGCATTAGAGTTGTTTTATGTTTAGATCTAATGTAACTTGTGGACACTTTGCATTGTACTATTGTGACCAAGTAGACTTGTGGGATTCTATATTTGAAGATGAACCTAGAAGAGAACAGATTGCTCTTTGAAGGCAGAGGAACAACCATGGACTTACATTACATACTTCAAGAAACTCTTTCAATTCAAACACATAGCAGAAGGATAAGCCTGATATTCTAAAAGAAATTTCAAAATGTTTGCGATTTTTAATTTTTATTTTTGCAGGCTTTGACTTATTAACAGTTGTCATTGTTGACTGAGGTCTTCATTTTTTTCAAGATCATAAAAATTCTTATAACAAATACAGCGTTATGTAATACGCATGGATTAAAAATTAGAAGATAAAATTGTCAGTTCTGTTAAACAGGACGGAGCTGGGGTTTTTTAAAGTATAGCAATATAATAGTAGCTATCAGTTCCACTTCACTGGAACTTTAACACTTTCCTCATTTAGTCAGGTTTTTGATTGTTCAAGCATGACGTTTATTAAGGCTCATCAAAAAAAGCACCCTGAAGTCCTCTGTGAAACTTCAACTTACCATATCCAAAATTGTATTTAGCATTTTGTGTAAAATATCCTGAAATTTACAAAAATTCAAAGAAAAAACAAACAAACAAATAAACAAAAAAAAAAAAAAAAAAAAAAAACCAAAACACCAAAACTCCAATGATGCTACTGTGTGAAGATTTTACTTAAAAGAAAACATCTTAAGCACTACTCAGAAAGGTGACTTGCTAGTTGCCTGAATGTAAAACACTTTTGTCCAGTTCATCACTGCGGGAGACCGTTGACTGAGACCCCAGTGACCACACAGACACCAGCAGGTTGTGGGCTCAAAAGGGCAACGTTTATTGAAGGCGTGCGTTTATATAGGGTACGGGGGAAGGTTCCAGAACCAAGGGTAGTAACAGGGACAGGATTGGACAGAACTGGGGGCGGAGCTTGTAACGGAGGTAACCAGATAGCCAATGGGCAACGGCTCCACAAGCAACCAATGAAATCCCAGGGTTCGGGGAAACAGCGGGAAAACCAGGCAAGAAGCGGGAAAATCGTGAGGGTGAAGGACACAACATGGAGGATCGTGAAGGGAAAAACAACAAGGAGAACGACCATGTTGGCAAAACATGAATAACCATAACCAGCAAACATAACATGTAAAAACCCATGAAATCCAAACTCTGAACAGTCTTTAGTAACGGGAAATATTTATAAATGTCCATTACCACTCTGAAGAGTGGTAAATATTTAATGTCTTTGAAAGTCCAATACTACATTCCTCAGGAGAATGTAGTAAATGTCATGTCACCATTCGGTCTGGAATGATCCTCTTCGTAAGTCCACTTTGTGAAATGTTTCAGCCAGCTCTTGCAGTTTGCTGCACCTCCAACACATCACCGAGAACGCAACATAGGAACTGGAGTCACTGTGCAAGGCAGGAAATGCTAAAGAAATAGATGGAAATAGCTTAGTTTGATCATTAAATATCCACAAGTATATATGCGTGTCAACATATGTAGTTTCTTCTGTAGTGTCAACTATTCAACTAATAAAAAGAAATTCAGATTTCAAACAGCAAATACGAAGAGTTAAGATGTACAGGTATTAAGCCTGTGTTCTGCTGTCATTTAGCATGGGAGAGGCTCGTAACACTTTGTTGAGACACTGAGATTCCTGCTAGCAGGTCCTTTACTTGTATTCATCTTGTTCTATTCGACAAGGGAGTCTGAGTCTTTTACTTGTCTGATTCATCTCCTCACAAGGAAGAAAAAAAGTCTGGATGCACACACTCTACACAATAATCCTTAATATAATATTACTCTTTACTTGAAGCATAAAACCTGTTAAATTAGATCATTAGATAAACAAACTTTCTTCCTTAGTTCATATTTAGGGTTTGGCTACATGCATTTTGGAGTGCAAACTGTCTCTAAGCTTGTGGAATATCATCCTTTATTATGAATTGCTCAATAATTATAATAAAATTCACTTGTATTATAATATTATTTGTTAAGTCAGGCCCAGATCAGCTTACTTGGGCACTTGGACTCCTGTAATTAATTTCCCTCCTGATAAGTCTCCTTTTGTCTTAGATGCTTATATATAAAAAAAAGCCCATTTTCATTTAATGAAGCGCTAAGACACCTCCTGAGACAACACATACCCTGAGAAATAATGTAATCAACTGGGTTAAGGAGCAGATATTTTTAAGGGAGATGAAAGTTGAAACATGGAGATTGAACATCTCGCTCAGTATTCAAAAATTATACTGACAAAACCATTGCATTCCACAAGAGATGCCATGATTTAGGAAGCTTCTCTCACTTCTTAGGGTTATTTATTGTGAAAAAAGACTAAATCTGAGGTTAAGCAAAACCATTTGGTAAAATGCATGGAGACATTTTAATAAAATAGAGAATACAGAGCCAAGTGAAGGAAGAATAAAGTAGAACAGCTCTTGGAACAAATAGATTATACAGTAATGTTCTACAGTTTGTTAGGGGTGAGGCGTCCAAAACATCTCCCTTCAAATTTATCTAATGCTCACCATTGCTTCAAACATATCTAATAAAATTTGGCTAATTTGGGGAGTTTGTTTTTTATCTTTTCCAACAAAATTAGAAGCTTTAAAAAATGACAGAGGATTTAAAGTTTAAAATAACTGTTGCAACAACAGCAGTTGTAATAAATGATGATTTCTTCACAAATCTGAGAAAACTGTTTCATTTATGCCTTTTTTTCCCCCCCTTTTGCTACTGTCAGTAAAGCAAGGAATAGCAAAGCAAGGAAGCAAAACTGAAAAAAGGAGACATTTTTCACTTTCTTGTTATGTTTAACAAAGGCTAGCAAAAAAACCTCCAAGAAACAGAGAAAACAGTTAAAAGTCATGAGCAATTTTTGCATTGCAAGCACAAGTTTGAAATTAAATTCTTTTTCATGTGTACCCGCTCCACTTTTTTTTATTTTCTATTGTCAGAAACTGAAATAGTTAATGGCTTAAATATTGTAAGATCACCAAAACACTTTTGTTCACTGTAGCAAACTGAAAAGAAACAGCTGCTCACTCAACAAAGCCCACTCCTCCCTGAATATGCCCACTGAGAAGGGACTTTCAGGTCAGATAAGTGAGTGCCACTGTCCAACTGTCTCAGGTGCAGGCGGGTGTGCGCACCTGAAGCTACAAACAGGATTTCTGGATAAGGGAAGATGCTAATAAGATGTAAATCCTGTGAGGTGGGATAATCCTTTTTATCATGCCAATGTCCTCCCTTACATGATGACTCTGCTGTAAAAATCGCCCTGGGGAACCTCAAAGACATTTTGCATCTGCCTGGGCTGTTCATCTCAAGTGTTGCACCATGATGGACTATGAGTAAGGTGACACTGTCCATTCTAAAACTCCTCACGTCAGGGGAGGTACAAGACATTCCCAACTGAGCTTGAAGTGTGTAATAACTCATGAAGTCTTTGAGTTTTGTCGGGGAATTTCCACCAGCCCCAACAGACTGTGACCACCACTTCAACCAACAGACATGGAATCTGCAACTACCAAGTTTCATTGCTGGATTCAGTGGGTGGTGACTTTGTATGTCTTAGGACCCTTGACCTTTCTTTCTCTTTGTCTCCCTTATACATTTCCTGAATTGTTATGCTTTAATATTGCTGTATTACTATAGTTAATAACACCCTAAAGGATAACATACCTGTTTATCTCTGAAACAAAATTGTTCTAAAATAAACCCTAACTATATATGTTTACAAACACTGATTATTCAGTGTCGTTTCACTCTAATCTATCCCAAGGGATTTATTAACAAGAACCTGGGATACCTTCCCCTCCTGGAGTGGTTCACAACATCAGTGTATCTCGGTGTGTTAGGCTGGCTGTGCTGATATGTTCTTTGGAAACTTGAAGATTTGTGTGGGTACCAGAAGGTTCATGTATAAAGCTGAAGATTTCCATAATTTTTTCATTCAAAACTATGGAAATGTACTTTTGAGCCATGGAATAACAAATAAGTTTTGCAAAAGTACTCTATTTAGTTTTTATTTTCAGAAAAGCTATTCATTTACATATACAGTTTTCTGTACCAGAGTCTTATTTATAATTTTGATTGTATGTCTCTAAGCAAGCATCAAACACATTCATACCATAAAATTCACCAAAGAAAAAGCAAATTAAATAGCAGGGAGCCAGGCTGAACTGAATCAAATAAAATTAATTTAGCTTTCTAAAATGAAAATTTATGTACTGAGGAAGAGCGTTCATAATTGGCAGAATTAAGACTGTACCATAAAAATAACATGGGTGCATCATATAGACAGTTTGACACAAACTGTCAATGAAATTCTGCTGCAAAAATTGACAATGTAATCTGCAGTTGTATAAAGAAGGGGAGAGTGGTTATGTATATGTGATAATAGTTAGATGTATCAGAATAAGAAATGAAGTTCTGTAGTCCACAGTTTGAAAAAAGGGATGGAAAAGCCAGAGAGAGATGTGTTTCTGCAGATGACACTTACACCTCAACCCACTTAGTGTCAAAAAAGATATTAAGAGTTGTGTTTAAGGCAATATGTAAATGCTTCAGACATCAGGGACTAAAACTATGGGGTACTAAAAGGCTGTTCAGTCTAGTAGAAAAAGGTATGACAAGAATGAGTGTTTAGAAGATGATGGCCAATTTAAATGGCACAGATTTCCAATAAGAGGCATGGCTAGGTATTAAAACAAAGTGCCACTGATAACAGAGTTCTGAATTTTTCTAATCTTTATGCTTTCAAACCAACACAGAATGTCTTCATGGAATAAATGTCTCAGCCAAACAAAGAGTGTTTGGCTTGATACAGCAAAAACAGCAGATATGTAAACTCAGGGAAAACACCTGGAGTTTAAACTCTTAAAAATCTTTGGGATACCCACTGAAAGTCATGGAGACTTCATTGTCAGTGTTTCTCTAGAATAAGTAGCAATTTTAGAGGGTTATTGTGATCTGGGACTGTAACATCTTCTGCATATTCTACTAATTTTAACTATACTGTGATGATTTTAGGAGTTTAGAAAATATTTAGAATATTCAGTTTTGTTGACATAGAACTGAGTGGAAAACAATTTGTGTTCCATTGAGCATACAGAACACACTCCAGCAGCTTAAAAAACACAAACCTAAAAAGCTAAAGACTCTGTAAAAACCACTGTAAATCACCTGTATATCAGTTCAGTGATTTTGAAATCATCTTTGTATAATGATTATTCTAAATTAATTCTGTTCAGAAACTGTTCACTTTCATAATGAAAAACTGCTTTATGTTGCTAACATAAAAGTAAAGCAAGGACAAGATGCAACATACATCAGCACCAGTAACATACATACAGTTTTAAATCTAGTCTTTTAGTGTTATGTAGAAGCAAAAAAAGAGTGACCTTTCCTGTCTGAACTTTAGATGAATTCAGTATGTTCCTGGTAGGATGTTTCAATCTTAATGAATATATTATTGTTGAAATAAAATTTTTCTGTTTCTCTATTTTGTTGTTTCTGCAGAAGTGTTAACAACAGGCATCAGTGTCCTGGACTGATTTTAAGGGAATCATTGGGGCAAATCTCAGTGACCTTAAAATGAAAATTGTTAAAGCACAATAAAAGCAAATAATACTTGATTCTTCAGGTATTATATTTTTCCCCCATCAAATGCACTGTCACCTACCTCTGGTATGAAAGCACATTTCAAAAAAGTATTAAAAGTGATTGAATCTGTAATCCCTAGAGCATTAGCCTGATGAAATTATTTCTACTGTTCAAATAAGGTTATGACCACCTTAAATCTTCATTTCCAGATATTATCTGACATGTTCTACTTGCAAACAGAAAAGCCTTACAGGAGAGAACTACTGTGAAGGTTTGGCAACCTGCCAAATTCAATGAATTTCATATATATTCTAAAATGACATTTTGAATCAAACTATAATTTAACAGTCTAGTCTAGTGCAACCAAACATGCCAAATACACTGCATTGAAACCCAGATGAATAGATACTAAAAAAATATAGAACATGAATCCTCTGTCACCCAAAACCACAGCTCTGGTGTTGAGCTTTGATCAACCTACACACATGATCATTGTCCTCAGCCACACAATATGAAAACTGAACACATAATGAATGCTAGTACTAACTATCTACATTATTTATATTATTGGTAACTGTTTCCACTCACATTACATCATATCACATCTATAAAATCTATGGAGAACCATAAGGCTGTGTAAATTGTCTCTGTAAAAATTACTGAGTCTAGCAAAGCAGAAAAAATATCATTTGATGAAGTATGTCAAATTATATCCTTGACTGATCTTATCTACTCAAGGTTGGTAAAAATTTGGTATTTAAAAAATACAAGAGTACCTAAGTAAAATTCAGCACAGATAGTGTTAAAGAAGAGTGGAAATTCAACAAGGAAACACATAAATAGCCTAATATGTTTTTAGTGATTGAATCTCAAGCTTATTTAGCTAATAAATAAAGTGGGGTCATACAGGAACTTTGCTGTTTCAGGAATTTTCAATACTATCATAAATCATCTGGTAAAAGGGAGGAGGAAGCCATGAGAAGACAAAATTTGTTGGTGATAGCTATTCAAGGCTGTAGAAACAAGGGCAACTGAACTACAGAAGAAATAAACTGATAATGAATGGCAGATGAAGTCAGCATAGGCAAATGCACACTGGTAAACATTAGGAAAAACAATGTCAATTTTACATATAAGGTGATGAGCTCTGAGATTACTTTTGCCACACAGGAATGTGATCTTTAGAATGGGCCTATAATAAACTGTTCAGTAAAAATGTCAGCTCAATACTCAGGAGCAGTAAAAAAAAGAAAATAGAATTTTAGAAAAGGAAAGAAAAACAGTACAGCAAATATTATGATATTATATGATATTGCATTAAGCTATCCCTGTGTGTTCTTTGCAGTTTCTACTACCCTCAGAACCACTCCAAAAAGAAAGTAGGAAAAAATTAGACGGTCAAGGACAGTCACAAGGATTATTCTAAGTGGGAAACAGCTAATAAGGGCTAAAAAACACCCCTGCAAAGTCAGATGTTACACTAAGAAGACAAAAAAAAGAAAGGACTAGTCCAATAAAGACTAGGGATGTCAAAGTAATGTAGCTAAAAGTGACCCCCAAAGTAGAAACTCTTCATAGTTCATAGCAAATCAGTGGAATCCTGACACAAGAGGATGTAGATGACAAACCTTTATAATAATAATAACAATAAATAATGGCCAGACTTCGTGAACAAAAGTCTGGGGAAGGGCTCTCCCCACGTGGGTGCGCCCTTCCAGCCTGCGCAGTGAATTTTTTAGGTGAGGCACAGCGTGCGCAGAACTGGCCCCACCGTTTTAAGTCCTAAGGTCCATTTGCCACAGCCGAGTGAGCTTGGACAGTGACAGTGAAATCCTCGGGACTGTCTACAGCACCCAGTACTAACCGAGGCTGACCCTGCTGAGCATCCAAGATCTGATGGGATCGGGTGGCAGGGAGGCATTTAACTGCCATGGGGACGGTCCCTACTAGAGACTCGAACTCAGGGCCCTTGGGATTCAGAATCCAGAGTGCTAACCCTTATGCCACAGGACGGCCCCTATGATAAACCTTTAAATGAGTTTAAAAAGCAGTGGGAGGAGTTTATAGAAGAAAAATCTATTAAGGGATAGTAATCAAAGGTATAATCTCACATGCAGGAAGTCCTTTCGATACCCTTGTACTGTGGATTGGGAGTCTAACAGAGCCCATAAGAGCATTTCATCTGCTTCTAATGTCACCAAAACAATGGCAGAGTTGAAACACTTGGGGGAAAAAAAATTAAAAAAAAATCAGCTGCAAATATATCTGGTGATATAAAAGACAACATCTTTTTCTGTCTGTTGTGGATTTGGAGCATCTTGTTGTGTACCTATCACCTACCCAGCCTACATCATCACATGGATGATAGCCCATCCCTCTCATGAAAATTGTTTTCTTCATATTCTGATATGCATGTGTGTTTGCTCTGTTGTTTAGGGTTAAAACTCATTGGGATAATCAGTGTGTTACTATGTTTATATTGTCCCTGAATTTGACTAAAAGCATGGTTCCATAATATAGCAAATACAGCCTTAAGTCTTTTTGTACTAAGTCACAAATGCTGCATCCTGTGACTTGAAGCACTGGTTTACATCAGTTTCCTCCTCTCAGCTGCTTCAGAGAGTAAAAATGATTGAAAGCTTAACTTTTTTTGTCATATTTGATGTTGTATTAGACTGCCTTTGCCACTTTAACTGCACATCAGATCAGATATCAATTGCTCTCTCATCCCTGACATTAAGCCTTCATGAACTCCTTTCCAGTGCTCTAGTTGATTTGACAGATGTTTGACTGTGGATCCCTTTGAGAGCTTTGGTCATGTTTGCACACACAGATCTGCATTAATGATGCTGAGGCCCTATCAAGGTGTGCCTGCTGCATTCCATTTTCTGAGAAGTTTAAAGAGAATTAGGTATGCCACTCAAATTATGTTTTGGTTGGTTTTGTTTCAGTGATAAAAATAATAATTATTGTTTTTTTCTCTTTAAAATGCTTAGATCATCAACACAAATATAGAAATAATGTCTACCAATCATATACCAAATAAGACATAAAAATCCAAAGCAGAACTTCCAAACACTCATTAGTTGAAAATTATTGGTGCAGAAAAATGAGAAGATAATCACAAAATAAGTACATACAAGCTATAGCCATTTTGCTAGCAGGAACAAACATTTGCTATTTATTAAATGCACACACCAGAGGACACTTTGATTATTTTGGGCCAGACCCATAAGTCTACAATGCACAAAATGAGAATCTTGAATACTGTCAAAGATGACACTTATTTTGTTTTAGTGGTATTGCATTTAATAAATCTGTAGCAAAGCACTCCAGCCCAAAAAATGCCTTTGTGAATGTCTATTTGTAGTGTTGTATTGCTCAATTTCCATACCAAAGTACAAACTTGATAAGTCATGTTCAGTATCAATCAATCAATCATATTTATTCATCTCTGTTTGCTGTGTTGTCTGATAGAATCTTGAAGGCAGCATGAAAATCAAAACTATCTAGGATAAGGATAGGATTTGATATAGTAGAAGAAATATCTGAAGTCCATCAATATAGATGAAGGGAAAAGCAAACTCTGTGTTGGTTGCACTGAAGCCCAAAGAAAGATTCAGGGGTAAATAAAAGCATTAAACTAGACTTTTTTTTAGAGTATATTTTAAGAGTGGGATTCAGAAGGCTTTACCTGAAGTTAATATATCTGTTTTTCTGATGTAAAAATTCTAAAGAAGGGATCTTTCCCTAAAGGACGATACATAAAACAGACCATCAACTCCTAACTATTGCAGGCAGACCTAAGTGCATCTATCTTTTAATCTTGACCCCTTTTCCTAACAGCTCTTTTCTCACCCTTGTGATTATTTCCTCATGTGTCAGCTCTACCTAACCATTCTGCAGCCTAAAGGGGCTCTGGCTAAGTCCTCCCCCAGACTGCCAAAGGAAGGAGGTGCCAAGCTACAGCAGCTTCCCAAGGAAACCAGAAGCTGCTGATGCCATCTCCAGCATAACTCCTGACTTCTCCACAGAGCTCTGCCTCTCGGGTGTTTATGGTTGCCTCTTTGCAGCAACACCAGCTTGCCACAGTGTTGGAGAATAGATGAATGAATCTTTAAGAAACTGCTGAAACCTGAGCAGTTTCTGCTCCTACTCTCCTCACTCATACATAATCTGAGCAGAATATCAAGTTATACATAGCTGGAGTATAGGGCTTAAATAAGTTAGGAGTTAGTTAAGACTCTAAAGAATGTTTGTTCAGTCGTTTTTAATTCTTCAGCTGCATTACAATCTTCAGGCTTTAAAAAAGTTATTTGGATGGAAAAAAAAAAATTGTACACTAGCCCAAGCATTTCTTGGGCTAGTAGTCATATCAAATATGATTAAATTAAGGCATTTTCACCAACTTGATGATGGAAAAGACCCTACAGCTAGTAGAGCCAGCCCAGGACATTGGGAGGACTTCTGAGTGAGAAATCAAGCCACTTTGTCATCATTCTTATGTTGTCTTAGCTCATATTGCAGGACAGAAAAAAACTTCAGTCTTTACAGCCCCACATGATGAGCTTGTCATCTGAGGTTGTTGGCAAACACAAACCAGTGCTGACTCATACCCAAGTGCTAAGATTGCAGATACAAGGAGCCCAGGAAGCCCATAGCAACCTTTTCTATCATACTTGGCAGTGGTACTGTGCACATCCTGGAAGAGACTGTGGATACAAATAAAAACATGACTATTCTGAAAAATATCCCAAGTTTAAATATAGTTTAGCAGAATAAAAACTAAAGAAATTTCAATTGTTAAATTCCAAATGCCATCAGTAACTACAGAAATTTCATTTTCATAAACCCACCTCTCTAATCTCACAATTCCTGTAAATAATGTCAAACAAACTTTATGACAAACAAATTGCTAATGACATCATGAAGAGAGGGGAAAAAAACGAGGAGAGAAAAGAAAAGCACAGAGTGGAGTTTATCTGAGGAGTGAGGCGTGAAACATCCAAATCAAAGTGAGGGAGAATTAAAATGAAGCTGTCTCTGGGCAAGTTGCCTGAAAAGACAACTGTGTATGGATAGTTGGATAGCTAACAGAAGAGTGAAAATGAAAATTTCCTTGAATAATCAAGGCTCCCCAGTGACAAAACCAGATTCAGATAGAGACTTTCAAAGAATGTTAAAAGGAACTAGGTGCTGAACCTTTAGAGGTATTAAGGCTTCTTTGAAAATCCAAATCATGGTGTGTACTGAGAGATTTTAAGGGAGAGCTGATGAAATCTCTAGAGATTAAAACAAAAAGTAATTTTCAAAACTTTGAATGCATGCTTGACACCAAAAGCAAGCTGTAAGTATACTGGAATCACTCATTGCTATAATCAAGTCTCACTGGTATTGTCAAAACCTAAAAGAAAGTAACACACACACACATTGCCAAGAAATGGTGATGTGTGACTGGAGGTGATTTTTTTAGTGATTTGAGCTAATGACTGAGAATTTTGTTAGGCAAAAAAAACGTAAAGGAAAAAATACCAGGCTAAAACTAGAAAAAGCCTTCCTGTTCTGAGAATCTTCAATTCCTAAACAAGATTAAAGAGTAAAATAAGAATTGCAAAAATCTCTAATATATTTATGTAAAATGGCAATAGTTTCATTAAACAGATTGATGATCCTGAAACTTTTGTCAGGCATGGAAAAAAACTGAAATAAAAAGATTTCTGAGATTTATAGATGAGAAAAAAAAATCGTTGACTTGGGCAGAACATATGATATGCAGGTGTAAAGGTTATAGAATCTCCTTCCATAAAGAAAAAAAAATTCTTTACTATAATTTTTTTGAAATTAATTGAGACTTTTTTTTCTAACACGTGGACAGTTGCATTATACAAAAATATAATTAGGTTAAATACTACAAGGGCTCTGTACTAAGTCTTAGCACTTGTTTTTGTCTCAGAGAATGCCATTATTTTTTTCTACTAAGTTGCATGGATTTCAAGTCCCAGGGAATGCCACTATTTTCTACTGTGTTACATAGATTTCAAATTCATCAGAATTTGCTATGTTCTTTCCATCTGAAAACCCAAACATAAATACTAGAATTTTAGCTTAAAAAAAAAATCCAAACAAACAAACCAACAGGAAACAGTTAATGAAATAAGGAAGGTTTCCTAAAAAACGAGAAAAAACCCCAAACAAACAAAAAAATCAAGCCAAGACAAACCAAACCAAATTAAAACACAACCCAATCTTCAATTTTCCACTGGTATTTCATAGTGTTGTTATAATCACTGCAAATGCCATCTTTGTGCTTAGTTAAAGTATAACTCTTTGATCAAGAACAACTAGTTATCCACCAGTTATCTAATAGAAATTTTCAGAATTAACTCAGGCATCAAATCTTGAAACACATTATTCCTTTGTTAAATGTAAACATAGAGAGGGGTATTGACTCCAACACAGAGATAACAAAAATATATAAAATTTGTTACCTTCTAGCTCTTTTATTTACACCCATATTGCACCATCTTCAGACAATTTAATTAAAGAAAATGTTTGGACAGACATCTTACACTACAAATGTATTAATTTAGCCAACCACAAACAAACAAATAAGCCTTAACTTAACCAACCACACACAAAACAAACAAAACCAACCAAACAGATCCCTCTCATAAGTTCATGTATATACTCCAGGACACAGAAAACATGTCTATACTGTCAGAAACAAAATATCATTCCACACTACAATTGCAGCCTGTCAATCCCAAATCTTCAAAAAGAGCACTTTCCTCTTCTTAGTGATCTTTGATAACAAGGCAAAAAATAAGACCTTGAAACTTTTAGTTGTGGCAGGATGTAGAAGACACAGAAAAGCATTCTGTTACTATGCTGATGGCTTTGACCTATTTAAATGCCACATTAGTGTATTTTATGTGTGTTGCCTTGAATACACTGTTAGATTTCATAGTTATCTGTTTTCAAGGCACACAAACATCAGGTTAATCATTTAGCCATCTTACACTATCTGTCATAAGTCAGTGACAACTGGAGTTCTCATGTATGTGTCTGCAGAAGCTCACTCTATCTGCAGTGTCAAGTAAGTAACACAATAATGGCTGCTCTTCTGACTACTTTCTAGTGGAGTCTAAGTGCTAAATCAACTGTGGCCTTGCTGTAAGAGCTCTGTTGTTGGTGTCCATATGTGTTTAAAGAACATTGTGTCTTATTTCTAGCACTGAGCATTTGGAACATTTATATACTTTTTAAATTAAAGGTATGAAGCCTCTGAAGATTAAAATCATATAAGCGTATAAACAATGCTATCTATTCCATTTCAGAGGTATAAATAAAATGAGACAAATTAATCACAGAATTTCAGACACAAATACTTGAAATTACTGTGAATTCATGTCATGGTTTAATCCCAGGTGACAGTTTTAGCACCATGCAGCTTAGCCACTTGTTCACTCCCCCTCTAGTGGGATGGTGGAGAGAATCAGAAGTGTAAAAGTGAGAAAACCTCATGGGCAGAAAGGTGGTCAGACATCTCCAGAAAAGGAGAACTCCATCATGTGTAACAGTGACTTGGTGTATGAACTGACAGAGTCAGGCAGCCAAAATAACCACAAAACCAAAACTGAAGAGGAAAGAGTAAATTTATTTCATTACCTTGTTAACCAAAGGATCCTGAAGCAACACGCGGGTGGAGACACAGAAGTGGAAACACAGGCACTGTCAATCTTAATCCAATTCATGGTGGGCCTGCTGTTTGCACCAATTTATCAAGGGCCCACACACATGTAGTTTGCCACAGTGCTGTGATCTCCCCTGTACTTTTTATCATCTCTGAGCTTTGATCTTCTCTCTCTCAAAACATGGAGCTCAAGCATGTCCATGAGAGTGCCTCCAAGTCTCTCCAAACACCTATGTTATCTCTACACAGAAATTCTACTTCTCAAAACAGACAGAGGATAAACAGCAGTAGGCATAATATATGGGGTTTCCCACACTGTTATTCTCCAGGCCTTGGTATTTCCAGCTGTAAAGTCACTTGAACAAATCTACATCCTCCTCTCCATTCTTCCACTTTTAACCCTTTCTTTGCAACACTTGGGAAGACAAATGCCATCACTCTCAACATTGCAGCTCTTCCTTCTTCTTCCTTCAGCTCCTGTATGCTGAGCATGACACCATAGGATCTGGGAGCCCTTTGGTTAGCTGTGGGTTAGCCAGTCTAGCTGTGTCCCCTCCTTGTGCACCCCCACCCTGCTTACTGGCTGGGAGGTGTGAGGAGCAGGAAAGGCATTGAATCTATGTGAGAACTGGTCAGCAATAACAAGAACGTACCTGTCTTAACAACACTGTTCCCAGCACAAACTCAGACCACAGCCACATACCAGCTACTATGAAGACAATTAATTCTATTCCATATCATCCATAATCATTACCTTATTCTCTCTTTGACTAATTGCTAACAGACTCTCAAATTATGTTATTCAATCACCACAACCAGTGATTTACATTCTGTAATTCTACCTATAAATTTTAAAATTAAGAATTTGATTTTGTGCTAATGGGCTGACCCATTTCACATCAACACTTTCAATTTCTAGCTTTTTAACTGACATCCAGTTCTCTAACATTGTTTTTAGTGGTGTTTCTTAGAGAGCTAGTGTTACCTACAGAAACTTTAAAGAACTCTTCAAGTCAATACCTCGTCAAAGTCCTGAATGGATTAATACAAATGAAAATACTGTAATGTCATTTTTGAAAAGGTCATAAGACAAAATTTGAAAACCTTGAAAGAAAATTCTTTTTCTTTTTTGAGTTCTGAAACAATTGAAATACTACCAAAAAAAAATCATATGGAAACAGAAGAGACAAAGTCAAATTTAAAATTAAGAAGGAAATCAAGGGAAAATGTGAAATTTCCATGAATTTCTGAGAACGTAAATTACATTATGAAACAGAGGACACAGAACTTCTGGTTTTATTGATTTTCTTTCAGTGAATAGCACTTTAGCACAAACTCCCAACATCCCCAGAGTTTCAAGTTCATCTGTGCTGAGGTCCACATTTACGCAGGACAGACCTTTGAAAATATTACTGAATTAGTCTTGACATTCATTCACCAGCTTTATTTTACAAAGGAATATTTTGATTCATTGAACAGATTCAGCTAATCCCTGAAGCAACACACATATGGATGCAGCAATCTCTTTGCTAATTTGTTCAAATGCTCTGTATGCTCACCGTAAGTGCCAATGTCTCTCATTGAAATCAAATAAAATACGAGTGTGTTTCTTAGGAGAGAAATTTGCAGTGCCTAAGCAACAAAATAAATCACCGAAAAGCTATTCTGCATGTTGTTCCTTCAGCATTAACTTGGAATAATTCCTGGATTGAAAGAACTTTCAGGAATCACAATTGTCCTAGTGACCCCTGCTGAAACCTGTACTCCTTATCACTTCAGGCAATCATAAATAATATAGTTGCTCTTTGATAAATAATTCTTTCTCGAGATTTTTCTCTGGAAGGCACCATACCCTTTCATTCCCTCTTTTCTCTTCCAATATTCCCTATTTCTTTGCCATAAGTTTTTCTGACACATTACTCTTCTGCAATAGGAAAAGGGAGTGAAAAGTACAATATAAAGAGCAAAAATAATTTCCTTTGTCATGTTGTTTCCTCAAAACATTTCAACTTGTACTGTTTTCTGATATACCACAGCTAGTTCTTCCAAAGCAACTTTTCACACCTCACTGGCAAAGCAAATAACATATAGGGTCCAAAAATGATAACATCACTGAGGGACTAGAGGAAGGATTCAAATTATAAATGAACTGCATGTAAGAACAATGAGTTTTATAATACACATTTAGAATAAAAACATGACTTCAAGCATTTTCCACTGAACATTTATTGTTTTTACTTCTGTAGCTAGTGTAAAATTTCTTCTTTCATGTATGAAGATTTCATTCTATTCATTCATTTAAAGAGACTTTAGGTCACATAGCAAAAGTAATCTATTCCAGAAGGTCAATAATAAATACCAAATACTTTCACAAATTACTTTCCCTCTTCTGCTTTTTCTCTTTAAAGACTTGATTTATTCCTTGTCAGTAGAGTAAGAAAAAGCCTAAAGATACCTGTATATATATAACTATGGAAAGAAATAACATTAGCTTTTTAGCTAATATTAAGCAGTTAGTTCATATATACTGACATGGTTCAGTGTGAGGCAACACTCTCTTTGATCTTCAGGCTGAGAAAATTTAAAGCCTCAAAGATACCATTAGTGTGCATGTTGGTAAGTGAGGATATCAATCATGTCAAGACAGGGCAAATAAGAAAGGTACAGAGAGCCCCACAGTACAGCTAAGCAGGTGCTTCCATGTGCAACACTACAACACCTTAAACTAATTCTCAAAAATGCCAAGAGAGATTTTCCAAAGAAGAAGTAAATTCTAAAATTCAGTGCTATAAAGTACTTGAAGCATTATGAAGACACCAGCAAATGTATTCTTAAGGATTCAGAGATGTATCTGCTTCTTACAAAGAGCACCTGGGTAAAATTTGGCATTTGCCATTTAAACAACCCCCAGCATTCTGTAAGTCTGTAAAACAACACTTGAGTTAAGTTCATGTGTTAATTGGTTCTTGCACTTTGATCCTCATCTGAAAATAGCACTGGTTCTCCAGAAAAAGCTCTGCTTTTTATTATATCACTGACATGGATCTTGTGAAGTTGAACCAGTCTCTATTAAAAGAACCCAGCTTGCTTTGCCCTTGCATGAATCTGTCAAGGAACACAACACTTCTGTGATGTAGGATAGCCATCTTATCATGTATTAATTGGACCAAGTTGAGAGACCAGCCAGGGTAGTGTCATGCTCAAAAACAGCTATGCATATTCCATCTTCTGTGAATGAAATTGAGAAATGTTAGCCCATATAAAACAAATCTAAGCAAATTTATTTCAAAATGATCAAGGAGGTTGTGCTTTGAATTATGGGACTGTGACTCAGCCTCTTAACAATGTTCTATTTAACAATGTGGTGAAAACTAGCTGCATGGGGCCTAGGGGAATCCAGTTTCACATACAATCAATGGAAACTTGATACAATTTGACAAAAAAAAAAAAAAAAAAAAAAAAAGG
>JAWWEU010000081.1:111537025-111553452 GCA_035583155.1 Acropternis orthonyx | reverse complement strand
CCTCGGTTTATATTGCTTATTTCAGAGTTAGAGTGAAAAACCTTTAGTTGCCTTTAAAAGTTTCTTAATTCTGTGTAAAAAAAAAAAAAAAAAAAACCAAAAAAACCAGACTAAAACACACCTTCCACTTGTGCTCAGAAAGATTCCTATTTTTAAGAATTATACAGAAACCCCAATTAAATTTCAAAGAGGACTGACATTGTATCACTGGTGGGTCTGTTTGCATTAACCTTAAGAATGAGATTGAGAATGAAGAAATAAAAAATCTGATTGACAATTAGGGTGGAAGATGAGGAAATAGAGGGCACAGAATTCAGGATAAGGAAAGATAACCGTACAGGAAGAACTGAGGTTACCTACTTAATTAAAAGGTACTGACACCAGAAAAGCAGTAACTGAATGGGAAGCCAGAAAAAATGAACACAGTCAATGAAGAGCAAAGTAGACAGAGCACAGCTAGAGAGACTTACTCAGAAAGATCCTTGTGTTTGGGATGGTGTTGGAATAGAGATTTACACTGTCAGTTTGGAGATTATGGTTGATAAAGAGAGATAAGAAGAGGAAAAAATCAAGGACAAGGAGAAAAAGCTTTGCTAGGAGAGGTAGAAAGGATGGTGTAGCAAAAACTTTGTCTCAAGAGTACTTTGTCATCAAGAGTGGGGAGTTCTTAACAGTAACAGTGATTTTTCCTAACCATAATTCACTGTCTAGCAGTAACTTTTGCAGTCCAGCATAAGTATGTAATTTTTGTTAATACTGATGTACCAGAAAATGATTAACTGTACTAGTAGTCACTAGTCTTTCAGTTGAGGTGACAGAAGACTTGTAGCATTGAATGCAAAATCATAAATCCATGCTCAGGATCCATCTGTGTATCAGTATTTTACATGATTACATACATTGTGCTTTTACTCTACTGATGAAGATTCTTGGACAATGTCTATCAATAGATGATTAATCAAAGTCCTTTATAACAAATACTGTTGTCATTTAAGTCCTCATATTATAAAGCCAAACAATGGGCAAGAAAATTACTTCTGGGGAGGGGGAAAAAAGAACCCTACAGAAAGAAAACAGACTCCTCTTCCACTTAAGCACTTTGGGCATCCAAGCAACACAGTGTCTTCGATTCTGCAAGCAAATTCTTGAGTTAAATCATTACAATTATTTTTTCCAAGACCAAGGTTAAGAGAATTGCAGTGCCAGAGGAAAATAATTGTTTTCTGGGTTTTCACAGAATCACAGTGTTTGACACTGGAAGGGAACTCTGGAGGTCATTCGACGAACCCCACTCCCGGTCAAGCCATGCTGCCTTGAGCAGGTTGGCCAGGGCCATCTCCTGACAGCATTTGAATATCTCCAAGCATGGAGAATCCTTGGGATCATCTTGGGAACATCTGTGCCAGGGCTCAGTCACCCCCACAATAAAGCAATGTTTCCTGATGTTCAGAGGGCCATTGTCATGTCCCAGAGTGCTGTCACCAACTTCTGGCACTAGCATTGGTGGTGCTGTGAACATAACACAATAGACACAATACTGATGGTGGCCAAGTCATGGGGGGTTGGTGACAGGGCCAGCCTAAGATGTGTAGAAAAAGGGATGCACCAGCCAGGGCTAATAGGTTAATAGGCATATGTACAAAGGCATGGAGAAGCAATCAGAGAGGCAGGCTGCTCCTCTTTCCTTCCTTGTTCAGTGTATTGCAGCCAGATGCCTGGACAAGGATATGACCAGTTCACTGCATGCTCCTGTCTTCTACCTCCTTCAAAACTCAACTAAATGGAGGACAGTGCTCAAAAGGACACATAAGACAGCCCCTGTAAACCTCTTGCAGGGGGCTAGAAGGTCCCCACAGCCTTGGGAAAAGGGAGGTCCCCAACCTTTTCATGGGTGGCAAAGGGAGGGCTGGACCACACATGAGCTCCAGGCAAAAGTCTGAGTGATGTTACGGCCGTGTCACAGCTGGCAGAACACCTGAGGTGTCCTATGTCACAGGGAGGTCAGTGGTTGGCCCGCAGTGGATATCTCCTGCCTGTCTAACAGATACAGGATGGACACCCTTGGCCTGAGGGTGAGAGAGTCTGCACAGGGAGGCAGAGTTTTCTTGTGGTGACAGAGAGTATGAGCTGTGGTTGGTGATTCTCCTCCTGGTTTTGACAGCATCAGCTATGGACAAGAACGTGACCAGATCATGACTTGCTCTGGATCTCCCTCTCTGCCAGTCAGGCAGAGTGTTGTAGTTTTGTATTAAGATATTGACCTAGATCTATGAAAACATATATAGCTCCAGCCTGTACCATGTCCTATAGGCAGCAGGTTTGTCCCCACAATGTGGGCAAAGGAAGCTCTGCACCACCTTACTTCCTTATAACCTGTCATTGTCTCATTAGTCTCACAGGCAACTGAAAAATCCCTCACAGCTGTAGAAAACAACAAAGCTACACCACCCAGCATCTCTGTAACCTGTTGAAGTCTCCCTGAGAACTGGAAGATTCCTGTAGCCATGGGCAAATGGAAATTTATTAATGTCTATTGCTAAACCCTGAGGGCATGTTTACACTTATCATCTTTTGTTTTCACAAAATATCCAAGTATAAATTTAGAGGCTGCTTCTGCACATATGTCAGGAGTGAATTTCTCTGTGAAGAACTCACTACACCAAACTACTAGACTCCATTTTGGTTTTTTTTTACTGTCAGGTTTGGGTTGTTGGGTTTTTGTTGTTGTTGTTGGTTTTTTTTAATAATGGAAATTCTAAGAAAAATGTCTCAATTGAAATACTTTTCTGAAAAAAAAAAAGTTTACTTTTTGAAGATTAAAAAGACTCCACAAGTATGGGAAGTGGTTTTGATAGTTGCATGGAAAGTACTGCATTCTGAAAATATTGCCAATTCAATTCAATGTTAATGTCAACCTGAGTTTCATTTTAACTGTTTATTTTCATATATTGAAAGCAACAGTAAAGCACTATTTTGAACTTATTAGACATAACCATTGGTCTTTTTATCTTTGTTGGTTTTATATTTCACACTTTATTCCTGCCTGATGCAAGTCTCATATACCCAATCAGCACAACTGCTGAGAGCTACACTACTGCTTGCAATAGCACTCAACAGAAGCAGTGTTAGAATATGTAAAGTGCTAGATAAAGTGCTCATTTTGCAGAGTATATCAGAAACTGTGTATTGCACTGAAAATCATAAGTATATTATACTTTTTTTTACAGTGATTCACTTCTGCTGGTGTAAATCATATAATACAAGCCCCTCATGAGAAGACATAATAAAGATAAATAATGGTTTTGAAATGCTAAGACATCAGAGTAATGATCCATAGACGCAGATTTAATATTTTTTTTATAAACAAGTTTTTCCACCACCACCCTATAATATAACGGAAAAGAGGAGGGGGAAAAAAAAAAAGAAGAGAAATGTTAAACAAGTACAGAAAAAAGTAACTGTGAAATATCTACTCTTTCACAGCACTCTATCTATTCTGCAATCTAAAAGAGGCAGAAATCCTCTTTTCTGGGGATGAAGAGTAGGAGAGAAAAAATTTGTCAGTTACAGGACTACATGCTATGTCATAACGTATAGCCAGTGTAAGCAATGCAAACTACATACGACTTCACAAATAACCTGTCCTGGTTATAGTGGCCAGGACTAGTTTGTTACTGTGTGGGTGTGGCCAGGGCTGTGTATTCTACACCCTCTATGTAATTTCTCATGAACTACTAACAATGGATCATTTGCAGCAGCTTGCCGGGGCACACCTGACTCCTCAGGCTACAGGGTGGGTGTTTAGGAACTTTTGTGAGATAAGAAAGCTTTCCTGTCTTCACACCAATGACTCAGGTGTGATAACGCCCCTTCAGGGAGCCATTAGCGCCTTCACACCCAGCCTGAGGTGTCATGTCTGCTAACGGGCCATCAGGAATTCCAAAAGTATGCCATGATCCACCTCAGACAGTAACTCAGCCATTGTGAAACTCCCCACCCAGGGGGAGGTGCTGGGCACTGCCACCTGAGCCTAAGCATATATAAACTGGGAGTTTGGGGACTGGGACCACCACCAGTCAGATCCAGAGGAGGACCAGAGCCTCAGCAGGACTGCAACTGCGACTCTCGACCAGACTGGGACCATCATCCTCACCAAGAGGTTTCCTCTTTCCTTATTACTTTGTACTCAGGGGGGCCAGGTGGTGCTCAGCTCAGGGGCTGACAAACACCATCCTGTTTGTGCCCCAGGGTATTGGGTTATACACCTGGGTTTTGTGGGTCAAACGGACCTTTTCCTCTGTATCCTTGTACTTACTGTGATCTCCCAACTAAATTGTAATTTTGACTTGCAATCTTTTTGTGAGTTGGGTTCATTTCTCATGCAGGTTTACCTTTAAACCAACATATAACCTTAATTCCTCTGTTCCCTGTCTTCTTGGAACTTGACTCCTACTATATTGATTTCAAACAATGCTTATTGTGCAATGTATGCTTACAGAGAATGATGCTGTCTCTGCCTTCATTATCTATCTTAGCAACCATATAACAGAACTTGAATTCAAATGAGTTCTGGTAAGGGGATTTTATCTTTGTTTTTTTCCCCAAAGTGTTTTAAACTGTCTAAATAAATTCCACTCTTTTGAGGGTTTTTCAATTTACATGAGTATGATAAATGCACAGAAATATTAATGCAAAAAGATTAGTAGTAGTCTCTAAAAAATACTATGAGTGACAAACGTCATGCTTGAATTCTTTGGCAATCAATATCAAGATATTGAAATAAAAATGTCACTAGAATGACTAGTATGTTGGCCTGTTTTTGATGTAAACTGTTCAGTAAAAGAGTTTCATTCCTTTGGTTCACTTACCTCAACACTTCAGATAGTTCATGTGGCTCCGTTTAACAACTCTTTTTTTTCAACTGACACTTGCATAAGTAATTTGAGTTTTACCTTGCTTTGATCCTTAGTCAACAATCATTTTCAGAAATATTATTTTCATATATAGGAAAACATGAGAATGAAAGCAGTAAATAGTTCTCTCTCTGCATTTTTTCCCCATTCATCATTCCCACAAAAAAAAAAAAAAAAACCACCAAAAAAAAACCCCCCAAAATCAGTTGTGTTTTTAAAATTAAGCCTGTTAGCTAATGAAGCATTCTTGTAAGTGCTACAAGACATATAAATACCTATACTTTTCTATACCTATACAGCATGTTCTGTGCTCCTTCTTCAAGTCTAGAGATACTGAATAATAACAAAGCCTGTGGTGGAATATACTCAACGCAATGGAAATCAAAATACACAATAACAGATACAAAAACTGATTATTGCTCCTTTTTGTCTTGTGCATGCTACTGAGAAACCAAATT
This sequence comes from Acropternis orthonyx, assembly GCA_035583155.1. Classification (NCBI taxonomy): domain Eukaryota; kingdom Metazoa; phylum Chordata; class Aves; order Passeriformes; family Rhinocryptidae; genus Acropternis; species Acropternis orthonyx. Next base: position 111,548,081 of record JAWWEU010000081.1, on the reverse strand, counting down.
CTGACAACAGTATTTCTCTGGTAGTACAGTAAGTCATGTAAGCCTCATCCTCTGTGCTTAAGCCTTTCTTCTCCACTTTTGTATTCCACAGTCCTGCTGCCCACTCTAGAATCTATATCAGTCTGAGCTTAAGATGAGGAATACAGTCAGTATCAACCACTTTACAATCATTCTCAGGAAAGCACATGAATGAATGAGAGGCAGTCCTTAAAGACTGAATCAAAGAATGCAAAGGAGCAAAAGAATTAGTTTTAAACAGAAGGGTAAGAGTGACACACTGTAGTGAAACCCAGTTTCCCCAACACACACTTTGTTTTCCGAAAATTATGCTTTTTAATAGCGAAAAGGCATTAAAATATAGTTGATCCATGGATATAACTATAAATATTTGAAAGGACTTACTTTTGTTACAGGATTTACAGTACTCAGCTCTCAGAACTGCACTTGTAAGTACTACTCAGAGGCATCTCCAGAATCCAGGATTACCTGGAGGCTTCACTTTTGGATTAACGCTGCACTCGCTCTGTAGGAGTATGTCATACCTGTACAGTAAGGCTTAAAGACTACATATAATTAGATCAATTTCAAGTTTGCATGCATCTGCAATCTGCAGTGACCCTACTCTACTGGTGCATCCACATCACAGCTAGTTGTGGATTCAGAAAAAGTGAGGTTCACTATCACTCCATTAGTAGTGAGAAAACATGAGCATATAAAGCCATTTGATAGGCAAAATTCACTGGACACACTGCACAGATTCAAGCATGGATGTAGTGGAATGTGAGAAAAAGAAAGTAAAAAGATGAACTACTGAATTATTGGAAGCAACTAAAACAGTGTGAAGCTAAGCCTAGCTGAGAGAGCAGAGTGAGTATATTATAATTTTCCAAAACCATGAAACTCCTGAAAGACAAATATGTCTTAATGCTCTGACAGAGGTGCTTCTTTGCAGAAGTTTCCATTTACCTAAAATTCATCAGTCTTATCTGCAGGTATGAAACTCATTGAACCCAAGATGGAACAAATTCTGAGAGGCACAGATTTATATTGAGAAAAAGCTCCAAAACAACAGCAGACTGTGAAGTGCTGCAGCAATTATGGAAAGGGACAAAATGAGCAATATTAAAATGAAAGATGGAACCCCTATAGTGAGCAGAATAAAGAGGAAGTAGTAGAAGAGAAAATCGAGGTTAAAAAAAACCCCAACAATAAAAGATGCAGTACAGCAAAGAGATTCCCAAAAGACCCTGTAGACCAAATATCTCAAAATTCCAAGTCAGAGAAACTGCCCATGATTGCACTCCTGTTCCAGAGTAAATGATTACCTGCTGTATTATATAAGCAAAATGTAGCTCAACTAAGAACAGCTAAGCCAATTTAAGTGGAATTGGGAAAAAAAAAAAAAAAAGAAAACACAGAACTGACCAGTTTGAGAAAACCTCATCCTAAAAGACAAAGTCAAATTCCCAAATCACAGTAGAAATCTTGAACCAAATTCCCAGGCTAAATACTCAAACTCACTTTTGAAACCAGATTTTCTTATTGGAAGTATATACTCCACAAACTTTGTAGATAGTATTGTTTTACATGTACACACACATATACATGTGTGCATGGATATGTTATTCATGTGGTTAAGCATACATATACACACACACACACATATACATGCTACTGTACTAACCAAAGATTTTGCAAAATATGAACTGAAACTAAAACTTGTTTTAATAATTTTGCCAGAGTTACTCCATATATACATTTGCAACTTACAGCATATACAGAGTATGTTATTGCAACATAAGAGTAAATAATTAGCAACAACTGTGACTTTGTCTAACTGCTCAGTGCATAAATGTTCTGAAGACAAAAGACTAATTTTTAAGTTGGGGAATCTTATCTATTTATTTTTATATTCAATAGAGAACAATAAGTATAGAAATAAGGAAAAAATAGAACTGTATATAGTCTTTTCAAGATCCAAATTTTTTAGAGAGTGTTATTGTAAGCACAATACAAGAGGCCCCCCAAGAACTCGTTTTTGAAATTGCATATTTCAAAAACTGCTCAAGAGGTTTTTAATGCCAAGGGTTATTTGTTTACCACAACACAGTTCTGAAAAACAAGAGTGTAGAGAATATTTGCAATTTTGACAAAATTGAATGCACAAAATTTCTTTCAGCATATTTGTAGTTAGAAACATACTATTTATTTCACATAGTGCCTATTTTTAAACAAAGTGTATCAGTGAGCAAGAGAAACAATGACGACTGTTTACCCATATTAGGAATAATTTTTTTTAGATTTATATGTCTGTTAAGTAGGTACCAAGCAAGGTTTTTTATTCTTGGTGTCCTGCCCATATATAGACTGTTGAAATGAAGGTTTTGATATGAACTCAGACTCATTAATTTCTTTTCTACTGGGCTGATTTATAGCTATGAAGCCTTTAATACTCAGGGACCTCTTGCCGTTCTTGCAAATATCAACCAACACAGTGAAATGGACTCAAAACTGTAAGGAAGAAGATACCCAGGAACAGAGAGAGAATGAGAAAGCACGGTTGCATAAGCCTTAACTCCCTCTACTTAGGGAGATACATTAAAAAACAGCTCTTGACAATGGGAATTTTAAAAGAAAGTATTTCTTTAGGGCAAATAACCATATTATCTTTTTACTGCCATGAGGTTTGTTGATTACCACAGGGATATTCCAGTGAGAATATTTTCTTAACATAAATAAAAACATGTTAGATCAGTCTAATAAAGCATGATGATTCTTTTGAGCACACCAATATTGTCAACTTCAACACCACTGTCCTGAAGCAGAGCTTACTTGCTACTTAGCATTTCTGCATCTGCTGTGCAACAGAGTAGCACAAAGCGACTCTGCCCAGATGTTCGGCATTACTCAGTTGGAGTCAACAGCATAAACCAATCACAAGTAATTTATGTATACACAAATCTGACCTGCTTGAACATTATATAATAAACAAGCTAGAACCAATGATGTAGTTGGTCAAAGGCACTAAGAGCATGGCCATGAGATCACCTGGCTAATTTTTTTGGTTTTTTCCACTTTCACATGAAAACTTTTGTGAAGGTCTAATTCAAGCGGGACTGTGATCAGCTTTTTTTAAGTATATGGCAAAGTGCACTGGACCCGAATGCTGTGGAATACCTATCATAATTTTGTTTAAAAGACATTCTATGCACCTTACAAGAATTTGTTGGATGACACCAATAAATTTATGAAGTATAATTTTATATGCATTATTTCATAGATGCAGATTCCAATAAATTGCCAAAGCACTATGTAGAAAGAACCTAACAAACAGTTTTAAGCCCATGAACAAGCCTGTTTACATCCTATATAAACAGGACAATATTTTTATATTTCAGAAGGCTATTTGATTTTGAGTTGTTTCAAAGAGCCATATAGTTTAGATTATGAAGTCTGAAGCTGGAGTTAGGGTTTCAAAGGCTACATTTTTGTTCTTTTTAATTATACAATATTCAGATGATTCACTGCTGATTAAAACATCCAAATAGTAATAAATATACATTTTTGAAGAATTTTAGTACTTTGAGGGTACCTGAAATTCAGTTACTTGTCAGTTGCTGTGCTGAAAATCCTTTCCCACAGTTTCAAGCCAGATGTTGATAAGAATTCCTGAGATATTTTGAAGAGCATTTGCATATTCCTTCTGCATCAGAATGAGTGGGTAATTTTATCAGTTGCTAAAGCTTTAAAATGCATTTCCATTTCAGAAGAAGATTAGAGCAATAGGTGCTTCAAATTATAACAGTCAGTAGGATATAAAAGCAAGTCAATAAAAGAATTTAACCATTTCATTAATTTTTTCCCAGAAATAATTAACAAATACATAGATATATCTCGTGGGTATTTGTACACAGGAAAAGAAGAAAGCAAGATTTTTTCCTACAAAACCAATATTTTGTTTTCTACCTTCAGTAACAAATGTTGGCTACTTATAAATAATACATTACTTCTAAATTCTGTTTTATGAGAAAATGTAATCCATGTAGAAAAAAAATCACTAAAAAACTATACTTAAAAAAATAAAGTGATTTTATAGCTAAGCATGTCAGATGCAGCAATGAAAGCAATTTGTAAAGATTTGAAGTAATTTGTAATACATTGATAAAAGTGAATTTGTAGCAACAAGAAAATGTTTATATATGACATACTGCAGTGTAGAAATACTTACAGAAGTGAGTCTTTTCGCAAAACTGTAATCTGAGAGGCACTAGAGGAAGAGCCTTTGAATAGAATCACTGAGTAGACTGTCAGTGTGTCAGAGTAATTTAGACACCATTAAGAACCAGAATAGTAATTATAGAAGAGAGTTCATATTAGAACATAGTTGAGTACCATTCACTGGTTAAGTTGATAGTATTATTGATAGAGTCATTTAGCATTATTATGTATTGACTAATGTTATGAAGTATCTGCTATATGTATTATTTTAATTCTTCCCCATTCAGATTAAAAAGCATCTGTTGGAGGGAGCCTCTAACAGTGGAAGAACACCTTTAGCAGCACTTATCTGTGAATGCTTGGGCTCTGGATGCTGAATGGGACCAGACAACTGTTTGTGACTTGAGAATTTTACTCTATTTGAAGACTCCATAATGTTATATATTTTTCCCCTTTGTTTTCTCTCATGTGCCTGGTTGAAATTTTCCACTCATGTAGCCTGCAACCCGCTCCTTACTGCCTCCTGTTGGCGGCAGTGTTACAGCCCCTATATGGTAGGTTCCTGCCCCTTTCCCCTCGGTTTTGGGGATTCACACCTTCTTTGGCCAAGACCCGTCCCCAAATCTCCCAGGTTGCATCCCGTTCCAAGACCCTGCCCCTTAACTCTATATAAGTGGCAACCATTTTGAATAAAGCACTCTTGCTTCTACCTCACTCCCCGGTGTGTGTGTCCCATCTCTCCTTCCCCCCTTTACCCCTCAGGATTGCAGGCATCTACTAAGTACTAGTAAAAATAAAATAAGCTTCTTTCTGTCTTGACATATAGCTTTAAATCTATTATACTTTAGTTTTAATAGTTTTAAACTATTCCTATGTAATAAACTATAAATGAAATAAATAAATTAAAAAATCCACCTCTTCAGTGGCAGGAACTTTTAAAAAAATAAAAATCATTCAAAGAGTTGTTACTACTCTGCAGGTTTTCTGACTAATTACTCAGTAAAGTACCCTTTTTACAGGATTTGACAAATATATATATACAAATGGATGCCCAGATGTTGAAATCTCTGAGGTGATACACCACACATCTCAGCATAAGATTTCACACCAAAAACTGTCACTATCACTAATGAGTGAGATAAAGAAGGTTACTAGAAATTATAAAACATTCTTGGAGGAGAATATTTTCATAGAATCATAGAATAGTTTGTGTTGGAAGGGACCTCAAGGATCACTTAGTTCCAACCCCCTTCCATGGACAGGGGCACCTTCCACTAGACCAGGTTGCTCAGAGCCCCATCCAACCTGGCCTTTCAGGGATGAAGCATCCACAGCTTCTCTGGAAGTGCCTCACCACCCTCACATATAAAGCTAAACACATATATACATGCAAAATATACACATGGGTACATGGAAAATACACATATTTCCCTCCCTCATTCCAACAAGAAAAACAGAATCAGGTACTGGAACGTTATATTAAAATAAGTAAGGTATACTAATATTAAAGAAAAAAAACCAAACCAAACAAACAAACAAACAAAAGAAAAAAGGACTGAGGAACAGCCTCTAAGTCAAGGAAATGATAAATCCTTTCCCAAATTCATTGGAAGAAAAATGTCTACCAGAGTGCAGAGCACCAATAGATTATCAAAGTACAAAGAAAACCATTAGAGGGGTAAGCTACACCAGAGCATTATGGGAAATAGTCTTCCCTGTTTGCTCTGCTGAAATTTGGAGAGATTCCCATGCCAACAGCTTTTATTTCCAGGGCAAATTCTGAACAGATCTGTATCAGATTGAAATGTAAGTAGAAAAATCTTTAGAACAGGTTCATAAAACAGTCAGCAGCAAATTGCTAGGACTAGAAGGTATTCAGTAAAGAGTTTTTGACTTGCCCAGAAAATTAAATACCTCTTTGCGGCATGTAAAATTCACACTAAAAATGCCTTGGAACAAAAGGACTGCAAAGTGGTTAATAGGGCACAGTCCATCACCAAATGTGCCAAAATCTAATGCACACGTATTTAAAAATTCAACCAAATTAATTTATTATTAAAAAGCAAACACAAAGAATTCTCTAATTCTCTGCTGATGAATGCCTTCAGCCCAAATTACCAAAGAGTGCAAAAGTTCCACTACATGCTCACAGGGTTTTTCAAAACACATTGGAGACAGAAGCAGGACTGTAGACTAGATGGGTCTTGTTCTGACCCAACACGTGGACTTGGGTTTTCATTTGTTTTTTGTTGATTGGTTGGTTGTTTTTTGTTTGTTTGTTTGTTTGTTTTTTTTTTTTTTTTGTGGTGTGTGTGTGTTGGTTTATTGTTTGGTTGGTTTATTATTTCAGGAATTTCACTAGCTTAAAAATATTGCTCACAGAGTATTATTGCAGATGCAGTATGCCTACTTCTGTTCCATTATGGTGTCATAAGTAAAAGCTACCTTCTGTCTCCAGGAAAAACTGTAACAAAGTCACCACTGAAATGAACTATCTTGACAAGAAAATAATGAGAAAGAAAAGTATCGCACTACAGTGTACATATGAAATATATATCAAGCATAACACAGCACTACTTATTTAACCTACTCTGCTGTAAACCATGTGTAATTCCTAATGTTAAGAATCTCTAATAATTTTCAGCTAAACTCTTAATAAAATGTTGAATCTTTCACAGAGGTTTGAAGACATTTGCAAGATTCATTTCTAAATGTCCTATAAGTACAATAGAGACGATTTAATTAGAGCCTCAAGGATGTTCTGTAATTGATATCTGAAGCTTGCACGATCTTCCCTCTAAGAGAAAAGAGGCTTACTTTGCTTGACAGAGTTGAACCAGTGTAAAAAGGCAAAGTTAACCTCAGAAGCAAAGCCTTAGATGTAGTGGTTTGTTTCCTAGAAAAAAATAATTGTATTTGAAACAAAATTTATTTTCACATTTGGGCAGGCTTGGAGCAGCTTACCAGTGCAGATTTCTCTTAATGTTCAGTACTGATTCAATATATGCTCGGTCATTCTTATGTAAAGCATAAAATGAAGACTGGAGTGCTAATAACATATCTGGGCATTCATTTGTAAATATCTTCGCAGCCTCAAGCTGGAAATTACAGTTTGGGTCCAAATCCAGGAAAAAAGGAAAGAGGATGAAAAGCCTAAGTTCTTTTGGCATCCATCCTTTAAGCCTGTATTTCACAAGAAAGAAATACATATCAGAGACAGGTTGCTCAGTAGATTTTTTTTCCTACCTCTTAAACATGAGCGTTGTCTCTCTTTGACTTGTGAGAGGCCTACGAAATGCTGAAAGAAGCAAAAAAAACCCAAACATACACTTTTTTCTAATTGATATAGATAAACATATATGTAAGTATATTAAAATGCCTGGACATGAAGCAACACAGGAGAGTAGATTCTGCTTCTCCAGTCCACACAAATTTCTATGATTTTGCACTACTCACAAAATAACTTACTATTTCCCATAAAAATTTTAATTTCTTTTTTTCTTTTTCCTCTCTTGAGTTTAGGTTTAAAGTTGAATAAAATCAGATGTCATTTGCAGTTTTACAAAACTGGTCAGGGTCTTGGTATGGACAAATTAAAAAGTGGCAAACTTTGAACTATGAAATACATATTTGCCTAAATTCAGCTACCTTGTAATGTCCAATTATGTCTTTAAATGTGATCTATCTTAAATAACATCTGAATATGGTTTATACTGCAGTGAAATTGAAAATTAACATATCTAACCAAAGAAATAAAACCAGAGAGATAGAGCACAAAAGTTATTAAGTTTTGAATCACAAGTTTTCTTAGAAATTAAATCTAAGAGGAGAGAAGGAGAAAAATTAAATTCACAGTACTTGTAGGTGGATGACTTTCTAACAGATGACAAAAAAATTTTATTTTCTCTGATATATTTCTTATCTTCAGCAAAGAGTTTTCTAAACAAAGGGTGATACTACTGTAACCTCTTCTTTTCAAATGTAACATTAAAAATCCCAAATCAAAAATTTTAAGGGAAGTAATCTCAGATTTTAGGTTGATTTTGAAAAAGAGAGAAATTTCAAGACAAGAGAGACTACATAATCAGAGGTGGACTCAGAGAGGAGAATAACAGAGGAGAGGAAACAGAAGAAAATAAAACTAGGACAAAGGGCTTGGTTCTCAAGCATCCACAAAGCTAATCTGATGGCAAGGTTCTGCATCTGACCTTGAAGTGAATTTATGAACATAACAAGCAAAAAAAAAAGAAAGAGAATTTTAACTTTTTTTTTTAGGGGGGCTGTTAAGCAGTATAGAAATAAGATTACCTATTTCAGGTGGAAGACAACAGTTTTATGATATTGTAACCGTATAATGCAGCAAAGTTCTGCATACACTTAGGCCAATGACTGGTTCTATACGGTTGAGGCGCATATCTGCAAAAAATTGTATAAAATTAGTTGAATTTCACTAGTGTGAGACTGTTGACAGAAAGAAAGACATAAGAGTTTGATCCCTAATTGTTAGTGGATCTCTGGACATAAGCAGCAAACCAGAACTTCTTAGCAGAATTTGACCTTCAACATTTATACTTCATACTTGTCAGAAAATTAAATTAACTACTGAAAATAGCTTCTCTGATCATTGTTATTTCAGCAAAGCAGGTCAGCAGCTTTTCAGCTCTCTCATGTAGCTTTCCTCTTATTACATTTCTAATCCATCAAGGTAACTTCAAGGATAGTTTCAAAATATTTTTCCCCAAGGTAGCATTATGTTGACACTTGCAACAAAAGCTCAGCATTGTCCAGTCCTTTCTATCCCTTGTCATGAACGGATGGCACAATAAATACAGAACCATTTCCTTACTCCCAAAACTTGAAGGAAGTGGAATTTGTTAGGAAAACCAAAATTGATGCTATAAATATTTCTGAAGCTATTTATAGTTTGGTACTTTACAAGTACAGTAGCAGCAATATGCTTCTTGGCTTCTGGCACTATGTTTTGGGTTTGTATGGCTGGGTTTTGGCAGTGGAGGGGCTACGGGAGTTGCTTCTCTGAGAAGCTGCTAGAAGCTTTCCCCATGTCTGACAGAGCCAATGCCAGATGGCTCCAAGACCTGCATCTGGCCAAGGCTGAGCCCATCAGCAATGGTAGCAACACCCCTGTGATAATACATTTAAGAACAAAAGAAAAGTTATTGTGCAGATGTAATTGCACCCAGAGAGGAGAGAAGTGAGAATATCTGAGAGGAACAACTCTGCAGATCCCCAGTGCAGAGCAGAAGGAGGGTCAGGAAGGTCCAGGCACCAGAGCTGAGATTGCCCGTGGTGCAGCCCATGGGGAGGCAGCTGTTCCCCTGCAGCTCATGAAGATCAATAACAGTGCAGAGATCCACCAGCAGCCTGTGGAGGAGACTTTCACCAGAGCAGGTGGATGCCCAAAAGAAGGCTGTGACTTCATGGGAAACCCATGCTGGAGTAGACTTCTGGCAGGGACCTTCTGGCAGACTTGTGGAGAGATGAGCCCATGCTGGAGTAGGCTTTCCTGGTAGGACTTGCGGCCCTGTGGGGGGGAACCACACTGGAGCAGCCTTTTTTCATCATCTTGAAAATTTCAAATTCCTTAAGAGTTCTAAAAAGCCCAGGTGGTCTTTGCAGTACCATGCAGTGTGCAAAAGAACTATTGAAAAGTGGGTGGATGTTATCCTCTTGGAGTGTCAGGCACTCCAGCCGACATCAATACATCTCTCACTGCTGCTCTAAGTCAGAATTTTTTAAAAATTAAAATGTTCATGATTCTTTGTAGGGTGTGTTTTATGTTGACTTGTACTCCTCCTGGAACTTCCATGAGGCAGAGTGCAGCAGTGTCTCTGCTTTCTAATTCCTGTTCTTTGACTCAATACAGCAACAAGTAGGAAAAAACACATGGGACACCCACAAGTTTGTGCTCTCTCTAACTAAACACACACATTAAGGCATCTCCTCCACATTAGTAAGGAACCCTCTTCATCAGTGTAGAACTATGCTAGTATGAGGCTTGCTCCTCACTTACTCTTTTAAGATATGGCCAGAGCAGGAATGACAACTTAGCAAAGCCTAAATCCAGGCTACGTAGAAGACTCCTGAGTGTTCTAAAACCCTCTAACTTAAACTCTGTGTTTCCCTAGCACTGTTGGACTATTCATAACAAGAATGCCTTGTCAACAGTCAAGCAAAGAATTTCTAGGCTTTCTGAGTGCAAGACTAATTAACCAACCTACCCAGAATTTAAGGACCATAAAACCTCATCACTTCCAGGGCAGAGCGTCTCCCTATCCTTCCTTCTCCTGATGCTTTAGGATTTTTATATATTTGTAGATTTTAATACTTTGTATGTTTGTAGATTTTTATATAGCTGTATAATTTCTCAAACTTGAGGTAGGAGCAAATAGTTTCTAACAGTTTCTTCTGGTTTGTGCCATATTCCTGAATTTCTGTTTAACTGTCTTTTCAACAGACAAGATAGCAGCAAGGACATCGTGTTTGGGACACATGCACCTGGACCTGAATAACAAGACAAAACATGATAGAAGGCCCAGAACCCTTGGAGGCACTGCAATAGGGCAGTTCTGAGGATGGTAACAGGGTGGAACCAGGGCCAAAAGGTTCTCAGGTTGGATGTACCCATTAGATATGATAATTAAGTAGTGCTTTAATTTGTAAGAACCCTATACTGTGTGTGTGCCTATATACTTTATGCACCTGAAAGCTTTCATTAAAAATCTACTCTCAACTTTAACTACATGTGCTGGTTTAAAGGTAAACCAGCAGGAGGAATGAGTCTAACTCACAAACAGATTACAAGTCAGAATTATAGTTT